>OU015495.1:113156386-113818886 GCA_907164885.2 Dolomedes plantarius | reverse complement strand
CGGTCAACCATTTTTATACTTCAGTGAATTTGTATGCATTTCTTATTTTACTATTATGTAATTAAAAAAATTCACAAATACAGTTTTATTCTGGCGTATGTGTTAGTGAGAACTACAGAAAAATGCATAAAATGAAATATGATCTTTTGTAAAGAGACGTTTCCATGGTTTATGTATTTATACTTTGATGGTCGATTGGTTGGTTTGTTTAGAGCGCTACGGTCAACGTTTTTATGCTTTGGTAAATTTGTATGCATTTCTTATTTTACTTTTATGCAATAAAAAAACAACCACAAATAAAATTATATTTTTGTGTATATGTTAGTGAGAACTGCAGAAAAAGTATAAAATGAAATATGACCTTTTGAAAAGAGAGGTCTCCGTAGTTTATACATTTACGTATACGTCCATGGTCGGAGGGTTAATTTGTTTAGAGCTCTACGGTCAACGTTTTAATTAGTGAATTTGTATGCATTTTTTTATTTTACTATTATGTAATTTAAATGAAATTCACAAATAAAATTGTATGTTTGTGAATGTCTTAGTGAAAATTGCAGGAAAATGTATAAAATCAAATATGACCTTTTGTAAAGAGATGTCTCCGTGGTTTATATCTGTATACTTAGATTGTGGGTTTCTTGTTTTATTTAGAGCGCTACGGTCAGCGTTTCTATACTTCGGTGAATTTGTCTGCATTTTTTATTTTACTGTTATGTAATTAAAAAAAATTCCAAATAAAATTATATTTTTGTGTATGTCTTAGGAAGAACTGCAGAAAAATGCGGAAAATGAAATATGATCTTTTGTAAAGAGACGTCTCCATGGTTTATATATTTATACTTCGATGGTCATTTGGTTGGATTGTTTAGAGAGCTGCGGTCAAAGTTTTTGCATATCAGTGAATTTCTATACATTTTTTTATTTTAATACAAGCTGAATACCCGTGCTTCGCTACGGGGTACATTTTAGGAGAATTACAATGAAAAAGTAGTGAAATTGCTTTTTAGAGGATTTTCTTATAAACAATATATTTTGTTTCTTCATTGGGCGGAACTAATATTCCCAGGCTCGTCTGCGAACTTACGCGTGAGCAAGCTACGTAAAACTGACCGTGCGAGAAACAATTTTCTCGTAAATGTACGCCAGCATATTTTAAAGTTTCGCCTTGGGACTTATTTATCTTCATGGCGAAGCATATTTTGAGAGGAAATTACAGTTTTATATATAGATTTGATTTAATATCCGTAAAATATACTAATTTGAACAAAATTTTTAAAAATTTCCATCTCAATTTGTCTAGTGGTTAAATTTTATCTTTTACTGTATTTTAATATTTTCTTTGTCAATTAATTTCGTTGTTATGCACGTGACGCAAAATTAATTTAAAGTATCACAAAAAGAAAAGAAATCTCGTGATCAGTATTTAATAAATTGAATTCAAAACTTTCCAAACGATTACTGTTTTGGAAGCTAATGTTCTGCTAATTTCCAGTAAAAGCTAAAATCATTTGAAAACCACACACCAGTGTTCCACTCACACGCAACACTATAAACCCCTGAAAGAATGCAAGAATAAAACGTATAAAAAATATAAATCTATTAATTTAAATAATTAAACACACACAAATGTATAAATTACACAAAAGTTTACTGAAATTCTTTAATCTGTCTACATCTCCAGTATAGAAATATTTTCGGGACATTTACAGAATATGGTATATTTCACTTTTGAAAACACGCATTAAATGAGCATCATCTCAATGAGAAATTTCTGAAATGAGCATGGCAATGAAGATTGTGTGTTTACAAACAACAGCAGTAACCGAAATGCGTTAAAATATAAATTTTAAGAGTATTATGGTAGTGAGTTGTGTATATAAATAAAAACTTTCCAAACGATTACAGTTTTGGATGCTAATGTTCTGCTAATTTACAGTAAAAGCTAAAATCATTTGAAAACCACACACCAGTGTTCCACTCACACGCAACACTATAAATCTGAATTACAGTACTCTACATTTATATGGGCATTGGAAATTGTGGTTAGTAGAGGGCAATACGGGACAATCCACACATTGTCTATAGACACTTGCTATCTTTGGCTATTATTTGATCCGTAATATCTGCCTCATATGCCGTATGTTTCTAAACGCCATTCCCATATGAACCACAGCCTAATTCCTTTAAAATGGAACAAAATGAGTAAGTCCAGTTAACCATGTAATCCACTACTGCTACAGGGGCATCAAAATGTGAGAATACAGAGTTTAAATCAGCCAAAACTGCAATTATGGTGTACATATGACACCTAACTTGTCCAAAAATCTTTGCCTTTGTGATGAGACTCATAAGTGATTTTTGTTTTTCATGAAACACTCTTGCTAACAAATCATGACCATCCTGTGGTTTTTGTCCAACTATTCTTTGCTGTTGTTGTCTGATTTCTTCCAGTCTCCCTTCTCTTTCCGGGGTAAAGATTCGGAAAATCATTCGGGAAAAGCTGAAAAGTAAACAATACCTAATCAATTTAAAAACTAAATACAGTATAAATAACGTAGAAAAAATAACAGTATGAATAACACAGTATGAATAAAAAAGTACAGGCCAATAATACAAAAAAAAATTTTAAATCGTAGTAAGCAATGAAAAATATTTTACACACTTCAATAATAGAAAACAAAACATGATTGTAAAATAGAAAGGAAAGATAAAACAGAAGTAAGAAGTTAAATTCTAAAAATATAAATGAGGTATAAATCAGCTATCGATTCTAATTTATGAATCAGGACATGAAAAAATTACTGCATGTAAAAAAAATTAACCATACCTCCATTAATTTCAACACTTCTTGACCTGTGGCTTGTCCAATCATGTGAAATATAATTCTTGACAATAATTCTTGTTAACCTCAACTGTTATTTGTGTTTTTTTTAATTTAAAAAAGTTATGTTCTCAAAATATGACAATTAAGAAAAAGATATCATCGAGAAAAAATAAATCATGATACTTAAGAAAGTCATACCACAAATTTCTATAAAATTAATGTGCAACTCTATTTGAAGTACAAAATAATGCATATTTAATACATTGTTAACATGTTTTAACATCAAAAATTTCCACAATCAAAAGCTAAAATTAGTTTAAAATATTAGCTTTAGGATTTTGTGCAGAATGATAAGTGTTTTAGCTAAATTTCATTAAAAATTACTTCAAATTGATCAATTTATAAAAAAGGTATGCTACTTACAGGTAAGTTTTTGTTTCTTTTTTTGATTTGTAAGTGCTATTTTAGCATAAAAGACCAAAAAAACCTTTACAAAATTATTTTTTCTCAAAGCTAAACACAAACATAATTAACAGTTGTTTTAAAACACCCCTGGTAAACATTGTTAAGTTTCGAAGTATTAGAATGATAATAAAAAATATTCCAGAGTTTCAGACAGAAGCATAAAAAGAAAGAATATGCAAAAAAGTAACTAAATTAAGCAAAAATTGACAGAATACAGAAAAAGTGAACACCGGCAAAAGCAATTTCCTTGTGCGCATGCGCATATCTTATGAATGATTGATTCCAACGCCTAGAGTACTGCGTTGAAAGAACCACATAAAATTTGTGTTGAAATATCGCTCTTTAAAATTCAATTAAAAATCAAAATTTTAAGATAGAGACTTGAAATGAGGTTTATATGAATGAGAAAGCTTTCATCTTCCAGATGATGTACATATTTTCTTTGTAAGATAAAAACACGAAGAGCATTGACCGTAGATGCTAAAAAGTGCATAAATTTATCGAAAAAGTGGATTTAATATTTTGATGAAAATATTAGTCTGTTTTAAATTATTTTTAAACAAATGAGGTCTTGTTTGAAGGAAAAATGTCTGTAGTCTTAGATTGTAAAAAGATCAAAATTCTACGACCATTTTTTGCCGAGATATCGTAATCTGAAGTTAAAAAAAAACATAAAATATCCCACAAAACATAAAATAAAAAATTTTCTAGAATAAAATTTAAAATTCGGGCTCGAGGTGCACTTTCCCATAGTCTGCACTACCCGTGTGCCAAATTTCACGGCTGTAAGTTTCACAGATTCGCCTGGGGGCCGCCCACACACACACACACGCTCGCGCAAACATTCGCTTTTATTAATAAGAAAACATTCGCTTTTATTAGTAAGATGTAAAGCTTATTACTGTAATGTTAAAGATGGGAATACGCTTCAAAGTTCAATTGTTTACTTAAAATACCTTTTTAGATGCCGCAACAGAAATTACTCGTTTTACCTTCAATGAAACTTCCGAAATGAGTTTTGTTCTCTAAGAAAGGAAAAAGCTGGAGGTATTCCTAATTACAGATGGCGTTGCCCGGGATTTTAAGAATGTTTGTAAACCAAAATCAATTTAAAAATTAACACAGTATAAATAACATAGAAAAAATTGACATTTTCTATGTTATTTATACTTTGACATAACCCATGACACGGGCTTCGCCCTTCTAGCCGGTCGGTTTAGGGACTCGCTCCCTTCAGCAATCATTGTCAGAGAATGGAAACACTAAAAAACAACGAATCAAGGTATCTAAATTTTCTGGCTACATAGTCCACTTCCTGCTAACAGTCACATCCAGAAGAAAAATTCTCCCCCCCCCGTCGAGAAATTTCGTTCGGTCCAACCCTCCACGAATGGGCGAAATATTCTTTCTTCGAGCCTTCCCCCCCCCTCCCCCTCACCTATGGGTGAAAAAAGGGTTCTTCAATCAAACCGCGCTTGAAGATTCAAGCGGGGAATTTGCGTTGACGTATTGTTCTTTAAAATTCAATTAAAAATCGAAATTTTAAGATAGAGACTTGAAATGAGGTTCATATGAATGAGAAAGCTTTCATCTTCCAGATGATGTAAATATTTTCTTTGTAAGATAAAAACACGAAGAGCATCTACCGTAGATGCTAAAAAGTGCATGAATTTATCGAAAAAGTGTATTTAATATTTTGATGAAAATATTAGTCTGTTTTAAATTATTTTTAAACAAATGAGGTCTTGTTTGAAGGAAAAATGTCTGTAGTCTTAGATTGTAAAAAGATCAAAATTCTACGATCTTTTTTTGCCGAGATATCGTAATCTGAAGTTAAAAAAACATAAAATATCGCACAAAACATAAAATAAAAATTTGTTCTAGAATAAAATTTAAAATTCAGGCTTCGAGGTGCACCTTCCCATAGTCTGCAATACCGGTGTGCCAAATTTGACGTCTGTAAGTATCACAGATACGCCTGGGGGTCGCATACACACACACACACACACACACACGCAAACACTCTCTTTTATTAATAAGATTATGTAATTAGAAATACATTCAAAAATAAAATTGTACGTTTGTGTATGTCTTAGAACTTCAGAAAATTCCATAAAAAGAAATATGACCTTTTCTAAAGGGACGTCTCCATGGCTTATATATTTATACTTCGATGGTTGTTTGGTTGGTTTGTTTAGAGAGCTGCGGTCAGAGTTTTTACACATCAGTGAATTTGTATGCATTTTTTTATTTTATTTTTATGTAATTAGAAAAATCTTTCACAAATAAAATTGTACGCTTGTGTATGTCTTAGTGAGAACTGCAGAAAAATGGATAATTTTATTTTCCAATGTGGAGGCACTTGTCGTCAAATATTCGCATATACTATGCCGCAATTTTACTGCCCATTTTACTGTGGGGGCACCATATAGGCGGACGAAATGCATAAAATGAAATATGACCTTTTGTAAAGAGACATCTCCGTGGTTCAATATCCTATTAACGAAACAGTAAAGAACCCTATTTACCACAGCGGATTTCAATCTTACTTCACAATTAATTTTTAACCCCTTTAATAAAAATTAATTGTGACACAATAACAGGTGCAATTTATAAAATATAATTAAAATGTAATTTTTTTAAACGGATATATAGTTCTTAAGTATAAGTTTCACTTTTATTTACGTTTACATGTGTAATTTTTTTTTGTAAAGTATTATGTTCCAGCTTTCGTAAGTACATTTTTTATAGTATTCCTCACTTTTAACTCATGCATTACAACTCGACTATCATTTTACCATGTTCTACCTTAAAATAACTTGTTTTTTTATAATTACTCGGATATATTATTTCTACTTTACGGTTAAATAATGAAATATATACTAACTGAGGGGTAATCATATTTATGATAAACTATTAACATTTGAACATACGCATTGTCAAAGTTCCAGAAAGAACTAATTATGTTTTATCCCGAAATCAATATATTTTAAAAGTATACAATCAAACCTTAACGATATAAATTAGAAAGGGAAAAATGTCATATATAAGCTAGTAAAAAATATATAAATAAGTGATTGATATCCATCGATGAGATCCAGAGGGTGATCCCTTTATTATGTGTAATGGACAAACAGTGCGTTGACACAAAGTCAAGTTATCTTGGGGTTGAATATCAGATGAGGATTGTATAGAACAGTGGACACTAATGTATATGTATATTTCACTTGGAGTTTCTGTATATAACAGTATATATACTGAATTTGTCAGTGGTCAGAAATTAAGTACATATTCAATTAATTAGCTTAAGGTCATTATCATGCTCATTGTATTTATATATATAATTAATTAATTGGAAGAAATTAGGGACCTGTAGCATCTTTCTGTCGCCAATAGACATCTCTGTTACGCTTTGTTACTTTTTTTATAGATATGTTATATTCTTTCTGCCTGTGAAATTTCATGGTATTACTGATTTTAGATGTTCTTTCATAATCATGGTATGTACTGTATCATGTAAACAAAGTGTCAATCACCAATTTTGTTTTTTCCCATTAAACGAGGTTATGTCATCTTTTAATGTTTTTTAGTTCAGGACGGATAAATGAAATTCCACAATAATTGTGGAAAATTATTGTTCCAAACATCAGTGGTCCAGTTGGCTATTTTCTTTATGAATTTTCAGTCAAATTCCACCCTGTAGCTGAAACAGAATTCGGTGAATTTGGGCGTTTTTTTTTAAGCAGGCATTTTTTGTTTACATATTTATACTGGCATCAATAACTTACTGTTTAGCGGTAATTCTATTACATTTATTGTTAACATTATCGCTAATTTACGGAGCTGAAATCGAAAAAAACGGTTTATTTTTTTGAGACAATCTTTTTTCAGACAATCAGTCTGAAGATACTTTGTAAAAAATTGTTTTGAGTATTTGATTATGTCAAATTTGCACTTAAAACTTACCGAAAATAAAAAAATGCTTATTTTGCATTTTACTGGCATAGTAAGTATTTCGCTGCTTTCACTCATGTGATTTGGATTAAAGCTTAAAGTCTTCGTAGATTTTGCATCTTCCTAAGCTGTAAATTAAATGTCATGCCTCTTTAAATGAGGGTTGTCTAGCATGTATGACGCTATGAAGGGAATTGAATACATTATTCCTTAATATATTTATTTATTTTTATAAATCTATAAATTTATATTTCATATTTATTAACGGTAAAAAAGTGAGAATTTTTTAAGCATCACTTTTCAAAAAAGTTTCTATTTCTATATTTTATTTTTAAAATGTATGATTTAGAATCTATCACGTTGGCTACAGAATTAATTTTAACTCTAAATTACATATTAATAACTGTGTATTTTGTTTAAATTGAAAATTATTCAAGTAATTATGGGAGGAGGATTGGCTTTCCTCTTCGCAACAATTATTTACTAGAAAAATAATTTTCATAGTGTTTTTCAACAACCTCGATAGTTCTATTTCATTTTTAAAAATGTGCAACTCTCATAATAGTGTGGATTATACAGACTTTATTTCCATTCAATTAGTATGGTGCATTCTAAATTTCTTTTTTGTTGTCTGAACTTCCATCATATACAACCATAAGCTTAAGGTTGCTAAAATTATGTGAATTGCTGATGGGATGGGAATTAGTTTTAAGTTTTACATTTCTCGTTTAAACACTATCATCTTTTGAGGTTTATGTAGCATTTCACAGTTAAATATAAGACACTTGCCGTGGAAAATATTGTATACCAAGATTTACGTCTTTCATTAAAAGCCTCTAGGAACTTATCTAAATATAAATCACTCTAATTTCAAAATCTTTCAACCATTTTAATTCAAGTCCTGGAGTGGGATTTTAAACATAGTTTTTTTTCCATCTATTATCTATTTTTATGCTCACAATTCAAGAAATTAAGAGTCTTTTCTCTCTGACTTAAATCTCAGAGGCTAGAAACCCTTCACCCGTTAAAATTCAAATTGCTATTCTGATGCTTGTCTAATCTCGGAAACTTAGCTCCTTCTCATGATGTAATGTCATTTAAATTCCAATTTGCAAAAGACAGCTCCTCGCATTCTTTGGTGTCATTACTCAGGCTTTCTACTTTATCACTGAACAGAAATATAATGAAGACAAGGAAATCTGCTCCAGTTAATTCTCGTGAAACACATTATATTTTAAATTATTATAATATTAAAACGTGTAATAAATCATAAAATGCTATTTCAGCAGTGAATTTTAAAATTTCAGACCCGCTAATGTTTGGCCATTAACATGAATTCAAGTAAACCTTAAAATAGCATATAGAGTAATTTCCAAAAAACGTTGACGCTTATCTAGGCCTATACGTAGTTTTAAAAATTTGTATAATTTTCATGCGTAATTAAATATTATATTCAGAAAAAAATCATTTTTTCCTTATTATAAAGTATTTTTAATATAAAATTCGTTATCTATCAGTTAAAATCAATATTATCTAATGCTGTATGCACTTTCATTAAAAAAATAATAAATATATTCAAATTGTCAGTAACTAATACCATGTCCTGCACTAAGCATTATGTATAAGAAAAATGTTGCATTTATTGGTAGAAAATTTATTTATTATTGTAATCCATTATTAAATGAAAACACTTAGAACTTATACTTTCTCCAAGTATTTTCAAAGTAAAAGTGAAAATACATGTGTTATAGCTTACTATTTTTACGATTGTACTTTATAGGACGATATGAAGGGCGGTAACAGCAAACATCTATAAGGAACATTTTATATATCGATTTGCCAAAATGCATGAAATACCTTTATTCAAATTTTCAGTCCCATTAAAAATATTTGTTTTACACTCTAAACACACACATTGAATGTGTACGTATATTGAATGTGTACGTATTAAAAAAGTCAGGTAAAATAATTAAAAATAATACGAGCCTCAAACACCTTAAAAATATTATTTTCTATTTTTATCCTATTCCTATTTAATTTGAAAATTCATTGAGATTAAATATCAACAAAGTTTACAGATAATTTCATTGTAAATGTTTCATCAAATAAGTGATGAGTGTTATGCTTCATCGTTTTTTATTGTTTATTGTTTATTTTATCTTGTAGTTTGACTTACAATTTTGACGCTAAGTAGCAATTATTATTTTACTAACTTTTACTCGAAGGAAAAAATTAGAAAAAATACTGTGTGTGTAGATGTGTTTCCTCTAAATTAAATTTCGAAAGTTTATGTTTTTGAATTAAGTACCCCCAAAATAAAATGATTCGATATATTTTCCTACTTTTTAAAACAACCAAATTGAATAACCTCCGAGTTGCATTTACGTCTCTCTTTTAAGAAATTCCGGCAAAGTCTTATTTGTCTAAGATATTTCTCTTCACTATGAACGAAAGTCTAAGGCTTCGGACTCTATAGGTTAAGGTTCTGCCTTTTTTTTTCCTTTGAATTTCAGACCTTCCTGAAGTGGATTTATCGGTTAACTATGAACATGGAACCCGAAAAAGGAAAAGAGATGCCTTTTGCTTAATTATTTTCCCAATAGTTAAATAAAAGATTATTTTCAACAATGGAACATGGCACAAAAATATAGTGAAAATTTTGTCTATTCTCTCATATTTTTAAATACTATCATCTTTTCAAGATATAATGTTATACTTAAAATCAAACATACTGAAAAATAAATTCTTCTTTTACCTGATATTTTAATTAGAGGTATTTTCAAATGTTATGTTGATCATTGTAGAATCGAGTTTTATTGACTCGGTTTAATTTAAATATTATTTACCAAACAATATTAGTGGGAATTGTTTCAGAAACGGAACATAATTTTATGAAATGTGCATAATTTCTTTCCTCGAGGCATGCCTAACTTCATTTTGTTTTTAATGCATTTTTTGTAGTTAGAAAAATATCAAAAGCGGTATTTTATATTCATATATAATAAGAATTAATATAGACATCGGTAAAGTGAACGATCCTAGATTTTAAAGAGTCCTACAACATTTCGCCTTTTAAATTGATTAGAAAAATATGAGAATTATACCCCATATTCAAATATTAAAAGTAAATTATTTTCACAATTATCAGATTAGCAAAGGGAAAATATGACTTGTAATATATTTTTCTGAATATACAAGAATGCATTTCTGATACTTAAAAACTATGGTTGGAGACTAAATATGTGTTCCTAAAAAGGCATAAAATAGTTTACGTTGCATTACATTTCTTATGGTATTTGCATATATGCAATTAAAATAAATTATCTTCAAATAATTTTTCCTACTGCAGCAAAACACCGAGCCAATATCGGCAGGCATTATTTGTGAATAAAGCTATTGGTCCCAATGATTGATTCTCCAAAATACAGCTGTGCATAATCGATCTATATCCAATAGTGTATCAGATTTCATACAGATTAAGTGTGTCCAGATGATTCGGACAGTGCATACATTTCAAATTCGCGGGATAACAGATGAGCCAAAGTTAATATCGCGAACAGTAGTATTTACAATTGCTGCACTTTGTCATTTATCTTCTCGGTTCAGGACGAGAACAAATATTTTATTACGAAGTGACAAATAGCTTCATTTCATTGATACCTTTGAAATCCGTTGCGATAATTCTGTGGAAACTTTAATTCAACTGTAAATTTGAATATGTGCGAAAGGTGCTTGAAATGTAATTAAATTTAGAATTTGATAAAGTGATGCAAATTTATAATACATAGATATATTTTGAATACAATTGTGATGTGAGCAATAAAAGTTGATAAATAATATCTACAAAATAAAGAACATTTTTTCCTTATATCTATTTTAACCTAAGTCAATATAAAGTATCATTTTAACAGTTACACTTTTATAAAAAATGGAATTCATACGGATAAGGAAATAGTTTTGAAATATTTTACATGAATATATAATAATATAAAACTGCATTCCTGCTTTTAACACAAGGGAAATGGAAAGCTTGACTACATTTTAACACTATTTCTTACGTGTCTTTGAAATAAATCCAATTATAATCATAATGTAAGAAAATGATTTGGATAAGCATTGGATTAGATACGTAAAACAAAAGCCCACATGAAATCCACACGAAACATGAAACCGCATGAAAAAGTGATTGTGATTGTCTTAAAAACTCCAGGGGGCAGATGTTTCTCTTGTATTTTATCTTATCGACAGAAAGAGGTTAACCCATTTAAGACCGCTCCATGTTTCCTTTATTGGTAATGCACCAAGCAGTTTTTTAACACTTCTTAGAAGATTAATTACACAAATAAGTTGTTTCCATGAAATTGAATTTATTTTTACGAGAGTTACAAAATGTTGCGTTTTCGCAACATCAGTCCAAAATGGTATAAAATAAAATTATTTAAAAATTTGAAAGTCTTCGAAACATTTAGCATGAAGAGGTACATTACACTTATTACATACATTAATTGTTTTACTTTTGCAGTGTTTACATGTTTTTCGTTTATTTTCACTATTTTTAGCAATAAAATGGCCCATACGGTCTTTCCGAGTTTCGTTGAGAGTTAGATTTTGAATTGAAGATAGTCTTCCAATATGTAAAGTTTCAGGTAAAACAGAATTCATCTGCATTTCTTCAAGCGTTTTCATCAAAGATATGGCGATAGATCTCTGAAACTCTAATACACTTATTTTAGAATTCATTACATCCATGTAGAATCTCCATTTTCCCCATACAATATGCTCCTTTTTCTTACTAAATTGCTAATTTTTACATTTATTAGAAAAAATGACGATTTCACCTGCAATGCCTTTAGGTGATTCAACATTTTCACATAAAATATCGTCATCAATAGCTTCTTCATCCGTAAAATCATCCGGATCTGGAGGGAGAATGACGAATTATTGTGCATCATCATCTTTTGTTAATGAGGATTCCGAAATATTATCATCATCTAGCTCATGAAAATACAGCAATGCCTCTTCCAACGTCAAAAATCACTTTTTTTCTAGAGACAATCTTATCTGAAATGAAAACAATACCAGTTTACTGAATAAAAAACTAGGCAGCATATCAAAATCTTAAATAATACACATTGGACTGATGTTGCGTTTTCGCAACATTTTTAACCCGGCAAGATGCGAGGGGTTCATTTTATGACCCCACGTCTTCCAAGAATACCGATTTCAAGAAATCCAGAAACCCAAATATTCCTTTCTTATCAGTAGCTCAGTTTGACACGCCCTTCTTCCTTTTGTTACTGATTAGAAGGAATTGCAGGCATTATTCATTCCTTAGTAAACATTTTGTCTGTTTCTGGGGTTATTCAAGGACCCCGCGTGTGTTAACGTTTTTCCCACTGACTCAGTGCCTTCGTGTTATCAAGACGTTTCGCTTGTCACTCTTAGTTCAGTTTATTGCTTGTTGCTTTAAATTGCTGTATTAGTTCAGTATTTGCTTGTTAATATGAATTGAGAAATATGAATTGAAAGACATAAAAACAAAAATTATGCCTTACCTGTTGAAGCCATTTTGTTCTTCAGTCTCTAGTAATCTCGGAACAAGCATCAAATCGGAAATTTAACATGTGCTGCTACAGTTATTATTTGAACATCTACAGTTATTATTTGAAATTAGTCTTTTTTTCCTTTTCAAAACACCAGGAAAAAAAAAAATTTGCAAGTGTTAAATGAGGGCAAATGTGGAAACAAAAAAATTATTATCAACAAATAAAGTACAGAGAATAATATAAAAATGTTACTTCAGACTTACAAAACTCAAAAAATACAGAAATTAATGTTGTGTTTTCGCAACGCCAGTCTTAAATGGGTTAATCTGTGAATAGAAAACAAGTGCACATCTAAAATGTCAGTGTAAAAAATCTCCTATCATCAGCATTATAATAGTGTAAAATGGAGCTTGAGAATCCATTTCAGTCAGTGAACAGACTGAATCAAAACATATAAACATTCAGAGCTTAAATTAGCTGCGTGTTTCAAAGTGTGTTTGACGGTTCTTTTAAAGTGATTATTGGGTTAATTTGGTTCTGGAAGTTTTTCAACAGAGTTCTAGCTCGGAAGAATATGGAAGTAAATACAAAATTGCTGTAATACATGGATAATTTTTTAAATGATATTGCATTTTAGACCAACTGTCTTCGTGAACTACGTGTCGAAATAGAAATTTGCCTTACGTAAGAAAAACGGAAAAAAACGGGAATTATTTCATGTAGAAAAGATCAATCGTATATCTTTATTTAGAGTAAACTTTCATCCTTTCAGCGTTTCCTAGTATTTGTTTATTTCCCTATAACAAAATTTTATTTTATTCTTAACCTGGAGATGTATATATTTCCATTAATAATCTCTCCCTCGAAGATGTGTATCAGAAATATTTTCATTCATCAAAGCAATTGTTTTAACATCGAGGAAAAAATTTAAAAAAACAGGTATTTATATGAAGAGACAGGGTATTGAGTGCATGTGCTTAGTTCGGTTATATCATATCATCAATTGCTTGTCACGCAATAACCGTAACGTGGGCGGAAGCATAATCCTGATTCAGAGTCAAATTTTTTATGGATTGCTTTGGAAGATTTAGGGTCCTTAGATACCACTTTTCTCGGCGACGGCTACATGTTCCTCAGATACACGAATACGATATCTCCAGGATACTTGTTAGGTGATTCTCGCGTGATAAAGTTGGATTGTAACATCATCAACAGAAGTGAAAACGTCGTTCAATACGTGATCATCTGACACAATTCAATCAACATCCATAATATTTCCAAGACGTGCTTAAAATATTAGATTCCATTTGCAAATAAATAAGTCAGCCTGAAATAGTATTCGAATTAAGAAAGACAAGTACTATAACATACAAGGATAAAACAATCCTTCTAAAATTCCTACATTTTATTTTTCAGACTTATCTGTTGTATGAGCACGACTACAGAAAAAATAAACAAAAGAAATCGAATGATTTTTCGACAGGTATATAATTTATTGTCCTAGAAGCGTCTGTAATAGCTCAAGATGAACTGTCCACACGGGGGGACATTAGATGTCAGGTATAACACTAACTTGATGAATCTAAACATCTTAAAATATTTGTTACAACAAAAAGTGGTATTCATCAGAGTTGTGAAAACAAATATGTTCATTACTGAACTAAACAAATATATTTTACAAGGAGGAAATAATTTAAGTTTGGAAAATATTAACTCCTGGTTAGAGTAAACTTTAAAATAAGCGTAATTTTATGCAGAAAAAAGAAATAATCATAAACCTCGCTAAGCATTGTGGGTATTTACCTTCGTTTAGATTGTGGGGATAAGTTATGAATACCATCAAGTCTTCATAAAAAACACTGAAATGAGCTTTTACAAAAACAAATATAACACAATAAGTATTCAGGGAAAATATTTTTAAAAGCATTAGACGATATGAATTTGTAAAAAAACCCTTAATGAATATTTCTAATTAACTATTTATATGCAAAGGCAATTTGAAAATAACTTTTTATTTATAGTTTCAGAAATATTTGATATTGATAGAGAGTTCCTTCTATTAATAATTCATTTTAATAAATCTTCAATGGGGGCAATCGACCCCGTATCGGCACCCTCTAATCGTAACATTTGAAATTCACTCCCAACAAGGCTTTAACCTAAAATAGATTTACATTGGAACATTTATAGCAGTCGAAATAGTTCAGTTTGTTATATATTCATTTATATCCACCTTATCTGTGCCTTTATACCCTGTCAAAGATGAAATATTCTACTCGGATGTTAATTAAAGAATACTATCTTCAGGTTGAGTACGCTTTAACGAGAATAACTAAATCATTTGAATATCCAAACACTCACTCAAATATATATATATATATATATATATATATATATATATATATATATATATATATATATATATATATATATATATATATATATATATATATATATATATATATATATATATATATATATATACATATATATATATATATATATATATATATATAATATATATATATATATGTATATATATATATATATATATATATATATATACATACATATATATATATATGTATATATATATATATATACATATATATGTATATATATATGTATACATATATATATATATATATATTTATATATATATATATATATATATATATATACATATATATATATATACATATATATATATATATATATATATATATATATATATATATATATATATATATATATATATATATATATATATATATATATATATATATGTGTGTGTGTGTGTGTGTTTGTTTGTTTGTTTTTTTGTTTCTATGAACCTAGTGGGGAAAGTTACGGCCAAGGGGCATACGTCACAAAACCAGCATTTATTTATACATATACGTCCGATTTATGGTTCTATTTAAAATTTTAGTCTTTCTGCATGTAATCTTTTGTTTGTTTCAATTATCTGCCTTGAAATTTTTACCTATGAAGACTGGTACTTTCGATACTTGATAAATAAAAAAAAATCAATTACGGGAAGAAAATAATGAAAAGCAAAGAAATAACTTCTTTGAGTTTCGGTGAAAGAACGAGGTGGAAAACATTTGTTAAAATGCAAAATTCTATTACACGTATCTTTTACAAACTTCGCACTCCTGTTTACACAGTTTGTTTGTTTTGAGTACTCCGCGGGGCTTACTGAAATATTCAACAGCTTCAAAGTAACTGTCTTAGGGATACAGACTTTGCATGGAGATTTTCTGTCTGTCTCAAAATTCCAAACTGTAGTAACGATTCTTGATCATTTGTTTTCATGTTTGCTATCGAAAGTATGTTTACTAATGTTTTAGTATGACTAGCTTTATACAAAGATATTTCTCAATTTATCTTCTTAGACCAGCGGTTTAAAGCTTTTCAGAGAAACAAAACACTATGATATATGTTTTTTGTTTCGGAATACTAACATTTATGTTTATGTAATTCTGAAAAAATATTAAATTTAATATTAAAAAACATAAAGTTTTCAATATATATAATTATTTTTAAAAATTGATGTTTTATTGCTATGTAATAAGGCATAAAACAAGTAAAGAATAAACATAAAAGTACATTGCTCCAATTAAAAAAATAATGATGATATGTATTATTTCGTTTTGAAATTAAATTTTAATGTTAATATTCTGTTTCGATTATTGGGCTTGATATGAGTTTTAGAGGTGCTTTGTATTCTGCTTGAACTTTTCTAATTTCAAGACCCCGTTTTAAGAGTTTCTTAAATTTAAAAATGTTTATAACAACTTATGTGTATTCAATGCCACCTAATTATTATTGAAGATATTGAACTAAAATAACACGGATCCAAAATAATGGAAGCACTTTGCAGAAGCATGTTTTACGCTCCTAATGTGGTGTTGTAGGACATTTATCAATTAAAACCGCTTGAATCCTACTTATTATGGACGTACGCAAGCCCTGGAGAGCGGTAAGGGGTATGTTGAGTCATTATTAAGGAAAAAGCTGCTTCAATTCCTTGAGGTGTGCTGGAGGAAGATAACTGGATTTCATTATGTTTTCCAATACAGGTTATCATGACTCAATAATGTTATAATCTGCCTATTGTTTAGGTTAGGGAAGATGTCCAACTCGTTATCATGTTCCTCAAACCCTGATTTAATAAATACAGCTCTATTTATAGGCGCACTATCTTCTTAAAAGATCTAATCTCCTACAAGAAACAATGTGTGTGTACCATTGAATGGACATGGTGCACACATATTTATTTATATTGTTTATCTGAAATCTCCTCATGCACCACAAGGTATAACATGAGGCTTACAGAAGTAAGTGAAAACACAAAGCAAGTAACACTCCTAACGAGATCAGAAAGAACAGGAGGCCAACAAATGGACAGACGTCTCAAATCCGCCTTTAAGATAGCTCGGGCACTCGCATGTAATTTGCAGTGAAATAGTAAATGTTCAACATCTTCATAAGCATCACCGCAAGCACAAAGTCCACTGGTCACCAAATTAAAAGAAGCAAATAGTTCTAAAAATTTCCATGGCCAGTTAAAACTTAAGTTAAAGTCAGTTGAAAAGTGCTTACACTTTAATGGGGCACACATTGATGCTCAATATGGTTATATAGTCACAGCTAGTTATCCTTCCAAATAAGGTGATATAGTCACCTGGTGAAATCCACGATATGACTGCCAAAAGCATGACGGAATATTAACTATGCTTTACTGTTGTAATGAGACAGTTTAGGTTGTAAGCCTCTGCCGGTGTTCTCTACTGGTAAACATGTCCTGAGTTTGGTGGATAGTATAAAGGCTGAAAACTATACATATTTACATTGACCAGCGTTCCATGTTTTATATTCCTTTCACCACTGTTGGGGCCATGTCGCATTCACCTGTGACACAGGGGGTTTGAAAAGTAGCTTTGCTGTAAATATAACAAATTAATATGCTTTTAAGGGGACGGTACCCTTCTATTGATGAAAATATCGATTTTTCACTTTTTTGTTAAAAAAAAAATACTTTGACACCTCTAGCATATTGGTACAAAGTTTTGAGATGATCTTGCTTTCACGACTTTGAGATGATATTGCTTTCACGAAAATTTTTGTTTCGGAAAAGGCATAATAATGCAAAGTACCAACTTACCCGTAAATTATAAAAAATGCTATTCGTAAAAGAGATCAGCTATCCAGAAAGAGAGGTGGCGTTACATAATAAGCAGGATGTTTTTAAAATCGTCAAGTGTTATGACCGAGGTTTGTGTATTCTGTTGATGAACCATTGCAACTTAAATTTTAAAATTCTTAACGAAACTATTAATTTATGCTATAAATCTTTATTACAAATGTCTTGTAATAATATTTATAAATATTTAAAAGCACTCTAAGAAAGATATTTAAATTGTTATTCCCATTTTTCACCAGTTCTCTCATTATTTCTGTTTGGATAAGTTTTCAATAAAAGTCTCTAATTATAACTAGATGTTCACCTATTCAAAGAAAATTGCTATAATTTTAAAGATATATAAGTAGCAACATAACGACATTAATATTACGGAAACTGGAATAGGTATATACAGTTTTTTCAGTGCTTAAATCTTTAAATGGATTTTTCTCAGTTTGCTTTTTTTGACGTTTTACTGTGTTTAAAACACGACTACGTCTACAAATATATGTCAAATGACTCCATTATTTTTTTGTATGTTTAATATAATGTATTTAATAAAACTAGGGAGGTATTTTACAATATAATGAAAAGAAAAAAAAAAGAAAAATCGAAATGTTGAGGAAACCATGTTTTTTGCTGCATTTTGCCTACACTTGTACATTTTATTTTTTTTCTCAGAAACTAATTCATTATGTGTAAAATCGATCCTTAAAACTATAAAGTATAATGTCATAAACATCTAATAAAAAAATCATGTTAGAATTTTGAGAACTAAAGGAGAAGACCAATTTTTAAAATTCTTTAATTTTTTTTAAAAAAATTTAAATTACTCAATTTTTACCCACAAAATAATTTTTATTCTTGTTAAAATCAGTTTGTTTAAGTATTACCTATAATAATATGTGTATACTATAGGTAAATATACTTCTGCAAAAAATATTCCTTCAAAGGGTACCGAGTCCCCTTAATAAAACTAAAATTAGTCCTTATGCACAAAATAATTATATATGATATTTGAATACTGAGATACTCTATCAGTGTATTACTAGTATATTTTAAGTTTAAAGGTTTAGCACAAGAAAGGAAAATCATTATAATACCTTACTAACGTGTTTATATTGTCAAGTATCGGGCTAATTTGATTTTGTAAACAAATTCAGAAAATCGAAAAGCATAAATTATCGCCAATGAATGGTCTTTATTTCTTTCATCGCGACTCAGGTCCTTTATCAGATCTTGAAATAATTATCGGGAAGGAATCGCGAGTTGATTTAAATTTCTAATGTAAGAACTGTGATTTAAACCAATTGTTGATATGAACGTGTTTGTAAAACGAACGTGCCTTGATATAAAATAGAATAAGAATGAAGGAAAACTGTCAGCGTACTATTGGAGCTCTAATTCTTTGCACTAGTGAAACGAATAATAGGTTATTTTAAGTCGATATAAAATCTAAATAATTAATTTCCTATTGATTTTCCTGAACATGAGGATTCATGTTTAAAAATTTAGTTTGAATGTGTTTCTCATAATTTCTGGACTTAGTATCAATATGATATTTTTGTATTTTTATTAGCATTATTTTCGGAATTTAATTTTGTAAGATATTCCACAAATATATGAATACTTGACTATCATTCAGAATACATTCGATGGCATTCGGTGTCAGAGTCCGTGGGTTCGAATCCCACTCTGGGCAGGGATGTTCGTAGCAGATCTTAGTTGACTTTAAGCAGTAGGTCCTGGTCTATTTAGCCCTCGTGTAGCAAAAGTTGAACGTAGAACTTTAAACCAAACGAAACAAACGAAACCAATCATGTTTAAAAAGTCTGTTAAAATAATACTATTTCTAAACTCTAGATTTAATTTTGTTCTGAAAACTTAAATATATATATATATATATATATATATATATATATATATATATATATATATATATATATATATATATATATATATATATATATATATATATATGTGTGTGTGTGTGTGTGTGTGTGTGTGTGTGTGCGTGCGTGCGTGTTTACGTAATAATTGTTTAAGAGTTTCGGACTTACATAATTACAATCGTAATTAATGTCCAACGCTTGACTTGATTTAAAACACTCAATTTCAAAGCAATTTAAAAGCTAAAGATAACAGTAACAAATTCCTCTAAGAAATATTCCGTTGCAATTACTGGGCAGGTCTTGCATTCTATCCCTGCGAATTACTTAAAACTATATTCCCTTTTTTAATCAGTCAGACCTCGTAGTGAAATAAAACGTTCTTGTGAGTGTATAAGCGGAGTTAGTCACCTTGAGAAAGTAAAATCCAGTTTTGTTATTTTAATAGCTCGGCAAAGAGGATGTTTACCCTGAGTTATTGAAATATGTTGAGATTTGCAGGTCGTACCAAACTGGTAGTTCCAAGTTTGAAAATAGGACATGTTTAAAGTCCAATATAGTGACAAAATGCAGAATTGCATTAAAAATAGGGATGGGGATGTAAAAGGAAAATATGCGAATAAAAACTATGTTTAAATTAAAAAGTGGTTAGCATGTAATTGGGAATTATTCTACAGGAAGCGCGTTATTTTTTGCGACGCATTTAGTCGCGTGGTGTACAATTGTAGACCACTTTAGTTTTTTTAGAGTGTTTTCACATACTGTTTACTTTGGTAGTTTGGTAATTAGCTCATTAGATTTATTTACTAAGCTGGGCTTAGTTATATAGAATATATTACTAAGAGATTAAGTCATTTTCTTGAGACAGAATGTCGTATATGCATTATGAATGTTTGTTTAATAACTATCGATGATATATGCATAAATAGAAATTTTAATCAAGAGAATTTGCATAAAACGCAACTAAAACATCAAAATGCAAATTCATGACTACATAGTTAAATCATATGTGTTATCAACAGCTATACAAAAACTAGCGTGCTTGAATTGAATAGTAGGTGTTCACAACGAAACTAGTGAAGGGTTCAGATATAAACTACAGTTTTATATCATATATGAAACAAATTTTAACTGTTTTTCGAACAATTATATTTTACTTATCATCTTAATAAATATTTTATTTAGTAACGGGATATTAAATTTATAGATTAACTCTATTTATCTAGGTTTTTTAAATGTTTGTTTTCACTGTTACAGATTCAATGCTAACTGTTAGTTTACGATGCATAAATTTCCTTGGTTAGAAAGATATTTTATTTTAAAAAAATCACATTTTTCCTTTAATTTCAATTTGAGAGGCTTTCAACCAAATAATGAATATTTCTTTTGTACATTAAAATCTTATAAATTCCTTAATTTTGGTGCTATTAAATTAATTGTTGTTTTTTTTTTCTAGGCTTCGATCCAAAAATTCCTGGTTACCCTAGGTATTCTATGGATGTGAAAGACGAAGAGGGTATTTATAATTTACACATAAAAAATGTGAATTTTCAAGATGAAGGGGAATTCCAGTGTCAAGTAAGAATATTATTTTTATTCAGTCCAAAATCATTTATGTTACATTATTTTTGTTATATAATGAATCAGTTTATGTACTTATCAAATAAAATGCCTTTGTATAAATATATGAACACATGACTTAAATATCTCGATATATTTATTTTTATTAGCCATGTTAAAAGAAAAATGAATCTTTTACACTTTTGCAGTTGTACTTTTGTGCGAATTACGTTATTTAAATAGTTTCATGGAATTTTAATTTTGTAAGAGGCTTATTTATTTTGTGTCACTTTAACGAATTTTTCTGTCGAGATCTATTATTTGTAATTACATAACACACGCTTTTTCTCATTATAATCAGTTTACTTATTTAAATAAATGTATTTTAATCTGTATTTTTAGATAAAGATGTTAAAGTGCTCTACTACTTTTGTTATGTACACGTATAACATTCCTTTTGTTATTTCTAAAATTAATCTAAAAAAGATAAGAAAATTCAACTTAATATTTACTGTTGAAAGTGTATATATGTTAATAAAAATATGTGATTGTTTTGTTTTAATGGTTAAGAACAAGTAATTTGACAGAACAAATATTTAGACATCGTTTCAAATAATTGCATTATTTTCAATTATTTGTATAGTAAAATAGAATGATGTTTATGTTTTGTACACAAAATATATAAATAAATACGTTAGCTCTTGTAAAAATTTAAATGAGTAAAATACGGATTTCTCAAAATATGATTTAGAAAATTTAACGACAATTTTAATTTACCCTTTAGTATTGTTCAAATAGTTTAGAAAATTCTTATGAATTATGATTAATTGAATTAATGAATCTGTATCGTTAAATAGAATCTATTTTAAAATAAAATGTTTTGTTTTATCTAAGAAAAATTCATATGATATTTTATATGTGAATTTATGAATCCTTATTAAACAAAATTACATTTATTTTATAAATAACTGTTCAATACTTATACTACCATGTAATATTTTAATTTTCTGAATACTGAAAGAGTACCCAAGAAAGTTAATCTAAAACATCCTTGTCAAACACACAAAAATTTCAAGTTTAATTAAAAATCATTTTGTGTGCAATTCTACGTACAAACGTCTTTGCTTGAAATTCCCAGATCTAATAAAACCTTCGCTTGGAAAAGCACACCCTGAATTTGTTCAACTAAATCTTTCCTGTACAGCATTTAAACTTTTTTAACTGTTCTACATTTCTTTACAAAAGGGTTACGTGGCAATTTCATTTCTTTTCCTCTTAGTAACAAGTTTTTCTTCGCTCTAAGTACTTAAAATATTTTTTTTATAAATAAGCTAGTTTAAACGAAAGTTTTGGGGTGAAAAATTTGTTCGTACATAAAAAATTATGAGCCACATTTCTAGGAAACTTCAAAAGAGTATTCTTTCTTTGATATGCTTTCTGCGAACATTGTAATAGCTGCGGTCGAAAAGGACAACCTGCATTTTTAGGCGCAATAAACCTCTCCATACTCTTTTAGAGAAGGAAAAAAAAGATTTAGTTTGCTCAAAAACTTGAGCTATTGAGAAATGAAGCAGCGTTTGAAAATTAAGATTTCTCTGAGATGATATGTCTAAGCAGGAGGAATTTTTAATGTTTGTTTCTAAATATCCTTTTAGAACTTTTGGATGTCGTTTTTTTCTTTTTGTGTATGTGTGTGTTTTTAATGCGTAAAAAAATTACTGAAACAAATTTAATTATTTTTTTAATAAAATAAATTATTATATACAACTCCATTGATTACAATATAATATTGATTACTAGTGTAAAAGAACACTTGATTTACTTTAGCGTTCAACTAGATATTTTTTTAGAAGTCCCCCATTTGTAATATGTGCCACTGTGTTTAACGCATTGAGGGGCTAAATGTGTTTTCGTGGCATACTAACAAATCCAATGTTACAGGAAATTTTGGATCAGTGCCCATACTTTATACTTTTAATACAATTGAAGCATATTTAGAAATTTCGTGAGGGTTTAGAATAAAGCGATTTTATGAAATACTGCTATGTCATTAATTTAGTCATGCGAAATAAGATTTCATGAACATTTTGAGACAAGGGAGAAAAAATATTTTTATTACAGTCAGGTCACACCCAATTATGGGACTTCAAAGCAAATTTCGGAATAGTTAAGCAAACTTATATACAATTATCTAACTATCATCCTTGTAATATAAAAGAAACTATAGTTAAATAGTTAGTTTAGTATATAAGAGAGAATTAAAGTTTAATGAATTAAATTTTACATTTGCATTGGCATAAAAAAGATATGCTTCACACAATGAAGTGTTATATGCACAAAACATTCATATAATAAAACCGTTTATAGCTCTTTATCAATAATTAAAACTTACTCACCATTTTTTATTTATAACGTTGCCAATAAACTGAGAATCTAAAGGTTAAAAAAATAGGAAATTGTGATTTATTATCAATCCTGAATTTTTTAAAACTCCAAATCTTTCATCTTTTCCACATTACATAATTATGCCCATTCTTTACAAATGGTTCTAAAATTAAAAATTCTTCATGGAAAAATTAGGTCCTAAATCTACTTAAACTAATGGAATTCTATAATTATATATTTAAGCTCAGAATAAATATCTCCAATAGTTTTTCGGATTATTCCAAACTATAATTTATTTAGAATTCAATTATTCTCTAACTCATTCATTCCAAATATAATATAATATTGATTCCAAATATAATTCTGCTCCTGTCATATATTTACTACATGATTGTACGAATCTAAAGTAATTAATTTCGTTGTTGGTTAATTCTAAAGAAATATTACCATTAAAGCAAAAAAATATTCAATAAGATTTAAAGCCTTTTTATAAAGAAATATTTCTTTAAATAATACTTTTCAGTCAAAATGAATGTATTGATTTACTACAGCCAGTTTGATTTTTAAATATATGTAGAGAGCAAGCATTTTTATAAACAATATAAGATCCATATATCAAAATGTCACGTAAAATTGGCTGCTAAGAAAAACTGTCCGCTAAAATTCCAAAAGTAATAATCCCCTAAAGTTTTACATCGTTTACTCATTGCAATTTTTGGTCGACTACACACCCAATGACGTAGTGTACACCCTCAAAATTCTTTAGCAGTAATACTTTAGAATAATGTGTAGCAAAACACTGGCAGAGAGAAACAACTTCGAATGTTTTCCTTGTAAGATACTATAACTTAGCAAGTGTATCACTTCACTTACACAGATTCTCGTACTTTTTAAGGGGCTAAAAGCATTATCGTGTATTTACCTGAATCAAGTGTCACTGAACTAGTAGCGTTGATAATGATCTCTCATCTTGTTTAGATTTTCGTTTATAAAGATGCAGTTTGTTATAGAGGATTTTAAGAATACAAAATGATAACAAAAAATATATTGTACAAGTATATAGTATAAATAAATATCCCTGGTTTCCCGACTAATAATCACAGAATGTTCTTTTTTAATTCTAAAAATGTGTCAATAATTTTTAAAATGCTGTGTATTTAATACCATTTATTTATAATTACAATCTGCCCCCGTGGTGTTTGTAAAGTAATAAAATTGTCACATTTCCTTGCTCGTACATTTGCACACAAACTCTGTGTTCCCGATGTACTACGTTCATGTACTGCAGGTTTCCCTAAATGATGAGTAGCTAGCAATATATTTTCAGGATAATGCTAAGCCGAAAAGCAAGCAGTCGTTTATCGTTATCCTAATGGTCTATGTATCTTCGAGTATGAAACATGCTCACACAACTAGGATCTCTAACACCACAACAATCTTGACTCCGTTGAGTTTTAAGCAGTACGGAAACAAATTTCGTAGCAATCCCACATAACTTTCAGCATCTGTTTTGCTTTGACGAGCTAGCAAAACGTCTGTATTAAAATTTATATCAGTCTTACTTCCTATTATTTTTAATATCGATTATTTTTAATCCTCTAACGGCACTGTGGGTTGAGACAAAATAAATTGTACGGTCGGGTCGGATCCGACCCAATGTCTTTTTTGATGGGGTTTTTGGTAGAAATAAGTACATAATAATCATTTTTGTTGATTCCATTAACTTTCAGCATCTGTTTTGCTTTGATGAGCTAGCAAAACGTCTGTATTAAAATTTATATCAGTCTTACTTCCTATTATTTTTAATATCGATTATTTTTAACCCTCTAACGGCACTGTGGGTTAAGACGAAATAAATGCTACGATCGGGTCGGATCCGACCCAATGTCTTTTTTGATGGGGGTTTTGGTAGAAATAAGTACATAATAATAATTTTTGTTGTATAATAACATTTATTGATAATATTTTACATGAAATAAAAACATTTTTGTAGAAAAATATTACATAACAATGAATTGTAATTTTGATAACAAAATAAATCTCTCTGACATTTACATAGAATGTTGTATATATTAGGTCTAATATGTAATTAGACCTAATATATACAACATTCAGCTCTTGTACCTAGTTTTAGAAGTTGCTGAACCATATTTCCGACCACAAAAATAGGAAAAAATAATATATACTGACATTTTTGGCCTTCAAAATCAAAATTAAAAATTAAAAATCTAAAAAAATGACTAGTGATTATGAATAAAGTTTTTCAACAAAGACACTCATATTTACTGCAAACTTATAACTGCAAACGTTACAATACTTGTTGCAAGACTGCCTGGTAGGGCTCCTTGTCAATTCGATCTCTTAAAATGAGAGGGGGAGAGTACGAGAGTGGGAAAACACACCCCTGGGTCAGATCCGACCCACACCATACCGATAGAGGGTCAATGCTATTGAGACAAATAAATCAATAATCGTTACTCCATGGAAATTTTAATAGTAATGCCGATTTCCCTTTCTTGTATGAGTTGCTTTATTCCAGAACACCGCAAAATTATTTTAAAAATGCGCAAAGTTATATCATAGATAAAGTAAGATTATAATTTTGAGATTGTAAATAATTATGATATAGAACCCTAGAAGAGAGTAAAATATAATGGTTGATAGAATAACGAATAATAGGACTGTAAGTATCTATCGGAAAATATTTAAAAACGGGACATCATGTAGAGGAAACTAGGACATGAAATAGTGTTAGTTGGGAAAACTGTAGTGAGAATATGGATAAAGGTATGTAATGAATTTTCTCTTCCTAGAGTTTCACATTAGAATGGGCGGGAAATTGTTAGTCAAAGGAACTTATTTGTTACTATGACAGTGGGGAAGTAGTGCTAGAGAACGCCATACGTATGAAGTAACGATCGAAGAAATTTCAGAATTGTGTAGATTTTCGGAATTCATTTCCTAATTTACCTTTATTTGAAGTAATTAGTTCATTATTCGGCATTATTAAAGAAGATACTTTGTTTTGGAAAAAAAGTAAAAATTCTAGATATATTTTTTGGAAATATAGATAATACAATTAAAGTAAAAAAAGAAGTAATAGTCTTATATATTACTCTGAAAACAAATTGTGATCCGCATTGTACATACAGAGAAGCAGCTTAAAGTATAGTATTTTCTTTAGATTTTCAAACAGGATAATATAAATCAATGTAAAACAATTGATAATAGCTCACTTTATAACCCACTCAAACTGATAATATGACTGGTAATTTAGTCTTAATGCTGCCATACAAGGGTGTATGGAGTGCATATTTCAGTTTATGGCAAAGGTATATAAATCTATATAAAGGAAATATAAAACATATTGCAGAAAAATGATTCGGGATGAGATGCACTATGATATTACTATTTTATTACAATTTTTCTGAGGTATTTTAAATGCAGATATATAAATTATTGATTTTCACTCTGATTCTATGTAGTTTATTTTTTATATAATATGAAAAAAGACCATTATTTTTCGAATTTTAAAGAAAGTAAACAGAGTGAAAAAGGAAATAAAGACAAATTAAATGTCTGAGAATAAAAAAATAATCAATGTTTTTATGAAAATTGGTTTTCACATTCAATATTAACTTTTTAAATTACTCAGGTAATCCCTTACATATTAAATGAATATATCAACAAAACCCAAATCAATAAAACTCCGCAAAATATATAATGTACGCACATATTTGATACATAATATTGTTTCTAATGTCCTCTGGCCTAAATTATTTTCAGAACAGGTCCATATAGGCTAGCTGGTGGAGGTGTGCCGTATCGGTTTACAATGTCACCACAAGAATCAGAGTCCGATTTAGCCAGATGCTATTTTGATCGAGCATCCCCAGAGGCGTTATCTGGGTGGTGGTGGTGGGGGGGGGGTCGTACCCTCTCCCACCTTCTCTGATCTCATGGAGGGACTTTCCGGTTTACTGATTTAACGTGCCCATATCCCGCCTCGACACTGATGATTTTAATGGCGCATGTCTGGATTCGATCCGAAAAACCTTCGCCTCAAAAGTCAACGCACTGCCACTAGGCTACCCCAGGCCAACATATATGATACACAATTTTGAGGATTATTTCTTTTAGGCGGCTTGTCATATTTTCGAACTATCTAATTGTTACCCTTATTGCTAAATATGTAATAATTTCAGCTACTGTAATGATGATTTTCTTTATTTGCAGGTCGGGCCGGCATTAAATCATACGCCAATTAGAGCTGCAGCTCAGTTGAAAATTCTTAGTAAGTACTTTATTGAGCTCAATTATGAAAATATTATACTTTCGGAATCTTATTTATGAGATCTGATATTATGCTACCATCAATGACGCGTAATTATATCATATTAATGTAATATTTACTAGCAAAACTACTAAAAATTGATCTTGATCCAGATGGTATATTAACATTTTTTTCTGTTGATCTTGACGATTAAATCATCTGTTATCTTTCCAGTTCCCAGTAAAACATACATTAGATGATTATAAATGCATATAAGGATCATTAAATGACAATCAATTACCTTGATATATTTTAAATTGTTATCAAATGTATATATAAATGTATAGTGTTCAAACACAGACACGTTGGGAATCGTATACATAATTCAATGTTAATTACTGTAAAATCCTTAAAAGGCGGGAAAGCTATGAATGATGCATATAAAATGTTACGCATCTATTCCCAAGTATGTGAACATAAAGAAATGTTTGAGTAGTAAAATGATACCGATTAAACTGAAGACGAATTATCTGTTATCGGAAACTGCGAAATGGTTGTCTTCAAGTGAAGTTTGCGTCCACTCTTTGTCAATTAAATGCATGCGTGTCGAGATATGTATCATTAATGAGGAAATCTAAACGGTTGTCTAAATTGTATTAGGGCATTAACTGCAATACGCAGGTACGACGCAATAAAGTTCCATTTGGGTTCGGTCTTTCGCCAAAACAGCATAGAAACAATGCGAGCTAGATATATATCACTGTGTACACTTCCCATAACAATATTATTTACAACATATTCAGATGGTCTATGATGAAAATCAAACTGATTGGCGAAACAGATCCATATGTTAAAAAATTAGATTACGTTATTTTTTGCGTAATGAGCTAATTTATGACATGTAATATATGAAAGCCTTTGTATAAACAGTAGCAGATGATTTCTTATGACTAAGAATGAAGTACTAGCAGCTTTAGTGCTCTTCAAACATCTTGAAAGATATTTTTAAAAACAAAATTTCAGACTGGTTTCAGGGTCTTGAATTGTGATCCATTTCAGAATTATATTCCCCATAACGAAAAAGGAATCTTTGAATTAGCTAACAGAGTATTTATTGATATATGCTTGTTTTCGTGGTTAGTAAATGGGTATCCATCAATTAAACGCGTCAAGACGGAAAAGTTAAAAACGACAGCGAATAGTTAAAGGTTATTTTTAAATATAAGCAAAACACAGAATACTTTCTAGAATCTGAAAATGCAGTGCTAATTTAATTTGCTTGTTGCTAACCTGTTGAAAAGGTTTCAGAAAAAAAATATCAAAGTCGTCACTATATCCTCGTCTTCACTCTTTTGCATTATAAAATAGCTCTTTTTAGTATGAGAGTCATCAAATCAATAAACTCTTTAGATGCTGATCACGTAGGTAGAATTAAAAAAAAAACGTAATGTCCCTTGTTTGGTGACTGTACTTCCATCAATTAGAAACATAACGATAGAAATGTTAATAATAATAAAGAAAACTTAAGAGTCTATCAGAAGAAATATATCTTTTAAACTGAAGAGATTATCCACATCATTATCAAGTAAATCAATATTAATTTTAATGTCATTAACACGTTGTAATGAAAAACAGGAAGTAGCAAACCAATTAATTACGATGACGCCAGTGAAGTGTTTCATAAAAATCAGGGTCCCTTTTCTTACATTTATATTTAAACTGGATTTTTTTAATGTATCCATGACAGTAATTCACAAAGAATTAAACACCCTTGGCCAGAAATTTCCAGTTAAAAAAAATATTGAAAAGTAAAATGAAATTATATTTGTGAATCATTTAACTTCAATTAACAACAATAATAACATTAAAGCTGTTCGCCAGTTATTATTTTCTAATTTAATGTACGTTTTTCCTCGATTTCAGTACCACCTGAGTACATATCTGTGAACGGTCTCGGTCAAGCGTCAACTGTGGAAGTAAAGGAAAACACTTCAGTTCGACTTACATGCCAGGCTGTCGGCAGTAAACCACCTGCACGACTTAAGTGGTACAGAGAAAATACAGAGGTGTCAAAAGGTATGCGCAATATTGTTTATGCCTGTAAAAGTATGACAGTACTTGTTTGAAAATAAAAGGAGAGTTACTTCATCAGGTACGCGAAAATGCGTAATTTACAAACAGATTCTTATTCCCGTAACACATTTATACGTTGTATCGGAACCAACCATAAATAAATAAACAATATCATATAGACCGCAAGAGAGCGTTCCCAGCACTTCGTACGTCCAGTAATTTTTTTTTTTAAAACACTAGAATCACTGATGACTGTCTGGATGGAATGTGCGTGAAAAGGGGATAATCACTGCAATTGCAGACTGCATACACTGTTCCAGAAGCATAGGTAAGAGATAATAAGTTTGTGTTAGTCAAGTATTTGGTTTCTATTTTTTTATTGGTAGCACCATGGCGATCATTAATGCTTATTTTAGCGTTATACGTGTATCATCAAATGTTTGAAAAAGGAGAATTTGAACTTTTTGCCTTTTCTTGAAATTGCTCATTCATGATTGCTTTTCGTAGAATTTTGAAGGATAATTAACATGCACTCTACCACAATATTTCTTCCCATGAAGATATCTGTACGAAAACTTCAGAGTAGAATTTTACAATGCAGTGTAGCGTTAACATTTTAAATACTGGATTAAGAACATATCGTCACCTGAATGCAAGAACTAGGTAACACCCAAAAAATTATTTTTGAGATATCTGGCTATTTATAGCTAAATTGCATAAGAATTGAATGCAATAACTAGACCACTGAATTAGCTGCTAACCTAATGTCATCTGTTAGGTAGTGTAATAATTAGACAAACATAATGACGAGTAGTATTTTCTCTCTGGAAGAAGACATTTGAGATGTTCAAGAACCTGAAGAATCAAGTTACCTAGTTCTTGTTATCAGGTGACGATATTAACTGCAGTATTCTATTAAGCATTTATAATCGACCATACTGCATATTTTTTATCTGATTAAGATTACGATAAGGTATTAAAAAAGCACTTCATTATAAATAAATAGCAGTTTTTAATATAAGTATATATATATATATATCACAAATTTCATTTGACTGTTAACTTGATTGATTACGTTGTTTTGCAAAATGTACTTAATTATTTCGCTGATAAATGAATGAACGTACGTTAATTAGCCTTTGTCTCAAAATGTATCAAGAATAAATCGTTAAATATTTGCCAAATATTTAAAGCAATTGAAAATCAGTTATAAAGAATTTTCTTACAGCCTTACCTTTACGAAAAAAAAACATATGTTTTAAACATCATTGAAATCTTAGTGTGCTTGTTGCCTTTAATTATATAAATGATAGTTTTGTTTTCTTATGAAGCACGCGCCCGCTTTTCAAAAGATCATTAACGTCTAGCATTTTGATTAAATGTCTGCCTGTTTTGTGCAATTTTCTTTGAGTATGTGTTTTAAAACAATAAAAGTTTGTTAAATCCTTTTCCTCTAATTATATTTTCTCATTCAGTAATTATTTAGGGATACTTAGAATATTTAAGTTATTCGGTTTGGAATCTTTTAACTTAGTCAATGAAATACATTAGTTAGGTGCTGCATTTAGTTTACTTTTTATAATATGATAGGAAAGGAGATTAAGACACGGTTTGAATGGTTAAAAGGATTTCATTTTTCAGAAAAAATATCTCTGTTTTCAGGTTTTGTGGTTTCAATAATTTTGCAGTTGCCTTTGACAAATCACGTCAAAAATTAACTTTAATTTTCCCCATAGTTTTTCATTCTAAAGCACTCTTTATTTACATTCCCTTCAATTATCTCTGGATATTTTTCTTTTGTTTCAATTCAGTCACCAATATGATACAATACAAATTTTTAAGACATATCGCGTAGTTGAATACGCTACTCAATGTTACAATTAGTTTGTAATCAACAGGATCGCTGAAATTCCATAGCTACTGAGTTATCAAGCAAATTACAATTCTATTATTAAGGCATAATAATTTCGATGTCACATTTTGTACGCGAAATTTTTATTTCGTAAAATGCGGTGTAACATATTGCAGAACTTAAACTGACTTGAGGAATGCAGCTATGCAAGTTTCTAAAAATCGGGTAAAAAATACACACACACACACACACGCACGAACACACACACACACACGCACGAACGAACGAACACACACACACACACACACACACATATATATATAATCATAACATTCATTACAGCATTGCGGGCATCATACCGTTCATTACAACACTCTTAATTAGCAGCATCTGCAACTGGGATCAATTTTTATGTCACAAACGCACCCATTATTGTACAATTATGGTGTTTGTGTAGTCCACTCTTGTGGACTTCTTTCCAAATGGGCAAAAATTTGTTTTTACAGCTTTTGTCCGACATTTTGATTTCGAAAATAGCATGGAAATAAGAATACATTCAGAGATTTACACATATCTTTAGTTACAGATAAATTATATGAGAGAAATATTTTAAAGCAAAATGTAAGCCTTGTAGCATGTTACTTGTTATATTTTGAATATCCGCTATCACATTACTTTTCCAAATTTGTGTCCTTTACAAATTTATTTTTTACAAATAACATTTCATTTCGTTAAATTTTTATTATTTAATATTAACTCCAAAACCATTATTTTTTATCAAAAAACCCATGAAAAAATATTAGTCATAATTTGAATTCAGAAAAAATTCTCTCTCCGCTGCATCTACAGTTACTACACGTGGTATGAAATTAGCTAGCAAATGTATAATTCTTTTCATTGAATAATACAATGCATAAAAACTCCGATATATAATCTATAACTAAACTAGCAATACCCTTATTTTATTTAGTCTTTTAATGATATACGAAGGAATAAAATTTTTAAACATGGAAAAAATTCAATTATAGGAACAGTAAACTTCAGTGTTCATAATATTATTGAGATTTTAAATGCTTTAGCCTAGGTTAATTGTTAATATTTTGTGATTATCTGTGAATTCATTCTTAACTGAGATGTAGAAAATTACATCAGTATAGAAAGATATCCTCCTCAAAAGGCGAAGCTACTGTCCAAACGTCTTACTATGATAAACGTCAACCATCTATTCTATCATCTTGCGGACCACTGAACTTAAAGTTATATGGCCCTCATCAAATTTAGAATGGTGCAGGCCTGCTTTAAAGAATTGAATATTTTCTGAATATTTTCATGTTTGCTAACCATTTTCCACTATGATGATGTAAGTAATTAACAAAAATAAATATTAAAATTTATCTAACATAAAGTGTCCCCGTATAGATCATTATTTATGAAGTAAAAATGCCGAATCTCTCATATGACATAAACATGAAATATTCATTTTCCGAATTCTGTAGCTATCAATATAAACCAATTACAATATTTTTTGAAAGGATAGAAATTCAGTTATAAAAACTGTCGAAAAAGGGAAAAAAATCTTCTTAACAATGATAACTGCATATACAATGATAAATTCTGAACAATCTGGATAAATTAGAATGCTTCTGTGACTAAATGTCTTATGCATTTAACTTCCGTCAAGCGTGTGTTCTTAAACGAGAATATAAATTAAAATATTTAAAAGCTTTCAATAAGAATACACATGAATAAATTAATAGGGACAGCACCTTAATTTTGTGGGATAAATGAACGAATGCTGAGTGGATAAAATTAGCAAAAACAAAATTACAATCTCATAGAAAAGGTAAGAGACTAATACATTCCAATTTGCATTAACGTTGGCAGTAATTAACTCCGCTAAAAGCTACAAATTAATTCATCTGCATAAATAATATAACAAAGCGTCTATCGAAGGCTGGATGGAAAATCATTCTTTACACTAAAATATAGTAAAAAAAATATACTAATTGTCATGTCATACGGAAACATCTTAAAGCGTGAAACGGAAAATTTTGATTCGAAAATGTTACTTCTTCAGGTGAATAAATATGTAAGTTGTTCTTATAATTGTTATTCATTTACAATTTATTATTCAATTTTTCTTTTTTTTCTCCATTATCTAGCATATTTTGTACGAATACCAGATATGTAATTTTCATCCTTTTATTCTGTTTCAAAACAATTGTATCGACAATTGGTTTGTAATTTTTTACGTTAATCTTTAGTGGAATATACTGAGATATGCGTAAACACATATATATGCTGGAGAATTTATGTAGAGCTGATTTATTTATAGCTTATTCATCGTCTCATCGTCCTCATAGATTAAATGTTATTTAAAAAAGAATAATTATGGTAAATTATTCAGAATCATTAATGGTTTATTTATTTTAATTGATGACAGACGAAACATTTATTTTAATGCATTACGGAAGACATTGCTTAACAGATATTTATATAATTCCTCTTGGGTATTTAATTTTTTTAAATCTGCAATTAAATAAAACGCGCTATACTCTATACATTTCGATATATTTAACTACGCATATTAACTGTTGTATACATATTTTTAAAGATAAAATTTCTGATTGAATTAATATTCAGTGGTTAGCAATGTAGCTGTAATATGTACATTTGTTAAAAAAAGTACCCTAACTAAATATATGCATTCTAACATTTAATTGGAAATTAATATTCGAAATATAAAATGAATTGCAAAAATCATGCAAATGTGAACACACTACCCAAATGTATTACAATGTACATTTTTAAGCAAACAAACTTTTCTTACATAGTGAAGTTATTACAGCTGGCTGTTCAATATAACTCTTTTTCAGCTTTTTTGGCCGATTTTTCTTGTTTAATTTAGGTGTTTTATCATGTGAGTTATGCTTTGAAGTTTTGAATGTAAAGATTGATATCTCATTCAATAGATTTATTACATGAGACTTGGACTATCGCTGATTGAAATAGATTTATTTCACCGAACATACACACCTGCTACAATATTACATGTAGAAATCTGGAGTCAAAAATAATGCCGAATGATACCATTTCTACGCTCCTCAATCATCCTCTGAAGGAAAGAATTAATGACTATAAGTATTCTAAAAGATAAAACTCATTGACACATATTATGCGACAAAGAGTCTTCAATAGATTTCGTTACATCTGTTCGTTTAGAAACTTAAACTGAAATGTGCATGGACAAACTATGAAAAGAAATAAATGAGTAACTTCTCTAAAGTTTTGCCTGATCCAAGACATAGAATCGTAACCGCTAGAAAAACACACTGTGCCAGTCTCAGTCAATATGAGCTCTTAATACTAAGAAACAGACAACCAACAAAAAGTTTTATTTTGCGTCAATTGATTAATAGTCCCGGCATGTGTCTTCATCTCTCTTGCATGGATGGCAGAAATAGTTTTGTAACTTAATATTAACTACTTGGTAACCGTCAAAACATGACGGCTAGATAGTAAATAAATGTACTAATACTCAAGTTATACTCAACACATCTGTATAAAACTGAAATTCGATATTAAATGAACTGTAGATAGAAAGCATCATTAAACAACTTCAATTGCCTTGAAATTTTATTTAAGTTACTTTAATATTTCGTATAAATATTCACTTGAAAAAATATATCACACTAAAAGAACACATAAAATCAAACTCATTATTTTAATCTGTTGCCACACTGAAAGTAAGCAAAAAAATTAAAGATACTGAAACACAGAAAAGCAATAATGTCAAAAACTCACTAAATGGGCACGCGCCCTCTGCCGGTAGGTTTTATGTTTAAATGAAATTGAACAACATCATTATCAAAATCATTCTAATGCGCAGAAACAAATTAATGTGTTTAAGCGGCCTCGTGCTTAGTGAGTATCTAAAGCCAGATTTAAAAATGCCACTGAGCATGCGCCGTAAGCAAATTTTTAATTGTAAATTATCGCTAATTAAACAGAGCGAAATAAACATTTTCCATCTGGTTTAATCTTATATTTCAGAAACATAATTATCATAAAAATAAAAATGGCAGAGATAGATCTATAGAGACTCCTCGGCATTGAAACATGGCACTGAGCATGCGCAGAAACAGTGAGTTTCTAAAGCCAGATTGAAACATGCCACTTATCATGCGCAGAAATCAAATTTGAATTGTAAATTCTAGCTCATTAATAAAAATTGCAGTTACAAAAACGAAATTTGACAAATCTACTGATTACAATCTGTCATTTAAGACAAAATGAAGTAAATTGATGCAGTAGTTTTCTCTCACGGACTGCCCAAAAAGTCGGATTAGCAACTTAAATAAATAGATTATCCCATTAAAGGAGGTTAAACTTCACGACCGATCTATAATATTGATGCAGTTTGAATCAGATCTACTGAGATTCCTTGAGAGGCATGATAAAAGAACAATATGCCAACTTCCATGACACATCTCTTTCTTAAATCTTCCAATATGTTATTTTTGCTGCTGTACTTAGCTGGTGGTCAATTAGAACTTCCAGAATATTGCCTTACGACGCGACAACTCTAATAGTTAGAAAAAACAGATCTCACTCGTTGCTTCTGAGCAAAGATGATATTCGGAAGGCTTGGATAACATCGTTATTTTTGAATTGCTGCTTTATTTCCTGATTGATTTCACAGTTTTCCAACTGAAGTATCTAAACTATCTAGGCATGACAAAGAGGAATTGTTGGTTCTCCTTCTGACAGTATCGAAGGATGGGAAAAAATTTCTGTTGTAAATGATGACTAGATTATTTATCTAGAAGATTCAAAAGGTAAATTATTTACAGTCAGACCATGTCAAAATACGTCTAAATAGTCTTCCTTATCCGCATACCATAAAAAAACTCCTAATCATTAAAAAAACCATTTTCCGAAAAAGCACTCATATCAACAATAAGTAGAGAAATTATGAAAAGCTAGGAAAACCCATGTTTCTTGCAATAACTTAATCAAAGGACAGTGCTGCTCTGCTTTATTACGTGCTTAAAATTAATTTCCCGATTACATTAAAATGAAAACTGAAAAATAATTTCTAATACTTTCGATAATACAGAAAATTCTCAAAGGCAAAATTGAGGGAAGTACGTGTATATAGTATCTATGAGTTTAGTAAAAATTTCTCCTGATGACAAGTGTGCTGCTTCTTTTCGGGTGTATATCTTAATATCATTCATTTATCTCGCATGTAAATTTCGAGTTATTTGATAATCTTGAACAGATAAATAGTTTAAAAACTAACCAGATTCTAGATAAAATGTGTTTCCCTAGCTTTAAAGTGTTAAGTTATGATGAATTTCTAGAGGGAATTCTAAATTCAATTTCCTTGCAATCTTTAAAATCTCAAAAGTTTATCTTCGTTTCTCGCCTTTGTTATTTTGTCCCTTAGAATCTCTAAATGTAGCTTAACACTTTAACAATAATTATAAAATATTAAAATTACGAAATAAGGGCAACGTGCGGTTTGCCACATCCTCTACATGCTGAGGCAGAAAACCTCATTTGGAATACGATACGAAACTCTCTAGCCGAGCACAGTAATTATAATTATATCCTCAAGGATTTATATCGTTAGCAGGAATTATAATTTATTACTTCCTATGTTCTTAAGCTCTTACGTGTTATTATTTCAAGCAAAGAATATAATATTATTTTATGCAATTTAATGTATTTTTGTTTTTGGTAGTAAGTTATAAAAAGTTTTTAAATTCAGATATTGTTTTATATGCAGAATAATATTTTCCTACATATTAAATATAAATCTCAATTTTTAGGTTACAATATTTCCTTAAAAAGATTAATTTATTTAAATCACAACCTCAGATTCCAGCTATAGATTTTTCGATTTTAAGCGAATAATACACTGCTGACCATTAAAATTGCAACACCATGAGGGAAACCAAATAACCAGAAATAACAAAACTTTACTTAGTGTACGTACACAGCATAGTAGGAAGAAAACGTGATTAAATTTGTAGGCAATTTGGAGATATTCAGGGTCGGAAATTAGTACATGAAGATACCACCTCTGGCAGCTAAAACGGCTCTAACTCGGTTAGGCATCGAGTCGATCTTGGATGACAGATACGGGCAAGTCATTCCATGCTCTTCAAGTCTATGCCACACTTCATCAATCGTAGTGACTGGAGAGCGGTGGCAGTCCAGTCTCTCAACACCCCATGACCAGATATTTTCATCGGGTGAGAGATCTGGAGAACGTCCTGGCCAGGGCAACAATCGAACACCCTCTGTGTAGGTCACGACACGACGGGCTACATGCGGTATTGCGTTATCTTTTTGAAAGATGACATCTCCTAGGCCTCAAAGGGCACAACCACGGGACATAAAATCTGAGAAATACAACGCTGCCTTTTCAGAATATGGACGATACGAACAGTGTCATGTACCCAATGGCTACCTGTACCATTACACCATGTGCAGGGCCCGTCTGACGATATAGAATGCAAGCAGGCCACGTACGTTCTCCTCGGTGCCACCAGACACGGATACGTCCATCATGATGCTACACGCAAAACCGGGACTCGTCTGAAAATACGATGTCGTGCTACTCGTGTATTCAATTTTTTCATTGGACTGTCGCCGCGCGTCTCCATTCTGCGGTGTTAAGGGAAGTTGCTGTGTAGACAGTCCTTGCTGCTCTAGACGTCGTCGCACGGTCCGTGCAAATACTTGTTGTGCTGCAAACAAGCCAATTTCCTGACTCATGTCCGTGATTGGCTGTACGATCCTGCAAGTCCAACCTGATAACATGTCTGTCCTCTCGGGTGTATGAGGCCGTTGATATACTGCATGGCATTGAGTATGACCCTCCTGAACCCATCGATTACATATTCGCATGACAGTCGTTGGATTCCAACCAAAGTGAGAAGCAATATCGCTGAACGATAAACCGCACGCTCGATAGGACACGATCCTGTCGCTATTGAATTCCAACACGTGCTGGTTGCCGTTTACCCTTCTTATACAAGACATAACACGATCTTCTCACAAACAACCTACATTAAAATGCGATTTCCGAATGATAAATCCCGAGCGTAACTTTCTGTTTATACTGAGTTTGAGATGACGTTTCTCCCTCCTGCATCGTTCGATTGTGTTTGCATACTAATCATTTGTATATCCCAGCAACTTCTTCCGTTCATGTGAATTTGATGTTTGTATCATCATCCCTACTTATGGTGTTGCAATTTCAATGGCCAGCAGGTTATAATGTAATTTTATAGAAGCGAATGTAATTTTTCTTTTTGTTTAAAGTTACAAATAGTTTTTGAATTATATGCAGATATATTGTTTTACATATCAAACAATATTTTTCTACGTAAAATATGAGTTTTAGTTCTTAAGTCACAATATTATCCATAAGAGTATGAAATTTATTTAAATCCAAACCTCAGATTCCAGATGTGTTTTTTTTTCGATTTCAAGCTACAACATATTTTTGTTTAATATTTTTGAACAAAATATTTAAACTTTTAAAGATTGAAATCCAAAAGATTCATAAACTGCGCAAATATTTTTACTGGAGTATTACATTTAAAAAAAAAGTATTTTATTTTCGTATTAGTAGAGCATTAAAAATGTTGATTTTTGGCGTACAGGATAGGAAAATATTTATTTTGTGATATTTCTATGAAGACAAATTTCAAGTAGTACTATAAAAGCAATAATTCCATATCTTTCAATTTTTTTGCAATTAGTTTTTTCCAGTCCAGTTTTATACCGAGCAGGAAACTTTTGGTACCATAAAACGATTCATGAAGGGATGATAGGATTGCAATGTTTAAATATTTGAATAAAGTTTTTTTTCCACCGTAAAAAAGTAAAAATAAATTATTGGAAACGGGAAATGCTTGGATAAGAAAAATAAACAAAGTTAATGTACCTATATCTACGTATAGAGAACTTTTAACAGAAATAACCAACATTACAATTCAAAAAATATTCTAAAGAGGTGAAAGACGCTTATTAGAAACAGAATGTTCGAATATAGGCAAGTTGTGGAATGCATTTTTATTATGGATTGCATGAATAAATATCTTATAATTTAAATAAATAAAGTACTACATATTTTCCACAAGCAATATATCAGTTACATAAAATTGAATTTAGAGAAATTTTTGCTATATATATATATATATATATATATATATATATATATATATATATATATATATATATATATATATATATATAATATATATATATATATATGTGTGTGTGTGCATGTATACATACAGAGAGAGAGAGGGGGGGGTAAGAGAGGAAGAAAGAAAGAAAGAAAGAAAGATAGATAGATAGATAGATAGATAGATAGGTAGATAGATTTCCAGAGGTTTATACTAAGTTCAAATGCACATAAACAATCGACATGCCATTTAATTCTATAAAGAAAAAGGTTTAAATATTAAACAATTCAGGAATAATAAATTATATTTTGAATCCACCATGAACAATTTTTTTAAAAAATTTGTAGAGTCACTTTTACTAATATTGAACAAAAATTATCTTTTTTAGCAGAATTGAGTAAGAAAATTGAAAAGAAAAACTTAGGAAATATTACTTTTCTAAATGTTGTATTTGAAAATGCAGAGCTTTTCTAAAATTTGATGAATTACATGATAAATAAAAACAAAAGTATATGTCCATCTGTCACCTTCATCATGAATGTATTGAAGTTTTATTTAAATGGTTTGTTAATGAACTACTTTTATCTTTATTTACTGTTTTAGCTTTTTGAAAATATCATTTTTGCATCCGCATGTGAAAATGAATGGGCTTGGATTCAACCCGATTTTTAAAAGAATTTCCAGAGACTATATATCGTAAATAACAGGGTTGTTCTTGATCATTGAAATATTTAATTTTCCCCTGCGCTGAAGAAAAAAAATTGGTAACAAATAAAATTCGTTGCTTTGAATTCACCGGAACCGATCAGATCGGAAATTCTCACTTATCTCGGATAATTCCCTAATTCACAAAGTCTGATGGACACAGAACATTTGTTTTCTAGTATAAGTTTCTATTGAAGTAGTGCTGAGAGTATTGAGTATTGACGAGTAAAAGAGTTTAATACTGTACTTTTTAGTATAATAAAAAATAAATTTTATCCAGTAAATCCCTGTTTAAAAAAACTTTAAAAGTAGAAAGATGGTCCTATATTCCAGCAATTTGAGTTTCATTGCATAAAAATTTACTGTTATTCCTAGGATGCCTTAGACATCCTATTTCCTAGATAGGTTCCATTGGAGAGTATGGGACTCAAAGTCTTGACTGTAACGGTTAAATTTAATCGTTAAATTTAATCTTGCTGAACAAAATCAATAGTGTACTCACTGAACATACTTGAGATCATGTTTTCCAAATTCATAGTTTTGTTATTTTGTGTCTTTTAAATCTTCATTCACATAAAGTGTTTACATTAGGATTTTCTTCCTAAATACGATTTTCTTCTTCAGAGAAATTCCCTTGAAAATTACTTTTCAACTCAATAAAATTTACCACATCGCATAAAAGATAAATTTAAATTTAAAAGGGGATAACGATGTCTTAGTGCTTATGACGGAAAATGTACTGTGGTAAAAGTCCCGTGCCTAGGCTTAAATAGCAGGACTCTTTGTTAAATTCTTCATAATTAACGTCGGAAATATGAAATGCTGAAACTAATGGTACAGGTTACATAGTTGGGATATCGCTATCCTTAGAAGTATTTTGGAATTTTGAGAATCTGTGCATAAGTAATGACATATCAAGAAGAGGGTCAAAGTTAAATCTCAAAACTGGCTTCTGCATCCAACGAAAACTTGTATAGATATTATAAACGAAATTTTTAAAATGTTTAGGAAAAATTCAAACAGAGGAGTATGTTTGTGTAAACTAAGATGTACAAACCTTTGCATCTAATATGGACAATATATGGTTGTCATATACTTTTGTAAAATTAAAAATTTAGTTAATAGATTGAATTATGTAATTTCTGTTGCAGGAGCATATGTAGTCCTTTTCAATGTTTTCCATACTTTTTTTTTTCATGGAAAGCAAAGTAAACAAGAAATATTAGATATAATACATACAGTTTCTGCATTGACAATAGTCGGTTTAGAATCTAGTACCATCAAATCGCAAAAACTCTCAATAACAACAAGTGAGGTTTCTATTTTTAAAAAAATGGAACAAAAATGTTTCATACTTTGAAGTTCTTAGGGTAAGAACTAGGTAAGCTAAACCGGTATACCGGAAAGATATTTCACCAATCTATATATATATATAAAACAGTTCCGTAACTGACTGACAGATAATGCACAGACCAAACAGCTGGACATAAAGGGCTGAAATTTTGCATGGCGATTCTTCTTACAGTGTAGGCGTGCACTAAGAAATATTTTTGAAAAATTCTTCTTAGATTGTTTTAAATTAAATTTTTAAGCTTTTTTGCAATTTTTTTTAAGTTTGCATTTAAAATAATAAACTGAGGGTTGTAAAATTTATATCACGAGAGAGATCCCAAAAGTTCCTTAAAAATGAAATCTTTTTTGAATCTTTACCTCCCTTTTTTGATTTTTGGTGAATTTTTAAAGATTAATAATTAGAATGTATGCTGATCACGTGGTTTATTTTCTTTTTGTGATACTTTAAATTAATTTTACGTCACGTGCATAACAACGAAATAAATTGACAAAAAAATGTTAAAATACGGTAAAACATAAAATTTAACCACTAGACTAATTGTGATGGAAGTTTTATAAGAATTTAATTCAAATTAGTATGTTTTATGGATATTAAAGATACAAATTAATTGCATACATTGAGTGTTGTATTTAATTTGAACATTTTCTTATACATTATTTTGTATATAAAAATATCCGTTATGATTTTTTGATAATTTTTTTTGGCATTAACTAAATATATTCACCATTGTATTTCATTTGAATGTACTCCGTAGCGAAGCTCGAGTATTCAGCTAGTTTATATATAAATAAATCATTGGACGTGTTTAATTCATGCTTGTGAAAAGAGTATATCGGTGTAATATATTTTAAATCTAAACATTTATAAGTATTAATGTGACTAATTTCTGATTCGCAGGTGTTTCTTATTTTTCAGAATCCGTCCATAATGAAGAAAGAAAAGATAAAACAAGGTTTATTGCTAGCAGTTATTTAACTCTCCGGCCTCTCATAAAGGACGACGGAGCTAAATTCGCTTGTGAGGCCTTTCATAAAGCTCTGACACACAGAATGAGGACTGAAGTCACCCTTAGCGTCTTGCGTAAGTAAAATTAATTCATGCAATAATAAATTACCCCTGTAAATAAATGAATATCTTGAACTAAAATAGGAGCATGCTCATGCTACTAGGGTTTATCCTACGTTTCTTAGTAAGTTTAATGTATACTTAAAATTATGGACAATAATACAGGCCTGCCAAAAAGAATCTTGTTTGTAGTTTTATACTTGATTTCTATGTATTTTTAGTGCTGATTTCAAAAATGAAATCTTTTTTTTTCTATCACGTCAGGTTAGCTCACAAAAAGGGTGTGTATTTTGGTTTAAAAATTCAATTTAACGCAGTTTTGTACATTTTTTCTAACGGTTCTAAAATTTTAATAAACAGATACATGATGCCACTGTTTTCATTTACACAACAGAATATTGAAAAAAGTGCTTAACTATAGAGTGAAAAGCCCTTGTAGAAGCGCTTTCGCTTCACATCAAAACTTCGTTTACTGCTCTTCCTGCAGTGGACAGCTTTAGGATCGTCCCTTTTTAATATCCAGCACTAATCGCTGTCATGTTAACGTTCCAAGTTCATTGGCACCTTTTGCCCATTTCCTTGATGTCTTGATGGAACCTTTCGCGCTGCTCTTCACTGGAATCACCAAGTTTTGAATGGAAGAAGTCCAGGTGTGAGTGGAGAAAATGAACTTTTATGCTCATATTACAACAAATTACAACATATTACAACAAATTCAATCATATTACAACAAATTCAATCTATTAACTAAATTTTTAATTTTACAAAAGTATATGACAACCATATATTGTCCATATTAGACTCTCCCTCTAGCTCTACAAGATCTCTAGCTCTACAGGACCTCTAGTTCTCCTTTAATCTCTACAAAACACTCCCTCTCAACATTTTTAACTCCCACCTGAAGGTTTTTCTCATCGGCCATTCTTTCTTTGTATAGTGTTGCTTCCTGTTACGACTACCCCATTCACACAGAAAACAAGTGAACTTTGTGTAGCCACTCTGTTGACTAAGCAACATTGAAATCACTTTTAAATCGCCACAAATCGTCCATTTATGATTTGACTAACACATTTTATTATTACACATTTTATTACCAGCTCAAGATTTTCAAGAATCTATCTAGGTGGGAATATTCGTGGTGGGAACGAGCATGGAGGGAAACAGGCACTGACACTTAAGATGTCAGGGGAGGGAGATAGTAAGGGATGGGAGGGAAGGTCGACAGACAGGCACTAACAGGAAAATGATGCAATTTTAACCGTATTTCACTAGTTTTAGTACGACTGTCCAGTATATATAAGAATGTGTATTTCATTGCAAACGTCTTAAAACTTTCTCATGTTACTTTTAAAAAGTGTTTGTAATCAAAATATAACACTTTCTTTGGAAATATTTGAAATTTTGTCTAATCTCATAGTGCTACCTTTCTTTAAAAAATGCCCACATTCGACAAAACTAGACATGGTAATTGTAACAAAACGTACGTGATGGAATTTTTTCAATAATTTACCCATAATCAGCACCAAAAGTACTATAAAAATCATTGATTACATTTGAGACATTTTTTGTCGCAGACCTGTGAATATGATGTATTTCGAAATTTTGAAGAAGTGACTTTTTGTTATCTCGATAGAATTTTTATTAAATTCATATTAGATTGCCCTGACTAACACTTAGTTAAGTAGTTTTCCGTTTCACGACAATGGCACATTGAAGCTCTTAAGTCTAATATTTTTTTGCCATGGAACTGATTGAAGATGAGTGGTTGAAATTGTAACATTTAATGTCGATCATACCTTGGCGAAAGTCGGGAGATGGCCGAATAGATAGGACACTAGCATTCGGTACTATAGTCAGTGGGTTTTAGTCCCACTATTGGCATGGATGTTTGTAGCCGTTCAGAATCGGCCTATAGCAGTAGGTCCCGGTCTAATTAGACGTAGCGTGGAAAAAAATAATTCAACGAACCAACCTTGGCTGAAATCATCTATGTATGATTATAGAATTTTAAAAGTCCCTGCTTAATCTGTAAAAGTTACTACTTTAGAGCACACCTCGATGCTGACTAAAGTTACTAATTCGATTACTAAGTTACGATTCGAAAGTTACTAATTCGATTTCTGAAAATTCGGAACTCTTTTAAATCTTCATTTATATGAAAAAGAATTTAACGCTAATTTATATTTAAACAATCTTTATTTAAAATAATAAGATCTGCATGGGAAGAAATAAATTGATTCGTAAAATATTTGTTTGGGTTATTAAAATTATTTTTGCATTTAAGTAGATAACACATGATTATAGATAGGAATTTTGATATATGACGATTGCACATTACTTTCATTTATAATCTAAAAGCAGTTACATTTCTGTGTATAAGCTATTTATATTTATTGCAACAGTACGGTTTTTACATACAGTATACAAGAATTTTAACAATCACACATAGTTCAAACATATCAATCTCCGAAAATGTTTATACACGTTATAAGTCATATTCAATAGGATAAAACATATGATAAACACGTGATTACTTTACACACAACGGTGAAAACACCTAACCATTAAAATATATTTATTTTATTCAAAATACATTTTGCAACTTTCCTATACTGGCATAAAAGGAATCGCCATTAAAGAATTAACCGTTAACTTTAATTAGGGAACACGCTGTAGTAATGTAACTCAGTTACTCGTAAAGATTTTAAAACTACTCAAAATAAACAAAGAACAAAATCTGTTAGAAAATTTAAAATGCTAATAATAAATTACAGGTTACCATATGTTCTTGTTTATTAAAATAAAAAATTAAATTTTTAAAAAATTAGAATTATTTCCGAAAAATATTCCCACGAAAACATTGATTTATAAGTTTCCCCGAATATCACGAAATGAAAAAAAATCTATAATAGGAGTAATTTTCTGTAATTGCCGGAAATGATAATTTTTCTACATCATTACTCAATGATTAGAGAGACGAGCTACCACTGAGTGAGATATGGTTCAAATTCTGAATAAGGCTTCGACGTCCTTCCGTAGACCCTTTACAAGAATAGACTTTGGTTACTCACAGTATAGCAGTGGTGCGCAAACTTTTTTCGACACACCTTCATTAAATAAAAAAATCACACGTGACCCCAATATAAAAATTTTCGTTTAAGAAAGATTTAAAAAATAGGAAAACGTTAACAAGAATAGAAATAAATACATAAAATTTGACAAACTATTTGAAAATTCCAGATTAAAAAACCCAGTCCTACACAGTCAGGTATGTTAGGACTTCAAACTCCGTCTGTAAATCTTTATCCCTAAAATAAGGATTTTGGTTTTTACTTTCCCTGCTGGTGGAAAAATAGTTAGTTGAACTCTGGACGGCCTGAAGACAAGCATTAATGACCTTGTAACGAAAAGTTGTAATAGTGTTGTGATTATGGTGCTAGTGAAAAAAAAATGTGTTTTGTAAAAAAAATGGAGTCGGAGAGCTTTTATTCATGGAACATTTTTTGGTGATCACCGGACGTGATATGTGAACTGGACTAATATGGAACAAAGTGGATGCAAATGGAAGCAATAGAAGTATAGCCTTTTGCAGATGGAGTTTGAGACAGTTTGACATCTTTTTTAACAATATCATAACACACATTTTTTTAAAAATATAACAAATATAAATGAAATTATTAAAAATATGTGATTTCTGAAAATTTAAAGCATATTATTTAATTAAATAATTAATTAGGATATAAATTTTCTTCAGACTATCTGCAATCCCTCCAATTTTTTTAGCGACCCCACTGAACTATATTATGCTCCTAAGCCAGAAAAGATCGCAGCCTTGATGGGTAAATATCGTCAAGTACCAGAATCGTTGAAAATAGAAATCATTGTAATTTTAAAAGCTTGTCTTCTCTAGCATATGGATAGTTTAGCATTTACTGAAATACCTAATGGCAAACACAGTTCAACGAGTTAATTGACGTCATTCAAGGTGGTATACACCCCGATTTCTTAAAATTCTCTTAAAACTTGTTTTTCTATTTTCAAGATTTTTAAAATTCCCTTTAAAGTTTTGTTGAATTTTCAGGAGCTATGTGCTTTTTATATACGTTTTATACAATTTTCATATATCTTTAATATATATTGAAAGTAATGTCATGCTAGTCCACTACTCTTTTGCAACTGATTTAAAAAGTTAAGGCAATGCAACACTTTGAATATGTATTAAAGATTATAAATTGTGTTTTGTTCTTACATGTTATCTTAGTTAGAAATACAAAAATAAATTGCATATTTGTCTTAATTGTGTTGTTATTCACTTATTTAGCACAGCCTACACAAGTTATACGAAAAACACACTCTACAGAGGTCAGAACCTCGTACAAAATAAGCAATTAAACACGAATTACAACAGGTGCACGTTAATTTGCTTTACTCTGAAGCATATTAGCAAACGGTGGAGATCTCTTGAAAATATAATGGAAAATACTCCTTTAGACTTTTAACTAAATTGCTTATAAAACTACGGAAAGGAATATTTATCTAGTTTGTATATCGCAAATATAATTTAGCTAGATATGTAAAATGTAAACCTTTAAATGGTAATGTATGATTTTCATGGTGAGAAATTTTGAATTTAACGAATTTGAATACATTCTTTGTAGATAAATTGCTACATTTCTATAAATTTTCTATTTTAGGAAACCTTGATAAAAAATATTTCCCATTTGGAAAAGGCATAGCAAAGTACATAACACAGTGACATTTATTTCATTTCATTGTTCAGAAAATACGTTAAATTGAAAAATAACTGTATTTAAGTTCATGTGTTTCAAATGTTAGCATGTGATAGTAAATTTATTTGAGTAATAAGAGATTTAAGTAATATAACTTGAAATGTAATAAAATATAATAAGAGAAGTGATGGCATTTATTTATTGTGATTTTACAGATCCCCCTGGAACGCCCACGATCGAAGGATATATAGAAGGAACTACCGTGAAGGCAGGGGAAGCTTTGACGCTCGTGTGCATTTCAGAGGGAGGAAATCCACCACCTCAGCTCATTTGGTACCGTGGAAATGCTCAAATTGACGCCACTTACTACCTGACAAATGGTGACACTGCGACAGCCAACAATTTGACTTTTATTGTCAGTGCGACAGATAATACAGGGGCCTATCACTGTCATGCATCAAACTCAGCAACTAAAGAACCGCTGATAACTTCCATCAAGCTTAATGTATTTTGTGAGTACGAATTTCATAAGTTAAACATGATTTGTTTTAAATTTGCTGTACCTTATATACGAGGGTTGTAAATAAAGTAATGGCAACATACTCGTAAAACATTTTTAATGAACGTACAAGCATAATTACATTACATTCCTTCAATATAATCACCAGAAAAGTATTGTACCTTTTGCCAGATGTCAGGGAGCAGTAGGATACCGTTGGTAAGGTGTTGTGTATTAATGTCAGCGACGTAGCGCCCTACTGCTCGGGTCGCAGTTGAGAAATCGGATGCCTCGAAGGGGTTCTTTCAACTTAGGAAAGAAGTCGTAGTCACAAGTACTCGTGTAAGGTGAGTACGGAGGCTGTTCCAACACCTCCCAAGACCACCGTCGCAAAAGATTATTTACAGCTCATGCAACATGACAACAAGCATTGTCATGCACTACGATAGGGAGATTGTCCCGCAATAAACGTGGAAGTTTCCGCCGCATAGCCGGGTGCAGATAGTGCTGTAGCCACGGGTAACCTCGATTTTAATCCCCGGCCGCTGATCAGTTTTTGTAAACATGATTTATAGTGGTAGGAACGACAATGTCCACTTCAACGTCAATCAGCAACTACCCCTTCTACTGGATGAACGGTTTTATGCACTCTACGCATCGACAAGAGCTCCACCTCAATCCTCCGATATCCTATTTGCGCATGCCTGATGTTCTACGACTTTCTGGGCTACATTGCCACTACTTTATTTACAACCCTCGTAGAAATTCAGTGTGAGGGAAGTAAGAATGTTTAGGTTCATGATTGGAATAGAAGATCGGATACTAGGAGTTATGTAGATCTAATTATAATCTATCTTTCTTTAAAATAATTCTTTCAACCTTGGTGTTCCTTAGTTTCAAGGAACATTACTACTGTATTCAAATATTATTAGTAAGTACATATCAGCATCATAGCACTTATTTTAAAACCTTATAAAAACATATTGATATATCATTATTGTATACTTCCCCCCCCCCCATATATATATATATATATATTCTTGCAATTATTATTAAATTTGCACAGTTTTTATTTTTTACAGTGAGACAAGATGAACTGATATTAATAGAACTGTAAATTAAAAGGTCTGGATCTAAAAAAAATATAAGAAATCAAGTAATTAGTTGGGAACTTATATCATGCGCATTAATTGCTATAATATAATACATTAGATATTTTTTCCGACTAATAACTATAAATATGTTCTATGCTTTCATTGAATAAAATTTTGTTTGATTATCCTTCGTTCAAGAGAACTTAAAAGGTCATCTTTTCATGTTAAAAAATAATAAAGATGCTGATATGAAAACTTTTCATACATCAAAATTCTGAGAAAAGTTTTCTTTAAGATTTTCGTGATTTTCTATAAACGATACTTAATTTTCTATTCATATTTTAAAGTATGTCTGGTAATTATACACCAAAGCTTTTCTTAATTAAATTTTGTAGAGAAGTAGTTTGAAGTCAACGAGCTATGTGTTCTTTAGAACTGTGTGTGTGCATGAGCAAGAATGCACATAATATTATTCCTAAGTTATAAATAAAGAATAGCTCCCTTAATTAATTTATTCAAAAAGTTTCCCTCATATTTCTTTAAAAAATAGAAAAATCTATATAGGTAATTAAATTGGTTGTAATTTTTTCCAAGGTCCTTTTAATCGGACGGCTACAGGAAAATTTAGAAAATAAAATCCAAATGTCATAGCAGATTCAAAGTAAACAGACTCGCTACTGCTTTGTGAACTGAATGGAATACCTAAGGGAAAATTTTATTCTGAAGGAGAAATATTTAAATTTTGATAAAAATGAAGGATATTCTCCACTTCTGAGAATTTAGTTATTTTTTTTTATTTTATAGTGAAAAGATTTAGTGCAAATATTTAAAGTTTAATAAACAGAATATATTTTTCATTAGAAAAAAATCCTCTTTTCTGCCAAATGGTAGAAATTAGATATGCATTTATCAATAACACTGTGTAACCACATTTTTTTAAACGTAAAATAGCTGACGCATTATCTTACTAACTTGAACAACAGCAATTATCTGCACAACTGTTTTAGCTACTGTTAGATGACTGTTAGCGTTTCTTTGATGCAGAAATTCTTTGTTCTTAAAAGGGTTAGGTATCATATTGGGTAGGAGGGGCACGCTTTCTTAATGATAATTGTACACCTGCTGAAAAGAGAAAAATCCTCCATTTACGTACTTTCCAAATATCGAAAAATATTCTGTGTCTTATACCAGTAATTCCTGATACACGTTTCTACAATGTGTTATACATATTAAATGGATAAATTTTTCTTATAAACATTAATTATTAATTAATTATCATATGTATTCTTAAATACGTACATGCATATAGGATGTTTTAGCTTCTATCATATAAAATCAAACCCTTATAAACTACAAGTCTTAAATGGAAAGAAACCGCTTTTTTTAGTACTATATAAATATATAAAATATTTAACTGGGATATTTCGTTGCATTTCTTCTGTTTCTCCAGTCACCTTTAAAAAAATATTGACACCTTAGATGTCTTTGTCAATAATATATGCATTTCTAATTAAATGAGGCATACTTCTCATATAACTAAGATTTATGTAAAAGAATAAAGTACTATAATATGTAGTTATAATCGAAAAGTAAACAAATATCATTTATAAGTTGTTCGTTTAGGAGTTTACGGAAATTAGGTTTGATTATTGCAGTAACTGAAGCAATTAATCAATGTGAAAGCTTACGGTATGTACCATTAGAATGTATTTCAACTTTTACTGATATACATCCGTTTTTGCAAAGGTTATTTAAGGAGTAAACCCCCCAAAAACTCCCCTTTTCTACGTTAATGGTTTTATGTTAACAAAAATTTAGCTTATTTTAAGCAAATACTAAGTGTTTACAGATATTATGTTATGCTACATTTAGTTTATGTTACAAGTTTCCAGAACATTCTGTTACATTACATTTAGTTTATGATATAAGTTTAAATATGAGACAATTCATTTAGTTATTCCATAAAATATTCATTGCTGTTGTTTTAATCAGACGTGTTAAAGTACTACTTAGAAATTTTAAATTGAAAAATTATAATGTTAACGATAGGAAAAAAATAGTTATATAACCGTTGATTTTGTCTCTACTGACTTTTCATAATACGTTGTACACATTTTTCAAATGAATAGCTTCTTATTTGTCTAATATATTCTATTACCTCCAATATATTCTATTGCTTCTGAAAAAAAACCCTCTAAGTTGTAAATTAAATATCATTGTCACGGCTGAAAAATAAATTATCATCAAATAAACAATTGCGTTCTTTTATTTAAGCTCCAAAATTTAATTTCAACAGTGTCTGATTTTTCAAGAAGAACTGACTATTTTTCCAATATTTTTATCTTTCATTAAAAATTCTACATGCTATGCTTTTATCAAAACATCTTTAAACAAGGATTTTTTTCAGATAATAGAGAACTGAAAATAGATTGCATACATGAACCTCTAACAAATACTTCCATTAAAACACACGTAAGTGTAACTTTTTTCTCAAATACGTTAACATGTCTAGTAATAAAACACTACAGATTCGCTTAGCTAAATTTTGTACCAAAAGAAAGTTTTTATGTTAATTATCGTTCATTGTCTTTAAAACTTCGGATGTGCTAGATCACACAAAACGAAACAAGTTCTTAAGATAAACATAAAATATATTTACTTTTGCACTTGCAACGTTGTCCAAATTTGATATATATGTATATAAAATGTCTCAGTTATTTAACAGATGTCAACATTTATAAAGATATTTTCATGGTAAAAAAATTTTTGAATCGCCTTTTATTTGACGTTATTCAACAAAATTTCTTCGAGTAAAGTACTCTGAAATGAAAACAAAGCAAACAAATCCACTAATGTGTTATGAATCGCATAGAAAACCGGACGTAAAACTTTGATTTCAAAAGAGGAATTTTTAAATTAAGATTAGACTGAAAGATCCATTTTTTTTGTTGCATTCTACAGAGTTAATTAAAACTTCGATTACTTTCATGCAGTTTCAACGAACAATTTAACCACTTAATTTTAAACCAGAAATCTCAATGCACGGGAGGCTCTGTATCAACGAAAGGGATCTTTTATCCGAAATGGCAGAAATTAGATATGTATTTTCAAAAATATCAAAGCAAAAACCCATTTCGTTAATTACGCTGACGCATTTCCTGTCTTATTTAAACAGTCGAAAAGTTCCCGCCGCATAATGGATTTAGTTGCTTTTAGTGACAAAATTACACCGATGCTGAATTTCATTGTATCTGGAACACTTTTGTTTCATCCATTACAGAAATATAAAGTGTTTTAAAATTTACAATAGTTTGAAGTGAACAAAAGGAAGTTTTTGTTCCAAACAATGACTGTTTCGTTACCTTATGTTTGTGCAAATTTTCCTTTATGTCAAGCATTCTTTTTCCCCTCTCACTTTCTCTTCCCAAACTTAGATAAAAGCATTATAACGCTTTCAGCGACAGTTTCAGAACAGAGTGTTTAAGAATACATTAAACTGGTAACTAATTAAAAAGCAACATCTTCTTACTAAAATTAACATTTGATTTTCTTACAAAAAAAAAAATGCTTAAAAATAAGAAAAAGTTATTTGGGATGAAAGGAGTCATATTTAAAATAAACTCTTCTCTTAATTGAACATTCAACAGATCATTTTATTTTTAAATTTATGTCATACCCGGAATAATGTCATAAAAATACCGGGGCATTAATTTGATACGTTTAAATTAATCAGTGGGATGTTAATTAGTGTAATGATTAGCTTTTAGAGACATCATACGAAACATGTATTTTCATAGGTTACAGATCTAACCGTTAAACTCTTTTATTAGTGGAAATACAAATGTCTTTCTTAATAAATGGTACCTCGCACATTAAGTATGGGATCCGATACAGCCCAGTTGTAATACGTTAATTTTTAGACGGAGGATGCTCAGTTCGAATACCAGAGAGAGCTGATTAAGTAAATGCTTTAGTGACAAGGCCGGATATGGGACTTTAAATTCATAGACTAGAAAGTTCTTCTATGTGGTCAGAGTGTTGGGGGAGGATACGAGCCCTCCAGATGTCCCTTCTGAGGGCATAGGCGTAGCGTCGCCCCCCAACTTAACTTGAAATAAATTAAAACGTTATTAGAAGTTTAGTTAAAATTGGAAAATTGTAGAAAACTTTTAAGAAACTTGGTTTTTTTCCGCTTTTTGAAACTGTGAAACTGAAGATTCCGATTATGCCTTTAGCCTTAACGTAGTTTTAACAATGATATGATCCATATAAAAAATTCGATGGTATATTTTTCTGCTCATTTTTTTTATATTATATTTAATTTTCTCATTGTATAACTTTTGAATACTACTCAAACGTCAATTCTATTGTTATTACATTTCGAAAAATCATAATATTTCATATTTTAAGGACCGTCCGGCAGTCAAAGTGCTGATGATGGCTCTAACTGAATTTAATTCGTGTCCCCCCAAAAGTTAGAAGCACGCAAAGCCATGTCTGAGGGTGATCAATGGAAATTGAGGTGCATCCAGGGAGTAATGTTGATAAGTTACGAGGTAATTCGGACAAATGTCCCAGGACAAGTGCGTCATACATATTTATCTATATCTATCTATCTATCTATCTATATATATATATATATATATATATATATATATACAGTGCTAGATTTCTAGAAATAGAGGTGCCGGAACGGTAACCTTCCGGGGTGTGTGTGTGTGTGTGGGGGGGGGGGTTATTCTGAATTATTGGCCTGCAAAAAAGAAATTTTTGGTTATACAAAAACTTGTACATTTTATTTAATTCCAAATTTTATTTTGCAAGACAAGTACAAAAAAAAGTTGATAAATTTAAATACCTTGGCACTATAATTAATGACAAAAATAAACTAAGAACAGAAATTGATAACAGAATCAAAATGGCTAATAAAAGCTTCTTTGGGCTGAGAAGACAATTGAGATCTAATGTCACAATACTAAAGTAAGAATTTATAAGACACTAATACTACCTGTCTTACTTTACGAAAGTGAAAGATGAACCTTGAGCATAGACACGCAGCGCTCACTGGACATGTTTGAGAGAAAAATCCTCAGGGCTATCTTTGGCCCAGTGCAGGAAGAAGGACGCTGGAGAACCAGATATAATTTTTAACTGTATAGGCAATCACAAATAACACAAGTCTTCCGTAGTAATAGATTAAGATGGCATGGCCATGTTTGGAGAAGCTCGGAAGGTAATCCCTCTAAGATCTTGACATTTAAAAAACCTGAGGGATCCCCAGCTAGAGATAGACCACCGACTAGATGGTTAAATGACATTGAAAAATACTTAAAACTTTGAAAATTAAAAATTGGAGAGGTGTCGTCGCAGATAGAACACGCTGGAATGAGCGCGGGGTTGAGGCAGCCAAGCCTGTAAGGGGCTGTTGTGCTTGTGCTTGTGAAGAAGAAGACAAGTTAAAAAAAATGCTGTTGAAAAGTAATAAAAGCAGTAAAAAAGCACAGTTTCATGATTGTTTAAGTTTTGTGCCCATCCTAAAAGATTGTCCAAAACTTCATGTTTTCATCATACTTCTTGTCTCTTGACCTCTCTTTACTCTTGACGGCTAATGCGGAATATTGTCCAGACACAAGCCAAGAGTCAACATACTTAGTTGGGTTAAAGAGCCGAAGAGGAGGTCCATTGATATTTACAAACAACAGGCCAGAAACTGTTGCAATATTCATTGATGATCGCAATGGTGTGATAATGAGGTTCATCTGTGAGAAACCTCTTTCACATTCTCTCGACGATATTAATATCGAATTGATTGACTGTTTCAGAGGGTCAAGACTTTCTGGGAACACTCTGAAGTGGAGATACTCTCGGAATCCTGTAATTAGTTGCTTTTCATTAAGTTTGAACTTGGAGGCAAGTTTCCGCATTTCATTTTCCCCAAACATTATTGGGATATTTTGTGGCCAGTTTTTTTCATCCATTACTTTGATGGTGTCAGCAAGCTTACAGTCTTTTTCACTGAGCAGTCTTGTTTCAACAGACTTTTTAAGTGCCTCGTAAAACTTTTCGGAGTTCAAAGGCTGGTTGTTTTTCCTACCTTCTTTTTCGTGGAGAGGAACTCCGAAAAAAGACAAGTTTTTTACTGCTTCTTGAGCCATCGATGAGAAAAATTCTGGAACTGATTTTCTTTCCTCAAACAAAGAAGCTGTAATTTTTAACTTTTTGTTAGCATAGATTAGATCAACGTTGCGATGTTACAAAGCTTCACTTAACTCTGAGAGCTCTTGGTCTAAAATGAAATTAGTTTCAGTAATCTTTTTGAGGAGGCCTTCAAACGTACTTTTTCTTTGCTCTCTCTGGTTGGGTCATTTGAAGCTTCTTTAAAGTGATGGACTAGTGCTTCATAAGACCTCCAAACGGCTGACACAGATCTGAAACTAGACGCAACCCAACGTGTGCTCAAAACTCTTCCGATTTTTAAAAGTTCTGTCTCTAGTAAACTTGCACAGGTTCGCAGTTCCCTTGCTGTTCTTTGGTGAAGCATGATACACACCATACAGTTTGTCGAAGAAGGAGTTAAATCTATCAACTCCTGAAACTGACTGAACTACATCAGACACTGAAAGCACAAGCCTGTGGTTAGCACATTGTCAAACAATAACAGAAAGGAATTTTACACAAAATAATGTTTGAACACCTTTGTTTTTAATAATCATAGTAGCAGCACCGTCACATATTGACGACGTCATCGTCATTAACCATATTGCCATCCTGGTATCGTCCCTACTAATGCTGTGCTTGAGTCTTTTACTGCCACCCAAAAGTGAGAAAAAATCGGTTAGTTTTCGCTCATTTCACTCCACAATCTCACAGAGACTTGACACCGCTCAAACGCAACGAACCTCAACAACACAACATGGAAGAAGGGTGGCTGCCTCGGGGAGGACGGTTCTCGAAATAAGGGGTCGGGGCTAATCAATACCTCATTTACAAACCCGTGAAAAGTCAGTGCAGTCCGCAAAAATGAGCCAGACTACCCAAGCCAAGACTACCAAGTCCCGTCAGCCGGCCAAGGTCAAGCCACAATACCACCCGCTTCAGTGAAATAGTCGCAGTTCGCTGTACTCAATAGTAACGCTCAATAAACTATCCTAGCCTCACATCATAATCGATCGTTACGACCTGCGAATGGTTCTTTTACGTGAAGTGTAAAGAGTAGTAGGTCAGGCTCACTCATTAACAACAGAGTAATTTGTGATTAGATAAATGTTTTTAACTGTCGAAATTTTTTTTCCTAAAGAGAGGTACCGGAACGCCGTTCCGGCGCGTACCGCCTCAAATTTAGCCCTGTATATATATATATATATATATATATATATATATATATATATATATATATATATATATATATATATATATATATATATATATATATATATATTATCTTTTAAATATTAATGCCCCCTTACCCCCCAAATATCGATTCGAACGTCTGAAATCTAATTAACTGTTGTTTAGGAGATCCTTTCCAGTTAAAAAATTAAAACTGTTTATCAATTTCACAGATTATAAATCACAACATTTAACGCAATTTATCTTAAAAATTCTAGTCTTTGATATTATGACACTTTTTTTTCGAATATCAACAATTTTTGTATTTTTCATCGCCAGGCATATCTTCCTTTTTTTCCCCTATTATATCACTTTTTTATTCTCTCCTCAAAAGCGTAAGATCTTACTTTTTATGAGCAAACTCTCTTTTTTCTCCATGTTGAAAAATTAGCTTAAATTAAAAAGACTGGATGCATGCATTGTTTTTTTATTTTAAGGAATTTGCTTTTATGTAGTGCTTTCATAAATAAGTGGTTTTATAGCCTATAGCGAAACTTTATTATATTTTGTTTAATGTACATTTTCAACCGTAATTTTTCTTTAATTTAAAAAGCATCTACTGCTAGGTTACGTTTCAATCTTTCACAGATTTTGACTGGAAAAAGGGACACACGAATGAAGCACTAATGACTACTAATACTTACTCTGACATTATACAGTTTTTATCTAGAGTCCACATTTATACTTGATCCCTTCTGACACAAGATAAATCCATATAAATCAAATATCTATAAGACAATTGTAATATTGTTTTCAGAACAGTATTAAATTTCTACGTGATTTTATAGCTTGCACTCTCTGTAAGAATAATACTATTGAGAAAAACATACATATATATATATATATATATATATATATATATATATATATATATATATATATATATATATATATACATATATATATATATATATATACATATATATATATATATATATACATATATATATATACATATATATATATATATATATATATATATATATATATATATATACATATATATATATATATATATATACATATATATATATATACATATATATATATACATATATATATATACATATATATATATATATATATATACATATATATATATACATATATATACATACATATATATATATATATATATATATATATATATATATATATATATATATATATATATATATATATATATATATATATATATATAAGCATTTCATGTATATAACTTTGAAATGTACAATAATATAATCACATTTTTTTTCGGTTAATCTATTATTCAATTTAAAATTCTCACATCACTATGGCTTTAATGTTTATATATGTACGCAGAAAATTATAAATATTCAAGTATTATTTAATAAAGTGCATTATCGTTCATGTATGTGGAACTAATATTCATTTTAAAAGCTTTCAAAAAGAGAACGTGTTATAGAAGTAACATTTAAATACCCCATGCATTTTAAGTCGCACACTCGCGAATGGAAGTTAATCCTTATAGCAAAAGCTTTAATCCATGCTATAAATTTACTTTCGAATTCAAATGAAAAACCTCTTTACTAATTGCACGAACGTACTTTCCAAGATATTTTGGCAACAATGCCTTTCTTTGTGTAATGGATTTTGCAAACCTTTCGGCGGAAAGAGGATTGAACTTTTAAATAATTAAGAGTATTCCATTTGTACTCTTTCGAGCATTTTATTTATGTGTGTGTCATGTTAAAATTGTTAGTTAGTAATCAATTGTGAAATTGTTACAATAAATATTAACAGCGATTTTCAATTATTGTTTGTTTTTGGGATAGATATTTTTGTTGTCATCTAATTGAGTGTTTTATATATGCTATTTTCAGGTTTTACATCTTTATTCTCTCCATGCTTTTTTTAAACATTAAAAACATCCCATTAGCACTAATAATTAACACATAGAGTATTAAAATAGGGTATTAAATAAAAAGTTTTTATAATAGATTATTAAATAATATGTTTGTTTAGACTATGAAATTGCAGTGTATTAAAGTTTTCATTATATAATTAACGAAATATTCTGAATGTTTTTTCAATTTAAGTGTTGATTAATATGCATTATTTATCAAATTTAATCCAATAGTAAACTAATCTGTTTTGTCTAGTGTCTTACATTAGTTAAAACAATAAACTGTTATATTTAAATGCCAAATCAATATCAAATGACTGTTTTAAAACATAATGCCATTTCATTAGGATCTTTTACGATCAATACTTCATCGTGATTTATATTATAATTTTTCAAACAGTATATAATGAACGATATGTTTAATCATGTATCTTTCGAAATTACTACTCTTAAACTTCTTAAATTAGAGCTGTAATTCTAAAAATTAAAAAAGTAATATAATAGAGCAAATCCAAAAATTCTAGAGACCTAGTCGTATTTTATTGTACTCAAAACGCAGTTTCTCTCTTTCAAGGATTGAACTTAATAAAAACAGTACAGACATTCTTCGACTTACGGTTGAGATAGGGACTGACTCATTGGTCGTAAGTTGAGTTGGTCGTAAGTCGAGTTTCACACTTTTTTTTCCTATATATGTACATACATATACACTTAATTTAAAATACATTGTATTTAGAAGACATACATTATTTTTCGTCATCACTACTTATTACATGTCTGTATAATCCGTTGGTTCAGAATTTGCGACAGAAGTAAGTTGAAAGTTATTTTAACAAAGTGATCCAAGGTAGTTTGAACAGTTTGCGGCTTCTTTTCCTTGCATATTATCCGGTAGCAAACCAGATTTTCCTTAATACGAAGATTTACACCTGTGAATGTTTCTTCCTTTGGATCCATTGCTTCTAATTGTTGTAGTATTTTATAAATATGATGAAAAGCTGAAGCCATTTCTGAAGCCAATGAAGGTTTATTTGATTTATCGTGGGGATATCGAAACTATTGCAACATACAATTATATTATTGCATCATAAATTTTTGCAATACTGTAGATCAATTCATCATATTTTTTTAATAATTATATAATACATATAGGTATGTAATGTACATTCGAGGAACAGTATTTTTGAGAAATAAATAAATAAATAAATAAATATATATATATATATATATATATACATAATAAAATATCTCTTAAAAATTACGGTATATTTTTTTCAAGATTTATGATAGTACAAAAGGAACATATACGCAATGAATATTAATATTTATTTAATCTTTAAAGAATCAGCAATTTTATTTTGTTGGAAAAATTATTTTTCGCTTTCACATGTATCCTATTTTCTTGCTGCCCGCAGCAGATTGTCATAGAGCAATATAAACCCCATAACATTTCGAATTCTCGGGACTGGCATAGCCTCATGCTAATGGTAGATTGTTTCAGAAAATTCTGGAAACCATATGGTTCAAAGAACGTCATTTCTAAACTGTAAAACAACAAATACATTTCTATAAAGAGAAGAATCTGTGTGCAATCTCTACCACCAAGACGATGGTGATTTCTGTGTTAAGAGAATACGATAGAAATTGTTCCTTCTACCTTTAATCTACAGGTAGCCCTCCTACAGCACGGCTTCTTACAACACGTTTTCGCTGTAACACGATAGGATAAATTGCGGGAACCCTCGTATAACACTTCAACCTGGAGCACGGTTTTCCTGTGACACCATAAAAAAAATGCGAAAACCTTTGCACGAAACTGCACTTCTACAGCACTAAATAACATGATTTTTGTTTAACACATTTAAAAACTAAATTACCTTAAAATAACGACGGGAAGAAATAATAAACTATACTGGCTTTACATGAAAATGTATAAGCAAATTATAATTTATTCATTTATAACTCTATAAAATTACAAGAAGGCCTAAGCTTAGCTAAAAATCTTGAATAATTTTTCTTGAATGTTGACCCTTCCGTTGAAAGAAGCTTCTAAAGGGAGCTGCCACATTTTCTAACTCTCTACCATGAAATTACAATGACCTTGAAAGAACCAGGAAACAAACCAAAATTATAGATTTTTTGAAGAGGATAGAAGGTGCAAAATATCTAAACGAAGAAAAAGGCTCTGAAAGTGAAGGTGATATCGTTCAACCGAAAAAACATTCCCGTTTGATTGTACTTAGCAGTGATGAGGAATAAATTTATTAAATAAAGGTCGCATTAAATGAAAATAATATTTTTTGCTTCTTTTCATTTTGTGTTATACATATATTTATATTTTTAATAAAAATTAAGTTGCTTATATGGAATTAAAAAAAATTCTGTTTTTTATAAGTTTTCGGAACGTTATCCCCCTTTTTTGTACTGGCTCCGGGTCTCATATTACAAGGTTTCACACAACACGGCATTTTCTAGGAACCTACCTACCATGTTATAGGAGGGTTACCTGTATTTAACAAATATTGGTTGGTTAGTTACTTACATAGTGTTGGGTTTCACAGTTAGAATAAAACCTATTTTGCACCATACATTGATCCTGTAAATTCTGGAGATGGAAAATATGTAGTTCCTTTATTATTACTTCGTTGAATCAGACAATGAATCGGACCTTATTTATATGATTGAAACGAGAGGTTTGAGAGACCAAGAGTAAAACAAAAACTGGATTAGTACATATCTGTTCGGCACATGTAAAATAGATTTTGTGCGTACTGGGTCTGGGTCTTCAGTTATGTGAAAGTTACCCAAAGTATGCTATTGAGCTGACGTTTGTCTTAAATGCCGAATCAAACTTATTGATAGTACCTTATCTGAGGGTGGGAGGGATAACTCTGATCTGCATTTTTTCAAATTATTTCTGTTGTTTTGAAATGAATATATGTATCTGAATGGATGTTTTGCGCAGATTCCGAAAATGACCTTCAAATTTCCGTATCACGTCAAGTTTTCTCATAAATGATGAAAATGTGAAACTTTTTAAAAAAGTTATTTTTAATGACATTGCTATATGGCAACGTTAGTAACGTGTGAAAATGCTCTATGGAGGGGCGGAATGATTGTTTAAGGAACATATAAACATCAATACAGATTCAAAAGCAAACATTCCTAACATTGACCACTGGGCTCCCCTTCAAACTTCTTTTTTTTTGCATTGTCTTGAGTGTGCGTCCGTAGAGTCTCTGTTCAACATGCAACAATAGTCGGCCACCATATGTACAGTTCACTTTCCTTGGTATCTCTTTTCCATCACTTTAATATCCTGATGGATGCGCTCGCTATGTTCTTACGAAAAATCACCAAGATTGTTAGGAAAGTAATTGAGATGAGCATGAAGAAAGTGAACTTTGACGCTCATTTTGCAAGCAAGCAGTTTATAAGATTCCAGCAGCTCCTCAACTAAAGTAGTGTAATTTGAAGCCTTCGTATTCCCCAAAAGTTGTGCACCAGATTTCTGAATGCAGTCCATGCTCGCTATTCGCACTCAAACATAGTTTTCTCGAATTGGTTGTCTGCCATTAATTTTCGTATTTGAGGGCCTACAAAAATGCCAGCTTTAATTTTTTCGGTCGTGATTGATGCAAACTTACCACACAGATACTGAAAACATTTTCTGTCCCTGCTTAAAGCTGTTACGAATTGCTTCATTAAGCCCAGTTTGATGTGTAAAGGTGGCAACAGTATTTTCAAGGGATCAACCAGTGGAACTGAAACGATGTTTGTTTTCGCCAGGTGTGAATGTACCTCTGACTGGCCACTGCTGCCGAACCCAATGTTCCGTCCTTGCTCTACAGTCCCTTTCACACAAAAAGCAAGGAAATTTTGTGTAGCCTCCTTGTTGGCCGAGCAATATTCCAATCACCTTGAAATCCCCGCACAAAGACCATTTATGAAATTTGTACTGCACTCTTTTCAGTCGTAATTTAAGGTTCTCGTATGTCTCTTTCAAAGTCACAGAATGTGCTATTGGAATGGATGGACAGATGTCATTGTATAATAAAACACCTTTTAAACTGTATTTACTGGTATATATGAACAACCTCCACAGTCCTGGATTTTAAGTGATGTTGAAGTATTTCATGATTGCCGGATTGTCTCGACAATATACCAAACCACCTTCCTCAGCAAAAAATGGAACCAATTCTGCTTCTGGGTGTCTGTAAGAGGAGAATCTCGCATTAGGGCACAAAAATTTTTTTTTTCATGAAGAAGATCCTAAAATCTCTGCTGCGTCTTTAGGTAAATTCAGATCGCGAACCAAATCTTTCAGTTCATGCTGTGTAAATGACACTGGGGTTTCGTCCTCCATGATGTCCGGTTTTTTACATCTCCTCACTTGTAACATCGTCTGAATCGGTGTGTGCTGGGGGATTGATATTGAACGTGGATGGCACAGGAATGGATTCACTATGGGGCACTGGTCTTATGGCGGATGTGATATTGGGATACACAATGTTATGCTTACTGGTTCTGGTATGGCCCCCGATATACACTGTGCAGAAGTAGCAGTCGTCACTATTGTTTTTTAGTGTACCACGTACCACGTGTACACTATACCAGTGTACCACGATCTGCCTCGAATGGCGCCATATGTGACCAATAGCAAGAAGTGAGCGGTGGCGTGAGGTATGAGTCATACTGCCTTGACAAGATAAATTCTCTCATGTTTCGCCATTGTGAGTGGCACAAATCATGACGTCCTACAGATGAAACAGTTGAATTTCCATTATCAGCTAGATATTTATGTTTATCTATTCCTTAATCAATCATTCTCCCCCCCCAGAGAACATTTTCACGCGTTACGAACGTTGCCCTATAACAATGTCATTACAAAATACCGTTTTTTTATTTTCACATTTACGTCATTTGTGAAAAAAACATGACGTGATACGGAATTTTGAAGGTCATTTTCGGAATGTGCACAAAACATCCATTCAGATACATCTATTCATTTCAAAGCATCAAAACCTTGCATATTAGTGTAATCTATCGGATACGAGACACCAAAATGGAAAAAAAAATAAAGGAAAAGGAGAGTGGGAAAAAACTGGTTTCATACCAGAGATTACTGGAACTAAAAATTATTTAAATGAAGTCTCAAGATATTAATAGAGTTATTAGTTTAGACATTTTCAAAATAGTAGGTATTGAATAGCGATACCCATTGTAATGCTATGATTTTCCATTTTTAATAAAAATCCGTTCGTTGAAAACATACGATATATGAATTTATAACTGGTGAAAATGCAAATAATTCAACATAGAAATATATTAAATAACAGGAAGAATGCAATGACATTTTCAAAATAGTAGGTCCTGAATAACGATTTCCACTTAAATGCTAGGATTTTCCATTTTCAATAAAAATCCGCTCGTTGAAAACATACATTATATGAATTTATAACTAGTAACATGTATATAATTCAACATAGAAAGATATTAAATAACAGGAAGAATGTAAGGACATTTTCAAAATTGTACGTATTAAATAACGATATCCATTGTAATGCTAGGATTTTTCATTTTCAATAAAAATCCGTTCGTTGAAAACATACATTATATGAATTTATAACTAGTAAAATGTAAATAATTCAACATATAAAGATATTAAATAACAGGAAGAATGCAATGACAGTTAAATAATTAGTCCCGTAATTTAATATACTGTTATTTATTATGATTCTCCGTGGAATTATTTATATTTTACTAGTTATAATTATCTGTGTTTTCAGTATAAGGATTTGTTGCAACTGCGCGGTATTTTATTGAAAACTTTTACAATAATTTAATGCTAGTGCAGATTTTCTGTTGATTTCCTTCGGCTGTCTATGCGTTCTTTATGTATAATAATTTCTTATTTTGTGTTGAATTATTTACAATGTGTAAGTTATACATTATATGAATGAATACATAAATGAATTTTTCCTCTCTCAACAGTTTATAAATAACATGAATGATATTAATGACATTATTTATGCAATAAATTTTTTCTCCACATAGCCTAAGATTCTAAGCAGTTTGCAGCGAGTATAAAATGACAAAAAAAGTTGAAAAATTCATTTTTAACAGTTTACGTTCTTCATTATTAATTGCAGAATAAAAATAAAGTACTTAACTAATCTGTTAAAATACTAAAATGTGAAAATTTAACTTATTCATATTGATTATGTAAGATAATGCAAATAAAATCTCAAAAACATAAATGGGAATTTATTTTAATGCTAAATTTCGAAGGTAAAATCTTCATAATAGAATATTAAAATCAAACTCTTAAATTATATTCTTCTTCCTTTATTTTTAACTTTAATGAGCATTTCTAAACATGTAATCCGGTTTTTAAAGATCTTTAGATTTTTTCTTAATCAAAGGCATGCAAAAGTTAAATATATTGTTTGGGGTGTCATAAAACAAGTTTGATAACCCATTCGGTGACCCTCAATAAAACTGCATACGAAATTTAAGGTCTGTTCGGGAGTGTTTATCAAAAAAGTATCTGTCACTTTAAAAATGAATTCTGTAAGATATGGAAAAAATATTTTTCACTAGTTTGAATATAAGAGCAAATCAAGCGTAAAATGTTTATTCAGCAAGAGTATCTATCTAATAGAACTGAAGTGTTATATCATAAAATTAATCCTTGCCAATGAAAATACTTTTGAATACTATAAACGGTCCATTTAATGCAGAAACTTGTCACCATTAATTTAAACCCTTCAAAAAATTCACATAACGAAAGATATGCAATCAAAAACATACAAATTCTATAGTAATGTATCACAGTTGAATTTCTAATATATAAGGTTTAGCCAAAGTGTTCCGAAAAAATTATAAATGTTGCATATCGCTTTATATAACAAGGACAAATTCGGGGTTTGGAAATATGAGCTTACGTATTACAGTAAGTACGCATTACACTCGCCTTTCCGTATAAAAAAATTGTGACGTTGACGAGAAGGTAGAGTTTTAAAAGCTTAAACAGTACTCTTTCCCTTTTTAAATTGAACATTACATAATAATTACCCACTGTTCTACATTATTGAATGCACTCAGTCTTTTTAAAATATTTGAAAAATAGTATGTTTCCTTAAAAAAGTAAATACATTTTTTAAATATCTTTAAGTGTTCATTAGCTTTCATGAATAATTAAAAACATTAAAATAATACTTTACTTAAAAGCGTTTTCTTTATTCTCAGAATAAAATATCAGAGCATATTACTGTTTTAAGGAATCCAGCTGTAAAAATTAACCCTGTTAAAGTAAAATTAGTTTTATTTCTGTAGGGATCGATTGCGAATAGTCTTTAATAAAGAAATAATTTTTTTCAAAAACTTCTAATGTTCATTCGCTTCCAAGGGAAATTGAAAGCTTGAAAATAATACTTTCGTTACATATGTTTCCGTTAGTGTAAGAATAAGAGGATATTAATATTTTAATGAATCTAATTGTAAATGAATTACTCTGCTGAAGTAAATTTTACTTAAGAAGTAAAAGTTTGTGAAATGATAGTTAACGCATATTACCTAATTTTTAACTATTTCAACTAATATCGAAAAGAGTTGCCATAAAAAAGAGAGAATAATTTAGATATCTGAGGTTCATTTCTAGAAAGTTAAATATTAAATTTTCAAAGTTTAAGATAAAAATTTATTTTGCAATTATCATTTTAAGGTACATTCGCATACCAATGTCTTAATTTCATAATCTTCAAAAGAACATTTTATGATAGAATGAATTGTGAATTCCTTACAGAATTAGATAAATATCATATATGTATAATGTAAGGAAAGATGAGTATGACAATTGTCTTTATGAAACAATTAGTTTCGTCTTTCAATTATTCCTGTTAGCAATCCTGTAAATCGCAAAAACTAGAATTATGTTTTATTGTTTTATTTTTGCACTGCATTAATTGATGCAAGAATGAATGTTTTATTTAAGTGATCTATAATTCCCTTATATTTATATGTATCTATGTTTGCTTCTTTTACGCAGTGATCTGATTAATTGCACTCCTTAATTTTATCTTAAAACTCATTTTTGAACTGAGATGATTTTTAAAAACAACCCTCCTATAGAAACATTCATTGTTTCAAATTAGTGTTAATTGAAATGTAATGCAATGTGTTAAATTATTGTGAAATGTAATAACAGAGTAAATTGTTAACTATAAAGTAAGAGTAATTGTAATTGCAAAGCAATGCAATGCGTTAGAGTTACTGAGAAATGTGATACTCGTGCAGTAAGGTGAAAATTATAAAATAAGCTGTTAATGACTTAATAGTAAAGAAATATATCAACAGTAAAGAAATGTAAGGTGCTAATTTTTAGTGTAAGTAAAAAGAAAATAATTCTATGTAAAGTTATTGCACTCACCAAACATAATGTATATTGTGTATTATATATTATACCTAAAGGTAGTGTATGTTATGTATTATTATGTATTAGATGTTTTTGTATTGTTATGTTTTGATTATTATGCATTGTTTAGTGTATACCGTTTTTGTTTAATGGTGGGGTTTAATTTGGCCGACCTAAATTTAGCTAGTTTTCTTTTTGTTGTACGGTTTGCTAAGTGAGCACTCCTTGTGTTAAAATTTGTGTTAAAATTTGATGAATAAGAAATGTATAATGGAACTTAAATAGGATATAATAAGGTCAAATTTATAAGTCCAGTTGGAACACGGCAAAATAGAAATTAGTTTTGAAGCTGTCCATAGAATTGAGGGTTTAAGAAACTTAAGATTTTTTTATGTTTTAGCACCTAATTAATAAATTAACTAACAAATTAAGGAATTAAAATTGTTGCCACTGAAATAGTTTTTAAAAAAAAGGATTTGTTATTAAGAATTAAAATTTTTAAGATACAGGTCGTCGCTTTTTGCGCGGAGGTTGTTTTTATATAATCGCCGTTTAAGCTCACGCTGTGGTCGGCAGAACATCTCGAATATTATACTTAAAACGTAGCTTATTTAACTCGCACTATGTTATAATCAGCACATCATAAAGTGTTTATTTTACGAAACTGTTAATTTCTTAAATTCCGGAATTTTCTAAAGAAAATATTTAAATGATAATACGACAAAATTATTTTAAGTGATAGGAATATGTTCAAAGAAAACTCAGTACCAATATTCCTTAAATTATGTTGCAATTTTCCTTAGGAAATTCATTTCCAAATTTCCCACAGTTTCAAAATTCGTTGGCAGCATTTAAATAAATCATGTACTATCTCCAACTTCTGGAAACTAAATACATACAATGAAAACAATCATCCCACTTCTTCTGTACTTTATATATCATGTGAAACCCCCGAGGGTATTTAAAACACATTTCCATTTCGAGAAATGCTCAGAAAAATTTAATTAAAATGCCCGATTCTTCAAATCGTTCCAAGCGTGCCGAAGAAAAATTTCTTAACAGGAATTTTAAAGTGGACTTTATTAACTGACTCTCTTATAGCTTGTACCAGGTGGCAACACGCTCACACGACTCGGGATTCTTAAACATTTTTAATACCAACCTTCACGAAATGTACAAGTTCTGAAAATAAATTGGTAAATTCTTTTGGTTTAATTGATTTCTTAGGAGGAAAATTTATAGGATTTTTTTTTCTCCTTCCTTTAACAGTTCATACTGACTTTTAAGGAAGATTCCTTTTGGTAGAATAGAAAGAAAATATTTTCATTTATTTCGCCCGTTGTTTTTATATCAAGGGAGATATGTTTCCAAACGAACTGAAAAACTGTATTTTATTTCAGCTATGTATCTGTTTTAATGAAAATTCTTTGCAATAACTTTAGACAAGAATAAGAATTTCGAAATGTATTTCCTTTTCGACTTTCACGATTTCGTTATTATTTTATTCCTTTTATCTGGATCTAGACTATAGCTTATTCAATTTTATTTAAGAAGAATTTAAGAAAAATGTTTACCAATGGGTAAATTTTGTTTATTCGGATTCTATATCTCCATAGATAAACTATACTTCGGATACTTCGGATTAAGTACTTATGATGGTTTACTTGTTGTTTCAATTTTATAATTTATCAATCCGAATAAAACTCTCTTATCATGATTTTTTAATCTATTTTGTGAGTATGATATATGAATAGAAATACTGAGAAAATGTTTATATACTAAGTGTTAGACACTTGGTCTGAAGATCTTCGCCCATAATACCGTGGTTTCTTCGTACTATTTTACATTCTTACTACCCAGTCAGGTCACTCTATGAAGGAACGTAAGCTGGGGCATCTTAGCTGGGATTCTAACTCATGAAGGGAAGCTTTTGTCTCTTTTTTCCATAATATGTGATCAGAATGCAGAGCGGCTTGTTAGAAATGTACAACTGTTCAATATGGGTTATGATAAATTTAGATTTTTTAAAGAAGTTGAAGATTGAATACCTCGATGTTATACTATTGTGGAAAATTAATTGCGAAATAAACTTGATAGAAATAGAAATGATTAGGCTTTCTAAGCAAGATTATTATTATATGGAAGAGCTACAGGGAAAATGTAATGTAAAATTCAACAAATTATTGCATTATAGCTTCTACAACGTTCCATGTAATTCAGTCACCTTACTCTTCCTAAAGTTCTATTGGATGAAATCTCGGCACTTAATTGTCTCCTGAATTAAGGTTTAGGATCCGACGTAAGTTCTAACTTAAAAATTTAGTTTTTGCCTTTTGCTTTTCCATTAGTCGGTGACTTCATATTCTAGTAGCGCGAATGGACGAAAAACTAGGGTCCAGAATTCTTCAATTTTCATATGTACGTACTTTATGATATTTAGTTTTCTTAAACTAGCTATGTTTATTTTTATCTTCCAGCTAGATTTATCCATATGCTTTCTCTTTTTAAAATCCCCAGAGTTCATCTAAACACTCGGATTTATATCAATCAACCTATATTCGATCTAATCATTGTTATTTTGCAATAACCATTTACATCAGTTCATTGTGTTCAGATATCAATGCTTTTCATGGTGACGAGCTGACATCGCCTTTATCACAAGACTTACTGGAGACGTCGCTGTAAAGATTAAGTCAAGCATCTAGAGTACCCTTTCCAAAGAGTTTTACAGCTACTGTTCCAAATCTTTCGGTTGATGATTGAGAACATCTTCGAATGCTACCTTCCCATTGGCAAAAGACCTGATGTATATAGGATTTCCGTGTATAATGCCTACAAATCACAGAGATTCCTCTGTAAGACACAATATGAGAAATCTTGCATTATACTGCATGAAATGTCAATAGTTGTCAATACAGCATATGATTGTAATGAACGTTAAAATCTGATAAACAAAAAGTCGGCAGGTTCAGCAATTTTACAGAGGGATTGATGACTCTGGGCATTACATCCTGTTCCTTCATGTTCCAGTTCCCTCAAGGTGGTACTTTTTCACGAAACACTCTCATTTTCAGCAATAAGATCAAATATCCTAATCCCCAATTGTACTAAAAAAATAAAACTAACAAGATCAATGACTTGTTAATATATTTAGAATCAGAAGTTACATGAAATACATGAGTATTATTATATACACATAAGACTATTTAACCTGGGTGTTGGTCGTTCTGGTCACTTTTACTAAAAGTTACAACAATCAGTCTTAAAAAGCATAAAATACGTATTTAACAGCCAAGAATTTCTTTCGTCATGTTTGCCAAAGATATGCTTCGTTGCTGAAAGGCGCCAATTGTAATATAACTTCATTTAAAGTTTTTTCTCTAGCTTCCTTGTACTTCGCAAAACTGTGAAGTGAATAATAATCGAGGAATATTTCTTTCTATAGATCTTTCAAACAAGATGTGGATACGTGGTCCTACTGAAGCTCCCAGGGGTGATATTGTGACACTGAGCTGTGAGACAGACGTCAGCAATCCTAGATCAGAGCTAGCTTGGTCAATGGACGGTAAGGATCTAGAAGATGGGGAGATAACGCACAGGACAACTTCAGACGGGTGGATCACGACTTCCAACTTGACCATCACACTCACCAGGCAGGTAAATTCATTAGTTCACGCTTCCCACGTAATAGTTTTCAGTCCCGGGAAAAATTTTGTAATAAAATATCGGGAAATGTATATCATAAAAGTTTAACATAAAAGATGTTATAACTTGAAATGCAACAAGTAGAATATTAATATTAAATAAGTAAATTGTAAGTAACTCGAAGCGTTTGAGATGATAATTGTAGCATTAGCAAACCGGGTAAATTCGAGAATCAATTAAAGTCGGTTGAATGGACATATAAATCCAGGGTCTGTCCAGAAAGTAATAACACTGAATTTTTCGCGCCAAGCAGAAATCCAAAGGGGCGGAATTTGAGGGTGGTATGGGTGGTGGGGGCTGTCAGCCACAGAGTCTGGGGGAAGTCAGTTGGCCATGAGCCTTTGCAGCCCACGTATCGCTCGTGAAACAGACACGTGTCTGAGAGTGGCGTTATGTTTGCAGAATGCAGCGGAGTGTCGATCAGCGATACGCCATAAAGTTTTGTGTAAAACTAAGCAAATCGGCTACTGAGACCCTTGCCATCTTACAAGAAGAGTACGGGAAGGATTTTTTGTCAAAGGCTCAAGTGTTAAGGTAGCAGAAAGCCTTCAAATACGGAAGAGAGGACGTCAATGACGAACAACGCTCTGGGCGTCCATCAAGTTCTCGAACTTCAGATATGTGGCTAAATTAAAGCGCTTTTGGACTCTGATCGACGGATGAGTGTATGAAGAATTGCGGAGACGTTGGGTCTTGCAAGAGGTTGAGGAATCGAATCACGTGCGTCTGCACGAAGTTAGCAAACAACTGGATTCTGCATCACGATAATACGCCGTTCCGCACATCCTTCAAAGTGACTCAGTTTCTGTCAAAACAAAAGGTCGTAACGCTGCCCCAACCACCGTACAGCCCCAATCTGTCACCGCCGGACTTTTTCTATTCCCTCGGTTAAAATCCAGCTTAAAGGGTTATCGTTTTGACAATCTGATGGAGAACTTGCAGAAAAATGTAACAATGGTTCTGGATAGCATTCCAGTTGAAGACTTCCAGCGGGCATCAATGGGTGGTAGAGTCGTTGGCAAAGGTGTATTAATGCAGGAGGAGGCTATTTTGAAAAATATTAAGTGTCTGTAAAATTATCTTCAAATAAACAATTTTTATGGAATCAAACTCATTACTTTCTAGACAGACCCTGTATGCCTCGTATATTTACAGAAGTGGTTTATAACAAGTCGAACTGATTGCCAAAATTATGCTATGCATTATTTTATATTATGCATTATGATAAGCTTAAGCTATGTGATCCTGTTATAAAATAGTAGACCTCTAATTACATTAATAGTGAACTTTATATATGGACTCCTCGATCGGGACATGGATAATAATTAAACATCCATTAAAATGTCACAGTCTGTTATTTACTTTGAATAAATCTTAACTCACACACAAAAATAATAAACTAAAAATCCTTCTTCGGTCCATGCCTGAGTAATATCGCTGAGGAGACGGCACTAACATCAATATATACATAATTGGCATGTATCTGCTACATGCATCTAATCTTAACATTTTTTACTCGTATCTACAGAACTCTAAAAATAATTATGCATAGGATAAAATCCTACAGATGAGTCAAAAATTCGGCAAACTGGATTTGGGTCAGTTATAGTAAATTTTATGGTAGCAAGGTTGCGTTATTAAGATTAGCTCTATTTTATTGGACTTATTATTTTCACAAATATAAATCCTATCAAAATATTTAACATAGTTCAAAGTATAACGTTAAAACTGGGGGAAATTTAGGGAAGAAAAACCATAAACTTATATCTATAAATAAGGGAAAAATGAATTTTTTTTTCTAATATTGATGCAGCTTTCTTGAACTGGAGCTGAGCAAGAGCTGTAAAAAAAAGCTCACAAAAAACATTGAATGATGCAATTTGCCATCAAGAAAAACAGAAAAAAAATTATAAATACTAGAAAGCGATAAGTAAAAAGGATTGAAAGCACCCGAGAAAAGAAGTAAAAATTTGAGGGTAAAAATTAGAATATAATAGTCTAAGTTAGACACATAGAAGGAAAGTTATTTTGCAGTGTTGGCTTTACTTGCTTAGATGCTAACGATGAAATTAGATTTGGATTTTAATAATTGTAAATATAATTATTTGTATTTCTCTTCAGAGAGTATTATTCCTTCCTTACAATTCTACTTGTTACAAAAGGCATTATCAAAATTGGCAAAATTTAAAATAAATAAGGAAAAGAAAGGAATACCTTTATCAAAACTTTAAATTCAAATTAAGTAAAATGTAGTATACAGGTAAATTACTAATGTGAGTTATTGTTTTCGTAATTTTAGCATGTTTATGCTTTCTTCATGAACATGCTATATCATAAATTGTTTTCTTTTTTTAAATTTTGTGATTTAAATTTTATGTACAGTGTGTGTGTGTGTCTATATATGTATATATATATTCATATTTATTTCTTTGTGTAAATGGGCAAGAATAAGAATGGAAAATATTAATAAAAACTATCATAGAGTAAAATGTGAGCAGTTAATTTATTATATTAAATATCACTATTATTTCGTTAAAATTTTTCCTCAAGTAAACATTGTCTTTAGAATTATTTTTATAAAATTTTGACTTCTGTAATGTAATTTTATACCAGAACTAAATATTCAAATGCAATCATATCTTTATTTTTTCGAAATAGAATGTTATTTTTACGCGCATTTTACATATGCAATTTTATGATGTCGGTTACAGAATAACTATTTTTTTTTCAAAATATTACACTACCTGAAATAAGAGTTAGAATATTGTTATTCCTCTGAAATGAAATATATATTTGCTTAGCTAAAACAAAATTTCAATAATACAAATGATATTATAGTTTAGTATTATTAAAAATAGTCCTTTTCCTTTCAACTTTTGAATAATGCTCCACAGTTCTAGAAATACGAAAAAATATGTTGCATTTATTAATATTTCTCTATTCGATTAATATGTTTTCCCTGATGGGGTAATAGAAAAATGTGTTTTGGTATATCATTTTTATCTTTTTTTAGGAGCCAGATACCAAAACATTCACATGTTCTGCTAAAAATCCCCACGTAAAAGGAACAGCTTCGACAACGCATAAACTGAGAGTCATATGTAAGTATGAAAAATAACCTTTTTTTTACATTGAACTTTCTTTTATAACGTTTAATTTATTACAAAACGGTACATATATGAAGCTGTGAATGAAAAAACTAGTGCAGTACCACCCCATGAAAAGATACTTGTTTCGTGTTGATACATAATTGTGTGTTATTTCTTAACAGGATGATAACTACATTTGCGAATGAGACTTAATTTCAAAAAAATTATAGGAGAGTCAATTTAATGTGCGTCTTGAATCGTTGTTGAAGTTAAATTATCCAAAGGATTCATAAAGTAAAGGTGGAAAAATGTGTACAATAATATATATTTTAAGTAATTTCGTTAAGCTATTAGAGCAAGCTTCGCATTAGAAATTTACAAAATGATGAATTTTCTCAGAAAACCTGTAACTTAATGTATTCAATTACAGAAACATCTCCCTTAAAGTATCCTCCATTTGAGTTACAAGAACTTTGAATACTAGAAACTAGAATCACAATTCTGCCTTCAATATCATGATACCTAAATTCAGACAGTTTCTGCTACTGTGGGAAATTTGCAGGTCTGTTATAATTAGGAAGTGCGTAGCTGGAGCTTATAACGTTCTTTGAAATTGGATACCAGTGATTTGCGAGAGGAAATACTTGTTGTAGCATTTAGATACTTTAACGATAAGTTCAGGAAAGACCCACATTTTAAGTGTCTAAGTAATCACATAATTTACAAAGAGCGCTTTCGAATTTAATGTTATGCATCCGTTTCTGTCAAATGACTTGAACTTTCCTCTATAAATAGAATCACCTTAGATATCAATAGTGTTAAATTTAATTTGTTTTTGCATAGATGGACATCTTTTTTTTCTGTATATTCATTTATTTGTTTACAATCATATAGTGTAAATTCATAATCAAGTTGTTTACAATCATACAGTGTAAATTCATGATAATTCTTCTGAGAACACAGTTTAGTATACAAAAGATATTGTTAGTTTATTTCATTTCATTATAAATATATCTTGCACACGTCAAATAAATAAGTTTAAAAAAATTAATGAAGAGAAAAATTTTTGTCGGAAATATTGTTTCATAATTCAAGATATTCAGCAGTCTCTCTTTTAACTTACAATACCATTTAAGCATAAAAAGTGGTTTATTTATTACACTTTCTTAGTCAAAATTGTAGTTTTGATAGTGAAACGACGACTTTGGTTGATTTATACAGAAAGACCACGGAATATCTTTATATTAGACAACAGTGTAATGTGCATTTCATCTTGAATCACTTCTTTCTCCGTAGTTACCTTTTATTCTTTCATAAATACCCATTAAGGGAGTTTTGAAATAAACATACAAAACGACAAATTTCACCTAACAGGATATTATCCTGCACATAGAAAAAAATGATATATATATATATATATATATATATATATATTTTTATTTATTCTTCTTTCCTTGAGCTCTCTTTCCATCATGTCATGGTCAAACACATAAGCATAAATTAGTTTAATGTTGTTTATCTTAATAAGATGGAAGCAGATTTTAAAGTTAAAATCCTTACAATAAAAGCTAATTTATATTGGTTAGATATCTGACAATGACAGTGGTGTTGAAATAGTTGAGAAATGGTGTTATAATTACACACCATCTCTGCATTATCACCATTTAACCAAACCAAGGCTATTGTGTATAGTGCCTGATTTAGACCCATACTGTACTACGATGTTTATTTTTTCAGTTATGTGAATCATATATTTCGTATGTATCGCATGTATACAAAACGTTACTTTCTATCTGAGAAAATAACTACCTCTAGAGGTGCGGGGACAAGTGTACCGGTCTCGACACTTGACTCAATTCTAAATTACGGGACCATCTAGTGGGGGATAGTGCTGACCACCTCTACGGTGCCCCCCTTAAATTAATGGCCAGCAGTCTTGCGGCTCTCCGCGATACACACACACACACACACACACACACACATATATATATATATATATATATATATATATATATATATATATATACTAGCGGACCCGACAGACGTTGTCCTGTTCAAACGTTGTAATTCTAGCTGAAGTAACCGGCGATGCCCGGGATTTTAAGAATGTTTGTTAACCAAAATCAATTTAAAAATTAACACAGTATAAATAACATAGAAAAAATATATGTGAAATGTTATACACATCTCAGAATTTCAGCCATCCATCATTGTAGTACTAAAATCTGAAAAGTAAAAATGTCAAATTCGCTAATGTTTGTTAACCAAAATAATTTAAAACTAAACACAGTATAAATAACATAGAAAAAAAAACACGTGAAATCTTATACACATGAATAAAAGAAAAACATAATATCAAAATATATAAATTTATAATAGACTCCTCAGAATTCAGCTAGATTTAGCTTTTCATCATTGGGGCAAAAAAAAGAAGCTGAAATTACAGGTTTAGCAGAAATTTCCAATAGAACCATGATATGACTCCAGCGTCCCTCTTAAAAAATGAAGTGTTTGATTGAGGGCTGCAAACCATTTAACTCCTCTCCATATTTAACTCCTATAAACATCCTCTACATATTAAATTCCTTTCCTCTCCATAATAAACTCCTCAGAATTTTGGTTGATTCAGCCCTTCATCATAGTACCACTAAAAATTAAAACAGCCTCTCCAGAAATATAAATTTATTAATTTCAATAATTAAACACATAGAAATGTATAAATTACACAAAAGTTTTTAACCAACATTTGAATAATTCGTAAATGAAAAAGCATATGAAAATAAAGATAATAAAAACTTCCAGAATCGAAATTAACTACCCTTAATTTCTAATTAATAAAAAGCTAACATAATATAAATAAAAACGATAGTTGTTTAAAACCATACGAAAATAAAGCGATTATAAAGATAATAATAAAAAAAGCATAAGAAAATAATGCTCGCCCATTAAGTTAACGTTGCAATATAAAGATAGTAATAATAATATAAACCGCGTGCGTAAAATATTTAGCTTTTCAAGCGAAATAAATTAATTTTTAGAAAAAAAATACTTTTAATCGACAAATTAAATATATTGCACAAAATTTTGATTTTACCAACTTTCAACCCTACAATTTACACCCTACTTCTTTGAAGTTGGGTGTTGAAACATCCTCTTTGAAAAATTTACACCCTACTTCTTGTAAATAGGGTGCAAATATAAAGTTTTAATAGCCAATTGAATGCGAGTTAAAAACGATTGTTGTTTAAAATCATATGAAAATTACGCTATTATAAAGATAATAATATAAAAAGCATAGGAAAATAATGCGTGTGCATGAAGTCAACGTTACGATATAAAGATTGTAATAAAAATCTATATATATAAAACAGTTCCGTAACTGACTGACTGACTGACTGACTGATTGACTGACTGACATAGAATATACAGACCAAACCGCTGGACCTAAAGGGCTGAAATTTTGCATGGCCAATCTTCTTATAGTGCAGGGGTGCACTAAGAAAGAGTTTTGAAAAATTTTTCTTAGATTTTTAAAAATTAAATTTTTAAGCTGTTTTAGTAACTTTTTTTAAGTTTGCATATAAAATAATAATTTGAGGGTTATAAAATTTATATCACAAAAAAGATCATAAAAAATCCTTTAAAATGAAATCTTTTTTGAATCTTTACCTCCATTTTCTGATTTTTAGTGAATTTTTAAAGATTAATTTTTAGAATTTAATTTATTAAACGCTGATCCGTGATTTCTTTTTCTGGTACTTTAAATAAATTTATCGTCACGTAACAACGAAATGGAGCAATTTTTTTTTCTTGCTAATGCGGCAGACGATAGGACATTATCCAAAAAAATATTAAAATAAAGTAAAAGATATTTTCCTCAAACTGTACTATATTAACTGTACTATATTTTTTTGTATGTCCTATTAGATTTAATTTTAATATTTTCTTCGACAATATTTTGTGTATAAAAATATCCCTTACGATTTTATTATAAATATATTTTTTTGGTTTTTTTTACATTATTTGTATACATTGATCGTAGTATTTATTATATATATATATGAATGTACCCCGTAGCGAAGTGCGTGTTTTCAGATGAGTTGGAATACTAAAAGTTTAAAATAGTGGCGCTATCTACTTTACGACTGTGAATCGAGAGTAGCACCCTTCAAAAATTGTTGGCTATTTATTAATTAAAAATATTGGAAAGTTCTTGTGGGTCGGTATTTATACATTTGGGAACAGTTTTAAGTTTTATAAATTATCAACCTACACAGGTGATAATTTAACCGGCGTTGCCCGGGATTTTAAGTATGTTCGTTAACCAAAATCAATTTTAAAATTAAACACGGTATAAATAACATAGAAAAAAGGCATGTGAAATGTTATACACATCTCAGAATTTAGGTAGATTCAGCCTTTCATCATTGAACCACTAAAAACTTAAAAATGTCAAATTGTCGAATATTTGTCAACCAAAATCAATTTAAAAACTAAACACAGTATAAATAACATAGAAAAAAGCATGTAAAATGTTCTACGCATGAATAAAAAGGAAACCCAATATAAAAAACCATAAATTTACAATAATTTCCTCAGAATTCAGATAGATTTAGCCTTTCATCATTGAAGCAAAAAAAAAAACCTGAAAAGTAAAACATAAAATATATGCATTTATAATATACCACTAAAAACTGAAAAGGAAAAATGTCAAATTGTCTTTAGGAAAGTGAAGAATTTTGAAAAGTAAAGCTGAAAAGTAAAAATGTCAAATTGTTGAATGTTTGTTAACCAAAATCAATTTAAAAACTAAACACAGTATAAGTAACATAGAAAAGATTTAGTCTTTATCATTGGAGCAAACAATCCTGAAAAGTAAAACATAAAATATATGAATTTATACTAAACCTACAAAAATCCATTAAAAAACTAAACGCAGTATAAATAACATAGAAAAAAAGCATACGAAATGTTATACATATTAATAATATGAAGACCCAATTAAAAATGTATAAATATATAATAAACTCCTCAGATTTCAGCTATATTCGGTAAAATAAAAAATCTGAAAAAAGCTGAAAAAAATAAAAATAAATAAAATAATAATTTTAATAAATAATAAAATTAAATTAAAATTAAAATAAAAAAATAATAAAATAAAATAAAATAACAATTAAAAAATAATAAAATAAAAGCTGAAATAAAAAAGCCTTAAAAAAAAGATGAAAAACAGGTCTAGCAAAATTCACACGACACTGCATTCGAACCCGGGTCGACACCATAGTACTTGCGCGACCTTCCGAACGCGCCACGATGACACGGTTCTCTACTGAGTCAAGTGAAACATATTCGCTATTGGAAAGTTGTTGTGGGCTGGTGATTATACATGTCAGAAGAGTTTTTAGTCAGAAATAAGTTAGCAGGATAGAAGCTTAGTCTTTAGCTCTTCAATAGACACAAATATATAGGTGAGGGGGATTGCAGTAGCGATTAAAAAAGATCTCGTGTCACTTAGCGTGGTTGATTCGAATTTTCCATCGCGTGTCGAGAGCATCAATATGCCGTTGGATCTGATCAATTTTAGAGTATAAAATCTGACTTGAAATATTATTATTTTCATTTATTATACTGGTTTAATATATGACTTGAAACTTTTTGATTTTATTTATTTTTATCTTTCCGTTCGCTGTTTGCTAACTAAACCTAACGTGGACGCCATTATCCAGAGGGGTGATTCCACAAACTGTAACAACTTCCATTTACCGGACGCACCCCCTTACAAATTGTTGGTTTTTTATTAATTAATTAAAAATATAAAAACATTTTCTATCGGATCAAATTGTGAATCTAAACCATTCTCGAATCAACTTCATCACACACACAAAATTTCATTAAAATCAGTCCAGTCGTTTAGGAGGAGTTCAGTTACATACACACGGACAGAAGAAATATATATAAGATATATATATATATATATATATATATATATATATATATATATATATATATATATAATATATATATATATTATATATATATATATATATATATATATATATATATATATATATATTATATATATATATATATATATATATATATATATATATATATATATATATATATATATATATATATATATATGAAAGGTATAACATTTTAAGTTGATTCCTTGTCAATTTTCTCTCCCTGCCATCCCTTGGATGGCATTACAGAATTCCGGTTTCACGAACCCAGGGATATTTTTATTAGCCTCAGCAATCCCTGGGAAGTCACGAAATCATCTGACCCTTTGTCTAAGCCCAAATAAGGAGATCTTCCTATGCGCAACTCATGCAGGTTGCGAGGAAACCACTTTTCTCAGCAATTCTGAACCGCAGATTACCTCTATACGCTAGCTAGCCCGGGACTCACTCGGGTTCTGGCTGTCAACTAGAAATGATGTACGTTTTAGACACTCGAAATAAATTGTTTACACCTCAATTTGATTCTGTAATCTGTTCTATTCATTATATATATATATATATATATATATATATATATATATATATATAACTTATTGTCCGCTAAAGATAACCAGTGAAGGTACGCTAGTTAAGTTATAGGATCTATTGGGGTTAAAATTCCGATCTTCTGTAACTGTAAATAAAGTAATCTCGAAATATTATTTCGTCCGGGACGGTTAGTCCATACGACAATGTCAAACTGGACACCGGCGCTGCGTAGCAATACCTGCAAACTCAGCCGATGGTTGTTTCCCTCTGTCCGGTATCCCTGTAAATAAAGTAAAGTGAGAGTGTTGGAATTCAACAGTACCTATTAAATTAGTGCTCATTATTACTTAAGCAAAAAGTGACAATGAGTGGCATTTCTGGGAGGAATGGCGTTGGGAATAACTGTGTAAGAAACAGCCAAAATCATTTCATATATTGTATGTGACCCAGGATGTGTGAAAGGACCAATCCATTGGCGACTTTTGGAAGGGAAGAATGTTTACTTCGGGGTTCTTCGCTTGGACTAATCATCAATCAGTCATGCTTTTAAAATTCATCGGAAATGATAAGAGATGTTTCATAAACTTGGTATTATTATAAATTTTAAGGAGAGAGACGTTGCTTAAATAAAGGAAGTTGGCAAAGAAAAATAAATAAATAGAAAATAAGTGATAGACCATATACATAAAAATATTTATGCCGTCTTTAGCAAGAAATCGCTATCTTTCATCACGTCTAAATTTTACGATGTTGTAAAATGTTTCTCAACATACTATTTTAAAGCTTAATTCAAAAGCCGATAAACTGGACACCAGTATAAAAGCTCTCTAAAATATCTGTACATTAACACTGAGAAATATGAGCCTCTCTGCACTTCTATACAGCAAATAATGCAGTTATGCTTCCATTAATTTTGATTTAATCTTCACAGAAAATAACAATGGCCTCTAATTAGATATCTGCTGCCGTTAAATTAGAATATTTCGCTCTAATTGGTATAGTATAGCACTTTAATTAATTATTAAGGGAAATTTAATTACGAATTTTGATAAGTTAAAAATAGAACTGTTAAAATTATTATAATACTTCGTAATGAAAAGTTAATGTATCATGAAATTGTTAATAAATTTTTGTTATTGAACGAATAATTCATTTGTCTCTTATTGCAGGAAACAATTTAAATTAAAACAATCGACCGTATAGGAATTTAAGGCATTCGACCTCTTGGAAATGCATATAAAAACAGTTATTTTACTGTTTCGTAAGAATATAATACTAGTAAAAGTTAAGACTCAAATATTTCTTGAAAACGCAAGGGAATTTTAAACATGCAACAGAGCGGTTGTCACTTTAAAACTTGAACATATAAATATGTGTGTGTGTGAAACTATATCTTTAAAAAATATAACGTTGTAAATAAATCTTGGTTTTTTTTCAAAACTGACTGGAATTCATATTAGTGATGTAGTACTTAACTTAAAGAGGGGGCCGGGGCGGCCTTCTGGTACAGCGCTCTGGTTTTCGGTGCTGAGGTTGCTCAGATCGAATCCTGGCGAAGCGCCACTAAAATGCCTTCGTTTGTGTCGTCCCTTCATAGGGGGCAATGCTGATCTGCCTATATGGTGCCCCCATAATAAAATGGCAGCAAAACTGATGTGAATTATAGGAGAATGTCTTCGCAACAAGTGCCTCCGCATTGAAAAGAAAAAAAAAACTCAACTTAAAGACACTTTTCTTAATTTTTGAGAACGTAAGTCAAATGTATGGAAGACTAAACACTTCTCGAAATCCCAGAAATTCATTACATAGGTTTACACATTTCTGTTGAGAGGGAACTTGAGCACTAAAGCTGCAGAGGAAATTATTTTATCGTCAAAAAAAGGAAAGTGTTGAGTTTCCTTTGTGTACAGAAATCTTGTGGATTCATGATGTTGTTTACATACTGGAATTTTACATTGGAAGGGAACACCATAGGAGCAAAATCTTAAAAAGGCGAGGATTTTAGTACGTACAATAGTATGCCGAGGGAACTGTTGGAGAATTTTCGTAAAAATCAAATAAGGGGGTTACATTAGATTCAAATTTAGGAATGTAAAAGAAGACGTTTTTAAATAATAAAGAGTATAATGGGCCAAAGAAAAGGGAAATTTAGTTTAAACTAAGCAGAACAATAAATTTGTAACGTATTATTTGAAAAAAACTTTCTCAGCTCATTTCGTACCACATTACAGCAAGCTAACCGCAAATCAATGTCAAATATCGCATTAATTATCAATTTTAAGATTATTTCGTTTCAATTAAAATTTGAATTTATGTATTAGAAATTTATGGCCTATTAAAACCTCTATGTTTAAATTTTAACCCCCTCCCTCTCTTCATCCAGCAGTGCCCGCCGAACTCCCGCATTTCTGAAATACGCACTCCTAGTAAAAACGGTTGCCGACCCCTGTAGTCTATAGTATTGTCTTTTTATACTAGTATATATGTTATTTATAAATACATTTTTGTTATTGAAAAACATGAAACAACTAATTGCGGTGGTTTTTTTTTCGGGGGGGGGGGGAGAACAGATTAAGGGCATTTCAATTCATTTCAATGGGGAAAATGGATTTGACATACGAGAAGTTCGAGTTACGAGCTCCGTCACGGAACGAATTAAACTCGTAAGTCAAGGCACCACTGTGAATTCCTATTCCTTGATTTATGACATTAATTTTTAATGGAACTTCATTTAAAGACTTGAATTTGTTGCGAATATTTCTTGCGAATTTATTTTGAAAGTACTTTAAATCGCATAGCTTAATTTTGAAAATGAGTTTTATGTGAATAAATCTAGGGTTATTTAAATACACATTTGAAAATTTATTTTAAAAATATTTTAAACCGAATAGCTAAACTTTGCAAAGGAATTTTATTTGAATAAATGGGAAAGGAATGTTCTTGTATTTAAATTTATTACCAGATTATATTTAAACATCCGAAACTGGAGTTCTCAGTGTTTTGCAATATTTTGCATTCAGCTAGTGAAAGCTTTTAAAAAGACTGTTTAAAAGAATGTTGATGTTAGTTTAGAAATTGCTCTTTTAAATGCTTGGATATGACTTTCGGAAAAATCATTTGATTATATCTTTCAAAGCGTTGAAATATAAACTTACTCTTTTTTCCAAATACTTCATGGAAGTTCTCTTAAAAGAATTTCAGCATTTAAGAAGCATAGACTTTATCAGTTATTTGATATTAGGAATTTTCTTTTTATTTCTCTTTTTCTTATTATTTTTACTTGGTTATATGAACTCCTATATCATTTAAATATATCATGAACATAATGGGGTTTATTTCATTTGCTCGTCAAATACCTAAAATTGTTAATTACTTTTACAGCGAAGCATTTATTTTCCTATAATCAATGCGTCTGCCATTATAGTACGTACACATCTGCGTCATTAATCCTCTTTGTACACTCACCTAGCTTCCAGTGAGTATAAGTTACGCTATTCAAATTAGCAGAATGCTACATGCCACTTTAACAGAACATATACGATTACAAATCATTAGGATTCAGGGAGAATTTCTTACTTTAATAACATTTAAATCATACAAATATCGCTGAGTGCTTTTCCAATAACTGCAACAGTGAATGGGTCACACTCATTAAGATAAATGATCTCTGTTATTGCTAAAACGAATCCAAATTCTCCGGATACTCTGTAGTTTATAAACTGTACAAAATTAGTTTAAACAATTTCATTACGAAACTGAGAACTTATATAGGTCATTTGTAAGTAATTGCTAATATATGTCCTTCGCCTAACGTCTCACTCATAGGCGGGGTTTGTCAATTAAATCTGGCTTGGAAAGGTAAGTTACTTTATTCACCTAAATAGATAAGAACAGTATGAACTCCTTGGAAGTATATTTATACCGAAAGAATCATAAATAGTGTTTCGTATTTATTTATACAAGGTCATAAAGTTAAAAAATAAATAAAAATAAATAACATCTACTCTTTATGTAACATTGCTATTATATAATATGTATATTTAGGCATTAGAATTTAAGTTTAATCGTGTTATGTGTTTACAACAGTCCAATTCCGAAATTAGATTGTGTTTTCCAACAAAACTTCTTTTAAAAAATCATTTGAGTATTGGTTATATGGGCATTGTTTTCAACTAGATTTGGTCATTAAGTGGTTAAGGGGACAGTGGACCTTCAAACCTAACTTTTTTTTTATTTTGAATGGATTTGCTTGAAATTTGAATATGTGATTAGTACCATAGATATGTAAAAGTGGTTAAAATTTAATGATGAAATATTAATAATTTATGAATTATCAATTATATCTTAAATTGGCCTAATTAAAAATGTTCCATGCGCATTTCGTTTGCATATAATATGGTAATTTTTATTTACAGTATACCTTATAGAAATAACAATGAAACTTATGGCTTGTTTTAAGCATTCATTAAAAATATAAAGAGAAAAAAATAATAATAGTGAAAACACCCTTTTTATTACGCAAAAGACCTATAAATCATCTTTTCAAGTACAAAATTTAGAAATTCTGTGCTACGAAGAATAATTTTTTCAATAAGATTTATTTGATATACAGTTAAGTATATAAAACTTACATTTCAAAGCAATAAGATAATTAGAAATGCGCCTCGAGCAGTTTGAACATTCGCATGACATGAAAATTTTTATTTTGAGAAAAACGCATTTAAAGTTATTGCTATTAGTAACCACATAATGTCTAAATTAAATACAAATGCCTATAACTAGGAAAGTAATCACAGAAATTAAAAATTATTTTTGCAACACCTTCCTAGTCGTCTGTAGTTCCACAATTCAATAAAATACAAAAAAAAAATTATTGACAAATTTCACAATTTTGAAAGTCTACTGTCCCCTTAAATGTTACAGTTGAAAGTAATAAACTAGAATAATTAAATACAATTGAAATAACTATGATGCGATCTTCAATCCATTACTACAGAATGACCCCTTATAACTTTTTCGCTCTCACTACACTTTTAATCCGTGCGTAAAATAACAACTGTCTATATCGGGTTCGATTTCGAAACCTACTATTTTATTCCCTATACATCATTATTGATGTATTTTATCATCGATACCCACTTAAATATACACGTCCACTTTCTTACACATTTGCTATAACTTTTTACTACTAATCTTCATCGTGGTCAGCCTGAATGGATTGTATACTCAATTGCGATGCTCAAATCCGTTTAAAATTATAAGTTCATCCAAACACTCTACCTTGATTTAAACTTCCATATTACTTACATACTAGGGTTTCCAAATATCCGGATTTTCTGTAAAGTCGGTTATTGGATAGTAATTTTAAAATTATCCGTCGGATACCGGATAAACGAATAAAAATAAATATTACTAAACTTTATAAATATTTCTTTTATTACTTTAAAATTTTAAACTATAAAACTTCATTCATTTTTTATTTAAACTTTAATATTTCAAAGTTACTATTGCATTCAGCGATGGGCAAGAAAGCCTAGATCAAATTTTTCCACAGAAATTTCCAGAAAAGAAAAAGGATCTCTCGGAATGTCTTGAAGTCAGTTTCCATGATTTGAGAACCTTATACAGCAGTTCAAGATTTTGTGTTGTCTTAGATGTTCTCTTGAAGATGTTAAATCCTTCTTTAAAGTGCCGCTATAATTTGATATTCTTATATGTTTAACGTTGGACCCATTTGAAAAGTATGAATTCCGTTCTTCATGTACAATTATTTTTGTTCACCATGCGAATTCTTCACACAAACTGTCGTCTTCACCTTCAGAATTCTGTGTAGTCTCATCAGGGAAATGTCTGTTCATAAGAGCTGTAGCAAAACTTAGAAAAGATTTTGTTGGAGCTTTTGCAGAATATCAACGAGACATTTCATTAAAGCCGTAATGTTGTCATTTTTTAGCGATTCAAAATCTTGCGAAATTGGCGTTTTCACACTTAATACAAATGATTATTACTTTAAAAAATTATTAAATTAATAATATAAATTATTACTTTAATGTATTAGTAAATGTAATAGTATAATGTATTGCAAAAAACAAAATGGTATAATTAAAGTTTGTAATACATTATACTATTACATTATACTTTAATGTAATAGTATAATGTATTTCAAACTTTTATTTTGATCTTTTGTTTTAATGGACATTTTTTTTATCTTGAACAAATTTCGAAAACTGATTACCCAAATATTTCCCAAATCAAAATTTAATACGTCAAAACTCAAATTTCAATGCCTATTTTATATGGAAAATTTTTAAAAATGTAAGTTGTGGATATACGGAAAATATTGGACGGATATCGGATACGGTAGGAATTAAAAAACCGCGTAAAACGGATAGGGATCTATTCGTTTTGGAACCTCTCTTACATACGTATAAATTGTCTACACACACACACACAGAGAGAAAGAGAGAGAGACAGAGAGGGAGAGAGAGAGAGAGAGAGAGAGAGAGAGAGAGATGTGTGTGTGTGTGCAGGAGAGAAGACGAAAATATCTTTCTGTTTTTTAACAAATTCATTTAAGAAATTTTGCCTTAATAAATGCTTTATAAACCATTAACCAATTACAACTTTATTACATTTCAGGCCAGGTTTGTTTTTCTATTGTTAAGATTCATATATAAATTGTGACATTTCAAATGTTATTCAATAAAAATGTTTTGTATTAATTGATGCATTAAAACCAATAATTCAAGTCAGTCTTACTTGTATTTCCTGCAAAGTTTGTGTTTTTATAGTTAGCATGCATGAAGAACATGTGCAGTATTAATTTTAATTTTCATAATATGCAGCAACCCGTTTATTTTCAGATTCTCCGAAACCTCCTATAATTCAAGGCTACGAATCTGGGACGCCATTGAAAGTAGGGGACATTCAACGTTTCAATTGTGTATCTGTTGGAGGAAATCCGCCAGCAATGCTGAGATGGTTTAAAGGAGACAGAGAGGTAAGATAACTAATTATAAAAGACTATCATAGAAATTGAATACTCTATACGTTAAGTAATAATTTCTGCATGTATAAGTTAACAAGATTTTCGGTTACAATATTTTGGTACATTTCGATGTATGAATACAATCGCATTTTTAAGGTTATTTATTATATCAAAAGTCCTTGCTCGTTTAATCAGCTATGCCGTTCCGAAAACATATTAGCAGATGATGCGATAATCAGGTCATTAAAGCAGCTTTGCAAGTATGATGAAAATGTGAACCCATATTTAGGTCATCTTATGAGCAAAATATGATGCTTCTTTATAGAACCATAATGCCGAATCAAGAACGTTTTTAAAAAGAGGCATTTACTTCTACAAGAGCAACCATTTACACAATAACGCTGCAAGGGCTTCCCGTCATCGTACTGTAACGTGACAGAATTGGTCATACCTAAATATTTTACACATGGCTGTAACAAGGCAGTTACATCATATGACATCACTGCAAACGCTGTTATCACTGCTACTTTAAAACTGAATTACAGGTCATTCCGTGCCCCGCGCATTCCTTCAGCCAATTACTTTACCTATGCACCTTTGTCAATAATGGCTTATCGAGAAAATATCGTGTCAGCCAATACTCAATGGCCACCTTAATATGAAATTTTTAAATTGTTTCGTATATTACATATAATGTGGATTATTATTCAGCTTAACAAAATTAATAGTCCTGGTTTTATAAGAATGTGAATGACATTCGAGAGACTATTGTTTGAATGAGGAAAATCGCACAATTTAATATTATTTAAACGTGGAGTTTTATTTTGGGGAAACTTTATAGGAATTTATGTCATCTAAGTTTGAATCAAGGGGCCCGAAGTAGCCAGGTGGTAGTGCGTTTGGCTTCGGACTGATGGGGTTCAGTTCGAATCCCTACGAACGGAATTAAATACTTCCGCTCCTAGGTCTGATATGGACACGTTAAATCCGTAAAGTCCTTCCCAGAAATTAGTGCGGGGGGGGGGGGGGTAGTCGTGAGCCCTACAATTCTCACCCCTGTGAGTGCTCAAAGAAAATTGAGGTGGCAACAAGGGACCAATATTGAATCACCTCTATGGTGTTCTCAGATAAAAAGTAGTCAGAAATCCTCATGGTATACAGTGCGAATGCTTCAGGAGTGTCTTCACATAAGCAAAAATATGTTTTAATCAACAAAGGAATCTATAGCTGAATTGGTAAGGTATTTAATCACTTAGTCAGGGGCCTCGGTTGCCGAAATTGTTTGGCAGATCTGTATTGTCTTTCCGGCACCCAGGCTTAAATTAAACATTAACCGAACAGGGGAAATAAACCCCCGGATGAGTTTGGTCTTGCTACGCAGCTTCTGGTCTTCAGGTTCACCAAGCTTATGGAATAACCGTCCGGGAAGCATTATTATTGTGAATAATCACTTAGTCACAAATTTGCAACATTTCAAAAATGGATACCTTCTACGGATCTTCCATCTTTACAGCGAATGCCCCACAACTGGGTTTTGCTAGAAGCGCAGAATCTCGTTTTGAGAATTACACTTACGGACGAAATCGAACTTAATTATTTCTCATTAACAGAATACTTTTGATGCCACCATTGAGGTTGCTAGCTTTTTCTTTCAATGGCCACCCTGTATCACATCATAGTGATATTATTCTAAAAATACAATAGTTTAGCCGATAATAGAAGATTCTTATTCCAGTCGACAGGTGGTAGCGATAAAGTTTGAAATAAAACTATATAATGAAAAAATTTGATCAATTCAGTACTAAAAGTATTAAGCTTAAAATAGCTGAACTTTTCATTATTTTTTTTCACGAGTTTTCCTTAAATTTAAGTTAGTTTCTCCTTAGCGAGGATAACTTTAAATTTTCTTTTCTTTTTGGTTTGAGAATTTTTAAGAATCTCATATTTTTATCAGACATACGTCAAAAACCGAACATTCTTAAAAAGTCGCCAAATAAGTATAAAATCGATCTACAGCTTCAAACATACATATTAGTCAGAATTCTGTCTCTACAACTACATGGATGCGTATTTTTGCAAATATAGCAGTCTTGTGTACCGTATCTTGTAACATTAAATTTTCACTAAAATAAATAAGTATACATAAATAACTCTCAAATGGTTAACAGATTAACGAAGATAAAATTAACAGCTTTTCAGTCTTTTCAAGTAATTTTTGGGGCAGATATATTTTAAAAACTTAATAAATTTAACTAGTTTACTGGATAATATAAACAACATTATTTGAAATTTTCGTCTGAATTTGGTTAATCGAAATTGTTAGCATTATGCTGCTTTTGCTGAGTTAGAATATACGGCAAAATATTAACCGTATAAACATCGTCCACTTTCTACTGAATTATTTATGAAATAAATTGGAAAATTTACATATAAATTAATAAAAAAGAAGTTCGAATGGAAGGAAAAGGTAAGAAAGTTTATAAAAACCAAATAACTTTATTTACTTTTTTTAATTCTACACAAGTATATCTCTATTATACTGTGTAAACGAAAATACGAGGTTATTGAAGGATAAGATTTTTTTTAATTTAACAAAAAATCTTATATTGAATCAAGCATTCTAAAAGAAAACTTAAAATTTATAAGCCAAATCTATAACGAATTTCCATTTAAAAAAAAACTAAAGTAAGCCTCGTCTAGAATATAAAAACATTTATTAATTTAATATTTCGTTGAAATATTTCTCTTCACGAGTTTCCTTTCGATTTAAATTATTGCTTTCTAAATCCAATGTAAACCGAGATCAGTCTAGGGAATTTCATTTTCTCCTATTTGAATGGATGAAGAGAAAGCGGTTTGTAATATTTTTCCTTTTAGGTTTTTCATTGTCTTGAAATTGCCACAAGGAAAGCAATATGTGTTTGAATTTAAAAAGTTTTCGTCCCTGGTGTTCCCTGTAAATTGCTTTTTTGTTTTTAATATTTTACAACATGTTTTCGGATATTTTTTTTTATTTCTTATAACATAGCAACCTTCTAGACAAATGTGTACACTTGGGAGAAAATTAGCAGCAGACAGTGGGGGACTGATCCTATTTAAACATTTTATATTTAGAAGCGATTGACCTAGTGTTTTTGATTTAATATCACATATGTAAATCGTGGCAACCGTTCGTGGTTCGTTAAAAATCTATTTTCAAATTCTGATGTATTCAAAACTTTTTAGGAGATAAAAAAGAGATAAAAGTAAGGGAAGTTATACAACATGGTGCCAGATTGTATCTTTTTATTTATCTTCCTACGTAAAGCAGTTTTAAAATTATAGAGATATCTGACTTCTACCCTTTCTAGGATATATGTATATCAAAGTCACCCTCTAATAAAGTAGAAATGACACCAATTTCACTAGATAAATAACAAAGTTTATTATCCCCTTGACATATATAACATGCAGTGTAATAACAATACTGAGTTAAGACTGGTACCAAGTGTTAGAAATACTACGCAAGGAAATGAAGTTCAAGTACTCATAATATATATAAAGTCAGACCAGTGATGCTGCACGGTAATTAATTTTTACTAACACAGCAAACTTTTTATGCCAGAGTGGCAAAAACTCGCTTACGCTTAGATGCGATCTAGCTATGATCCACAGAAGGCAACTCGCATAAACAGCTCCAAACAAACCAGTCCCTTCCCCAATCCGGCTACGCGGTATTTATAGTAATGGTTTACGCTGAATTTAGCATTTTTTTGTAGCTTCTTTGGATTTATGCAAATACAATGATCGATTATTGTTAATCGATCATTAGGTGATCATTAGGTAGACCTTACATCGGCCTCCCTCGAAAAAAAAATTAGGTAACGTAAGCCTGAATGGCTTCAGTTAGCTAATTGAAAACGAAAGCTGGTCTGACTTTTTACATGAATGACCGGCAAAGCCATAAAACCTCCACAAAACTTACTTCAAATTTATACAATTTTGCGTTATCATTTGGTGAGAATTGCCTTTAGAATCATTCTCACAATTCTCTGACGGTGCAAAACATTTATTGGCGTACCAAAATAGGATTATCATTCAATGAAATTATAATGAAATACAGCATTATGACATCTTTGAGAAATTACGAAATTTGTAGATTATTTATTTAAGCTAGGTGGCCCGTGCGACCCTTTCGCATGCGATTAAAATACGATAAATTATATAGCGAGGTTGGTGCATTTGTAGTAGTATGAAGGAACCGGTTAATTTATAGCCATTATTAATTTTGTTGTTGCTTTTGCCACTTGACCGACAGCAACATGAGATCAAGTCCCGAAGGATATGGGTGATGAAGGTGCGGCTCCTATTTTGACTGGCACCACAATTGTCGGAGTTCGACTTGGCCAAAGGACCAGTCTCGTAATTTTCAAACCGAGTCAAGTGACGAGACCAGAACACTTGACCCCTTACCTCCAGAGGTAATTTTGAGAACTTGGAGGCCATTGCAGCCACGACAGATTTTACGTGCACCAGACGCCATTAGTGTACACGGCTGTGGATTTGTCAGTGACGAGCATTGAACCAGTGACTTTCAGATAAATAGCCCGCTGCCCATGCCAAATGGGCCATTGCCCCCCCGTAGCAATTGCTTATTTGTCAAATAACAATGGTGCATAAGGATAATACAAAGACAATTACAAAACGCCTTTGGCCACAATATTGGAGGTGAAGTATAAGACGAAATAGGGGAACATGAGATACGTACACGTATAAACACCTTTTTAGATAATATTAAAAGTAAAATATGACACAAACTCGTGAAAAAATGTGAGATTTACATTAGAAAACCTCTTTGTGCACACTATTTGACTGTGCCTTTCGACGCATCAAGGGAAAGAACTTCGATTTTCACTTCGATTTTTAAACAAACAATACAATGTGTCATTCTCAATTTAACAATTCTTCAGAAACGGAGAACTTGATCTTTAAAATGGTACCTCATTTATTGATTTTTGTGAAGGGATCGTCAGAAAAAATCACCTTATAAAAATAATATATATGGTTTTTCCCTGCAAAAAGAATAATGTACACCTACGCGAATGTTGCCTTTAAAGAAACTCATTAAGGAAATCCCATACTGATAATAAAAACGATAGATTTTTACATTTAAAAGTTCTGTGCGATTGATAATGGCAAAATATAAAAAGCTAGCGCGCGTAATCTTGGGGAGAAAAATTGTTTATAATGTTTATACTTCGACTTTTAAACAAACAATAACATGTGTAACTCTAAATTAACCGTTCGCTCGAAGCTGAGATCTCAATCTTTAAAATGGTACCTCATTAATCTATTTTGGTTAAGTATATTTTGGTAAGACAAAAAGGGATAAAACAAAAAAAAGCACCTTTTAGAAATAATATATACAGATAAAATTTCGGAAAAGTAAAATTGTCATCGAAAAATGTAACCATCAGATTCCGTTTGCATACTTGCTTTTATATGTTATAAATCTAGATAAATTTGAGATAATATTCTTAAAAATATTCATGGAAAATTTCTCGTATTCATTTTAAAATAGCTGAGAAGAGATTGCTAATTGCATTTCAATCATTTTTCAGTTATTATATAATTAAAATAACTGAAAGTGTTACTGACATATAGTTTGTGAATGGATGCACATATATACATAAATATATATATATATATATATATATATATATATATATATATATATATATATATATAAGCGCGTGCTTCGAAATAGTCTATAAAGAAAGTAACACCACTGAGAGCATGGAGCTATTAGTATCAGGATACACAAAGAGAAAAAACATAATACTTTAAATAGCATTCAAATTCAAAAAGATAAAATAATTTATGACATTATGTCAGTATATATTTTTGTACTATTATTTACTTTAGAAGGATAAGTTAGGCTGTTTATTTGAAATTTCAGATTGTAATATTTTTTAGGTGTCATAATTCAACATTTTTACAACATAATTTTAAAATTTCAGATAATCTTTAAACGTATCCACTTCTAAGTAAAACTCACTGTTTTAAAATTCCTTTTTTTAATAGGTTTCAAAAGAGAAGTTTTCTTAGCTTCGGGTGATCTGACAAACAATGACTAAACACTGCAGTAAATTAATGGAAAAGTGGAGAAAATTTTATTAATCATTTTTTTTTGGAGTGGTATTTTATTGAATGTTAACACAGAGGGATAGAAAAAGCATGAAGCTATCACAAATACTTCTTATTGTTTATTGCTGATGCTTTTTTTCCTTAGCAATTTCGAGCATGCACTGAGCTTTTAATGATTAGAAATTTAAGAAATATTTTCTGGAAGTTTGTAACCAAAGTAATAATGATCATGAAAGTTAATTAGAAGCTTAAGACTGTCCTTTTCAGAAAGAATCAATCGATTCCGATCATTTATCAGGACATGAAATCTCATTTGAGGCTGAAATCAAACACAGTGGTCTTATTTTCAATTCGCAAGATTCGCAGTGTTTCATCAGTCGGAATGAAGAACAATAAAGAAAATCACCATGCCTCCTTTCCGGAATATTCATTTGGAGATGAACTTGTTTTCAAGAAATAATGCTTGCTAGAACTTTGTGAAAATATAAGTCGTAATATTTCAATCGCAGTTTTAAGCTTTACAGTCCCGTGCTTAAGAATGCATACATACACACACACACACATATATTATATATTATATATATATATATATATATATATATATATATATATATATATATATATATATATATATATATATATATATATATATATATATATATATATATATATATGTATATATATATATATATAATATATATATATATATATATATATATATATATATATAATATATATATATATATATATATATATATATATATATATATATATATACATACAATATATATATATATATATGTGTGTGTGTGTGTGTGATAATAAAGGCCACCATGATATATCTAAAGCGTATTTAAAATTATCCTGTTAATAAAGCACTACCCCTTTTCTAAAATTGCAACCTAAAAGTAAAATAAGATAAGTTATATTATCCCTGCAGATCATTATACAGGCATATGAAGTAGCTGAACTCAATAACATCCCCAGATATGAGTGTAGGAAGTTTATGAGATTCCGAATGTCAGGATAATGTCAAAATTATTGAAGAGCCCTCGAACTACTCTGGATTTATGGGTTCTGTAACGTCAAAACCACACTTGACAAGAACTTTATGGGCACTTATCCTGCACCCAGGTCAATAGTTCGTGGTTCTAACAAGCTCGGGATCTAGCAGTAAAGTCCACGGAAAAACTTAAGTGGACACGTGAACTCCACGAATCTAAAGTCGCCTAAATAAAAATTAAGTAGTTTAGGCCCTCTGGCGTCAATATCGCAAAACACCCATTTAATACTGTATGAACAGAAGACTTTTCTCTCTGAATGTCTAACTCTCGTTCCTGTCGGACATTCTGTCCGCTTCTGTCTTGTAATGTAATCCGTGCCCCGTCAGGCCGAGTCATGTGGCCACTGCAGCTAATGTCTTCTGATAAATAAAGCACGTCTTGGAATTTGTGTATTTCATCACTGGCACCATGTGTGCGTTTTTCGCCTAAAGTTCGTAAGTGCTTCCCTGGATCTACACTACGCCCGACTGCGTCACACCCTCGTGCCAGCAACACCTCCGATTAGTGCTACGCCTCTCCTCCACACACACATATATATATATATATATATATATATATATATATATATATATATATGTAACATTACTGACCCCTTGGGAATAATGACCGGAACCAGCATGTCACGCCGGGAATAAACGTAGTCGTAGCCAATAACACAATTCTCTTTTCACGTCTGCAAATACTTTTTATTTCTCCATTTTTTATCATCGATGACGGCGGTTTACTAGGCAATAGAGCAACGCCAAAATCTTGCTCTTCGAGGCATGCTTGAACTTTTATAAACCTCACGAGCATCTTGCCATGTGATCACAAGTCTGTAGCCATTGGCTGAACCTCTGATTCTGATGTCAGAGGTGACGTATTATATTAAGTAAGGATGCACTAGAAAATATAATTTTTGAAGGGACGCTACGGAAGCTTTGTTCTTGGAATCAGAAGCGAAAATAGCTCAATCGCGTCAACGCCCAAGGCAATTTAGAATTTGAATTGAGTATAGGTTTTTTTATATGTTATGTTATATATATATATATATATATATATATATATATATATATATATATATATATATATATATATATATTTATATATATTTACTGGTGTCCAAAAGTTAAGCATAATTGATGTTTATGTGAATATTTAAGGAAATTTAAGTCAGAATTGCAGGAAACGTGATATGGAAGTGTAATACGGTTATACCATATGAAAACAATGCAAATGAAGGATAGTAATAATTTCTTTTATCCAAAGAAACGGTTTGAAAGAAAACAGCGCAACCTAATAGTTAATATTTTAATGAAAAAAATAAATTAAAAAGGATATTTGGCAGTTTAATAAGGTATGTGGTCGCCTCTGGAAGCCAGGCATGCTGCACAACGATTGCCCATATGTGCTAGGAGAGTGTGGATTAGTTGTGGCCTCAAAGAGTTCCAATCATTGAGGAAAGCTCTTTCCAGTTCAGGAACGGAGTTTGGTTTGTGCGAAAGGGCTGAAATTTGTCTCCCGAGCATATCCCACACATGCTAAATAAGATTAAGATCAGGAGAGTGAGCGGGCCACTGCAAGCGCTGGATATAATCACTTTCAAGGAAGTTGTCGATCAGGATCGCAAGGTGATAATGCGCGTTATCATCCAGGACCGACAGCACCTCGAAACAAGCGAACATAAGGCTCAAGGACTTTATCTCTGTACCTTTCAGCTTTAACAGACCCCGTTTTAAAGACGTGGAGGTCTGTGTGTCCATCCATCATTAAGCCTGCTCACACCATGACTCCCTTTGAAGGAAAATGATATCTTTCCATGATGTTTCTTGGGCGAAAACGAGTTCCCCGTTCTCACCATATCGTTATCCGACGAGAATCAGTCTTCAGAGTAAACCGAGACTCGTCACTGAACATCGCATGTTGCGAACCACTGTTGGACCACTGTTGCGAACTCCAGTGCTGATGTTTCAAACTCCAGTTTAGACGAGCGCTTTAATGCGTACGCCAGAGAGGAATGTAAAAAGATGGTCGTCTGGCATACAGATCAGCATAATTGAGTTTCCTGTAAACAGTTTGCCTCGAAATTTTCACTCCTGTTGCGGCTGTGAGCGCTGAACCGAGTTCTCTGGCCCAACTGTCACTCTGACGTCGAGCAATTATTGGAAAATATCAGTCTTGACGAACGGTTGTTTCATTGATGGAACTGTTACTCGTCGTTGGGTAACATCTCCCGTACTTTGAAATCTCTGCCACTTTAGATCACACACTGAGGCCCATTCAGAATTTGAGACACTTCGGTGTGAGATCGTCCACATTCCAGCATTCAAATAATTCTTTCTTTCAAAAACTTGTCCATTTGGTTTCTTTGTGCCATCCTTCGACGTTTTTGATCGTTTAATTCTCTGCTCAGAACAGCAATTTCACATAACTTGCCTGATATCCGTATGGCACGTGAAGGCGTATATCCGTGTGGCGCCTGGGTATCACGGAATACATTACTCCACAGATGACCACGTGGACAACCGAAACTAAATTTCATATATGCAGGTGTGAGTGGTTCTTTGTAAATGTGTAAATCTCTCTGTTCTTTGTAAATGTGTAAATAGCTTCCAGTGTTTTTTATTTCTTATATTTTATTGACCATTTAAATAACCATAATCTGGACAGAGAATAGAAGCATTATTCCACAACAGTATTATGTAATTGAAGTTGATGCTGTTAAGGGGCAAGTACAATATCTGTTTAATACAGGATGTCACCGCAAGCAGTAAAGGACCATTCAACTGGCTTCATAAATCTTCAAGAGGATCTTATTAGTAGTCCTGGAAGATTATATTCATTACTTACTCACACACACACACACAGACAGACAGACACACACACACACACACACACACAGACATATATATATATATATATATATATATATATATATATATATATATATATATATATATATATATATATATATATATATATATATATATATATATATATATATATATATATATATATATATATATATATATATATATATATATATATAGATATATATATATATATGTCTGTGTGTGTGTGTGTTTGTTTGTGTGTTTCTGTGTATACATGCACAACATTTAGGATTTCAAAGATAGACAGTGCTTTAATGGGTGCTTTCATCGATAGACAGTGCCGTCATTACCAAGATCAAAAATGACTACTATGATCAGAGACATACCACAAATGAAATTTAAAAGAAAAAATGGAATTGGAAACTTATGTCATCTTTACACAGTCAGTTTGCATTTTCCACGGCAGTCCTGAAAGGCTTTTTAAAATGAAAATTTTCATATTCAGAACTAAATTTATAATTTCTAATTACTCAAATGAAAGGAACCTCTCACCAGACTATCACATTTGTACTTAATGCTACTTGAGCAAGTATTTACAGGAAGTAAGAAAAAAAAAATGTACGAATTCCTATTCGTATTTGAAGATCTATTCATTTCCTTTAGTTTTGTAAGTATAAAAGAACTATAGATATTTACAAAGCTAAAGGTAATTGCCAGGTACACAAAGTATACACAAGGTACACAAGAATTACAAGGTTTAAGTTACAAGTTTAAAGATTGGCTGTGAGAAAAATGTTCCTAAGTTTGCATCTGTTAGTCATTTGATATAAAAATAGAACATTAAACATCAAAAATAAACATAAATGTAAGAGCATGTACTTACTGTCTTTTTTAAACCAAATAAAAAAGAATCCAATTAAGTGTTACAGTTGTTTATAATTTATTTTATGCGGTAACCTGGCTCCCAATAGTACCTTTTAAAATTGTTATTTCTAAGAATTCCTCTTAATTCAGTATATTATGTAGATTGCTTTACTGTATTTCATGAATATTAATGTCCAGGAATACAAGATTAACAAGGAAAACGCTATAAATAGGAAATAGAGTGTATACATGAATAAGTAATATGTAGTAATAAACGTGTATCTATACTTGCATGTTGAATTTGAAGAAAATAGAAATAAATAAATATAAATTCAGAAGTATTTTCGACCCAAACTGATTAAACTAGATTTTCTATTCGAGGCGTTGTATAACACGCGCCAACGAAAAATGACTTTTTGAAAAGTTTTTTAATGCTAATAGGTGATTCCTATGTAATTTTTGGGGCTTAATCCGTATCTGAACTCAGAAAAAAAAAAAGAGTTCAGAGTCTGAGATCAGTCTGAGATCACCCTCAGTTTCGTTACAATATGACTCCGTCGGAAACTAGAAAATTAGCCGAACTTACCATAGAAAGTAAAATTAAATAAATGTTACAATATGAACAAACTTTTATTCAAGTATAAAAATGAAAAATTTTCATTGAAAATACCTTTTTATTACATAGGTTTTATGTGTGCATTGGGTTATAATTCCTATTCCCTCTTCTCATTAAAGCTCCTGATATTACTTTTTCTCCCGTGAATCGCTTGCTCAACTTTTCGGTGAAGTGACCAGCAGTAGTATACCATCATATTGGTATTCCTGCGGCCCTGATACCGTCTTTCCATCAATTTAATATCTTGACAAAACCGCTCACCTTGCTCCTCACTGACAACACCCAAATTATCCGTGAAAAAATCACGGTGACTGTTCAAAAATTGAATCTTGAGGCTCATCAAACAGCCTAACTTTTTGAACTTTTCCAGCATGTTGGCTACAATAGAAATATAATGTGGGTCCTTTTTGTTGCCCAAGAACTTGGTCACAATCTGCTTGAATGATACCCAAGCCTCCCTCGCTTTTTAGGTCATTTTTGATTCAAAGTTTGGATCGAACATCATTTTTCGGATGTCAGGCCCAACAAACACGCCATCTTTCAATTTTGCTTCTGATATATGAGGAAACTTCTCGCAGAGATACTTGAAACATTCTCCATCTTTGGGTAAGGCTTTCACAAACCGTTTCATTAGGCCTAATTTTATGTGTAGAGGTGGCAGCAGAATGTTTTCCGGGTCCACAAGGTTCTTGCGCAGAATGTTCTTCTTTCCAGGCTTTAAAAATTAAATTTTCTTGCAGGCCAGATTTTTCGAGACCAATGTTGATCCCTTGCCCTACTGTCCCATTTACATAAGAAACATGGAAATTTGGTAAAGCTACATTGCTGGCGGTTTGCTTATGGCGCTGAATTTTCTAAAAATGTCATTTCTTTAAATATTAAGTGTTGAAATGTCAAAAAATGGTGGGTGATAGGGCTTTTTTATTGTCATATTCGGTTTCGCCACACTAAAAGCCACAATAATAAGGCAAATTTATGCAAAAAGTATTTTCGTCGTTGGACTGTGTAATGTTTAAAATCCAAAAATAGGAACCTGTGTGATTATTTATACTTCTTTTCGTATAATTAAAACGACGGACCAGCTGCGATTATTTCTTTTTTCAATTTTCTTTATTGGCGACGCATGGGATAAAGGTAAAATATTACAATACACAGCAATTATACTCTTTAAAATCAAATAATTAAAATTGTGAGTTTCAATTTAGAGTAGTCCTACAGCCTTGCCCACTTCCTTGCTCCTTCACAGCGAACTGTCATTTTCTACTCTTCTAACATTCATCAGGACCAACCAGCGTCCCGGCCCATGGGCAGCTTCTTCACCGTGATATTTGCATAACCAACGTGAATGAATAAGGCATCCAGAGTAGTTTTGTAGATGCGCTGCTTGTCCAGTAACGCACGATTATCGATTGCCTGACGTCATACACTGTGTTCATTTAGAATGGCGAAGAAATCAGTGGTGCACATGCGCCAACACCGTATACGATTATTTGTATAAAAAAGCGACTTCTTATATTCAATTAGCAAGTTTGTCAACCAGTACAAAACTACTTAACAGAACAGTTGTATCTTTAAATTTTTCTATAAAAGAAACCTTTCAATACTGGGAACGGCAATTTTAAATTTTAACTTTACTTTTGTCAGCCAATTTCTGAATATAAAAACTGAGGACAAATGTTATCGATATCGCTTTTCAGGCTTGCAACTAAAATTATTTCAGTAATATGTTATTCTTTTGAAACTTATGTAGCATTAAAAAATATAATTGGCTGAATGGAAAGGAAAATATATATCCGAATAAACTGCCATTGGAAATTGTGATACATAGTGACGGCATATTTAGTTTTCTGGGATACATTGCGTATTAAGTTTTCTGGGATATAAAATATTACCTAAATCTTTAAAAACTGGTCCGTCTTTACAAATTTAAACATGACAGGTTTAAGTTTGAAATAGCTCAAGTCAGTAAGAAATTAAAATTATTTGGATTTAATTGAAAAAAAAGATATATTTCTATACTTTGTGCTGTGGTATAATATCTACCCGATTATTTGACAGAGCCAATGAAGATAATTGCATTAGATCAGGTGAAAAGCATTTGAACTCCCGTTATTCTTATGTGTTAACGTGAATCGATTTTTCTGCTATGGATAGTCTGTAACATATGTCCTGTAACGTTCTCAAGTCAATCGAAGACAGGATAATCATTAAAATTTTCTAGCGTGTACACTCGCAAAAATTTACAGTTAATATATATATATATATATATATATATATATATATATATATATATATATATATATATATATATATATATATATATATATATATATATATATATATATATATATATATATATATATATATATAAATATATATATATATATATATATATATATATATATATATATATATATATATATATATATATATATATATATATATATATATATATATATATATATATATATATACCGGAACTTCTTTACATGATAAACAGAAAACAAAATTGCTCTCCTGAAAAGACCGAGATGCACTCGAATTATCCATGAAAAAATTTAAAAATACCGAAATATCTCACCCTCATTCGGATTGCCTCCAAATAATATTCAAAAACCGATAGCTGACACTCCCATTAGGGTTGCCTCCAAATATCATTCAAAAACAGCGAGATGATACTCTCATTCTGTTTGCCTCCAGATATCTTTCGTAAACCAAGAGCGCACTCTCATTCCGATCGCCTCCGAATTTCATTAGTAAACCAGGAGATGACACTGTCAGTCAGATTGACTCCGAATATCTTTCGTAAACGAGAAGACGATACTCTAATCCGGATTGCCTCCCAATATCATTCAAAAACCGAGTGGTGACACACTCATTCGGATTGCTTCCAAATATACTTTGGATAATTTCATGTACCCGCACCAGTCATGACTCTCGTAAAACCCGGGCAGTAATGGTGTTTCCCCGGAGTCATCTTTTACACCTGAACACTCATAGGGGATGTTCGAATCTGTTACTTCTACGCTCGATCTCCCTTTTGGGTCTAGGGGTTGGAGAAAAGCTGTTCTGAGGGGGTCGCAAGCCACCATTTTCTAAGGCTGATAAGGGAGATAGGTATCTGGCGGTATTACAGGTCCTTTAAAGTACATATAAAACACAAACTCCTAGTTGTAAACGCATTACAATTTATTGATACTAACTAAAGTTTCCTATTCATACCTTCATTAATTGAATAACAATATATTTTCCTGTATGAACATTATGTTGTACAAGAAAAAAGTGTCATATGAACGAAATATGGTAGTGAAGCTTCTAGCATAAGTACAGTTTATAGACATCTTTTCTTTACGTCTCCAAAATCTTCAGTGTCTCAAAATTAACTCAGAGTTCAACAAAAAAATATTTTTTACTTTGTATGAGTTAGTTAATTTGCTAATTTTTAACAGTGTGTCCGATTAAATTTCTAATGAACGTGACAACTGATTAATTTATTCTGAATTTTATATTTGGACTACTTAAAATAATTAACATGTTTGGCTAATCATGCTTATTAATGAAAGTATTTGTTTTACATTTTTTTTTTATATTTCCCGTGCACACATAAAGTTTTAAACAAATTTAATTTTTATATGACAATGGTACTCACCAAACATTTTGAAAAAATATTGCTACCCCAACGGTATAAAAATCTTAAAATGAAAGAAAAAATAAGTAGAAATAGAAATCTATAACTAAATCTTGAACCGCTTATTTTAAAGTAAGCTGAAGCAATTTAAAGAGCATTTTAAATTCTCATTTTAGAAAAGGTTCTAGATTTGTTGCGAGAAACAATCATAAAAGACGTAGAAAAATTTTTAGAGAAATACGGAAAATGAACAGGATTTTTTTGGCGATTCTTAGGGTGGCATTACTTATACCCTAATACAGACATCTTCAAATAATGTTTTTTCCGTTTAAAATAAGAGAAATTTTGATAAGTTATATTTCTAAGCATTATTACTGCCATGGAAACCCTCAAAAAGTAAGATGCTGAATGTATATAAGGAAACGTTATGTTTAGCTTTTTATCCTCGTAATATGATGACAGTCAATCCAGAAAACGACGTATTTTGCACACTCTCTTATGTCTTTTTAATGTAAATTTGAACAAAATACTGAACTTTGAAGAAGCCAATAAATATATTTATAAGACACATTGTGAAAAGTGCACAAGATTCATTAAAAAAATCTTTAAATTTGCTACCGGGATATTAACAAGAATATTTATACTATATATACAAGCGTATATATATATATATATATATATATACGTCCGAAAAGTATCATTTCAATATAACCATAAGCTGTCTTTGATGGTACATATTTCTGTCATACATTGAGACCACCCTTAAAAATTCGATCTAGTTACGGCATTATGAATCATACTAATAGTCGAATCTCGCTATAACGAACTTCGGGGGACGAAAGGTTTTGTTCGCTTTATCCGGTGGTTCGCTGTATCCGAACCGTTAAGAAAAATGGTAGAATTCCCAAAATGTATAACTCATTAGTTGCAATGTGTATTCAATAATGAAATAGTAAAATATGATAAAATCTATTAAAAATGATCATTAATGAATTAAATCGACTAAAATCGATTACATTAAACTGACACATTACTAATAAAATTATGTACAATAGGAAAATGGCGGGACCCAATTTTTTTAAAATTATGTCTGTGAATTCGTTTTATACCAGGTTCGTTATTACGGGGTTTGACTGTATTTGACATGCATGACATGCTTTCTAGGTATTATGTAACATAAATTTATGCAACTTTCTGGGCATTCGTAGCGTTTCATTGTTAAAATATAATTTTCATTAGAAAATTAGAGCTCATAAAAAAGAAACGCAAAACATAAATAAATTTTTATAAAAATGTATAAATTTACGGAAATATTCTAACGTGCACCGATAAAGTAGCCAGTTTATTTTTTTTTAAAATCTCATACCTTATTTTTTTTTTACTTCTTTCACGCTTAAAGCCAAACTTCTACAGCAAACTTAGATATTTCTGCGAGAAATAATCTTAGATGGGGAATAATATCTCGCCAGATGTACTAGGGAATAAATGGGATTTATAGAGTATTCGCAACGTTACATTACTAACACGCGAATCCTATGATCTTTAAATAATGGTTTTTGTCTCGGCAGAAAAAAAAAGAAACGGGGAAAGATAAATTCTCTGCATGATCACCATAGTTATACGGACGCATAAAATATTTCAAAGGATATATTTCTAGATATAAGAAAAATAAAGTGTAATAAATTATGTACATTATTTAACTCTCAAAGAGGAAATTTTCAAGCCTAAAAGTCAGTAAATTACGTTTTTGAAATCGTGAATAGACACTAGTATAGAAAAAAAAAGTTTCAAATTATTATACATAGAAAAAGTGAGGATATTAATGTTACAGTGAAAGAAATTTAATTAACTAAATGCCTATTTTTACCACGTTTTTATTAACTTGTTTTCTTGTTTGTCCATTTCAAATCTTGCAATCGATTTCTAACTAACTTCCCAACTAGCTAGACATTTGACACTTTTAGAATAGCTTAGAACAGGGCCATGGGCGGCCTTGTGGTATAGCTCGCTGGTTTTCTTTGCTGAGGGTGCTCGGCTCGGATCGAATCCTGGTGAAGCGCCACTAAAATGCCTCCGTTTGTCGCGTCCCTTCATAGGGGGCAATGCTAGTCCGCCTATATGGCGTCCCCCTTAATAAAATTGCCAGCAAAATTGCGGTGAATTATAGAAGAATGTCGTCGCGACAATTGCCTTCGCATTGAAAAAAATAGCTCAGAACACGATGACTATGCATTCTTTTAATACTTTAAGCAGAATTTAATTCATTTTCAGTTAATGTTGTTTTCCATGTCTTTTGTCTAATGTTTGTGTTTGTTCGCAAATTATCCGAATAAAAAAATGCCTCAAGCATTATTGTTTGTTATTATAGTGTTGTAATTATTCGGGTAATGTGTTTATATGTTTGTCCCTTGTTGGGTCAGTAACGGTATGACGCGTCATATATATAGTTTACACTACACTTAACCTGTCATACTTAATATGTCAAGCCTCACCTTCACGCGGTTGACTTGGCACTCCAAAAAAAATGTTCTGGTATTAATGTTTGTAAATATCTCATATATGTAATTCAATCAATAAATGTTTGAAAATTCCTTATAATTGCTCTCTTTATTACGCATTTGATCATTTTCTTTCAAGTTGATGCGATAATTCCTCAAAAAAATTTTAAAAATGTATTTATTAATACATAGAATTGCCAAGTTTATATGAATCAACAGAAAATTTAAAAACGTGGTATGTAAAAAGTTATTTTTATCTTGTAATTATTGATCTGCTACACCTTACCCAATGCAGCTAAAATATTAATTTACTATCCATTAGAGAAACCCATAAATTAATAACTGTATTCCAATAAAAATATGCTATTTAACTAAATATGATTTTATTTATAAATTAACAGAAAGTTATAAAAGCTTTTACAGCTACATTCGTTGTAGGAAACGGGGCTACCAATAAGTATTTCTCATCTTACCAGCCAAAGACCGCATAATATATTGTTCTAGCATCTACGCCAGGCCAATAAATTTCAAACACTTACTGAGCTCTTATTTACTCAAATTCCTATTTCAGTACATTATTCTGCTCTCTAAGGAACACAGATGTATTTCTCTCACTGTTTGCAATTCCATAAATTAGAAAGGTATGTAGGAAAGAGTTTTCTCGTGACTTTCAGGTTGAAGCTGAAGGTATTTGAGATATGTGTAACAACAGACTGTGAGGAAAAAAACTTCAGGTAGTCTCTTCTAACGAAACTACCGGGGGTTATTAACGTAGGATTACTTGTTGTTGCTTGGTTTGGTTTGCAGCGCTACGGGCAACCCTTTGCTACACGATCGATAATTAGACCAGGACCTACAGTTTAAAGCCGATTCCGAACGGCTACAAACATTCATGCCAACAGTGGGATTCGAACCCTCAGGATCTGAAATGAATGCCAGCGCCCTAGCCATTCGGCCATTCACTGGCACTTATCGTTGCATACCTCCTTTGTAAGTATATATGTATCTATATACATGTACGTATGTATATATATACATATACATATGTCAAAATTTTGACGCATCTTGGTACTTTTCTGTTTAACATGTCCAAGCGATAGACTGAGTTTGGCGCGCTGCCAAAATTATAACTGCGAGGACGGACGGATGGACGGTTTTATCGTCTGAAATTTTACTTTCCGGAGGACCGTTATGGAGGAACGTAATCCTACGTTAAAAAGTTAAAAAAACTGGTTCGAAAGCAATTAGAGGGAAGAATATCACTCACACTGTGTAGTGAGAAAACAGTAGTTAGCCCTATAATTTTCACTGCTTTATACATTTTACCTAGATATTTCATTATGTTTCTAACTTAAATCGTTAAAAGTTGAAGATTATCTGAAAAAATCGAAAACGGAATAAGCCTCAATTTTAATAGTTATTTTAACGTTTGGAGACCGAATATCGGCTAAATTTAATCTGTTTGTGAGCTTCACGGGATTCTCGTGTTGTGACATCCCTGTGAAGTCGTTGCGACAGCCTAACTCTGACTAGATACTATGTAAGGAGTCTCATGCAAATCAAAGTGATTGCACGGTGAAGTCAAACCTAAATCTCTCCGCGGCAGCTACTTCGCAATGACTTGAATGCGTATCAGAGTTCCCTGAATGTAAAGGGATAAGACTGCATCATCTGAAAACGGTGTTATTGGGGTAGAATAATTTTTAAATAGTAGTATAATTTATATTACTTTTAATTATCTTTTTTCATATCCATTATATGTATGCATATCCGACATAAATCGAAACGAAGAATAGATATTTCAGGAAACCAGGTAAAACGGATATACATTACAGATATACATTTTACATTAGATAAATCCATTTTATAACTTCTCAATATTCCAACAAAATTCGCATTGAATGAATAAATTGCAAAACTGAAACACTCATTTGTTCAGTGTAATTATTAAGAGTAATTTCTTGCAGTATAGTTTCCTTATTAAAATAGTTGAGGTACATTTTTGACAAAGTAAAAAAATGTCGTACATCTGTAATATGGAGAGAACGTATCGAGTGATGTGTAACTCCCGGTAAAATATTTATCTATTAAAACAATATTTTTTCGCAAAATCTTAATATGCTAAAAAAATGCATCATCTTTATTGATCACTTTAATTCTATTGTGTTTCATTATATGTGATGCACTGAAGCACTGGTATTAGATATAAGGCTAGATTTAAAAGAAGACTAGTATTTGCTTATTTATTTAGAATATTTATCAAATTTTAAACAGTAAAAAATAAACTTTGTTTTTCACCTACATAGAGTTTTAGATTTACATGATTCTTTTAGTTGAATATAATGTGTTGAATGAATGCTTATAGTTGGTATAAAATTTTAAGTACTTGAATAATTGCGATAAATTAGAAACCGTTCGATATAATACAACTAAACAAAAGTTCCAGACTTGACTGTTACCTTTTTAACTTCCAAAGAACTAGTTTTATTGTATGTGAAGCATTGAAGAACCGTAATGAGATATAATGCTAGATATAAAAGAAGACTGCTATTTTCTCATTTATTTAGAATGTTATCAAATTTTAAACAGAGAAACATAAACTTTGTTTTTCACGTGCATGGAGTTTTAGATCTACATCTTTGATTTGAATATAATGTGTTTAAATTATGCTTATATTAGTTGGTATAAAATTTTAAGTACTTGAATAATTGCGATAAATTAGAAACCCTTCGATTTAATGCAACTAAACAAAAGTCCAAGCCTCAACTTTTACCTTTTTAACTTCCAAGGAACTAGTTTCATTATATGTGAAGCCATGAAACACTGAAATGAGATATAATGCTAGATATAAAATAAGACTGGTATTTGCTTATTTATTTAGAATCTTTATCAAATTTTAAAAATAAGAAAAACAAACTTTTTTCTTTGAAGGGATTTTAGATTGACAATTATTATATCTTTAAGTTGAATATCATGCATGGAATGTATGATTATATCAGTTGGTTGAACATTTTAAGTACTCGATTGTTTGCGATAAAGGTGAAACCCTTTGATATAATACAACTAAACAAATATTCCAGCCTTAAATTTTACCTCTTTAACTTCCAAGGAACTTGTACTTTCTGATTTTGACATTAATAAATAAATATTAATTTTTCTTAAATTTTGAGACCTTCTTTGGAAACGGCCAGAAACCTCCCAAAGAATAAACTTAACTCATGGCACAACTGTCCGAATGTGGACCATGGCCGGTGGTACCCAATTGCGCTTTCTTGACCGTGGGCTTGGTGTGCCATACAGCATATGACTCGGTCAGGTGGTCAACCTGCCGCGAGACCCAGACAGTTAATTCCCATTCATACTAGGTCCTCATTTTATCGACCCATCATAAGGAATGACATTAAGAAATCTAAAAAAAAAACATACGCTCAAAAAAATATGAACTATGTACTCCTTCGATATCTGCTGTAGGCAGTGTACAAAAGAGCCATAGAACGTGACGCAATACAGCGTGCTTTTAGAAAGCAGTAATGTTTTGATTTATTAACTTTATAAAAAAGGATCTCTAACTTTAAAGATAAACATGAACTGTATAATCTACTGTATCACTTGCGTGTATGTCGAGTACTGTGCGGTTGTTCTTGCACTTTGTACTGCATTCGTTGTTAATTTTTAAAAACTTTTAAATTTCAAAAACCTTAAGTTTTAGTACATAGAATTGTTCCCTTTATGAAGCATTAATCGTTAACATCAGTATTAAAATTTCTTGGTTGTAAAAATAAACGTATTTTCAGATTTCACAATGCCTGTAGATAGAAAATAATTTAATCTATACATGTATATAAAACAGTTCCGTAACTGACTGACTGACTGACTGACTGACATATAACGCACAGACCAACCCGTCGGACCTAAAGGACTGAAATTTTGCATGGTGATTCTTCTTATAGTGTAGGGGTGCACTAGAACAGCTTTTTGAAAAATCCTTCTTAGATTTTTTTAAATTAAATTTTTAAGCTGTTTTTGAAATATTCTTTCAAGTTTTCATTTAAAACAATAATGATGATTATAAAATTTATATCACGAGAAAGATCCTAAAAGTTCCTTTAAAATGAAATCTTTTTCGAATGTTTACCTCTATTTTACGATTTTTGGAGAATTTTTAAAGATTAATTTTTAGAATTTAATTTATTAAATGCTGATCACATGGTTTATTTTCTTTTTGTGAAACATTTAATTAATTTATCGTCACGTGCATAACAACAAAATAAATTGACCCCAAAAATATTTTTTTCCTTCTAATGCGACAGATGATTGGGCATTATCCAAAAAAATATTAAAATACAGTAAAAGAAATGTTCCTCAAACTGTACTATATTAACTGTACTATGTTCTTTAGTATGTCCTAATAAATTTAATTTGTATATTTTCTTCTAAATTATTTTGTGTAGAAAAATATCCGCTACGATTCTTTTTATAAATATATATATTTTTTGTTCTTTGGCATTAATTGCATACATTGACCGTTGTATTTCATTTGAATGTACTCCGTAGCGAAGTATGGGCTTTCAGCTAGTTGTATATATATATATATATAACATCATATGGGAACAATATAGTCTATTAAGATGAGTTATCTGCAGTCACTTTTTCATGAAGATCACGAAGTTGTTTGGGAGGCAACAGCACTGAAAATCTCTGCAGCGTATGTATTTTGAGCGATACTGAAAATAAATATAAGTTATTGGCTATTTGAAGAGCAGCTATACTGACACTTGAATCTCGTGATCTTTAAATAATGGTTTTCCTGGAGAAATAAAAGAAGATATAGAAAGACAAATTCCCTTGTTTCATAACTATCATTATGATCTGCAGGCGTGAAATACGCGGATGATATATTGCTGAGCAGCCAGAAAGTAATGGAATTTTTAAAGTCTTTTTTGCAATATATATATATATATATATATATATATATATATATATCGTAAAATCTCGATTATAATACACAACCGAGCATAATACGTATGCTTTATTTTGCACGAAATTTTCGGGAAAAACTATTATTCGACTATAATACGCACCTATAACTTTTCAATATTTTATTTAAAAATTGCACAAATATTTATTAGCAGAAAAGACAGTAAAACAAAGAGTAAGACAAAGAGTAAACAAAATAAAAAGAAAGTAAAACAGTAAATTCAATAGAAAAGCTTCAATTTTTAATCAAAACAAACAAAACTGCCAAATTATCAGTCTTAATCACTTTCACTAGAATACAGCTCATCTAATGTTGTCGCGTCCATGTCATAAGTATTGGTGCCGTCGTAATATATATCACCATCATCATCCTCATTTTATGACAACTGCCCATCCTCCCATAATATGCCGTTCACACTGCCATCTCAAGTTTAACAATTGGTAATTTTTCAGCTGCCCTATAGGACCGTCTTCAAGAAAATTTGAGGGAAAAAAATAAAATAAAATTATATTTTTTTGTACCTGCAACAACCCGGAATTATCACTATTTGAAGTGTTAAAGAAAGTTTAACAAAACGTTTAATAACACAACTGTTATTAAACGTATTAAAGGAATACCTGCTTAGTAAATGGTGGATGAATCACGGAGTGCAGATGCGCATGCTCCCATGTTGCGACAATGTCTTACAGCTGCTGTACGTTCGTCTATCGAATGTTTAAAACTACTTTTTTTTGTACGCGAGTACAATACTTACTCTCATTTTTGCGGAATAAAATGTGAAATAAAAAATGCGTATCATACTTGAGACTTTAATATATATATATATATATATATATGTGTGTGTGTGTGTGTGTGTTAGTTATCAAAATAAGATTTTTGAATCAGTGAAATATAAAATATCAAATCTCAAGGTGACGAAATGGAAAAAAAAACTGAAAGTATAGATGTATTAACACATTGTTTACCGGCAATTTTATTTCAACATATATGCTTGTCACCGGAAAAAATGAAGTTTTCGATAAAGTACGGCCTTTTTATTTTCTGAAAATTGCTTTCTTTATTTGGGGGGGGGGGCTGGGATTCACATATTAAATGATAAAATGTGCGGATTTGTCAGAAACTTATTTAGGTCAAGGTAGTTTTCAAGTAAAACAACGTTCAGTTGATGATCTCCAGCTATCCTAAATTGTCTTTAACACCAGCATGTAAAAACACCAGTTTAGTCGGTACCTGTTAACAATGTGTTAAAATGGGAATTATTAGAAACTTTAAAGGAGCCCTGATTTTGCATAACCGCTTATAAAAATTAATTTAGAGTAATTTGGAATAACATACGTGTATTACACAGCGGCTCTTTTTTTTAATTACAAGAGTAGCCCAAATGAAAGTGAGATTTTGTGTTAGCAACATTTCATAAATGCCAAAATCTTGGGGTTTCCTGCAGTAGATGAAGTTGTGTGTTATGAAACAAATCTCGAAATTGTCAGAGTGCAATTTCACTGTGTTTAAGCATGAAGGTATTAGTGAAGCCGAAATTTATCGTCGTGAGAGATGTTTGTATAGGCATGACTGTCTGTCACAGTGCACGGCATTCTTATGGTTTAGGGAATTTCGTAATAGACCCGTGGGCTCTCGAAACGCCAAGACTCGCTCAAGCACACTTGACCATCACCATGGAGTCGAATGCCATGGACAAGATGTGCTGCGGCGTATATGCTGAGATGTCTATGACCCACCAACTCGTATCCCCGATCGCTCACGTGAGACTAAATCGTCCTCGGAACACTGTAAAAGGATTTCAGGGATTACCGGTTTGCTACCGATGCAGAGATCCGTGACGTTGTTCATTACAGGTTCCACAGACAAACATAGGTATCCTTGGCTCAGAGTATCCAAAATATAGCAAGCGCTGGAACACCTGCTTCAACCAACGAGGCAACTATGTGTTGCGGATATTTAGTTCATTTATGACAATTTCTTAATGTAAGTTCCCACATTTTAACTAATAAACCATTACAAAAATAAGTCCCATCGCATTGTCTTATACACGGATGCTTGAAATTTTCTTTTAGATAACAAATTTCACACATTCTGAAAAATGGTACATTTCCGTAATGGAAAATTTGAGCAAAATCGGCATTTTTTGTTTCAGATTATAAAAGCATTTTTTAAAAAGAAATGGGGAAATTCCCGTTTTAAACAAAATTATATATTTTTAGCATATTCTTCTGATATCCCGGTAATAGTTTAATCTCATGAAATCTGAAATATTTGATGTAAAAACTAAATATTTTCTCAGTTGACTCATTAGAATTGATGGGAATTGGCTCATTAGAATTAGAATTCTTCCTGTCTCCTGAATTATTTCTTTATATGCTATTTTTGTATTACTTTTAGTTATTTTATACCTTATGTATATTAATATGAGTATTAGATAAAACATTTAAATAAAACATGAAACAGGTTAGCCTAAATACGATACATCACAAAATTAAATATGCTCTCATGCATCATATTATAATCAAAAAGAAATATCTTTATTTTACATGGATGCTTCACTATTTAATATATATTTATATATAAATTCTAGATTTTTATTTATTAATATCGTCCCTATTTACTGAAAATAAGGAGACAGAAATTTTTTAGGAAATAAAAGGGAGAAATAAAGCATTATAAAACTGCTTTTGTGAATAGATAAAATGCAAAATAAAATCATAAAACTACAATATGCCTCACTCGTTTCGCAGTTTATTGCTTACGTAAGCTATCTATAACACTTTCAAAAGCCAGACTTTAGCGTCAGGACTAGATCTGGTCGCCTGAAACAATCATAAAAATGGTAGAATATCTTTTGAAAGATAGTCAGAGTAAACAGAATTTATTGGCTATTTCAAGCGTTGCATTCATGACACTTGAATCTTTGGATTTCCAGATAATATTTTCTCTAGTTCTAAAAGGAAACATTGAAAGATGAACTCTCATTCTTGATAATATCACTCTATCAACTCCTGTCCTGTCTCTCTAATATATATATATATATATATATATATATATATATATATATATATATATATATATATATATATATATATATATATATATATATATATATATATATATATATATATATATATATATATATATATATATATATATATATATATATATATATATATATATATATATATATATATATATATATATATATATATATATATATATGATGTGGTTATAATTAAAGTTCCACTTTGAAAAGTTCATAAAATGAAAACTACTGGACCAAATGTTATCAACCTTGGTAATAGTTCAAAGGAGGTCATGGAAATTTCTTTAACGCCAAAAAAAATTCAAAAACTCACAACCAGGGAGGAAATGGCGCTGTTTGTAATATTGTTAAACGAAATAAGGGTCGGAATCTAACTTAACCTTTTGTTACACGGGTTTAACATTTTGTATACCCTTAAGAAATATTGATCTAAACAAAATTACCATTTAAAGTGTCCGCATTTGGGAAATCGTTTTCTTACAGATGGCTAATTTGTGAATTTTGAAGACTAAATTCGGCCCTAATACATGGAGATATCGGTTTAAAACTTTTTTAATCATCTGTAAAATGAAACTGTTTTTGGGGTTATTCAAAACCGCAATGGCTTGTAATTGGCTTACGGCAGGAAGAAGTAAAAGATGTATGCAGATGCGCTTTGCACGTCATTTGATTTTTCAGATAAAAGTGAGCCTGTTTGTCAGAGTTCTCATTGTTATGAATCGACAATGTCTCTAACCATGTAAGATCGTGCTTTTCTCGTTAAATGTTATTATGAATGCGATAGCAATGAACGGTGTGCTTTGCAAAGGTATCATTGAGTAAGAGGAATACACCAAGGGCCGGCCAATGACACCGCAGGATTTGAGGAAAATTATGGCAAAGTTTGAAACCACGGGTTTGTTATCTGTTGCACCGGTGAGGGGAAGGAAACCTGCTTCTTTGGAAACCAAGGATGCTGTCGCATTAGCAGTGGAGGAAGCAACAATGAAAAGCACACACGTACGTGCAGAGTACGTGCTGTTGCACATCGAATGGACGTACCATGGAGTACGGTGTACAAAATTGTCCGTAAAGTGCTGCAGTTCTACCCATACAAAATCAAACATGTTGGAGAACTTAAACGTTAGAGAACTTAAACTTCATCCTGCTGCAAGAAAATCTTTCGCTTTGGAATTCCTTGCAAGGATGGAAATGGACGAACATTGACCATGGAACATTTTGCGGACAGATGAGGCCCATTTTTCCTAAATGACGACGTCAAAACCCATAACTGCCGGATATGGGCCAAACAAACCCCTCATGTTATTTTCCCTACAGCTGGACTTGTTATATGTACTATGACTACAGATCGCTTAGAGTCAATATTAAGATGTTTCGTGATACCTGAACTCCAGCAAAGTGGCATTTTAGACACAAATATTTTTATGCAGACGGGGCCCCGCCACACATTGGTACACGTGTCACACTGTTACTTTAGCAACATTTCACGAATGAACTGATTATAGGCCGAAACTTCCCCACAAAACGGCCACCCCGGTCACCAGAACACAAACCCCGTGACTACTGGCTACGGGGTTATCTCAAAAGCACTATTTATGGTAATAATCTAAAGAATTTGGCGGAATTGAAAGATGCAATACACCAGCATGCCGTAAAATTCCTCCTGATATGCTAAGAGCTACTGTTGAGAATGCAGTAATGATATTTAACTTGCTTTCGGAAAATAGTGGACGCCAATTTGAACAAGCTTTGTAACACATTTCAGAAACGATTAAACACATATTAAACCGATGTCTTCATGTCTTATTTTGTTTAACAATATTGCATACAGCGTCATTTTACCCCTGGTGGCGAGTTTTTGAACTTTTTTGACGAAAAAGAAATTTCCATGGCCTCCTTTAAACTATTGTCCAGTTTGATAACATTTGGTCCAGTATTTTCCTTTTATGAACATTTCAAAGTGGAACTTTAATTATAACCACCCCGTATATATATATATATATATATATATATATACACTGCTGGCCATCCAAATTGCAACACCAAGAAAGACAAGAGATATCACAACAAAATTTATTTTGTAGATAACATGTTGACCAAGTATTAAATGATTAAATTTATAGACGTCTGTGAAGTGTGGTTCCTGCCAAAATCAGTAGCCAGAGTAGCCGCCATTGTTGGAGATCACCGCTGCCACACGCCTGGGCATTGATTCAAAGAGACTTTGGATGAGTTCTTGGGGTACAGCAGACCAAGCAGCTTCCACACGTTGCCAAAGTTGATCTGCTGTGGCAGCTGGGGATGGAATCTGGGTCAATCGTAGAGCAACCATGGACCACATGTTTTCTATCGGCGAAAGATCCGGACAGCGAGGCGGCCAGGGAAGCAATTCAATCTGGCGATTGACGAAGAACCATTGGACAATGCGTGCCACGTGTGGTCGCGCATTATCCTGTTGAAATATGGCTGTGGGCAAGCCCTGAAGGTAAAGAAGGACAACTGGCTCCAACACCTCGGAGATGTAGCGCTGGCTGTTTAAAGTACCGGCAATGCGTACTAGAGGTGTGCGAGAGTGATATCCAATACCGCCCCATACCATAATACCCTGTGCAGGACCAGTGTGGCGGTGCATAACGCAGCTGTTCAGCATCCTCTCTTCACGGTGTCTCCAGACTCGAATGCGACCATCGTAGTGTTGCAGGCAGAAGCGTGACTCGTCAGTAAAGACAATTTCATTCCATTCTGCCGTCCACATCCTTCTGTCATCGCACCATTGGCGGCGGAGACGTCTGTGGTTCTGCGCCAAGGGTATACAAAGCAATGGACGTCTTGCGGACAGACCATTCTGCTGTAAACGGCGTCGAATGGTACGCGCAGACACTGGATGATGCGTTATAGACTGCATGTGCTGTGCTATGGTTCGTGATATGACTGAGCGATCCGTCACTGCCATGCGCACAATTTACCTATCATCACGGGAAGTGCTGCTCTGAGGTGGATGCGATCGAACACGCCGGACCGTCGTACCCTCCTGCATCCAACAATCTCATATCCTCATTACAGTTGTTTGGTTTCGTCCAACACGACTACCGATTTCCCTGAAAGATAATCCACAATCTCGTAAGGCCACTATCCTTCCTCTTTCGAACTTGGATACTTGATCAAAAAATGATCGCTGATTTCGACGAGGCATAATTGATCGTTTTTTTTAAAAAAACCACAAGAAAAACACAAATGCCGAACTTGAAATCGTCGAAATCTCCAAGCCTTAAATAGCGCTTTGAAGTGGTGCCACAGGCGCGCGTGATGTGCGTCTGCGCTGAAATTCTAATCATTTGCATATCTCACCTCCGCTAATGCATGTTGTAAATTTCATGTTATTTGCATGTTTCCTTCAGGGTGTTGCATTTACAGTGGCCAGCAGTGTATATATATATATATATATACATATACACATATACATATATATATATATATACATACACATATACATATATATATATATATATATATATATATATATATATATATATATATATATACAAATGAAGGGAAAATAATTACAGATATGGAATTTTTTATATGATTGCAAGGATATAAAATGCCTGGCAAAATTAAACTTCAAAACAGGATTTTTAGTTATTAAATAACTATTTTCTGAAGAAGAACTGGGAAATAAAATTTGACTTACATCAAAATTTGAAATAACAAAAATCTATGAAAACAAAAGTATCTCTACTTCTATTGCTTTCCCTGATTATTGTTATTTAATGTGTAATTCATTGGCATCTATAATAGACTGGATTCTTTTCTTTACCGGATAGGCTAGATTTTGAGTTTTTCGTTAGATATTATTTTGGCCATTCACTTCCGATTACTGAAAAAAGATAAAATGTGCTGTTAGAGTTCTGATGATTGTGCGTTAGAATTCTGATAAAATATTGGGGACTTATAGAAATCAAATAGATTTAAAACGAAAATACCTAGAAAATATCTAAAATAAAGTATTAAATGCGTACAGTAAAATCACGTTTGTTCCAGTTCTCCGGATAATCTGGATCAGATTTGTAGAAATTATTATTATTTAATCGTCACATTAGATAATAATTTTTAACTACGAGTATGATAGCAAGTACGCCAAATTTTCGCTTTTTAGTTTGATTCAACGCACAGTTCATGCATATTTTGTATAACAAATTATGGTAATAAAATGGTTTTTTTGTTGTGTTTGAGCAAGCTTTACTAGACTTACCAATTCTTTGTTAAGAAATAATGTGAAAAGTTATTTTTATATTTGTTAATGTCTTATAAACAATACTATGTAATTTTGTTGCAAACATAGTTTTTTATCGTAATAAACGGTAAGTGTGTTAAGGATTTTGTTTGCTTATTACCCATATTACCTGGATTATGCGGATTTTCAATTATCCTGATTGCTTGTGGTCCCAGTTAGTCCGGATAAACACGGTTTTACTATATTATTAAATATTTTTCTATTGTTTTTTATTTTATTTTATTTTTTACAGTGGTTTGTTACTTTCGAGTCTTAAATTTCCTTTTAGTAGCAACATGGAGTTTTTATTTGCTTTACATCATATTTTAGGTACGGCATTTTTGATAAACTATTATAAGTGAATAACTATGCATTTCCCAGAAAATAAAATTTGCGCCAAAGATGACGTTATTATGTTTTAGAGCTACCGAGAAAACACAATTAGGATATAGTATTTAAAAAACATTAGCAAATATTATTTAAAATACGTAAACAAAATGAAACAATTGCAAAATTTGATGAATAACTGAAAGGTCGTAACCATTTTTTTTACCGAAATTATAGATGATAATATTTCAAAACATCTAAGATTGTAAAATATATTCATAAATATATTTAGAGAAAAAATATGTTTACAAAAATAAGATTGCTTACTGTAAATGTTCTTCATTGCAGCAAAATATTATAATAAGATATAGATAATTATTGTACGAATTAAATTGGTACATTTAATGGCATTCATTTAAAAATTGATATTTAATATGCATTAATGAATTAAAAGTTAATTAAGTATGATTAAAAAAAAGATTAATTACCCATTTTATTTATAATTTAATATGGCCACTTTTACTGGTCTTGTTATTCAGTGAATTTCAAATTTCGAAATGTACTGTACATATCCAATTAATATTTATCTTTAAACGGTTATAACTTTTCATTAATGAAAAATAGTAAATTTATTAATGTTGTCACTTAAGTATAATATGGACAATTGAATATAGTGTCTTGAAAATTTATTATTTTAATATCCAATATCCTCAAAAGTATATTATAAAATTAAAGATTCATAGCACAATGTTCAGCAATTCATTTAATTGCGTTTGCTTCGCATGTTGAAAGTTTAATTAATTAATAATTTCAATTATGGTTTTTAATTAAACTTGAAAAAAGACTGAGTGCTAAAAAGTGTATTTCATGCATTAAATAGTGTTTTGAAATTATTTTAATCGCAGTTATATTTAAGTTAAAAACAACTAAAATATAATTGAGGATTGATAAAGCAACATAATTTATAAACACAAATTTAAATTAGAGATATATTTAATTACGCATGCTAATTGCTGATACAGATGACATGCCTTGGACCAAAGATAGTTTTTATTACATAAAGGATTAAAAGGGGATAACCATTACATAATTTTTCTTCTCCTGTAGATGAAAGTTTCTTTGTTGCAATTGGCTTTCAACTTTACAGTAAAATTGTACTTGCAGTAATTTCATTTATTTCCTAAAATTATATTTCACCTTACTTTTACAATTTCGATGCTAATTTCATAGCTAACTTGTGGATCTCTAAATCTTACCTTTGTAGCGTCCGATTCGCTATGTACATACTGTAAATAAAGGCTTTAAGTTGACACAGAGTCGATTCAATGAGTGGACAAACTGGCGAATGTCACGACCTTATTTTCAGATGTGAAAGAGTTACATTTACATACATGCATCATCTCTCTCTCTCTGTATATATATATATATATATATATATATATATATATATATATATATATATATATATATATATATATATATATATATATATATATATATATAGTATATATATATATGTAATATCCTTGACCAGACGAAGCTCAACAGGCTCGTAATTCCTAGTTTTTTCGATCCGGGTCAAGTCGTAGCCGAGTTGATCTTACTCTGTATTCGTACCGGAACATGCAATGGCGAGTGACTGGGAAAGGCGTAGGAAGACAATCCAGGCGAATAATACAGACATCTAAGCTGATGGAACAGTCTCTTTATTTTCACCGTATTTTCGATGATTAAATATAATTCATTATCTATATACTGCATACTTATTTTAGGATTAACATGAGTGAAAAGTATCGTTCGGGTGCCGTTTATCGGGAAGAATCCCGGCGACGCAGCGCCGTGCGTTATTTGACGGAGAGCTCAAAATCACGCCATGTTAGGTTGAGAGCAGACAAAAAAGACTATCGAGGCGCGAAAATCTCCCGCCTGAGTACGGGTCTATCAAACTTCTAATTTTTCAGAAATGGACACGTGATTAAGTCGCGTCATATGAGGTGATGGTCTTGCGATGCCCGTTATATAATGCTGATATAATAGTACGCACGTGCAACAGCTTTAGGGGAAAATAGATTTATATTGGTTGAATTTAGGTCGCAATCCAAGGTTAAGGGGATGTATTCTGTTGCAATAAGATAAACGAATTTGGAAAAAGCATGTTAGGAGTATTTAAAAGGGTTAAAATTTGTTTCATATATATATATATATATATGAAGGCCTTATTTGAATAGTAAATGTGACTTTGAACATGAAAGTGAGGCCAACTCCACTTTTAAAAACACGGAGTCCAGCTTATTTTTGCTGCCAACAAAGGTTAAAACGAATCGTCCTTCAGTAGTCATTATTCAGCACTCATTAGACTTTAAGGCTCTGTGTCTCAAAATGAACAAGAATGGAGTTGGACCACTATTGAAATAAGGGTTTCATATGTATATATCTATATATATAAAACAGTTCCGTAACTGATTGACTCACTGACATACAACGCAGAGACCAAACCAATGGACCTGAAGGGCTAAAATTTTGCATGACAATTCTTCTTATAGTGTAGGGGTGCACTAAGAAATATTTTTGAAAAATTCTTAGATTTTTTAAAATTAAATTTTTAAGCTGTTATAGTAACTTTTTTTAAGTTTGTATTTAAAATAATTATTTGTGGGTTACAAAATTTATATCATGAGAAAAATTGTAAAAATTCCTTTAAAATGAGATTTTTTCGAATATTTACATCCATTTTCTGATTTTTGGTGAATTTTTAAAGATTAATTTTTAGAATTTTATTTATTAAATGCTGATCACGTGATTTCTTTTTCAGGTACAATAAATAAAATTATCTTAACGTGCATAAGAACTAAATAGACAATTTTTTTTTCTTACTAATGCGGCAGACGATTGGACATTATACAAAAAAATATTAAAATGCAGTAAATGATATTATGTTCCTCAAACTGTACTATATGAACTGTATTATATTCTTTAATATTTCCAATTACATTTAATTTGAATATTTCCTTCTACATTATTTTGTCTATTAAAATAACGTTTACGATTTCTTTATAAATATATCTTTTTTTTTTTTTTTACATCAATTGTATACATTGATCATCGTATTTATTATAAATATATATATATATATATATATATATATATATATATATATATATATATATATTGGCATTAATTGCATACATTGACCGTTGAATTTAATTTGAATGTACTCCGTAGCGAAGTACGGATTTTCAGCTAGTATATATATACATATTTATATATATATATATGTGTGTGTGTGTGTGTGTGTGTATGTGGGATGTGGGTGTGGAGTGGGGGGAGTGGGGGGTGTATGTGTGAGTGTTTGTTTGTTTTAACATTCGAAATTAATATTTATATCCAACAAAACCTCAGGACTCATGGATTAAAATCAGGTCTTAAGTCCATATATCATAAGCGTACAGTATCATAGTTGTTTAAACTTTATGCCAAATGCAATACTTTTGTCATAAGCTTCCTTTGATCAAGTTAAAGATTCTTAAATATTATCAAATATTGAAATTGATTTTTCTCTTTTTCAGATAAGCACACCTGTGATAACGACTGGTAGTGGAGTGTCCAGTGAACTTGTTATTCGCGTTCATGTTAGTGATAATGGTGTCCTCTACCGATGTGAAGCTAGTAATTCAGCCCTCAAAAAACCTCTATCTGCCTTCGTTCGCGTCACTGTTAGATGTAAGTATTGAAATGGCTTTAGAATGTACCTTTAAATGTTAGTTCGCTTCCCGATATTTACTGTCGCATATCAAAAATGTTGAAACGGTGATATTAGATTTGAAACATGTACAATTATGACAGAAGGGTGGTAGACAGTGGTAATATAGTTTGACCGAATTTTCCCTCTATTTCATTTAATCAATACATAGCCTTAATTTAGCAAATTTTCATATGTTAGTTTAATACGTAAAATAAGAAATTATGTTAAAAGGTCTTGGTACCATTTGAATTACCAATAACTCTATCCCAACATAAAAAAGGGAAACAATTCTGAAAAATATTACACAATAAAAGATGGTGAGATAAACCTGACTGAGTAGGAATTAACTTTCTTTAGTAATGTAAAAAGGGATTTTTGAGAATATGATTTTTTTCGAAATTGAATTTAAAATTTTTTATCATACATTCAACAGTCTCGAATTCCGGAATAAAATTTTCGAATTAATTTATAAATCTCACCCAAAGAGCGAATAATGGAAGTAATCTCTTACTTCGATAGTAAAATGTAAAACAAAAACATTTTAAAATCATCCTTTATTGCATTTTGAGTTATGAGTTACAAATATTTTCTTTGAGAGTACTGAACATTATATTATGGCATAGGAATGTTTTACTTGATAAGCATAAAATACAAATTAATGGAAAATATTGATGTAAAATTTCGGCTTTTGAAAATTTCTATAATTTTCAAATGCTGATGTAACAAAATCTACATACTTTCTGAATAAAAAATAATCTTGAATTTACTATTGAAACTGAATACGAAATAACTTTCTTTTAGGGTAAGTATTTGAAATTCCGTTTAAACGGTGCGTGTTGTTTTTAGTGAGTTGAGTTTTGTGTTTCATTTTCAGCCAGTATTGTAGTAGAGAGACGTTAATGAATGCAGCTGGCTTTCTTTTATACAGCAAGTCTAAGCAACGATAAACTAATATCAGTCAACAAAAAGTAGATAGTTTTAAATTTTGCTGTAGGTGTTGCCTGATATGACATCCTTGTGACATCCTTTTATACTAGTTTGAGTAACAGCGTGGGATAAAATAGTAAAGTTTAAAATGGAAATATTTTGCATGACATGAGCATTGCTAATTTTCCTTACTATTTTTCTTTGGTTTTAGTTTTAAGCACAAGAAATAATTTCTAGTTTTTCATTGAAATTGTCTTGTGGCTTCTAAAAAATTTAATTTTTACCGTCTGCCATGAGTTACCTTTAGAGAAGGGGAAGATATCTTCAATGTACAATATCATGAGAATTTCAAACTGATTTTTTCGGAATTAGCTGAAGTTAAAATAGACAGAAATATTTTTTTCTGTAAACAAAGAAACTTAATAGTCGTATCTCCAGTGTATATTTTGAAATAGAATTAATTACTATATTCTTATGCTTTTCATGATTTAAAAAACGAATTTATTTCCTTGAAAATTGTATATATCCATTTATACACGTACATCACATAAAAAAATAGCTTAGCATTATTTTTGTCAATTATTTCCTTTAAAAGCACGGATAAAAAATATAAAATTAAATCATTGAAAAGTTGGGCCAAAAGAGTTATTTTTCTAATACTAAATTTTCAATATTGTTTTGTAAGCTTATTATTCTCTTACACAATGAAGTTCTATTATATATCACCATCACGATCAAACAAACAAGCATTTGGAAACACGTTTGTTTTGAAATGATTTGACATATTTTTTTTTTTTCATTTTATACAGATTTACCACCAATTGAACCAAACTAAAAACATAGGGCATTAACGTTCCCTGCAGAATACATGCAATGTGTTTTTCCGTTTTCTCCACTTTCTCGTATGATGCAAATTTCAACCATCAGTTCGAAATTTTCATTTCGGTATATACAGCGATGAAATAAAAGTTTATCCCCATGTTAAAGACAAAAAGTATCGCAATTTCTGTAAAAGGTGTACCCTCCAATGCATAAGAGTCACGTGATAGAAAATTGTCTAATAATACGTCTAATAATAAATCCAATAATAAAAACAGAATATATTTTTGTGTAGATGTTAATAAAAAATATGCGACCGAGGAAAATATTTTATAGCATCATGAAAGAGATATCTTAGGGGTTACATTCTTTCGTTTACATGAGATTTCAAAGAAAAAGCGTCAAACATAGCAATCTGACAAAAGACCCAGCTGTGTACGAATATAATACCTAGCAATAAAAGATCACTCAAAACTTGAGCTAAGTATTAATATGGAATCATTAAATGAAAAGACATATAAAAATAGATAGTTATTTTATACGAATGAAACTTATGTTCTTCAAGATAATTGAAGAATTTGTTTTGCAAATGACCATTATTAATATAATGCGTGTGTTTTCACCATTAATTCGTTACATTTGTTACTGAAATTATGTATTTTATAGTAAAAACTTATCTTTTTATTGGTATGGAATCACTGACTTATTTTTTAAAATTAATTTATTTAGTTTTTTCATTTCTAAAAAAATGTATGTATTAAATGTATATATAAGCATTTCTTTTATAGTTTTATGTAAATATTTGTATATTTATACAGAATAGATTATTTTGAAAAAATAAGTGAATAATGCTAGAAAAAAAAGAAATTCTAAATTAAAGAAAATTAATTTAAATACAGATAAACTTAAAATATTACTTACACAGACATGCGTGTGTGTCAGTAATATTTGACGTGTACGTATTCATGGAAAGATTATGCATATAAATAGTTATGAATTCATTAAAATCACATTATATGGCTGTATACCTAAGGTTTCCATCTTTTTAAGTTCTGTCATTTCCAATTAGGAAGAGCTCAAACTCTAAGTAGCCAAACCGATAATCAGTCCTGTGGAGACTACAAGAAAGGCTAAGCGATTGCCAAAAAATTATATTTACATATTTTAAAGTTTTTTCGATATATCCTTAAGGTAATTATATGTAAGAAAAAATGGAATTATCTACGCATCTTACTCTAGTAAGAGCGCAACTGTAAGAGCGCTTTATGTTGTTGTTGTTTGCAATCCCCTTGGTGTAGGAAAGCCTACTCCAAATCCAAAGGACCTTGGTCCTCAAATCCTAGGTCCTTGGCGAAGGGTAGTAAGCAGCTTCACTGTAAGACGAATTACCACTAAATCTGACTTGACCTCGAAGAACACCGGTCCCAAAATTTTGAACCGAGTCAAGTGACGAGACCGGAACACTTGACCCCGCACATCCAGAGGCAAATTTGGGAACTTGGAGGACATTGTAGCTACGACCTATTTTACTTGCCCCGGCCACCATTAGAAACTGTGTTTATAGTATCAAGATTGAAAAACATATTTAGTTGATGGTAAACAGAAGACTCTTAAATGAACTTACCGATGGTAACCAGAAGTTTTGAATTTGCCAGATGGTAACCAGAAGTTTTGATCACTACTCAAACAGATCAAATGCAATGGACAAATATACCACAGAAAATAATTTAAATTACATTAACTCGCTAACTTATTTTGAATAAATATTTTAATACGTTTCTATTGCTTTAAGGACTTTCAAAATCTTTCTGAATCTTTCTATGCATATAACATGATAAAGGTATTACTAACCATATTTTTCTGCATTAAATTACATGCAAATAAACTTCCTATTTATTCATTACACAGATTGTTTTGGCAATAATTGTCTTAATTTTTTCTGAATATCAAATGTTCAAACTCTGCGAGACGCTAAACTATGACTAACCTCGACACATAATGTGCATGAGGAAATGAATCGTTCAGTAAAACTAAATATAAATCTAATATGCTGATTTTGATTAATTGATGCTGTTTTCGCAATCCGCGCAAACCCATAATGACTAGTACTTGTACATTACTTGGTTCAATCATGCCAGCAACATGTGAGAATCACATTATTTCGTTCCAAATAGAGAGCGATTCGTCTGAAGGACGATTGTGCGGCAATCCCGCCAATAAGTGACAGGAAAATCATACCAATTATTAACAGCTTTCACTGCACAATATTTAAAACTATTTATATGCAGGGCTTTTCAAACAATAACAGAGAGATCATTAATCCGTATTTCCCTCCAGAACCCAAAACATTACCCTCTTATTACAAATCACCTACGAAAATAAACCGGACAGCTTGATACCCCCACACTGGATATGACCCCCATTAAAAACTTAGACGCCTTGGTGTGTACCATTTTCCCGCCTTAACTTGACATTTAAGACTCGGTTTTTGCGAACACTCGCGTTTGACCTTTATCCAAGGTCAACATATAGGAATACAGCTGGGCGAAGCGGGGGAAAGGCCTTTCTAAGAAATGGCGCAAAGAGAAATGGTGGAATTTTGCGTCTTTACACCGTTGAGTCATCCTGTTCTGAAGGACAGCAGCTCCAGTGTTTCAAATGTTCTTTAAGACTCCAAGATGCATACTGGATATCAGTCTAAGGTGCTTATCCTATATGTGCTTGTTAGGTGTTGTTGAATGCCTTATGGTTCTGTTTCATTGCTGACAATTAGAATAACTAGAATTTACACAATAATTTGTTTTTCTTTTTTCCATTTAAACAAACAAACAAACAAAAACGCTTTTATTTGATACGCGATTTGAATTTTAAATAACAATTTAAGGAGAATTGTACACGTTATGGAAACCTATTCTATTCACTTCAATCTTTCAGTGAGCAGTATTTACCTGCGTTTTCACATCATGATTTTTATGAAGTGTTGTTTTTTGTCTATATTTTTCCTCATTGTGTAACGCATCTTTTCTATTAATTTTCTGTTTTATGGAAGAGTTTATATGAACATTTACATACAGCATGATTCGAAGATAGTTTTGAAGATTTAAAACGCAAAATTACAAAATTACAATATGCATGTTGTTGCTTCCAATCCCCTTGGTGTAGGATAGCCTACACCAAGTCCAAAGGACTTAGGTCCTCAAATCCTAGGTCCTTGGCGAAGGGTAGTAATCAGTTTCACTTTAAGGCGAGGTACCACTAGAACTGAAGTCTGACTTTACCTCGAAGAACATTGGTCCTGTAATTTTGAACCGCGTCAAGTGACGAGACCGGAACACTTGACCCCGCGCATCCAGAGGTAAATTTGAGAACTTGGAGGACATTGTAGCCACATCCTATTTTATGTGCCCGACCACCATTACGGAACACGGCGATGGATTTAAAGCGACGAGCAGCGAACCAGGGACGTTCAGATCACTGGCCCGTTGCTCATGCCAGCTGGGCCACTGCGCCAACACAATATATAAATACATATAATATATGTAAGATATTGGCCATCTAAAGTATAAGCTCTCCGAAATATTCTCAGCCAGATTTCAACATTATCAGTTGATTCTAAAGCGATGGCTATATGATAACGAGCAAAAAACTTTCTCTCAGCTGAAGCAAGATATTTTAAGTGGGCAAAACTGAAACGTTCTTCTTGCAAACAGACATTAAATAATCTTTCAAAAATGTTCTCTTTTTATATACTAAGTGTTCATATGAACAATTGCATAAGCAGGGTTTGAAGAAAGTTTTGAAAATGTTAGACTCGAAGGTACAAAATAACAAAATCAAGTGACACATTGAACATCGAATATATTGGCTCTTTAAAATACTTTCAGCCAACATTCCTTTCAACATTATCACTAGATTCTAAAGCAATGTCCTTATGATAACGAAGTGAAAACTTTCTCACAACAACAGCAAAATAATTTAAAGGAACTGAACTGAGATTTACATCTTGCAAATAAACTTATTTTTAATATTGTGTAAGTCATTTTTCACAAGAAAATGCTTTTACGTAAGATAGGAATCACATTCCAAAGAACTTACTCTTTTATGAAGGATTGTGCTCGTTATAGAAACTTCCTTCAATTCATTTTATACAGCATATATTATAAATAAGTTAACTATATATAATAACGTGACACTGAGACTTGAAATTTCTTCGAGAAAAACTACTATTTTATTAAGATAAAAAACTTTTTCGTTTTGATACTTTAAATTTAAATTAAATAATAAAAATTTTTATGCAAATGCAAAGAAAAAACATAAAAAAAATGTTTTGTATCATCAAGTTCTGGTACAGAATATATAAAGGTGAAGTACCTGCACGATTCTTATAAATGTTACCTTAAGTACACTATTCACGAGTGAAAAAAGAAGCTATGTAGAATACTTTATCACATTTGGTAATTGAAAACAATTTTTAGTCAGAAATGTGCGTTGTATGAGTGGCAACAAAGTTTGTTTCATTATTTCCAAACGTCTAGTTACATGATTAACTCAATCAAACATGGCACGGTAATCCCCCTCAAATAGCAAATGTTTTAAAAATCTTCCGTAACACATGTGCTTTAAGACATTTAAAAAGGATGGGATGATTTAAGGAAATGAGACTCTTTGCCATTATGCAAACATCGTTAGGGTGTAGCTGAAAGTGTTATTCTTAAAACTTTTGGCTCCGCGTTTAAGCAGTAAACACTAGATGCCCAAGGTATTGATTTTAAAACAAAGGATTTCGAAACTCAATGCCGCTAAAGAAAAGTATATTTCGAAAGCAGGATCAAAACCATGATTAATGGAAGCTGAAACTAAAATAAGACTGAAAAATAAGAAAAATAATTGTTAAGTAAGGCAATAACAAAAATGGCTATTACTAGTCATATTTATGCTTCACGTGTAAATAAGAACAATTATGTGCTCAAAATAAAAGCATCAACTTTAAATATTTATATGCCAATATTATTGACTTTTACAAATCAATTTACATTAATTTTTGGTAAATCTTCAAAATTTACTTTAAAATGAGAGTTTCAATCTTACATTTTTATTTTTCTAATTACTTGATTCTTCCTTAGTGATTCTTATTTACTCACTATTCTATATGGCGCATAACAGATGCATTAATATTGACATACTGCAATATTTCCTTATGTATGTCTCTTTATATGAGCTTTCACTCTATTTTTCTGCAGAAGAATTCAAAAATATAACAATTGCAAACATAATTTTGCTTATTATATTTTCAATTTATATTATTTTGCTTAAATAATATTTTCAAATAAAGTTCCAGAGTGTCAAATTCATACTTTCAGTGGATTATTAAAATAAAAATGACCTCTTTTGTAGTATATCATAAAATGCATAAATAAATAGAAATTCTGCTGTTTTGAAGAAAGCAAAAAATTAAAAATAAATGCATATTTTAATTTATTAAAATGGATTATTAAAATTAAATCGTATTTTATTCACGAAAAATAAATTTAAGTACACTGAGACGAATTTATTCTTCATGGTTACAAATTTTTCAGTGTTAATTTATTTCATTACAGTTCCACCTGCAAATGTGAATATAACTGTTCATCCAGCTGAACCTAAGGAAGGTGATAACGTAAGTAGTTCTGTCATATATAAGTGAACCTCTAAAATAATATATAAATGGGAATGCCACAAAAAATTGAAGGAATATATCCGTTTTAGGAATTGCAGAAAATTCTGTTGTAGGTACGATAAGACGTAATTTATGAAATTTAACGATATTTCTGAAACACAAGTATTTCCGTATATATATATATATATATATATATATATATGTGTGAGATAATAAAATTCTGTGAAATTTATATGTGCACTAAAAATACCATTAAATATAAACCCTCGGATCATATCTTTGAAATTTTATATTTTTCAAAAGAAAATTTGAAGCTTAGCTTTATTTTATGCTCATTAAAGGAAATAAAAGAATTTCTAATATTTTTCGGAATCGTAATTAAATTTTCTCTCGCTCGAGAAACCTAAATGTAATCTATAAAGTTTAAGAGACGATATATGAAAGATTACATTTTTCAATTTAGAAGCAATATTTTCTGTTCGAAATCGTTATTAGAAGATTTTTCAAATGTTTAAAAGGAATTGCATTGTTATCTCCAGAAATGCAATGCAGTGAAAATATTTTGTCGATTGATTATATATAACCTTTTAGATCTGCCATTGCCGGAGAATTGCATATTAAAATCTTAGCGTAACGTACAGCTCACTAAGCTATTTATTTATTTACCTGGCTCTTATTCATGCTAATTCATATGTTGTATAAATATTGATGACGAATAAAGATAAAAAACATTATAACGTGATCCACTTGTGAAAGCACTCTATTTAATAAAATAAATGTATGTCTCATTTTTACATTTTTAACGTAAGGTAAAGTAGTTTTAAAACCATTGCTAAAACATGTGATGCATAATTCTTAAAATTTACTACAATAAAAAAAGTATGCAGCTTTTTGTAAGTAAATAATAAAAAGCAATTATAATATTTTATCTTAAAGTATGTTGGCATTATGAAATTCTCAATTTATAAGGGTGCTTTTAAATTACCTTTTTTAAGCAAACGCGTGTATCCAATTTCTTCATCAAGTTTTTTTTTTTTTTAAATTTACTTTTAAGGGAATGTTTCTTTTACAATCATTGCAAATACTTAGTCTTATGACAATCCAAAAAGTTACGCCTGACCACCCGAACACATACGGCAAGATTTGGCTGAAAATACAAGTCGGGTGAAAGTACAGACGAGTCCTGCAATTTCAAGTTAATTTAGGGTTACTGAAATCCGTTAGTACTAACTCCATATAATGTTAGACTAGGTCTCCAACACGTGCCCCGCTTAGCCTGGATATAGTCCAGTTACCGACCGGAAGCACGTGGAGGTGGGAACAACGACGCCAAGAACAGACCATCCTAGGACCTTCCTATAGGGTAGGTGGGGACAAAGGTTTGCAGTTTTGAGTTTTGAGTTTTTTACGGGCCTCCATTAGGTCCTATCGCCCCAAAAAGTCACTTGTATTGTAGTTGGGTATCTCATCTACCTTCTAGAAAATAATGAATTTTTTTCTCGAAAGGTTTAGGCGCCGAATTTTTGATTTTACCAAAACACCTGTTTGCGAACCTTTGCCCTAATCGGTGGGGTAATGGTTTAAGCAAAATCTTTACCCAGAATGGACGCCATTGTATTTGAGTTAATCCACCCAAAACTTAAGGTAGGATTTTAAAGGTTATTTTCCACCCTAACATGAGAAAATAATCCTATAACAGCTCGTGAGTTTGAGTGATGCTCAATATTACTCAAAAGTTGCAAAAAATTACATTAAAAAGTACGAAAATAAGCTTATTTCATTTTCTCTGCAAGAGAAGGTCGTAACTCCAATAGCTTTCACGAGGCAACTGACTGGGAGTATACGAATGCATTGTCTACCCGATTTCCCCAAAAACTCTCCCGGTCATTTTCAAATGTACGTGCGAACCTTTGCCCCCACCTACCTAGCCCTCAGAGGATAGAACACCCCCAGGACAGTCGCAGTTACTCCAGCCTTTACATGCACCCAAAAGGAGTTCCTCACATAGAACTTTGGTGCTTCGGGAAGGAATCATACTGTCCTAATGGCAGAATTCAGTAACTTATGGACAATACGCTCTGGGTAATGGCTATTTTAAGGTGGGAACACTATATAAGTGAACTCACACTGCCCATGAGAGGGCAGCTTAGGATGTGTCATACCGTAGATGGGATTGAATCTCGAGTCAACTTTGTGTAATCACGAGAAGCTATCGAATGTACGACGTTCACGGTTGTAAAAGCAAAAGTTTGCCATAGATTTCATTTCTCTCATAAAATTCATTTTATAACTAACAAAATATATATTAGCAGAAAATGCAAATGCATGTATTTATTGTATATTCTGTACTACTATAGTTCAAATTAATTACTGTGATTTACCTAAGCATTATCAAATAATCTCAAATTAGGAATATAATTTACTGAATTAATATTCATGAACATTTTCCATTACTAAAATTTAAACAGTAAAAATTGTTTCTTATTAAGCTGCTCGAATTTTAGGTGTTTATAAGTCATACATCATTGTCTAAAAACACATCCTATTTTTTTAATTATTTTCCAGAATATTCTAGGATTAGGGTATAAAGTCTTAGCCCATTGATGCAAGTATCTTAATATTTAAGGATATTCAGTCCACGAATTAGAAATTTGAATAAATATACTACATTATTTCATCTTACTAAAACAATGCTTGTTGATCATTTAATATTTTTCATATCCGCTAACTGATACATGAGGTTTTAAAATTTTCTTTATCTAATAACTATGGTATAAAGGCTGTTTATGAAAAAAGAGGGTGAATGGTAAAACAACTTTTGACTGTAGTCCTTGTGCATAATTTAACTGGAAAGAAATTCCGACAATAGTGCAGAAAAATAATCTACACACACACACACACACACACACACACATATATATATATATATATATATATATATATATATATATATATATATATATGCACTCGCACACACACACATTTTTTCACAATCGTACATGAAAATTGAAATGTTTTATAGGTTACTCTCACTTGCACGTCAGCAAGCAGCAATCCCATGTCTCGCATAAGCTGGAACAAGAACGGCATGCATATACGTGATCACCGAGAGGAAACTATAAGTTCTGTTTTCGGAGGAATAGCCACCAGGAGCAGAATATCTCTCACAGCGACGTCAAAAGATGATAAATCGGAGTTTACGTGCCTGGCAAGGAATGATGAGCTGAAGACACCTGTTCGCGATGCCTTCACGTTAAGAATTCGCCGTATGCAATCATATTTTTTTTCCCTTTTATTATGCTTGGTTTGTGGGATTTTTTTCTGTGTATGTTGTCTTTCCAGTATAATATTTAAAAGCTATAAACATCAAAATTGCATTAAAAAAATAATTTTTCAGTTTTTGGTTGTATTAGCAGTTAAATATTGATTATCAGTGAATTTTATTCACACCTTATAAATTTAAGTATCTAAAAGTGTTCTAGTATATATAATTCAGTGTACATAAAAGAAAATAAAAAATGCTAGGTAAATCTACGTTTCATAAATCACTTAATAAGGAGAAATGGTTTTAGATATGATATGCTATTGATTTCAGATGGATTTTGTTAATTAATCATAATTATGCGACATTAAATTTAATGGAAATATTCCCTGGATATCATTCATAAAATCAACTTTATTCCTTAAAAATGTATGATATTTTACTGATGATATTTTATATCCTATTTCATCAAAAATTCTTGAAAATTTCAATTTTATATGCTGACTGTTATAAATTGACTGTTTTCATTATAAACCAAATTAACATCTTCTGATATATGCTGATGTATCAAGAATTAATTCAGTCAAGTATTAAATGCGTCTCAGGCGTTTTCAATAACTATAGACTTAATAATGACAAGACGTCTGACAGGAAAAAGTGCCTAATCTGCAGAAATATGCAGTGAATTGAATTACTCATTAAGGTCATTTACAAAGACGTGACTAGGTTTTTTTGTTACCCTAAATATTCTCGTCTAAGCATTAATAAGTGTAACCATTTATTAAATATTTTAAATATGGAATAGCTTTATAGTGAAAGTAAAAGTGTTTTTAGCAAATCCTTATTTAAATTAATGAATAATTTAGAGCAGGTTGAATATTTTTCTAGTTTAACAATTTATTACCAAGTTACTGCTTTCAATATATGTTTACACACTCTAATTAAACTAAAAGTTACTATTATATTTAAAGTTTACATTGCATAACATTTATATTTTGTTTGTAAGATTTTCAAATTCTCCCTACTAGTTTCATAACTCTTAAACTTTAAAAAAACTCAGAAGTAAACTGATAAAAATATTAATTTCTGCTCTTTCATTATCTATCATGCCTACCTTTGCACTACAGGCTAAATCAGTAATAAGAACAAAATAAAGCCTTTGACCCTATGATGAGAGAGAGACGATTGTTAGACAGCTATTAAAAGTCCGTTTTAGACGGGAATGAGTATATTTTATCTAATCTCTGCTCTCGACATGTAGACTGTTGTATTATTATTTGCTAGGTCTCGACGGGTGAGTTAGTAGTCTAGATTCGCCAAGCTTAAAGACCTTAATTTAATGGAATTGGTACAATCAGATCCCCCTCTGAGAAATTAAAAGTTGTAAAGTGGAAGATACGGGAGACTTCTCTTAATTTCCTTTGTCCAGATGGCCCAGAAAAACAAACCAGACACACAGTGGGAAATGAAATATTCCCATGAGTTTCAGCCGGAGGTTAGGCTGTTTGAGAACATAACTGGGAGAGGAAGGAAATGGTTAACAGAACTCGAAATATGCGAACAAAAGATTTCTCGATGATTAAGTATCGACCTTTAAGTCTTGGTATATTCGGAACCATCAGACGTATCTTAGTTAACAGGAATCTAAATGTCTAGAAAAGAATATAAAAACTGGTTAGCAACTAAACAACTAGGACAACGCTAATTGAACAAAATTAATTTCGACCGATTTCCATTTGAAAATCCTACGATATTCCTGGAACAAATGAAATGTAATTATACGTTTGTATATTACATGGGTTTCTACACGAAGTTATCAGTTTAAAAGGCATTATGAGAGGTTTTTAGTTGCTTCTACGAAGATAGTAATTAAGTCAGATGTAGTGTTATTGTCGACACTCATAGCTGCGCTTTGCGCATGCGTAAAAATATATTCTCCCTTTTATTTAGATTTAGCATTGACTGAAATACAAGGACTTATGACAGACTGAATTCGGAAAGCTTAATAGCGTATAATTAGTATCGTCATTTAGTTTATGAGAGATAAGGAACGATAGGTTGAATTCCGAGGACGGAATTTTGTAGGATTAGAAACTTTATTTAGTTTATCAGAGTTAAAGAAAGATTAACTGTACTATTACGTAAACTAAATTGCGATGACTTAGAATCGTAATTTCTTAATGGGAGTAGTTCAGTCTGCGTTCTGTAGATTAAAATGCGTTGAATTATTAACTTAATTTATGCTATGGGAGTTAAGGAGAGATTGAAAAATAATTTCGTAACACGAATTGGGAAAAAATAGAATCTTCACTTAGTTTATGGGAGTAAATGTATGAAGTACAGGATAAAGAAGTCACACTACCATAAGATAATGACCAAAGTTTAGATAAATGGTTTGGGAAAGATTTGTTATAATGTGGTAGTAGGTAAGATGTAAAACCTAGATATTGCATATTTTATTCATATATTACCTGTACCTGAATTATACCTTGTTTTTGACCGACGAATGTTGTTAATTAAGCTATTACTTATTTAGTTCTAAGAATGAAATAGGAGTGTTATAAACTATTTTTTTCCTAAAGCATTATTTTTGTTATTAGAAATATAATTAACATCCCCTTTTTTATTAAAAATTTGTCATAATTTTATAGTTTCATCAGTATTTTTTATCATATATATCGATCCATTTACAAATGGTATAATTCACACGTATATGCAAAGAAAAATTTGTTGTCAAATTAGTTTTACAATGTTTTACTGTTTTTAACCGTAAAATAATCATACCTCAATGATAATTTTTTCTTTTTACTAAAGCAATTTGTTATCAAAATTATTTAATAGAATTAAAAATTATTAAATAGGAATTATTAAACAGAAACCGGTCAGTTTCATACCACCGCTACTATTTAAAACATTAGCTTTTTTATAACTAAAAATCTATTATTTTTTTTTCGGACAATTAACTTTATATTATGAAGAGGAGTATGCCAGTTTTAAATTCAACTAATAGATTTTTTAAAATTTTAAACAGTTTTTTTTTTATTATCTATATATTTAAGTTGCTAAGCCGACTTTTTGGGCAGTCCGTGAGAGAAAACTACTGCATCAAGTTACTTCATTTTGGTCTTAAACGAAAGACTGTAATCTGTAGATTTGTCAAATTTGGTTGTTATGACTGCAATTTCTATTAATGAGCGATAATTTACTATTAAAAATTTATTTCTGCGCATGCTCAGTGGCATTTTTAAATCTGTCTTTAGAAACTCGCTGTTTCTGCGCATGCTCAGTGGCATATTTTTAATGATAATCACGTTTATTTCGAAGAGTCTCTAGATCTCTCTCTCTGCAATTTTTATTTTTATGATAATTATGTTTGTGAAATATAAGATTAAACCTGATGGAAATAGTTTAATTAGGGATAATTTACAATTTAAAAAATTGCTTTCTGCGCATGCTCAACGACATTTTAAATCTGGCTTTAAATGCTAAGATCGAGGCTGCTTAAAAACATTAATTTTTTTCTGCACATTAATTTTCTTTAAATTTTTATGATTTTCTACATTTGAAAATGATGTGTTGAGTATAATTTGTGTATTAGTGCATTTATTTACTATCTAGCCGTCATGTTTTAACGGGTTCCAATTAGTTTATTGCAATTATGTCACATATCACCAGGCATCATTGTTAAAACACAATATTATTTCACAGATTCACCCGTATTTCTCTACCCTCCGCGAACTGTTGACGTTGCGGAGAAAAGCTCAACAACGATCAATATGACAGCTGAGGCGTATCCAGAAAATATTATCTACCTGTGGAGTAAAGATGGCAGTCCTCTGGAGACGGCTGACAGTACTCAGCGCATCATGGCAATCGGTTCTATCCTTCATATCAGAAACGCAACCAGGAAGGACTCTGGGGTATATCACTGCGTTGCTGAAAATGAAGAGGGGCAGTCAAAAGTTGCTATAACTCTCAATGTCTTGTGTAAGTAGTGTCGTCTATTCTTCGAAGTTTCAGCTTAAGAATCGTTTGTTAGTGTAACATATTTTTCATTTTTTAAGAACTAGTTTGATTTGTTTGATTACGAAATGATGATAAATAAATTATGCATATTTAAATTTAGCTGAATAATAATTTGGTACTTCTCGTTAGCCGGGCGCAAGTGATATATCGCCAAATATATATATATATATATATATATATATATATATATATATATATATATATATATATATATATATATATATATATATATATGTATATGTGTGTGTGTGTGTGTGTATGTATATATATATATATGTGTGTGTGTGTGTGTGTGTGTGTGTATATATATATATATATATATAAATCTGAATTTTATTCATTAATTAAATGTTTGGTTAGATGGCCGAAAATCTTTAATGCCCTTCAAGATGTCTTCAAAAGCACCCTTTTTTTGTCGTCGTGACAGAAATTCAGATAATATGATTTCAAATCGTGGCTGCCCTTCCACAATGTTTATTATAGCTACATTTGGTGCTTCATCACAATTGCTCAAACTTTTGCTCAGTTGTGAAGGAAATAAATACAGTTTGGGTTTAATTAGTTTCCAGTTTTTATTTATGTGAATTTCGGGGTTATTAAACTGGGTCTCTGAACTTAATCATGATCTCTCACATGATTCATATCTTCTTCTAACGTTTCGTGTTGGACACTGCTATTTTCAAAATTTAGCCTATCTATTACCTATTTGTCTGTTTTTTTTAGGGTTGTTAGGTTGGCGACTTTGCATTCTCGCCAGTGCAGATACTTGTTAGGGCAAACGCCAAATACTCCCCGCTAACGGAAAAATACCAATAATTTTTATCAGTAATTTTTACATCAGTGGTAAAATTTTTCATAGGAATATTAAATTTTCAATCTTCGGATTAAAGCCGGCTTCCCTGAGCTCGAGTTAATGCTTTACAATTTGTGCTAATCTGATTATAAGTGGGCATTCTCCTTTTAATATTTCTATTCCTATCAACTTTGAAAGATGTTTTACGTATACTTGCGGCCCAATATGATGAGACTCACTTCATTAAATAATTACGTGAAGAATTTCCTGCTGGTAAATGTTTTAGGCAATTTATAAAACATTAAATAATTGTGTCAAATACATGATATTATGCATTTTTTTTAACTACAGCATACTGGAGTATATTATTGCCCCTAAATCAAGGAATGCTGTAATACATTTGCTATACCTACTTTTCAGAGTAAAAATCATCCTTAACTGAAGAATTTTTATGTAATTCATTATTTAACAGAAATTCATAATTTATCTCTATATCACCCTTTATGACTACCCTTGAAAAGCAAATTATCCAAAATTTCCCTCAGAAAGATCCCTTAGACTCCCTCATGTTTTTTTTTCGACTAAAGAGTAATAGATTTTTTAATTCATGACCTTCAATAATTAAAATACAAAGGATCCATTTAAAATAATTTTATAATTGAACCATACTTTCCTATGTTTCTCATTTGGTACATTTAGGAAATATATATAAATTTGTTTTTCTTTTGCTAGAAACCATTACATAAAGTAATTTTCTTACTCTAAATATAAAAGCAAAGAGCTTGAATCTTACTCTTTTTGTTGGTAAAGGTTTTAGTTCTTATAGAGTTATGTCAGTGGTATGTTGAACTACGCTTATTATGAAATAACAGCTGTATATCTATTAGAGGAAAACATTGATATAATTTGGCTAAGTTATTTATCAAGAAAACAAACTTCCGTAAGTTAGTTCCTAAAAAAATCCATTCTTTCCTTTTTTTTTGATTACCTTCGATACGGCAGATTAACTGACATGCGCTGATATATACTAGCTTGATGCATTATTTGGTAAAGGATAGAATCGCCTCATAAATATAAAATCTGATGAACTGGCTGATTTAAGATAAAAAGAAAACGACCCATAAGTCGAAACATATTTTTGTGGGCCTCTAAAAAGGAAAACAGTTTTAAGATTTAGACTATGGGGTCACTACATCACACATAAATAAAATTCGATTTTCCATTATAAGACATAAAAATTTCACTTTCAGTGCAAAATTTTCTGAAGCTTAGATTTAAAGTTAAATTCATGTTGTGGCATATTTAATTATATGACATAATTTGGAATAATTTTCATATCGCACACCGATTTAAAAACACTAGACATTACGGTGTAAAATCATATTAGCATGGAAAATTGCATCTTCCTGTGTTTAATGACGGTAGAGTATTGTTTCTTTATGCAAAAACACTTTATTTCATGTAGTATATATTTCAAAAGAGGAAAATTGATTTACAAAGACATCTAGGATATTCCACTAATATTGCACTTTAAATATTAAAGTTATATAACTATGGTGTCTGGGATAAAAGGCTTAAGTCAAAACAAGTGAATTTTAGATATTTGTTAGGATTCATAAAAAAACAAAAATCTTTTGACTTGTATAAAAGGCTTAAGGCTATCAATTTTGTTTACAAAAGTATATTTCTTTGTACAAAAGACTCAATTATTCTTCTGCGATTGGTAAAAAAGCCAATAACTTGGTATATTTAAATCACTGTTATTAAATTATACTGGCCACTATGCCAGCCCTATATACCGGTCCCTATATCCCTATATACTTATAAGCCCTTTATACCGGGCACCATAGATATACTTTTCAGTAAAAGTACATTTTATTATGAAAATTTTAAAAGTAGTAAAAATTATCCTTGAACGCTCGCACATATTTATAATTAATGTTAAATTTTTGTTCTTAATTACTAAAAAAACACTGTATTCCTTCGAATTCATATCATGATATACACGTAGCTTGTTAACTTTTAAAATTTACTTGGTGTACATACGAATGGATAAATTAACATTGGCCTCTTATCTACTAGTGCATTCTAACGTATGTATACGCATGTATCATAAAATTTCAAAGCTATTGTAGCTGCGTAAATATCTGCTTATGCAGTTCTAAAGTGAACTTATACATTAATACACATTAAAATATAGTACTTATACATATATACGCATTTGAATAGATACACATTTTAATATTTTAATACCATGTTAGCATATATGTGTATAAACACTGTCCCAAAACTTTTAGCAGCGCTCTAATGCACACAGCTAATCGCATTTTGATTCCATTTTCTATCTCGACGCCGTAGGCAACGGGCGAGGAATTTACCAGTGGCATCATAATAGATGTGCATGCAGTTTTATTCCACACCAAATCTTTCTTCCCATTCGCAGATGGTGCCACCGTTCAATCCGTGATAATCTCTTCCCCGTCGGGCCCCGTCTTCGAAGGATCCGAGGCTACTTTAGAATGCAGAGTCACTGCCCAGCCCGCGCTCAAAGAAATGATAAAATGGAGGATCAAAGGAGGAATGTTACGCAGCAGCAACCACAGCCCGGAAAACACCAAATCAATTCTTCACATCGCCAATGTCTCTCGGGATCTGAGAGGCCCGGTGGAATGCTGGGCAGATAACGGGATTGGAGGGCCATCTGTAATGTCGGTGCTGCTCAATGTTTTGTGTAAGTGTGCAGAAAGTTATCTAATGTTTTCGAAGGGAGGGGGAGAGCCCGGTTTATAGTGCTGTTACGGGGACAATGCATTTTGCCTTAGTAAAGATTAGGTAGTTATATGAAGGATTGTAGGTGTATACAAAATATTTCTATACAAATTGTTAATAGTAGAGTAAAGTATTTGTTATCTTTATTGTGCATCGCAATATTTAACTCTTTAATTTTTTTTTTAAATTTGTAATAAGAATATTAAAAATTTAATCATAAGGGGACACATACCTTTTAAAGGCCAAGAGATTCGAAAAACGTATCCCTATTTTCAATCATCAGTAGTTACTAAAATAATTTATTCAGAACTATGAAAATTTTAAGGTTAGTTAAACAGTACTTCTTCTTTATAAATATGGCTTTCAGTTATATCTAGCTTGAATAGAAAAAATTTAATTGTTTACAATGTTAACCATTGTTTTTTCATTGTTATGTAATTTTTACATGATATCCCCCCAAAAATGGCTAGAATACCATGAAATTTTATACACGGACAATATAAACAAGGATTATTAATATGACCTACTATTATGTCATTCCTGCCATACAAATTTTAATTAATGTAAAATTTATAAAATTTGTGTTCGAAGTTTTAATTTTTAATTAAAAAAAAACTTTTTATCTGTGAAGAACTAAGAATTTTGATTTCATAGTAGTTAATTTTAAAAATATATTACACAACGTAATTTTAAAACTGAAAAAGTATGTATATTCATTAATATACGAACGCAAGTCTTGGCGCATTTCCATAACAATGAAAAAACAATGGTTGAAATTTAAAAAAAAAATTAAACATTTATCTTCAACGTAGAAAAAAAATTATAACCAAATTTATAAAAGAGAAAAAGTGTTTAACTCGCAGTACAATTTTCATATTTTGAATAAATTATTTTAGTAACTACTGATTTTTGAAGATAGGGATAAGTTTGTCAATTCTATTGGCCCTTAAAAAGATGTGTCCCGAATCTTAATTTAATGTTACTTAATATCTCACTGACATTCGGATCAAGATTATATAATATAAAATACCGATTTTAAAAAAAATATCTCCGTAAAAAACAATGTTTGATTAACAAAACTATTGGATGAAATTTCAGTTGTTAGGAGGAGGTAAAAAGCTGTCTCCGGTTTTATATTTTTAAGTAATGTTTATTAAAGCTATTAATAGTTTCCCTCATCATGTTTGTCTATTTCAAAGCCTGACTTTGGAGAAAAACAGGAAGCAAATTGTCGTAAATGAGCACACGTTTAAAATTTCCCAGTTAAAAAATAGTTGCAGGAAAAACGTAAATATTCTATTTTGTCTGTTGCGAAAAAGCAAAACAAAAAAAACTGTCTAATTTCAAAGAATTTATTATTAATTTTTCGGGCATACCACCCAAAAGATTGAGTTTTATTTAAATACAAAGATAGAATTTTGAAAAAAAAATTAGGACGAGAAATCTACTACTTCCATTACTCGTAAATCATTACTGCTTAACATGTTTATAATATAATCATACATTTTAAACCAAAATTTTAGGCTATGGAACTGTATTCCAGGACCCGATGCAGCATATCGGTAGCGCGTCGGCTTTTGGTACTGAGGTTGCTCGTATCGAATCCCGACAAGCGCAAATAAATACCTTCGTATCTAGGCCGAATATGGGCACGTTAAATTCGTATACTGGAAAGTCCTTCTACGAGGTCAGTGGGTCCGGAAGGTACGATCCCCCCCCAAAAAAAAATGTCACCCTTGGGGGTGCTCGGATAAAATTGAGGTGGCACTTAGCCTTGTTGGACTCAGACCCTTGTGGTGCTATTATAAACCGAAGCCTATATCGACCTGGTCTGGGACTTCCAGTCAGGGAGCATTAGGAACAACAAAAACAACGACATGGAACTGCATTCCATAAAGTCTGAAATATTTGTACTCTTTTATTAATTCATTTATTAAAAAAATATATTTTTTGATATACTGTGAAATCGAGAGAACTGATATAAATTTCAATTTAATAGGTATATACTAAAAATGTATACTATCCTAGTCGAGAAAAATTCCAAGTTCATAAAATACTTTCGTATAAAAATATCCAGCAATGGAAAATAAAATAAATTCTAAATAAAGAACAAATATTTCAAGCAAAAACTTTATGTATTTAGTAGATTTATAACATATTTACTTAAAATTAAATATTACTGTTGTTGTTGCTTATGCCACTTGACCGATAGTGACATCAGATAAAGTCCCGAAGGCTATGGGCAGTGAAGGTGCGGCTCCTGTTTAAACTAGCACCACAAGGGTCGGAGTCCGTCTTGGCCAAAGGACCAGTCCCGTAATTTTGAACCAATTCAAGTGACGAGACCAGAACACTTGACCTCGCACCTCCAGAGGTAATTTAGAAAACTTGGAGGAAATTGCAGCCGCCACATAATTTGAGTTTACCAGCCGCCATTAGTGTACACGGCAGTAAATTTATCGGCAACGGGCAGTGAACCAATGACTTTTAGATCACTAACCCGCTGCCCTTTTCCAACTGGGCCACTGCGCACTAAATATTACCTTACATTAGAACCCTTAAAATGGAGGGCGAGGCAGGTAATATATATAATATAATGAAAACCTACGTTATTAAATAATGTATATTACAACATGGGTAGTATGAATTTAGTATTTTTACAAAAAATAAGATAACATTAAATATAATTTTATATTTGAACCATTCAAATGTTAATGCTGACAATAAATATATAAAATATAAGAAAACCTACGATATCAAATATTACAGCAAGGAGAGTTTGTTTCAAAACCGGGACTCTAAGCCTGTATTTATATTTTATTAAAATATCTTTCAGTTATCGTTCATTTCGTCATGACTATATGCTGATGCTCTATGTTTTAAACCTACTTTATACTATCTCAGGGATTAATGCTTGCTTTATAAGGCTCATTAATAAGCTAATTCAAGCATACTGAATTGTTCATTGTAGATAAACCTCTAATAATTCACAGTGGAGGAGAACTGGACAAAGATATGGGTCGCATGAAATGCATAGTTGACGGCACTCCTAATGTCACAATCACATGGTCTTTCAACGGCACTTCGCTGCGTATGCACGGCGATAAGTACAGCATCACGTTGACTTCTCAAGGTGAGGTCCAGTGGTCATCCATTCTCATTGTCAGGAACGTGGACTTTAATGATCATGGGATATATTCGTGCACAGCTAGGAACTTACTTGGCAGGGACTCGGCAGATATTATACTGAACGACAAAGGTAAGAGTTATAATGTTAAAGATAATTACTACATTGTATTATAATTGAGATATTTTATCGAAATAACATATTAATTTGTTTCAGCTTGCACGTTAAATATAAATGTATATCAAACATTTATGTATGTATTTGTGCATGAATGCGTGTAAGAAATTATATCATTGATACACGTGTGCATGATATCAAGAAAATGCTATAATATGAAAAATACTGGATATAAGTCTTTAATATAACGCATAGTACAAGACGGATATTTCTTTACAAACGCCATTTGACATATTGCTTGGAAAAAAAAAATTATTTTATACGACTATAATTTCCTAAGAAATGCTCGTTATTTTTCAGGCGTTTTTAACAATCAAATTGATCTTCATTTATTCCATGTTTTTATTAATTCGCTTTCTTGTTTGTTTGTGTATATGTTTGTCCAGTACAAATCTTGCAATCGATTTTTAGCTAGCTTCCCGACTAGCTAGGCATTTGAAACTTTTAGAATAGCTCAGAACACGATAACAATGTATTTTTTTCATACTTTTAGCCATCTTTAAGTAGAATTAAATTCATTTTTAGTTAATTTTGTTTTGTAGACTGGTGCAGCCATCTATCGACCTGGACGGGAACGAAAAGCTAAACGCAAGTTAACTTCCAATTAACTTCATTTTCTTTCAAGTTGATGGGACAATTCATCCAAAAAAATTTTTAAAAATATTTATTAATACATAGAATTGTCAAGTTTATATGATTCAACAGAAAATTTAAAAACATGGTGTATAAAAAGTTCTTTTCATCTTGTAATTATTTTTTAAATTAAGCAGTTCAAACCTCTAAACTAGATAGCAATATGTACCGTCAAACATGTTTTTGTGCAGCCTTGTTTTATGTGATTATTTTGTGCGATTATTTTTATGCGGTATATGAATGTGTACCGAAAAAAATTTAAATTATATATTTGAAATTATTTATTTGAAATTCCAAAAGGAGCTTCGATCGTGTATATCTGGCTATCGCGACGTTTACAATCATCTGACCAAACGACCGTCGTCACAAAAACAACTTGGTAACAAAAGATAGATCAATTCTAATACGTATCTTCAAGTGACAAAAGCGATTATGAACCAGTTCATCACAAGAATATGCGTGTTTTGGAATACGATGAGAAGTGTCTAATTATGTACATTTTGATTATTTCTCCATGTTTAAAGGGAGAAATAAAAAAAAATTAAATATTTCCATGTGAAATTTAATTATTTATTTTGTTTGGAAAGCACTTTTTTGCTATTTCGTAAAGCTTTGCCATATTTTCTAAGCCATACTTTTTTATGCGGTCTCTCTCCACCGCATTGAAAAATTGCCCTTTAATATGTTGCGAAAAATTATTTGTTACAGATATCTATGAAGTTTCTAAATATTTTTGTACGGTCCTTAGCTACCGCAAAAAAATAATGTGTGTAATAAGAAGTCTAAAGTGACTAAAATCTGGATGGCTTCTATTCTTTCTTAAGTCTCGAAGCATGTACTAAATATCTTAATATATTTCTCTAGAGATGAAATACTGGATGTGTAAAAAAGAACAGCAATTTTCAGCCAATAGCACAATTCTATGATTTCTGAAATAGTTCTCACGCATTCACTATATGAGTAAAAATTTGTCTTCATTTTACACGTAATGTAGTCGGCCGTTGCTTTGTTCGGAGGATTAGGCAGTCACTAGTTGGTTGTAATTATTGACTGTCATTCCTGAAATACCAGTACTATTGAAGGTAAAGAAGGATTTTTCTAATAAATGGCTTTTTGAAACCTGACTCAAATTAAAGCAGGACAGAACAATGAATGTCATAAACATGCCTAATTGAGCAAAACAAAGATAATTTGGCTCAACTAACAGTCTTAGCAAACGACTACTTGCATGCATCCCAACTTGAAAAGATCATTTGGAGTTCAACAGAAGATGTAAGGGGGTCCGCCACATATTTAATTTTTTTTTATTTATTGAGTTAGAATTTCGAATTTTTTTGTCATAGTTAACCATATAATTTGTAAGCAAAATCACCCCAGAAAAGTCTCATAAAGTTTAAAAAAAAAAAAAAAAATTAAACTTGTGTAATTTAAAATAGTTATAACTCGAAATATTATTTGTCGAATTACAATTATTTTCATTTAATAAAATAGAAATATCTAAGTTTTAATTTTTATTAAGTATTATTTTTAAATATTGATTAAAACAATCTAAAATTTTGAAAGTAAAAATTTTTAAAAAATGATGTAACATATTTTTAAAAATCATATTTTCAAAAGTAAATATTTTTTTCAAATTTGTGAATCAAATTAAAGTAAAATAGTTGAAAAATACATGTTCTAAGTTTGAACCATTTATATCTAATGGTTCTTGACTTACAACAGCTTAAAAACGAGAAATGGTAAAAAAAAAAACTTATGCAGAAAAACGAATTTAATGGTTTAAACAAAGATTGACTCGTAATAGAATGTTGCAAAACTAAAAAAAATTAATATCTCGTGTTCTATATAAGATAGAAATATGATTTTAACTTTAATTTAAGCGGAAAAACAGAAAATTTTTTAAAGGAATAAATTGTATTTCGAAAATTTGAAGGTTTTTTGCGTTTCAAAACCCATTAAAGTCTAAAGGTTTTTCATTCCTTCAACCAAATATAAATTTGTCGTTACTTTGGTCCATAGGAAATCATAATTCGTCTTTGAAACTAAACTGTAAGATAGTAACCTCTGTATATTTTGTTATATGGTCGCATAATCGCTGCAAGATTTGCTTCCAATACTCAGGGGTAGTTGATGGCTTTTGTGTTAGTAATAGCATTCAACGATTTCCTATACCAATCGTTATGGTTCTAGTACGTCCAGACATTAAACATCACTTACCTTAAAAGCTAAAATATTTTTTTATTGATCTTATATACCGATTTAGAATATTTTTAAGTGTACGTTTTATTGTGACGGAATGTCACTGGAAATAACTCCTCTTTACAAACGCCAGCCTATATTAGTTGGTAGCGTATCAGCTAAAAGTTTGGGAGTTATATTTGATCCGTGTTACTTGTAAGCGAACTTTAAAATAGCTTGCTGAATAAATGCATTGATAGAAGTAGAAAAAAAACATTATAACATCTGCCTGCTGTTCTCACACTTAAAGCTGTTTATATATTACAAATTACGAGGTAGCTGGGGAATAATTTGACACACTTCCACAAAATTTACAAAAATCATTAATAAATTTAGCCAGTTTGATAGTTACTTTATAGCACAATATTATATATTACAGCTTCAGAAATCGATGATCTAAAGCTCTATTTCACTTTGCCTCACTTAGTCCCTGGATTGCCACGTGCTACACCTTTAAACCCTGCAAAGAGATTTATAATTCCGCTTGCCGGTATGCGAGTGATAATTACCTACCGGGTCGATATCAAATTGGCTAGACGTTCCGTTTCGCACTTTGAATTCTATCTCGCCAGAGACAATCTTTTTTCCGTCTCTAGGTTTGTGCAGTAGATGTCCGGTGAAAGAATTTACATAATATTTGCCATATACTGCAAAATGTAAACAAAGTAAACGCGATGACGATACTTTCTTTTTTAAACTGGTCATATTTTTTATACATTATTTGAGTAAAATCTTACAATAAATCAGCTTTCACTGACAGAAACACAATGTTTACTCAGAATAGTGAAATTTTAGCTCTTGTAAACAAGCCTATGCGCCACTTTGCAGCCGACACATCTTGTAAGGTTTTCTAAACCGAACACTTTAAAAACGAAATGCTGCTTCAGGGTAAAATAAAAACTACCTGATTTAGGGTTTAATGTTTCTGGGTAGCGGGTTTACGAGTTTTGTATATCCCACTTTTGTATCTTGAATTGATCTTCTCACCCTTCTAGTTAAAGTTCCATTTTTGTAATACGCCTAAAAAAGCGTTTAATTTTTGCGGTTCAAATTATCGACACGTCAACATTTATGAAGACATTCATTTTTGCCAACATTATGAACACAGCTGCATGCATAGCAAAATGTCAGTTCTGTAAAAGTGCAATTGAATTCCAACCGCGGGAATCTGAAAGTTTTTAAATATTAGTGATGTAAAACTTCAAGGAAATCAAACCCTAATTACAGAAATATCATTTCTGTGATATGTTGAAGAAAACGAAAATTTCAATAACTATATTAAGAACACGCAGATGAAATGCAGAGCAGGCGAATGTCTAATTAATACAGCAGTGTCCCGGTTGGCAAAGGCAGCGAGTCAGTGAACTGAACGTCCCTGGTTCGATGCCGGTCACGGACAAATCCAGCCGCCATGTACAATAACGGTGCCTGGTGCACGAATGATCTGTCGTGGCTGCAATGTTCTCCAAGTTTTCAAATTTACCTCTGGAGGTGCGGGGTCAAGTATTTCTGGTCTCGTCTCTTGACTCGTTTCAGAATTACGCGACCAGTTCATAGGGGACAAACCTGGTCCACCTGTATGGTGCCCCCAAAATAAAGAGACCAGCACTTCCGCGGTAATAGCAGGCAAATGTCTAAGGCCTCCGCATAGGATATATATATATTTATATATACAGGGTCATCGAGAAAGCGTGGACACATTTCGAAAGCTCATAATTCTGAAATAAATCGAGCAAACGCATTGATATTCTTTGCAAACAATTTCGCAAGTGTCCAAGATTTCTAAATGTAACTGGTACGCAACAATGAGACTGAACGTTGCGGAGAAGCCATGGAGGTGGAAGAGGTCTTCGTTTGGCTTTCCGTCAGTGCGATGGTGACAGTTCAGGAGAAAGCTCAACCGGTGGTTGTTTGAGATAAACACGACGGTTATTTCGCTGAACTATTTTAACAGATTTGTACTTCACTTACTACAACACACATTGAGCTTTCTCCTGAACGGTCGCCATTGAACTGACGGAAAGCCGAACGAAGACCTCTTCCACCTCGCATCGCTTCAGCGCAACTTTCAACGTCACGGTTGCGTACCAGTTACATTTAGAAATATTGGATACTTGCAAAGTTGTTTGAAAAGAATATTATTGCAATTGACCTGTCAATGACCCTGTATATATATAAAAAATGCACACTCATAAGAGAAATGGAGAGGGATCATTTGAATGTAAATTAAGAATTTTCAACGCTTATTACCTTCAATGTCTAAGATTGAATTATATTACGATTCAGTGCATTTTTGGCTGGAAAAAAATTTCACTTCAGTATTAAGCACCCCTCCCATATAAAAAAATTTAAAACAAAGATGCCCAAAATAGAACTATAAATGGTACATAGACATCAGCATATGAAAACAAAATGAAACAGCTAATAAAGTTTATGTGAACCACAGCTGCATAAGTATCAGTTTCCTTCCATGGAAACCTAAAAATAATTGAAAAGTAATTCGAACAAGTGGCATCTAGTAATAAGAGACGTTTCATGCATAATTTATCCAAATGTGCCATTCGAGAGCAATAGAAACACTTGACTAATACTAGCCAATTACTGTGCTCAAATGATGCCCTAGGCAATCACCCCCATGTGAGTTTTAAGGATTTATATTCACAGTGAGTAATTTACATCTTTTAGGGCTCTGAACACTTTGAATGAAGTGTAAGCATATTTACTGAATGGAGGTAAAGTTCTAAATATGAATAAAACATGGACTGAAGTCTACAGTAAATCACAAAGTTTAGAATAAAAAGACATAAGGAATAAATCACAAGATATTTTTATGCTTATTCTGGAGTACAATTCCTTGTTAGTTATTTTAAAATTTTATGGCAAAATGTTTGTTAAAAAGTGAGGGAAATCATTGAAACATAACCTTTATTTTACTGCCTTAATAGAACATTTGTTAGATGCCTTCCTGAGGTTTGGAGACCCGAATTCATCCCTGTCCTGGGTCAGATACCGGGCCGAGTCAGGTGATGGTCGCAAGATGGTAATCGTAATATGATGTAAACTGTGCAAATGCTGTTATCTTTGACGATATATCTTCACATGGCCAATTTAGATACAAAATAGTTATTTTGTATATAATTTTAAAATTTAGTTTATTTAAAAAAAACCTAATCGGTTTCCTCAACATATTGATGTATGGTCATGCTTGTGTTTGTGGCAAGCGTGTGAAACATAGCACGTTGCGACTGTAATTGACTGGAAATGATAATTGTATGGGTAAATATTCTAAACACAAGAAAATACAGGTGCAAATTCTGATAGTATGCTCTAATAGAAATATTCAACAAGGCAAATGAAACGTATATCACAGACATATTTATTCTAAAGTAAAACATCAACAATTGATTCATGTGTCTGACCGCAGATAATAACTATTTTTATGACTAAATATTTTACATTATTTGATATAACACTATTTTTATCTGTGTACTAAACTATGGTGAATTTCCCTCGCAATATTTTTCTAATCGCAGATTAGCAAATACAGTATTTTTTAATTCTCTTTTCAGCATTTGAAAACAAACCTTTAAATGCAATGTCAACGTGATTTAAAATTCCTTTTATTTTTTATTAGATTTTAATTGAATGTCTGTTGAATTAGTAGCGATATGCATTTATTATTTTGTATTCTGATAAAAATTCACCACGAAAAAGTTCACGAACAGTGGTAGATCAATACATTTGGTCATTTGTGTTTAGAAAATGGATGAGAAGAAAGTTCTCCACAGCTTAAAGTCGAATTGAAGATCTTCGATGTCAACTGCTCCACCGCGTTAAGAAACTTAATCTGATATAATTGATAAAAAAGAAAATAATCCTGTATAAGGCTCTTATCTGACTAGTCTTGACATACTGCTCTCAAACCTTGACTGTTACAGGAATAGAGTTTTTGAATCAAAGATCGTGAGAGGTATCTTTGGCAGGAATTTAGGAAATGGAATCGGGAGCAGAAGATAAAATTTTGCTGGTGAAAGATTATTTAAGATGACTACATTGTAAAATAAATGAAAATAAATAGCTGGAATAGGTTGCGTAACATATGTGAATGGTGCTAAACCTGTTTAGGGTTCTTATCTGATCAGACCTGTCAAATGGATTAGCAATGGTAACGGAAACAGAAGATACAACTTTGATTTGTACGAGTTTTTTTTACGAGGCTAACATAAAAGTAAATAGACTCAAATAAGCTGATGCCTGATGCGAACGGAGTCAATCTTGTACATAATACTTATCAGACTAGTACTGACGGATTCCTGAGAATATATTAGAGAGCAGAAGATACAAGTTTGAATAGTGCGTGTTTTTTTTGCAAGGATAATATAAAAAATACATAAAAGTAAATAAACTCAAAGAAGCTGATGCCTGATGCTCAAGGAATAAATCTTGTACAAAAAGCTTTCGAGACCAGTCCTGACAGACCACTCAGAATAGAATATGGAGCGGAAGATACAAATTTGAACTGAACGAGTTTTTTTTAAAAGGATAACATAAAAAATACATAAAATGTAAATAGTCTCAAATAAGCTGGTGCATGATGCGCACGGAGTCAATGTTGTACAAAACACTTATGAGACCAGTCCTGACAGATGCCTCAGAATGGAATAGAAATCAGAAGATACAACTTTGAATGATTCAATGTTACTTTTTTACGAAGGTAACATAAAAATACATAAAAGTAAATAGACTCAAATAAGCTGATGACTTTTGAGCACAGAGCCAATCTTGTATAAAGTACTTCTGAGACCAGTCCTGACGGATACCTCAGAATGGATTAGAGAGCAGAAGATACAACTTTTAATAGTAAGTGTTTTTTTACAAGGATAACATGAAAAATACATAAAAGTAAATAAACTCAAATAAGCTGACACCTGATGCGCAAGGAATCAATGTTCTACAAAGCACTTACGATGCCAGTCCTGATAGACCACTCAGGATGGAATACAGAGCGGAAGATACAACATTGAACTGAATGAGTTTGTTTTACGAGGATAACATAAAAAATACACAAAAAATTAATAGTCTCAAATAAGCTGGTGCCTGATGCGCACGGTGTCAATCTTGTACAAAACACTTATGAGGCCAGTCCAGACAAATGCATCAGGATGGAATAGAGAACAGAAGATATAACGTTGAATTTTACATTGTTATTTTTTAATGAGGATAAAATAAAAAGTACATAAAAGTAAATGGACTCAAATAAGCTGGTGTCTGATCCGCACGGAGTAAATTTTGTATCAAGTACTCATGAGATCATTTCTGACAGATGTCTCAGAACGGAATAGAGAGCAAAAGATTGAACTTTGAATTGTACGAGTTTTTTTACGAGGATAACATAAGATAATGCATAAAATAAGTAAATAGTCTCAAATAAGCTGCTACCTGATGCTCACAGAGTCAATCTTGTTTAAAGTACTTATGAGATCAGCCCTGATAGATGCCTCAGAATGGAATAGGGGGCAGAAGATATAAGTTTGAATTGTACGAGCTTTCTGAAGAATAACATAATAATATGCATAAAAATAAATAAAATAAAATAGGCTGAGTATAAGATACGAATGGGGTTATTCTTGTATTAAGTTCATTCTTGTCCAGTCGTAACATTGGGCACAGAAACTGATACAGGCAAGCAGAGAAAAAAAAACCTTCAAATTTTTTAAAGTAACGTTTTGTGAAGTATGTTCGGTATGGATCAAGAGAAATGAAATTAATGACATTAAGTTTGATATATGACCTAACGGATGACTAAAAACTTGATTCGGTGACACATAATGAACTTCAATATGCAGCATTATTTAATTCTTGTGTTATGCTTTATTTTGTCCTGCGTCTATGAGAAATTATTTGCTCCATATTAATATTACAATCGTTCAGGTATTATAAAATAGTCTGAGATGTAACAAAAATATTTTAAAATAATGACATAATTAGTATTTGAATATGTAATTTAGGTGTCGTGCAAACCTTGTTCACATTTATGATCTGCGTAATTACTTAAAGAATGTTTAGGGTGTGGGTGTGTAAGTGCAGTTAGTAATTACACGCAGTTCATGATTCAATGCATATCGCCCATCGAATCGGAATATTTGAGAACAAAGCAGCTGCCGAAATGCCAAAATTACTTTGTGTAAGCGAAATATCAACTGCTATTTAACTAGTAGTGACTCCAATATATTCCTAGAATTTCAAATACTTATGAAGCATATTATTCAATTAAACATTTCAATAGATAGTATAAATCCTTCCATCCACGTAAATATGCATGGGATTATTTTACATTATATATATATATATATATATATATATATGCTACCAAACAATTACATCGAAAATAAAACGTACCGTAAAAAGTCTGCACACATTCCAGAATTTAATTCATTTTTACCTATTTAAAATGCTGTAAATATTTAATCAAAAATTTAACATCATTTCCGAATATCCAGAAAAATTTTAATAGCGCAAAAATTCCTTGATTGATTATGCAAAAACTGATTTCTTCCTTTCTATTACATCTTCTTTTTAGAAAATCAAATAGGAAGCGTGATTTTTGTTTTATACCAGAGACTATCATATATATCTCTTTCGATACTTCTACGATAGTATCACGCTCTAACATGCAAGCGAGTTAAGTCGAATCACGAGTGATATGTTCTGCTTTTTTTAATTTTTTCCCCTCCTCTTTTTAAGATAAAGAATTGAAGTATGATATCGTGCAGTAGCATTCTCACGGCTAAATGGCACGATCCGGGAAAAATTTATTGCAAAACTTAACTGTTTAAGGGAAAAAATTTACTCCTTTTGGCAAGAGTCCAGATGGGATGTACGTGTTTTAAAAATCTCCGAATGTTTTATATCTGATTTGGCCTGTTTTAGATCAATGGAAGGAAACATTGTAACATGGAATAATGTGTCTCTTTCGTTTCGAAAATCAAAAGAACGATCATAGTTCTTTGTAGATAGGGTTTAGATCTAATTAAGATATTTCTATTAGTAAAAAATGTGTAGATATTTATTTGAATACTGCATATATTATACATACATATATATATATATATATATACACAACATAATAATAGAATATTCATTTTAATTAAATGTTATCTTTGGGCAATAAGGCTCTCACCAGTTTTAAGTCGAGTTTTTTTTTAAATAAAAATATGCGTCTTATTGTCCGAAAAATTTCGGTAATTTTGTTTTCGTCGCAATTCCTTTTTTCCCTTGCAAAAATTTGGGAATATATTTATCAATTAGTGCTACAGCTTTAGAAGTAAGTTGAACCGCATATTATATGTAAATAAATAAATTATATGTATTTCTCCTATTAAATTGACCTAGATAACTCAGTTCGTGAATCTTATACTATTGCGAAATCGGCAGATAGAATGGAGATTAATCATGACTTTATTTAGATCTTCCTACAAGAAAATTGTTCAGTTTGTATCATTAGGATCGTGCAGATACTAGGATTGAACGACCCATTCTGTCTTTAAAGGCCAGTATTTTGCCGCCTTGACCATTACAGCACTAACATTAATGTTCTTTTTGCGCATCCCATTCCCTACACTCTCTCCCTCACTCGCATTTGCGTCCAACTCACAGTATGACCTTTTAAGATAATGTTGCCTCCAGAAAACATTCATCATACACGTGACTATTTTTTAAAGTTACTTCGCTTTTCAAATTAATTTAAGAAACTTTATTGGCATCTAAAACGGCATCTTCAATATAAACTTTCTCTACATATATTTAAAATTATCATACACTTTTAAAAAACGTTTATAGCGATAGTAGGGTTAAGTCTCCCAAATAGGTATTTGCAAATAGCGACTTTGAATACCATTTGGCAATTGTTGTCATTTATGCTGTTAGTTTAAGTTAAAAGATCTATATAACATATATATTTTGCACAAATTATTTTTTATTAAAATTTCATTAAAAATATATCAAGCTAATTATGAATGAAGAACACTGTTAGTTTGTTAGCGAAAAGTTTATGCAGAATAGTTAAAGGGTGTCCATCTACAAAACCCTAATTATCGAGGAAACTGATGCTTAAACTTTTGTGTTGTACACTGGTGTAAGAAATTAAGAGAATTTGCAGACTTGGTCGATTATCTCTAGAACTACTGTACCGATTTTAATGAAATTTGATATGTACATACATTGATACAATACAAAACAAATAACCATTCAATAATTGTAATATACACGCATGATCGTGAGTAACACTCATTGGAGTCGGAAGGTATGAAACAACGGTTGCAGAATAAACAAAAAACGGTTTAATAGATGGGTTAATAGGGGGTATAGTCCCCTCTTACAGATATACGGGTCTCGCAACGTGATTTCATACTTGAAATAAGGCAGCTTATCATTCCCTGTGGCAATTGGTCCCACTCGTTCAGCAACGTTGTTTTTATTCCCTGGATGGTTCTTGGAGGGGGGGTTGCGAATTTCAATTGCCCTCCCCAGAGCGCCCCAGACATGCACTCTAGGGTTAATGTCTGGGAATCTGGCTGGCCAATCCATCGGCGAATATCCCCACTCTCTAGAAATTCATCGACCAGAAGAGCTCTATGTGGCCTCACGTTATCGTCCATTAAAATGAACTCAGGGCCAACTGCACCCCTGAAAAGGCGAACATAGGGCTCCAAGACCTCGTCCCTATACCTCACACCAGTCACAGTGCCTCTTTCAAAGACATGGAGAGGTGTGCGGCCATCCAACATGATGCCTGCCCAGATCATTAAACCTCCTTCTCCATGATGGTCGATTTCGCGGACATTGGAGGGTAGGTAGCGGGTCCCTGGTTCTCTCCATATGAACGTACGGCGAGAATCGGTGTTTAGGCTGAACCTGGACTCATCAGTGAAGAGAACGGTCGCCCATTGATTCATACTCCAATCTCTATGCTATCTGCACCATGATAAACGATTCTCCTGTTCGTAGAAGTGAGCGTGACGCAAACAGCAGGTCTTCTTGCAAACAACCCTCTCTCATGAAGTCTTTTGGAAACAGTCACCCTTCATACACGGGTTCCTGTGGCTGCATACAAGTCACAAGAGAGCTGAAAAGCATGTAGCACTCCTGTTACGCCTCGCTATTTTCGACAAATGGCGATCTTCTCTGACCGTCGTGGCTCTTGGACGACCTTGCCCAGGCTTTCTCTTGATGTATCCGTATCCTGGAACTGTTCCCATAAATTACACACGACATTTATTTTTAAAAATCTTTGAATCCAAGTCGGCAATCCATGGTCAAATTTTCTCCATAGGTTAACATTGAGGTGAGCGAATCCAATGGGATTAGTACATAGCAGTCTTAAGTCCTCAGACTTTTGTAATTCTATGATTTTTTTCTAATTTTATGTGAAATATGCACATGCATTTGCAAAATTATATTCGATAGTAAAGAGGAGAAAATGTGTTGTATACCTACTAAAACTGATAGCCCTCTATTTGACGTCAATATATAAAACATGCAGAAATCTTTAAAATAATACCGGAAAATGTTAGTTACTTTTCGTCTCGTCCCCCTTTTTCAAATAACAGGAATACTAGATCTTCGGAAATATTGGTGATGAAAAATAAGGAATGCACAAACCATGCATATATTTTTACGGACAGTCCATACCAGGTTGCCAACTCGGAATACTGCATACAAATATATCTAAATATATACTAATTTATTATCTAATGGTATGAAAGAGATCAAAATTTAAAGTATTTAACATTAAATAATTAAATATTTTAAATTCTGGATTTTATTTTTAACCGTCAAAATGACGGTGATCAGTCTTTTTATTGAGAAAAAAATTCCCATCTTTCTAGTGTTAAATCAATCATCTACAAAAAAATATAACTGAAAGTATGCTTTTACAAATGTTTACAAATGGATAGCCAAAATTTGATGAATTTCTCTATTAGCTCATCTTGATACAGTCTTCGAACCCCAAGAAAATGTTTTCACATTTTATCATTACAATCCTAAATTTTTCCTTCTCAGTGGACATCGCCATACTTTGTTTTGCCATAGAGTTGTTTCGTTCTAACTTTGTTAAAATATAAGTAAAGATATCAAGTGAATTTATCTCTCATCAAGGTATCTATCCCACACCGTGCAGAGACCCAAATATGGAATTTTCTGATGCGGTTAGAAACGAATACTTTTATGGACTGTATGATCTACATTATCAAGAAAAAAATTCCCTCTTTTATCAGTGCCCTCCACGAATGATGTATTTCATTTTAATGATCTAAATGTTTAAAACCTATAAGGTTCATGAACGTCATATCTCGATAGTTCAGCTGTCAAAAAACCTTACTGGAATGTAAAAGACAAAGGCATTCATATCTCGACCATAACCAGTTTCAACAAGAAAAAAAAAGAATGAATGTCGTATAAGAGATAGGGTTATTATAGTTACACCTAACAAATGATTTTTGATAAACGCAATGATTTTTGATAGACGTAAATGATACGTAAGTCTGTCCTTAAACGGGATAATACCTAATGCTGATGAAATTATATTTGAGAAGTTTAGTGATTAGAGTGCTGCCCTGTACTTCAGTAAATGTAGGTTTCTGTCCCTGCCGTGACAGTAAGTGGTTTCAAGGAGAAAAAGCAACAACTTTGAATGAATAAAGTATTAAAACTGTTTTAAAAGTGCCACAATTCAAAGAACCAAACGTATTCATTAATTATTTAGAGCAGTTTTAATTAAAGTTTCTTTTTGAGAAACCCACATTTGGTACAATTGTTATGGAATTGTTTTTCTTTATCACTTTTATATTAAATATATTTTAACACATATTAAAATTATGTTAAAATGTTCTGGGATCTATGCTTTGAATCCATATTATCATTGAATTCATTATTTAAACTCAACTGAATATTGCAATTTATGAGCACTTAGACACAAATTTACGAGTGAGTAAACCACAGTGCTTGTTTGCAACATCAAACATATATCTACAGATAGAGCGTTTCAGTAAGCTGAATGTATATATGAGAGATGAGCACCTCATCAAAGCACCAAATTACGAAATTAGCATGAATTATAAATGTTATTTTGAAGAGTTTTGCAATGATATCAGTAACATTAATTCAGAATCCTAACTGATTACAAGTTTCGTTCAGAATGTATCGGAGCAGAATACTAATTGTATGCTTACCAATTGTAAAACTAATTTATTGCAATTCACAATATATATTACATACATAATACTGTGAAAGCACAACCTATTGAAAAATTTTTATAAACCGTTACTGTAGGTAAATAGGAATTCACGCAATTATTCGTTTCAAATAAAAAAAAAATTAATGATTTTATGGGGGAATGTAAAGACCATGCAAACATAAATTTAAACAACACAGTCTATTGACGTCAATAATTAAATCTAAAAGACTGAAGTACAGATTTATTTTCTTCATTTTTTCCGAAAGGTATGAATGGTAATGATTTGTATAATTTGTCTCAGGTCTCTCTCTTTCACTATATATATATATATATATATATATATATATATATATATATATATATATATATATATATATATATATATATATATAACTATACTGTACCTAGCAAAATACGATTATAATCATCAGGATTTACGTGTTTTAAAAGTTAAGGAACTTCCTAGAGCTTTAAGAAATTAATATAGAATAAGATTTCCTGGATTCCTGTATTGTGGTGATACTGTCTAAAGAAGATTCCGGAATCAAATAACCTGAGATTAAAGAGTATTGAAAGTTTTCTTTATTAATGTAGAAAAATGGCGAGATAAAGGAATCTAATCATTTTAAGTTTATTTAAAGTCAATCTGAAGACAAAAAAATAAAACTTTAACCGGTTACGTGACTTTCTGAAGAATATATATCATTTGTGTAATACAGCGGTTCTCAACCTGGGGGGGCATAGAAGAATTTCAAGGGAGGCGTGAGGTTTTTTTCCAAGATTGAACGACCTCCTCGGTGATAAAAAAAATATCCTATTGCAACAGATAAATGAATTGAAGGACCTTATATCAGGTCATTTGGTAGCATTGCAAAATGAAATAGCAGACTATTTTCCAGATATTAGTTCAGAGAACTGGGGGTTTAAATTGGTAAGTGATCCTCTTAAAATCGACGTGGATGTACTTCCTGATCATATTCAGGAACAGGCAATCGCCCTACAATATGATTCTCAAGCAAATGCGGAATTCGAAAACATGGACATTGAAAATTTTTGGTTACGCTATTTTCCTGTTTACCCAGAAGTTGCTTTGTAAGCTTTGAGTTTGTTAGAACAGTTTTCATCCACATATCTCCCTAAATCTGGATTTTCAGCATTAGCATAATTAAAGTCAAAATATCGAGCAAAGCTGGACGTTGAAAGTGACTTGATGTGTGCTTTTTCACAGGTCCAACCTAATATTCAAAAACTTGTCAAGGACAACGAGTGCCAGACATCTCATTAATGTTGTGAAAGTGACTGATATTACATGACAACCTAACCTAGATCCTTGATTATCTCAAACATATTTGATCTGTATTTAATTCTTTGATTTCATATGTTTTAATAATAATATGTTCGAAATTAAGATATGTGTAGCAATATTAAATTTTGTGTATGAAATTTTTTATTCTATATTTTCATTTAAATAACCAGCTTCAGTTTCAAATGCCGATTGTACTCCTTGTATTGACCACACATGGTGATGGTGGGGGGGGGGGATGCGTGACGTCAAATCAGTGTTCAAACTGGGGGGGGGCAGAGCCTGAAAGGATGAGAACCCCTAGTGTAAAACATAAAATAATATTTCTGAAATATGGTCTTGTGATACTGATAGAATGTTAGCTAAAACTTTGTAGCAGTCGTCAGCAAATATGAACTCTATTATAATGGGGAAGCGTAATAACTCTAAATGTGTACTAGTGACTTACTTTTTTCGCCCCAGGTGTTCTTATCTACTATGCTATGCTAAGGAGACCACACTGTAGTCTAAACCAACCATACTCAACCTTTTTTTCTCGCGGGCTGCTGCATATGTTTGCTACGTTACGCATGCCGCAACATAGTACACTATATCTTATACTGTAGTAATGTAAAAAATAAACTGAAACCTTAATGTATTCAAAAGTTTATTTTAAAAATGAGTGTGATTTTTTATGTTGAGACAAATTTTGCATTTTTCTAGACAAATTAGATTAATACTTGCTTCATGCTACTCTCAATTCATCATCAAGAATCAGTAAGCCAACTTCTATATACGTTCTTCGCATAATTCCTTTTGGAATTGGATGATTCACAAAGATACGTTGCAGCCAACAACGTGAGCAGAAGGTGGCACATTTCTGTGTTGTTTTGGATTTTTCAGGCACTAATTTCCAAAATTATATTTACAAAAGTACCTGCCCAATAATGAATGCGAATGCTTCGGGCCGCGCAAAAAAGCTTGGTGGGCCGCATTTTGAGTACCCTTGGTCTAAACCGAAGCCCATGGCTTCTTTGTACGCTTCAGATAATGAAATTTTTTCTCCTGCATTATATCTAAATTTTGCCTCAAAATCTTGCCAGGTGCTTGGTTCTTTCCGCTGTAAGCAGGGCTTAAATATCGTCCTTTTTATACTTAATGATTAAAGCCATGCTAAGACGCCCGTAATTCACAAATGTTTCGTTGACCTCAGTGTTTAGCTTTTACGACCATATAAACCTAAAGACCAGTCACTGCGTAGCAAAACTTGCAAACTCAGTCGAGAGTGAATTTCACCTGTTTGGGTTAGTAGTATGGATCTTGGAACCGGACGGACAGTACAGATCTGACGGCCGAAAATGGCAACTCCGGACCCCTTAAGAAATCCGTACTAAGGGGAAAACCTGATGCAATGGCTGTAGGACATGATGGATGGATACGACATGTTTTAAACGAAAAGTTCACTTAGCTTATCTGGCAGTTCAAGAGAAAGAAAATAGCGACGTAGTTAGAAAGGAAATACTGTCGACGCACAGTGCTAAAAGGGTTTGTTCTTAACTGGTGAAATATAAGCATTAATCAAAATGCTAAAAAGTAAGTAAATATCGTAAAATGCTGTAGCAAATAGAATGAGAATATTTGTAAGCGGGTATCACATCTATTAGTTACACTTCACACAAATGACTCACATAGTTTTATTTATTATTTATTTTACAGTCATTCGTTGTTTACAATGAACTTTGTTTCAAACAGTAAATTAGGAGAAAAAATTATTGTTTCTTGTAAATTATTTTTGAAAAATAATTTGTTTACTAGATGTTATTGACCGGATATATTACTTATTTAGAATATTACATTTTATTTGAAATTCTTAAAAATTGTATACCAAACTGTTAGACCGTCAATCCATATTATCAATTTTATTCTGTAAATTTGAGTCAGTCAGTCAGTTAGGCCAAAAAATGAAGTATTCTATGGGCATCCTTATTTCTTAGAAAATAACACGTGTTCAAAAGTAGTGTTAAAAATTAAACATTGAATTAACATTAACAGTATGAATGGAACTAAGTCTCTCTTTTTTCTGAACAAATATCAGATTTTTGTCAGTTATAAGTGGATACGGCATGTTTTCATGCACATTTTTTTAAAGTTCGTTTTGATAGCACATTACTTTTTACTATAAACTATTTAAATTAAACATTAAATGGAAAGTAAAACATATTGTAAAATATAATAGAAATATAAACTGAAACGTGTAATTGAAACGTTTATTTCTCAATTTTTTTTAAACTGAAATCTCTAATCAAAATAACACATTACTTTAAAAGATTAAAAACATGTAAATATTCAATTGTGTTTACGTAAATTAATTATACATTCATATTTAACCACCACTTTTATAATTAAGATGCATAAAAGAGAGTTATACTGAATGACGTAAGTGACTCGTAATTATCGGATTGCATTTAATGAAACTTTATCTTTACTAGTTTCCAAATGATGAATTCGTCATAATTAAAAATTTGTATATAAAATCCTTTATTTCTATCTTTAATAGATATATCTCCAAAGAATGAAATCACATTTCCCCCCAGGAGAGAATTTTGGAAATCTGACACGTTGTTTAGAATACGCCTTAAATAAGTCATTTCTTTAAGGAGATGGACTTGCAAAATTATTCAAATTAAATTAAAGAGCGCTAATTAACGATTATAATCTTTTCGAAATTGGAGGATTAGGTGGGTTTGCAAATCCATCTTAATTGATAAGAAAAATAATTCAAAATTCTCGAATTGTACTTGTTTCCTATAAAATCTCCTGTTTTCATGCATATTTCAAACAACTGATAAATTGTATTAAACACTATTAGACCTTTAATGAAAAATGTTACATTTTTCTAAGAGAATAGTTATTGTTAAATACTTATTAATACTGATAATCATAGTTATTATTAAATACTTATTAATATTGATATAAATATTAATTGTTGTATTAAGAATAAGAAAAAGTCGACTTCTTTTAAATAAGTGAATTTAATGTATAGTTATAATTCTAATGACATCAGGGAAAACGCTTAGCATATGGCGAAATAAATTCTTAAACTAGGTCAACTTCATCATATTTTTTTAATTCTGCGTTATTTTTCTTATTTTCTTTATACTTTTTTCAATTTACAGGCTTAAAATTCTTCCTAGGTGCCTTTTGTCCCTATATTTGTATTCTATTTTGATCGCTCTTTATTAACGACCACGTTTTACGGCCGCAGAATTTGAGATTTATTTCATGAAAATTTGAGATTTATTTCACGAAACAGGACATTACTTTCAGGGAGATATAGATCTTACTTAAGGTTGATTACAATAATAGATCCCGCTTTCCTTAGCCTTTCTATTAATAATATCAACCGTAACATCCCCGGTTTCAGATATTCCCAAACCTAAATATTAAAACACCATAATTTCTTTCAAATCTATTTTTTTATAACTCACCGATATCGATGTTTCGAAATTAATGTTTTCCTCTGGTAACGACTGGGTATTTGCTGTTTATTCATTTGTTTGAATGTCCATTTCTCCGCACCATCATTTATTTGTGTACGTTATCTTCTCTAAAACTTCTCCCATTCCTTCTAGTGCGGTTTATAATGTCTGCCTATGCTGGATATGACACAGTATGCATTTTGTTCCATCACTATTAATGGTTATATTTCTCATAAACATGCATTAAAGTACTCATGATAGTTAATCTGTCAATCAACTGAATTAAATTACTTGTGCAAGTATATCTTTTATTTCTACTTTTCTTGGACTTCTTAAATGTCTATTTACGTAATACTTTTCAATAATTTCGAAGCTATTTCGTATACTCCGATGACTTTAAATACTTTACTTTTCCTCATCATATTGTGGGCTTATGTAAAGTCTACAAATTATAGGTGTACACTGATAGCATGAATTTTTCAATTGCGCTTTGAGCAATAAAAATCTAATATATATATGTCAGAACTTAGCTGGGAAAAGAATGATTAATTTAAATTTAAAGGGGGCTTGGGGATTAAATTATATTCGTGGCGTAATTCACCTCTAATTTTTAATATTTCAATACGCGCGAAATGGGAAGGGGAAATTCCCCTTTTCATTATATAATCTTGGCGCGTCTGTGGTTAAGCGTTCGAAGATGAAGTATTATATAATTCGCCTTGGAGAGATGTCTAGATTGGGCTCTGCGCATGTGCAGAGAGAGTTGGCGCGCGGAGTTAGCCTTGAGATTTGTCAGAGCGCGGGATAAAGTCAATGCCGTCGGACGTTTGTTCGCCACGTCTCTAAAAAGGAAATGGCGCAAAATGAACGCGCTGAGCTTTCGTTCACATAAAAGGGTAATAAACGGAAGTATTTCAAGGATGGACTTATGTTTTTTTATTTCTACCACTCGCCACCGAAACTAAGATGATGACTGCAAATTAAATGTGAGAGCAGGCAACCCAAACGCCTGACACACACACACACACACACACACACACACACATATATATATATATATATATATATATATATATATATTTACAGGGTGTTCGAAAAAAGTATCCATTATTGCAACGTGAAATAAAGAACCATATAATAGAATTCAAGGTGTTTAATTTTTCACCAAAAGATACAGAAACGGGTCAAGTTTTGTACATTACCCTGAGCGCCCCATATTCTGTCCCATAGAAAAAAAAGTGTAGAGGGGTCCATTCGGGGCTTGTTGGTGGCCAAAAAATTGGACCGTCCCTACCTATCCAACTTCAAAACCCATGCATAAAGAAGCGCGACGTTACAGCAACGGCGCATGCCTTCAGCGCAGTCATGGTCATCATGACGTGGAAAAATTAAACTTCCAGAATTAGCAGACTATCTGCTGCTGCACAAAATATTAAACAGTCTATTAGTCGACTATTGTTCCGATATGCACAAATGAAATCACGGACAGCTTTTTCTGTAACCCTGCATATCTACAGGGTGTCCCAGTTAAACGTTTCAGAACTTCTATGAGGGGTAAGGTGCATCCTGACGACTCGAGATCATATAAAAATGTGGGGTCGGAAATGCTTTTCTGAAGCTGGTTGCAAAAATCTTAGTAAAAGCCGGATAAATTCGAGACGATCCTGGATTATTCCAGAATATTCGAAATTCCATCCGCCTGATTTGTGAGGTCTGCATTGCACTCGGTGGAAAAAACTTCGAACATTTACTTTAACCCGTGTACCTTTTGGTTTTGTACATATATTATTAAAACAATTATCCACTTATGGTCTCTTACTTTATGGTTTTCTGTGTACATCATCTGATCCCACATTGCTATATGATTTCGAGTCGTCAGGATGCACCCTACCCCTCGTAGAAGTTCTGAAACGTTTAACTGGGACACCCTGCATATATATATTTATATATATATATATATATATATATATATATATATATATATATATATATATATATATATATATATATATATATATATATATTAATTGTAATATTTAACAATGTTTCATTCAGAAAATAAATAAAATGCATTAGTTCATTTAATCTATTCTTTATAAGAATTTCGAAATTAAATGCTTTGAAAAAAAGGAAGAACACGGAATAACGGTAGAGCTCTATTGTATCTTTTTCTCAAAAGCAGTATTCTACATTTAATGTTCCACTTAATTTAATTAAGAAATAAAGCTGTTGAACTTATTTAATTAATATTTGGAAATCCCCTACAATTCTTAACTAGGTATTTTTAATTTTATTTCTCTAAACTACCGTAATTGCTTTTTCTATAATCACAATCAAGCACAAATTTCAACAGAAACCGAATGAAACGATAAATAAACAAACACTCTTTTCTTGATGTTCAGGTAGGTTTTTCGCCGTACGTAAACACATCTAATTAGTCAAAGCATTCTTGCTGTTGTAAAAAGTGATCGTCCTCAGTGAAAAATTCTTGTTTATAATCAACAAATCATTTATTTATCTTTGAAGATTTTAATTTGCTTTGTAATACGTTGTCCTTCATTTTTACGTATACATATGAATATTTTCTTCAATATATTTGAGATGATGCTTACAACAATATGATGAATTTTAGATCAATTAAACGGGTTTTGATTTTAACTTTTATTTCTTATTAGACAAAAGCGATTTAACCATTAAAAATGATTTTTAAATTCATTTTCCATTCACTAAATCGTTTGAGGTATATCGATTTCGTATAACAATCTTTAATCTTAAATGAGGGAAATTATCAATTTCAAAATATTTAAAACATTTTGACACAAATTCAAGATCTAAAAGGAGAAAGACATTTTTTTTCAGTTTCAACCAGCCTGGAAATTCTTAAATGAAATGAGCAAAATTTTCCCATTTGAAAAAGGTGTAAAAACTTTCGATGGTTCAAAGCCATAATACTGCTTACATTCTTTGGCGTCTTTCCAAATTGTGGCTGCTTTTCTATTTTTTTTTATCGAAAATATGTTCCCGTTATAAGGAAAATAAATATCAAGAACATACGTATAACAATAAAAGCAGATTTTACGTTTCAGTTGACTGTTTTTTATCACAACAAATTTTGGTCTAAGGCTTTGATAAATCAAAGGCTTTGATAAATGATATAAAAGAATATTCCCATCCATTATACATAAAAATTCATTCATTTTTACTTGATGAAATAAAATACTTTTACGTCTGCACCGGTAATATTTGATGAGGGAAAAAATATTTGACGTGATACTGGATTTTAAAATCAGTTCAGGAAGATGAAATTTCCTTTTTTATAAAAAAATTGCGTGCAAATAATAAATAGTGAACTTATTTATATAAATCAAAGCGGAATGTGTACTTAAGTCTTAAAATTTTGTTTTCTTGAACTCTTGAGATATGTATTTAATAGGAATTATAAAAGATAATTTTTTACGAAAAGACACAAGAAAATTTTTTCTTGTGATATATATATATATATATATATAATTAATTGTTATTATGAAATTTAAGGCGGGTGCAAAAGAAGGGAACTTTCATATATGGAACCACGGAGGCATATCTGTCAATTGAAATATTTTTTTATTTAAGTATGTTTGAAACCAGAAAAGCAAAATTTGTAATCTTATCTATTAATAACTTAAGAGAGATGCAATTTTAGTACAGAACATCACATATAGCCTTTAATGGGATAGATTATATGTAGAATTCAGTAGTTGATGAATGTATGAATATGTAGAATGAATATGTATAATTCAGTAGAAGTTATATGTAGAATTCAGTAAGGCTATTAGCCATATTTTAAATACATTTCTGCTGGCAATACTATATTTTTAAAGTTTTAAATCGATAATTTCTTTCTAAAGGGACAGTCATGATTAATTCAGAATTCCGTTCATCAAGAAAACAAATTCCTACTCACTATTATTTATTTTCAGTTTGAAAAATGTTAGACTGTAGTTTCTATAAATATTCATTTTATAAACGAAAAACCATTACTGTTTGATTAAATGCAACACTTTTTTTTATTAACAAATATTACGAATTTCTGATAGTTCACCGTAGCCCACTTTTTCCTCTATTCCATATAACAAGTAAAACTACTGTGTATTTCATGAATTTGTTTTAATATATTCTACAATACTACTTGTATAGTAAAAGAATTAGCACATATGTAAATCTTTATATATATATATATATATATATATATATGTATATATATTAGTTATTATAACTCATATGTTTGAGTGAAATTCTTTACAAACTCTAAATTATTAAAAGAACTATTAAGTCTAAATGCTTTCAAGCGTATGTATGATAAAAAAAGGTGTTAGGCTGCTCTTCTATTAAATTATTTCAAGTCATTTAACCATTTCCCTTTCGGGAAACCGGTAAACATAAATGTCAAGCACCCCAGCAAAAGATACATACGAAAGTTTTAAGAAATAACACGTATCTAATTAAAGTTCAGGTTCCTTTCTGCAACCTATCTGAAACATCTTCAGATCACTACAACCATTTTCTTATTGTGCAATGAATTTACAGTTATGTCATCTTTCAGAAGAGTCTGCTCCGGAATGCAGTGTTTTTCTTTCTATGATATCAGGGAACAGGAAAATTTAATCATCTAAGAAATTGTGACATCTGTATTCTATTATTACCTTTCACTTGTTTCAACAAACTTACACAAGAATTTTCAGGTCTTTATTTAAAGCCGGAGGAATATATATATATATATATATATATATATATATATATATATATATATATATATAGCTGTTTCAGCTCATCATATAAATATATATATATATATTTATATTTATAAAATGGGCACTATTTTCTTATACTTTACTGATTCTTTTTTAAACCGAAGAAACTGTATTGAGAGTGTCTTACTGTTGATACTTTAGGAGCAATACCGCTAGTCAACGGGACATTTATATCTCTAGTATGAATTATTGTTTTATATTTTAAAACAATACAATTATAAATTTTTTTAAAATCATTAATTACCAAATTTGTAAAATTGTAATGTTCAAACAATAAAATATACATAAATAAAAAAATTATTTAAATTTTTTAAAGTTTTGAATGGCTAATCAGAAACTATTTGCGACTATCCTGTCTTTCAAACTCCCCCCAGACAGAAATCCTTTCATACATGCACATATATACATATGGTCCAGACATGCCCTGAAAACAAAGAGAAAAACAAACGTGTATTTGTTTTCAGTCCTATTATCTGATTTGTTGTCAGAACCAGATAAGATTCTTTTCTTCGAGCATACGACAAACGCCCTATTTTTATTATTTTATTACGAATTTCCCCTGAGACTTCATATGAACACAAATAAAATTAGAAATCTTTAGTTTCGTCTTAAGTTCAAATATTCTTGACGATGAAGCGCCACCTGTAAGGTTATTTTGTAAAATCTTTGAAGTTGAACATTACCTATAAACTAGTAGCTACTATAAGCATTTGCATCACTATGTTGATTTGAAGGTAATATCCGAAGGTAATATGTATAATATGAATTGTAGTTTTCTTTATAAGATTATTAATGTTTAAATTAAAACAGCCATCAAAATAATTTTATGTAAATTTCAAAAGGAAATCGACCTGTGTATTATTGAGGCTACAAGGACTGAAATAGAAAATAATTTATAGAAAAAACCCCTTCCCCATACACACATTTAAGCATTCACACGTATTTCACATGCAATAAACCAACTCCACGTTGTTATGAGTTTTATCTTCTGTTTCACTCTCAGAGCTAGGATAAGACCTAAATGTTCGAAATACGAAAATGAGCATTAATCATAAGTTGCATTTACAGATCCATCCCTATACCATTAATTATCATACTTACGCAAGACCAGCGTGGTGATATGAAATGCGATGTCTCATATTAAATTACTTGCCATGGCTAGATACATCATAAATAGAAAAATCAATTATTTTCCTTGTTATATTAGAAATTAAAAAAAATATAGGAAAGTAAGACACCTCTCTGTTTGAAATGCTCTCCGACATTTAGACAGAAATTTTATAATAATATTCACAATCTATTTTCGTGAAAATTTTTACAGCAAAAACTCTTCTTGATATAAGAAAAGACTTTTCTCTCTATTATATTTCGAAAAATATAATTTTGTCTGATGTCTTCTAGTTTATCAAAAATAATAATGACTGTTTAAAAAGAATGAAATGGCTTGGCATCAAACATTTCATCGACAATAAAAAGTGTGTTTGTATTGTGTAATAAAATTAATTTTCCTACAAGACGCTGTCTCTAAGGTTTCTCCCTAGACCGGTGTTGTGTACAGCTCCTCTTGTAACTTTTGGATTAAATTCCTTCCAATCATCTTTCACCTTTAGTATCTGTCTTCGTCCAATCACGTTTCGCAATCGCTTAACAAGAGTAACATGCTAGTACAACCAGAAATCTCTGCGCTTAGAGGACTCGACCCAGGGATTGCCGTGCTCCCCAATATTTATGTTGATGAACTGTTGATTAAGGATCAAGTTCTTTCTTAGAAGGTAAACGTGTCGTAAAACCATCCAATCCTTTTTATCCTTCAGTATCTGCATTCGTCCACTCACCTTTCGCGGTCGCTCAATAAAAGTATCATGCTAACAGAGCCAGAAAGTTCTGCATAAGAGAACTGGACCCGGGAAATGCTTTTCTGTCGAATCCTTCTGTTGAAGTAATGTTGAGTAAGGATAAGGCTCTGCGTTGTGACAGAAGATAAACGTGTCATAAAGTCGTCCAATCCTCTCTCTCCTTCGGTATCTGTATTTGTCCACTCACCTTTCGCGATCGCTTGACAAGAGTAACATGCTAACAGAGCCAGAAAGTTCTGCCTAAGAGAACTGGACCCGGGAAAGGCTTTTCTGCCTAATCCTTCTGTTGAAGTAGTGTTCAGTAAGGATTAGGTTCTTTGTTGGGACAGAAAATAAACGTTGCATAAAGTCTTCCAATCCCCTTCCTCCTTCCGTATCTGTATTCGCCCATTCACCTTCCCCGATCGCTTAATTTGAGTAAATACTAGCAAAGTCAGAAATCGCTGAATTAGAGGGCTCTTCCCAAGGAATGCAGTCCTCTCCAATCCTGTTGATGTACCGTTGAGTAAGAATAAGGTTCTGTGTTAGGACAGAAGATGCACATGTCATTTTTGTTACTTTCATTTAAACTAATGTGTTTCATGATCTGACAAATAATAAGACAAACAAGTATGATGGTCGATTTGGGTTGCGTCCACATGTCGTTTTGGCATCTATTGTTAGTTCCCCATATCTTTATGTACTTTCGAGCCATCTTGTCAAGAAATATGGATATCTGTCACAAGTTAGAAATTAAATGTGGAAGAAGTTGTGGAGACTGCGTACTTTTAATATTAAATTGATTTCCCGTGTCTTATATATATTTAAGTATTTAATTTCTCAAATTAATCACAGACAGACAGGGATGCTATTCTGATAATCATATTACTTACTTTATTCTCCGTAATTTTGTCTCTTTATTCTATCTGGTACCAATATATATTTTGTTTCATTACTAAAACTATTCTATATTGTTTAAGTGTACGGTTTTTAATATTATGCTGCGGGAAATAATACTAATAGCATTATTAAAATATTATAAACGTGATGTAAGTAAACCAGAGACATACTGCTTTGTACACAGATTCTAGAAATCAGCGTTACAGGTTGTATCTTTATTCTTTAACAACTGATAGAACGTGATGATTGGATATCAAGGGCGTCAATATAACGACACCCACTAATTCGTTTTTAATTTCATATTTTCATTTCGAATTCAAACTAATTTGCCTAGCATGGAATTAAAAACCTCAAATATCTGATTTCTGGGATACATGTGCTTTTATATATGTACACACAACCTCCAAATCCGTACCATGATACGTTTGAATTAACGACATACAATATTCACTGAAAACTAATGCGTTTCTCTATAAAAGACACATTGATTTATTATTATTATTTTAGGAATAACACCGGATACTGCTACTACTGCTGTATCTTCGAACGATTTTCCTCCAAGAATTGGAGGTCTAAAGATATGGTGGATAATTGCCGTTGCGGGAGCCGTACTTTTAGTCCTGTCTTGCTGCGTGATCTTCATCTGCTGTTTGAGGAAGCGATCCAACAGGACGACTCCAGAAAGTAAGCATCATTTATTGAGATTAAGAGTTGGTACTTAAAAAATAAAGACTGTAATCCATTAGTACAGGGGTTCTCAAAGTCTGCACGGCGGTGCCAAGTGGCCAACATTGCCAGATGCACCGCGCCGTGCCTCTTTATACGTCATACGGCTTTGTTTTCTTGTGATAAAATATAAATATAGACCGAAACTTAATTTTGAAAAAATATTCGCTTTTATATATCTAAAATAACACCAAAATGCCATGAACCAATCAAGGATAAAAAGACACATACCTTTCATTAGGACAGAAAATTTAACTGATGTTAAATTTTAATATATTGAGACTGATTTTTTACTAATTTATTTTACGAGAACAGCGGCATGACACGTTACTCGGATCGAGCCAGCTCGCGTCTAATTCGTAGCGTGCGAAAATAGATTTAGGTCAAAGAGGTTGCCAGGAATTGGCGGAAAGAGTTAGTATAGACCAAGGCGTCGGAAAGGTTACCAGATGTGAAAGAAAGTTCAGAAAGGGCGATTAAAGATTGTTAATAATATTATCATATATATATATATATATATATATATATATGCGCTTGTTTAAAAATATTTTTTTAATTTCATTACAGATTGCAGGTAAAACTGTTAAGTCCCATCTCTCCTGTAAGTTATTCAGCACTTTAAGAATTCTTTTTACAACGATGCTTTTGGGCTGAGAAAAAGTTACCTTGAAGCATTTTGGTTCATTTGGCACATTTCAGTTATGCGCAAATATCTCTCGAAAGTATATATCACAAACCAAAACAGCTAGATGTGTTTATAAGGTTGAAATTAGTTAGATTATGGAGTGACTTGTCTTAATCTGATGTCCCTAGTTTTGAAGTGCAGTTAGGACACTAGCTTCGACGTAGGTTGGATTCAACTCTCTTAGATGTTGTTGGTGTTGTTGCTCAGCCCCTGGACCAGACAATGCTAGAACCAGGTCCATGTAGCTCTCTTGTTTGAGCAAAAAGGGGGGGGGGCAGCACATCCCGATCTTCTGCAAGCCTGCTGACGGGCATACCTAAACTCTCCAGAATGTGGGAAGGATTCGAAGGAGCTTTAGATCAGGGACAAGGAGGAAAGACATCTGTAGAGTTCTCGAAGCGCATACTTTTTGTATGGCCTCTCCGTGGACCAGCTAGGATAGAATGTATTGGGCTCGGACCTCCAAAGAGGAAGGTCAGACCACGGCGTTTGGCCGGATACCAGTGATCAGCAGGATGCTCTCTCCAAAGTCTGTATAGCCTGGTTTAATAAAACACGGAGGGATACTCCGATGGAGTTAGATCGTCAAACAGGGGTGAATCCTCTAGACAGCCCTCATGTGCTAATATGTCCATCTGATGATTACCGAACAACGTTGCAGAGCAACTTTGCTCTCTTAGATGATAGCCGTGATAGCTTGTGATAAAAAAAAGTGATCTGCGGGTCTGGATTTAGTTGTTAGGATAATTAATTAGGGAAAAATTCTGCATAGCAGATATTGAAGAAGCCTCAAAATTTATCGAGTATTGGTAAAAAAAGTCCTATGGTGTGAAAATACTTGTATAGCTTTCTCAATAAACATAGCAATAACGGTTTTGCCCTGTAGAAATAATTAGTGGTAAATAGCGAGGTATGAGTGAACTGCAAAAAACATACATATGTATACACAATTAGCAGATTAATAGATTGAAACGGGAAAAAGTTAAAAAAAATAATTAACAGTATCGCTCATTAATAACACATGTTAAGAAAATAACATTCAGAAAGAAAATATTGTGAATTAAAGGGAAAAAAAATAGCAATACTCATTTTCATATATTCATTACACTTCCGAAGGCAAAACTGAAAGAAACGAGAAAGAAATCTCTAAGTAGAGGATCACACTCGCATATTTTACCCAAGTAACATTAAATGAAAAAATATAAGATTACAAATATTAGAAAAAAATAAAATTGAGCTATAAATCCTAAACTCATTAAGTACACAGAAGAATATACAGTCATTAAGCACCTAAACACTTCGTCTACGATACTATCTTTTCATCCATTATTACTCATTAAAAATTATGTGCATCTATTTGTTAAATTTTAAGCAGTCACACCACATCCATTTTATTTCTTTTTTTCATTAACTTTACAACGTACAGATACTGCTTATTAAATAGATAACAAAGTAAAAATTTCTGTTTAAAATGCCTCTTGACACGAGCACAATGTCTGCGTTTTAATTAACTGCATTTTTTTCTAGAGGCTATTTTTTTAATGAAAGGTATAAAACAGAAGCACTCAGCTGATTTTTTTACAGACATTTTATGTTATGGTATTTTTTGTCCCTTCACAGGCAATAAATGGATGAATTTATTAACATTCAGTTTTTCTTTCAAATTGTTGTAAAAAAGTTAATTTTGTGCCAGTAATCGTCAGTTATGTCGGTATCAAGTTTCATGTAAAAAATGATCATTTTGAGTTAAAAAAATACATTACATAATTTTATAGGCATTTAAATTAATACTGCTTTTCGGCAGTCCGGTGGGATTCTTATGTTGTGAAATTTAATTTAAATTAGATAAATTACTAAAATGTTATTTCCTTTATTGGGCTAAAGCGCGGTTTTGCGAACACTGTCTTTCGTAACTCTGCACTGGTCGCCCGGCGTGCCACAGATGCCAATAGCCCTTTGTTTACATTTTGCGTATTGGTGGATTATTCTGTAGGCCCAGAAGATGTCTATACCTTCAAAGTGTATATGTATGCGTCCTAGATAACAAACAAAACTCCAGCAGTAGCTATCATTCTTTTATAATAAACGGATTTAAGCCAAAACACCTGATTGGCTTTTCACCAAGTTTGTAAAAATTGCTAATAGAAATACATTTTTTAAATGAAAAATTGCTTTATTTTAATTTACCCTACAGTAAAAATTACTTATAAGAATTTGGTTTCTATTTAATTTGATTTTCATTTGAAAAATTTGCTTATAGGAATTTTTTTTTTCATTTGCTTTGATTTATTTTATTGTAAAAAGTACATATAAAATTGAATTAAAAAATTTCATTGTTTTCGTTTGCATTCATCATGTCTTTGAATTATTGTTTAAAAAGTATTTATTTTTACAATAGAATAACTAAAACCTAAATAACAAAATATGGAACCACTACATGACCATGCCTACAGTTTTAAAATACTCAACCAATGCAGGGTTAAATGTTTTCATAACTAATTAATTGATCGAACCCAGTATGAAATACCATTGCCAAGATGAGTTACACAGCGTACAAATATAACGAAATAAAAATATATTACTTGTAGTGCCTCACATCCTTATTAGATTTTAAAAGTAAATTATGCATAAAAAAATTATTTCTTCTTTATGTCAGTTTATATCTAGGAGATATGATTATACATACTAGCGTAAAACGTATGAATTGTATTTAACATGAAATGTTATTATGTGCATTTGTTTTTAAGAAAAAGAATGACTGAGGCATGTTGGAAATACACTTATCTTAATTTATCTTGCTCTGTGGAATATATTTCCTTAATAAATTATTCCCCGACGTACAATAAACATCAGGATCGTTATAATATAGTTCAAATGCAAATTTCTTCGTGGTAGTAAATCATTACTTTCATTATTCTAGGATGTTAGAAACCTAACAAATTCGTTACAGTGTAATGATGAAAAACATTTCGATTTCAGCTTCATGTATTCTTGTTAGTGGAATGAAGTTGCATCATTGTCTTTATTTTACTTCTGTTTGATGAAAAACATTGTCACATTTACGCCATTGTTATTGAGATTTAAAAGTTAAATGGTTGAATCGTCAAGGTTATCTATGATTGATACTAAATTGTTTGATCTTTCCTGGATCATGTTCCGAGGACGTGCATGTTGCCTAAAGAATACCACATCCTAGTCTGATATGGATAGCATTGGGTATGTAAAATGGCGATTTTGAACCACATATCATTAATCATATTGAGATCGCTGAAAAGGGGAAGCCATGAGAAATTTATTTTGTGTTCCTCGAACTATTCCCATATACTGTTATCTCTAATGACTTGGAACATTCTAGTTACACAGGTATTCGTGTGCACTGAAATAAAACAGTGAGATAATTGTGAAGGATTGATTGGTAATGATCTTAATTCGCAGAAGTGATGTTGAAAGTAAGATTTAGATTTTAAAGCTGCTTCCTCAGTCCTCATCCTTATATGTGAATGTTGTTGAAAAACAGGATTCACGGGTCCACGTTACATTATACCCCACATTATGAGTCGAATTCTTTGTTTCTCAGTGAACTAGAAGTGTTAAAAATTGTTAACACAAAAATTACAAATTATTACAAACATTGTTACCACAATTTGTATATTAATTGTTTACACCTCAAATCTTCAACATACTGTAATGTCTTCCTGATATACCTTTAATTTCTGCAACCAATACGATGATCGCCAAGTTATAGAAATCTCTGTCAGGATCACAAAACTTAGTTATTCATTTTTATTACCCTGATTTAACACTAGAATGACGGCTGCAATCATTTTGACGGTTTCGGACATACTATTGAGCGCTTTGTCTGTATTTATGTCCTCAGGCTTCCGAAATTTTATGACTTTTTTTAATTTTAAGCGAAATATGCACAGACATTTACAAAATTATATTCCATAGTAAAGAGGAGGAGAAAATGTGTTGTATCAGGCAGAAATCTTTAAAATAATATCGGAAAAATGTTAGTTACATTTCGTCTCTTCCCCCTTTTGAAAATAACAGAAATATTGGCTATTTGGAAATATTGATGTTGAAAAATAGGGACTGCACAGACCATACATATATTTTTACTGGTAAACCATACCACGTTGTCAGCTCGCCATACCTGCATAAAAATACATCTAAATCTATACTAATTTATTATATATTAGTTTGAAATAGTTCAAAATTTAAAGTATTTACCATTTAAAAAAAAATTAAATAGTTTAAATTGTTGATTTTATTTTTAACCGTCAAAATGACGGCATTAAGTCTTTTTAGTAAGAAAAAAATCCCGTCTTTCTAGTGTTAATTATGCAACTCGAAAAACTGTTGTGAGTATGATGTCTAGTCAAAACCTCTTGCTTTTTCGAGATATCTGTAGCCCTTAATCTCATAACTTTTGCAATAAGGACTTTTTTTCATCTGTGATCAATAGAACATGAATTGAAATATTTACGTGTTATGAACATTTCACCAGAGTTGTCATTAAGTCGATGGTCATGACCATTTTCAATTCAAAATGTAATGAATTGCCTCCTTTTTTAAACATTAATTGAATAAGTCAGCCATCTTTAGATTGCATACATTATGTTCTTTGATAGTTGCTACAAAATAATATATGTAGGAATTATGTGGTATTAAACGGTGGGGGTAGACAAAATGATGTTACCACAATTTTTAAATTTTTAATTTTTTTCGTTTTTTTTTTTCCTTTGTGATATACAGGATAGTTCACGATCCATAATTTTTTTTTCTTATTTTAAAGGACATGGTATCTTCCTCTTGAAATATTTAGTTGGTTTAAAACACTTCTGATTTTTATCCTATTTTTTATAAAGGGAGTATAATTTTAAGACAATGCGTGAGTGGTTGCTTATTTATTAAAATTTCTATTTCTGCTTTTAAATTTCTTTCGAATCCGTTGTCTTAGGAGTTTGATTTTTAACTTATCGTAGATAGTAGTTTTAAGTGAAATAAAGAAAATTCTGCAATAATGTTAGATTTCCGTCTGAAACACATATATTTTCTTAATATGATACCTGAACATTGTTCCAAACTGCTGAACATTCTAGATTGTAACATTATTAAAGGTAAGTTCAGGCTATTTTTAAACCCACTTTAGTAATTAGATAAAACATAGTATCGCATGGTAGAGACTTTACATTAACATTCTTTTGTCCTCGTACGGTTTTGACGAAGCTAATACCATTAATTGTTCTTAAAATGTAATTACCAAATATTAGCACAATATTTCTCACACAATTCTTGCAATATTTCCTTTTCTTTTCCTGCCTGTAATCAAAACACATGTGCGTCATTAATGCTCAGTACTTTATTTTTATATTTTGCTTGTTAACCGAACAAATCTATAGATATCCGAAATATACAATTTTCATTATAACACTTTATTGGATCTTGGAATAAAGCCTGAGTATTATTAAAAATAGTTGAAGGAGATGAGAAGATTGCTTCTCATGATAAATTTAAAAATATTCGTATAACAATTGTTTCGAATCTGAAGTAAGTATTTAAAAATAGAAAGATGAATGTAAAATAGGTATTTGTAAAATATTATATCTGTGTTCATGTTAATAATTGCAAATGATTACTTTTCAGGATCTCAACAGACACGTCATATTGACATCAGCAATTTAAGCGCAGATGAAGTTTGTAATAAGCTTTTATTATCAGCGGATGTGAAATCAATATTATTATGTTCAGAGAAACCACATTTACCACTTCATGAGCTTAAGGTGAGTAACAAAAATCATTTTTCGTTTATGGTGGTTCGAGAAAAAAAAAATGTTCAAAACCGAAGATTTTTAAAAATTTCTTACATAAAGCGTACGAAATAGTTTTTTAAAAAAACAAAGGAAATTGCAAATTTCCATAAAGATTATATTTACTAACAAACAAAATATTTTTAGCCTGCACTTTCTATGCGCACCATGCTATACCTCTGCACATGCATCTAATTATTCTTTATAATGCGCCATTTTGGGAAAATGTACTGCATTGTATCTCAAAAAAATTTCATAAAGCATACCTTTGTTTGAATTTCATAAAATTTCTTTTAAAATTTTTGACTTGGAGTAAAATGAATCTCACACATTTTCTCGGAAGCCAAAATTATCCAGAAAAAGTGGACTTATCATTTTTCCAATTCGGAAAAATATTTATGAAAGAAAGTCAGATTGCACGTCTTTAAATAAAATAAATATAAATTATTTTTAATTGCAATGCTTATCAACTTTCGAGAATATAAGCAACAACTTAAAAATATGTAATGGAATGATGTATAAGCAACGTTCTACTGTGTATTCCCGATTTATATTTTAGCAGTCACGTGTTATTAGCATGTATATTTACATTCAAATAAATCAATACCATAAGCATCATTCCTAGCTATGTTCGTGTTATTTTATATATTTATTTATATTTATAAACAATTTCAGAGATCATTGATATCATGAAATGCTTTTTAACACTAGAAAGATGGCTGGCGTCATTTTAACGGTTTCGGACATACTATTGAGCAGTATGTCTGTATTTATGTCCTCAGGCTTTTGAAATTTTATGTTTTTTTCTAATTTTACGCGAATTATGTACACACATTTACAAAATTATATTCGATAGTAAAGAGGGAGAGAAAATGTGTTGTATACCTACTAAGAATTAAAGCCGTCAATTTGACGGCAATATAGAAAACAGTCAAAAATGTTTAAAATAATGCCGGGAAAATGTTAGTTACTTTTCGTCTCTTCCTCCTTTTGCAAATAACAGTAATATTAGCTCTTCAGAAATATTGGTGTTGAAAAATTAGAACTGCAGAAACCATGCATATATTAGTTTGGATATGGGACCTGGTATGGATAAACCATACCAGGTTGTCAGCTCGACATTTACCTCCATGAAAATACATCTAAATATATACTAATTTACTATGTATTGGTATGAAATATTTCAAAATTTAAAGTATTTAACCATTTAAAAATTTAAAAAAATTAAATTCTTGATTTTATTTTAAACCGTCAAAATGACGGCGTTTAGTCTTTTTAGTAAGAAAAAATCCCAGTCTTTCTAGTGTTAAACTAATTCAAGCAGAAGTATCTATATTTCTCATTAATTACAAAAACAGTTTTATTTAAATTTTGGCAGATTTTATAACACCGAATCTAGTAAAAAATAAGATCGTATACTCGTTGGTTTTTAATACAGTCACTATATTTTAGCAGGATTAGAGGAGCATGGAACTATATGAAAAGAAATACTAGATAAGCAAGGTCGTTTTACAAAATGAAATTGGAGAATCTGCGAAATGAGTGTCGAATTATAAGTTCCAACGCTCTACTAATTTACTATATATTACTAATTTACTATAGATACTAATTTACTAATTAGTATCTACAGTAAATTAGTCGAATCTATAGTAAGTGTCTATAGTAAGTGTCGAAATCTATAGTAAGTGTCGAATTATAAGTTCCAACGCTCTACTAATTTACTATGGATACTAATTTACTATATATTGGTATGAAATATTTCAAAATTTAAAGTACTTAACCATTTAAAAATTAAAAAAATTTAAATTCTTGATTTTATTTTTAACCGTCAAACTGACGGCGTTTAGTCTTTTTAGTAAGAAAAAATCCCTGTCTTTCTAGTGTTAAACTAATTCAAGCAGAAGTATCTATATTTCTCTTCAATTGCAAAAACAGTTTTATTTAAATTTTGGCAGATTTTATAACACCGAATCTAGTAAAGAATAAGATCGTATACTCGTTGGTTTTTAATACAGTCACTATATATTAACCAGGATTAGAGGAGCATGGAACTATATGAAAAGAAATACTAGATAAGCAAGGTCGCTTTACAAAATGAAATTGGAGAATCTGCGAAATGAGTGTCGAATTATAAGTTCCAACGCTCTTCAATTTTAATACCTGGCGTAGAAGTGTCAGAATAATGTCTGTCTTAATATAACGCAAGCAGAGTTAGAAAGAAAAAAAAAAGATTAGATAAAGCACAGGCGCGTTATTCTCGGGATAAAGTAAACGGTTGAAATCTCTTAAAATGTTCGTCCTGGGACTTCATGCGATAAAGTAAACGATTCTACTTCAAGCGTCTGAGACAAAAAGGAAGAATTTGCCACTAATAGAAATAAACTCGTAAACAATGTATTTATCTTACCGTGTATCTTGGCTGCATTTATCTGTCGCAGATATAAACTTTCATTTATTTTAGTGGCAGTTTATTTTTACATTGTGATTTGAAATAATGCTTGTTTTGCCTTTCTTTTAGTTTTCAAGTTCATTAATAAGTTTATTTTGTGCATGCAGGGTCATTCTGTTTTTACGATAGAAGAAACATACAAAATTGATAAACTTCGATCAAGGCATTTATCGAAAGACGAAAAAGATCAAGATAGTAAATCGCTTGGTAAGTGCGTAAAACGGTTTGTCTACAGTGTATTTTAATTTGAGAACGTAAAAAATGCAAAATAGAATAATAAACGTTTTTTTTTATTTTTTAGTCAATTAAGATCGGTATACTCTTTAATAATGCAGAGTTAATGAAATGATTTGAAAAGAAATTGTGAAGAGAAATATTTAATTTTAGGCATAATATGCTAACACAAAATCTAATTATTTCTTCTCGCTAATTTTTAATTAGATTTAAAGGGCGTTTCGTATATTAGAAGTTAATGAACAACCTTTTAATTATACCTAGTTTTTCTGATGTCAAAAATATTTACAAAAGTACTGTATAAATTTCTATAATAAAGCCGAAAAAATGCACTAAAGGTCGATACACGAATTGAATAATTTTAACTGGTATAATTTTTTAATTCTATGAATACAAATAATTTTTTTTAATTATATACCAATGTATTTCACCTTTTTTTCCAGAAAGTGGATTAAAAGATGCATTTATAGAAGAAATTCAACATTCAATAGATAAAACAAAAGGCGACTGCCCAGACATTTTAAGAAATGAAAAATGCCTTTGTTTAACGACTTCAAAGGTAACAGAATTTTTATTTGCTCTGTCTTTAAATAACGCCAAACTGATAAGAATAGCGTTTCCTCTGCGTACAATAAGTTCATTTACAAAATTTAAACGTTATTGGTATAGAAATTGTTCAATGGGTTTGATTTTTAACAATTTACATATGTTACTTAATAAAAAAATATTTTAACGTTAGTACAGTTGAACCCCTTATAACGAAATTCAAGGGACCAAAGGTTTTGTTCGCTTTATCCGGGGGTTCGCTATATCCGAACCGTTAAGGAAAATGCTAGAGTTTAAAAAATCTAAAACTCAGTAGTTTCAATGGGTATTCAAAAATGATGTATTAAAAAAATGATAAAATCGACTAAAATCGATTACATTAAACTGGCACAATACAAATTAAATAACGTACAATAAGAAAATGGCAGGACCAAAATTTCCATTCCTTATATCCGTGAGTTCGTTACATACCGTGTTCGCTATAACGGGGTTCGATTTTAAAGCATAAGATTTGCATTAATGCCAACATAACATCTTCGTATACAAATAGGTGCGAAACGACGTTTGTTGATTGATGGCGATCAATATATATAATCATGATATACTATTTTGTCTTTTCCTAGAAGTAGGGCAGCCCACTTCGTATAATAGTTAGCATTGGATGCTAACGTGTCTTGTTGAAGTGAAGGTTAACTGAGGGGTACTTAACTGCCAGAAAAATGATGGATATTTGAATGACTTTTAACATATTTATCAGCTCTGAATTCTGCTAAGAATATTTCAGATTATTTATACTAAAATGTACATATAAACAGATTTCGAGTAACAATAATTTCACAATAAAAATAATTCATGCTTAAAATTTTAAAAAACAATGTAATTTATCTTAAAAGTAAGACTTTACGCAACCACGCAGTAAATCATAAGATCGTATATTCATAATGATGTATGATCTTAAAAATTGAAAAATAAATTTGAAAAGTTAATATCCATGGAACATTTCCTACTTTGTAGTGTTTATAGCAGAAAACCCCGCGATCAAACATCTTTAGAGTAAAGTATTAAATGAAGGCCGTATTTGAATAGTGGTCCAACTCCACTTTACAAAAAAAGGGAGTTAGCCTCACTTTCATGTTCATACAATTCATTTCTATCTTATTTTGAAACTGGTACACCTCTAGCTTATTTCTGCCACCAACAGACGGCATTACAAATCAGACTTCAGCAGTTACTTCTCAGCACTTATTAGACTTTAAGGCTTTGTATCTCAAAATGAACAAGAATGGAGGTGGACTACTATTAAAAAAAAGCCTTTCAAATATATTTGGTAGTAAAAAAAGCGAAAAATATTGCGTAATTGAGTGACAGCGTATTTGACAAGAAATCGGCAAAACAAAATACATAAACAGTATGGCATAGGGATTGAGAATTTATTTGTTTTGCCCTACTAATCGTTAAAATCAATATTATGAATGATAACTTCTGAACGGTCACATCGGGTCAGATATAGCGGTGATATGGTAATAGTTTACGAAGGGTCATAAAAAACCCTCTTGTCAAATTGCGTACCACAAAATATACAGGGATCTTCCAAAAGATCCAACAAAATACACAGAAGAGCCAGGTACTGAAAATAAATACAAAATTTCATGAAATCGCTAAAGGCAGCTCAAGGAGAAAGAAGGAAATTACAGCTAGTCATGGAGAAGGTCCTAACTGCACTCTTCATTCACATATGAATCTGAATTTTCTAATAGGCTTGCACAGCGGCATGTAAATAGAGGAACCATTTAAAGGGAAAATCAAATAAATAAAACAATCAACATGATTGGGTGCATAGGGGAATTTAGAAGCAATCAAATGAGGCGAAGAGATTACGGAACGCTTAGCAAGTTTAGGTGGCATGGGGGAAAATATTCCTGTGAGCGAACTAACTTGTTACCAAGGCTTAACCATATCAGGCTTGCAGTTGGGCATCCCTACTGATCGGCGGTAGGGTGTCTGGATCTACATACTAGTTCAGATTTGGATATACAGACTTACGAGAAGGTTAAAGTTAGTGAATAATTAAATAAATTAATAAAACGGTAGACGAAAGAAATTTTGGTAGATGACATACTATAAATGGATATCCTGTACAGTAAAAGGATATCTACAACACCCATCTTGAGCAAATCAATGTCGGACACAAACCAACCTGGAATTGATTTTAATGTCCAAAGAAGGCACATCTCCGATTACAGCGAGATAAGCAAGACATCTTGGAATAGAGGCCTTCCTTTTCCAAGACATCCAATAGGGTTATTTTATCAAGAATGACGCGAAATAATAAGGTAAAATACTTTGGAAATTCGCTTAAAATAACTGATTTTAGTTCGGACCGCAAGAGAGATAATTAACGAATATGTTATATTATATTACTCTCACTGATAATGTAATTATGTTAATCAGTATAAAAATATTTAGTAGAACTGTTGCAAATTTCCAATTCGAAATAGGGATTTTTTGGAAGGAATTTGAAGCAGTTCAGCAATTACTGTTAATTGCCTCTCTAGTAAAAAGGATGAATCTTAAATATTTATCGCAACGTACAATGACCAAACCACTTAGAAATTTGAAATAAAAACGTTATATGGAAAATTGTATATGAAATGGTGAACTATTCTTATTTTTATATCATGATTTTCAGATAACACAATTTGAATGACTCGGACAAACGGAAAGAAGTATTTTAGCTTTAATATTTTTGATATTGTAATAATTTCGTTACGATATCCTCGTTTTAAATAAAATAGATCTTACAGACACATTATATTATCCTAACTCTTAATAATTCAGGAAATTTATCTGTAGTTGATTTATAAAGCTGATTTTTGCAAAAATAACATAGCAGTCTCAATTTTCAGTAATTTCTTCTCCGTCCCCAATTCATTCTGCATAGCATGTTTCGTTCTAAAATATACATTTTTATTTTCAGCCTCAAAAATACAATATACACGCAAAAGTGATGACCACTTACACACTGAACTTCCGAAAATTAAAGTTGCAGAACAAATTTATATTCATTAATGGCATTGTACCTCAACTGACATGTAAGATAACACGTGTATTACTGTCAGTTGTGGTGACGAATGCACAATGGGTTTCAAACTCTCCGATTGATAACGATTGTATAATCTCACTCTCTACTTCCTTCATGCGAACCAATTAATTTTACCGGCTGAATATGACGTCATGAGAAAATCTATACTTCTATTTTCGTCTGATAAAAATAGAAGTAAATCAAAAAGACTGAAGCAAAAAAGTGGTTAACTAAATATTACATCTTACAGCTGTTCATAAAATAATTTCTTTTTAAAAAATAATTCCACTTAACTTTGCCCCCCCCAAACATTTCCAAATATTTAAAAAAAACTTTTATGTAAACATTCTTTGAATCCTATAAATAATAATACTTTAAAAATAGGTTTTATTATTATCCCACATAACTTAGAACTGTCACTTTTTAATCTGATCAATACGACTTATAGGAATCACGCGATCAATACAAATATTTACAGTATATAATTTATTGATTGAAAAATCTGTAGAGATCTTTGTCATAATGTACTGTAATCGCTTTTAAAAGAGAGATATTAGCCATATTTATATTTTTAATGGTACATTTCTTTATTTTGTCGAGAAAACGTTCATTCGAAATTTACTGACCAAACTTACCTCTGAGTTAAGGTCACAAGGGAAACAATAGATCGGTACAGATCATTCGCTTGATCATAAAGCTCTTACCTTTATCCATAAGGCGTTACAAGCAAGAAATTTCTAAGAAAAAAAAGCGCGAAACCAAACAACCATTTTCAAATGTCCTAGTCTTGGACGAATAGACCAATATTTTCGTAACAGTACTAAATGTAGTAAAAACGCATGTAGTAATAATGTAGCAATAATGTAGCAATAATGTAGTAATAATGTAGCAATAATGTAGCAATAATGTAGTAATAATGTAGCAAAAACGCATGGAATCCTTATTCAGAATAGCATGCAGAAACAGAATTAAGTTCGAAAAAATAGGTTTAAAACAGTGGTAAAGACTTTCATTATCTAACTTATATTGCATTAAAATGAGGTGATAATTTTTACCCCTACATACAGTTAACACTCCGTCGGGCGCGTCTCGAAACTTACGGCATCGGGCGCGGTGTATCTGTCAGATACACCTGTGTTTTATGTGTTTTCTATTGATTTGTATAACTTTAAATCTTCTATTTTTATTCTTTTTAGGTCCAGGCTTTTATATCCGGACCTTTTTTTTATTTTTTTAAATATTTATTTTTTATATTTTTTTATAAAATTTTTATTATTCACAAACACTATTACACAAGATAAATGCTGTTTAAAAAAACAAATAATGAAACATGTTAATACAATTGAAAATATAATAAAAAGACAGTTGTGCACAAATAATTAATATAACATAAAAATACATAATATAAAATCGACAAATTATATCATTTTTTCTTTAATTCGATTCAAAATTTAAGTTCGGCTCTCATCTAAACATTTTTGACACATCATTACTGCATGTTCGAAACAAAAATATTCATTGCATCTTAAGCAGGAATGTTGGGTCAATCTACTTTTCTTATTTGTCATTGTAATCACTTTCACTTCTATCAGAATCCACTTCACATGTTTCTAAAATATCTTCTTCGTCATGATCACTTTCATCAAATTCTTCAGCATTCAATTCATCATTTCCATCACTAAATAGTATACTATGAACTAGCTCAAGGTCTTTTTGATTATTCAAATCTAAAAAGCGTTTAGCACTCATCATGGGAAAAAATAAATCAAAACGTACAGGAAATATCGATACTTCTGTAAAGTTTCAAAAGACAAACGTTATCGGGCGCGTGTATCTAACAGATACAAAAATTCAAATAAGCTTCAAAACAGGAAATACTCCTGTACGGAACTAGTCGTTACTGCATTCCAAAGGAGAGGATGACCAGATGGACAGATACTGATAAGGTCAAGGTCGTAAGAACAAGTTTTAGGGGACAAAAGCAGAGATATTGACACAACTGTATCTGTCAGATCAACGCGCCCGATCGAGTGTGGATTTCTCTATGGAGGCCAGTCATGGTTAAAAAAATTGTGGCCGTCGAATAGGAGTGGTCGTCCGGAGAATTTACACAATATATCAATGATTCCGATTTTTTATTTGGATATAGCCGATCATGCATATCATTTTCAGGAGTCTGGAGAACCGTGTACTTCTCCCCAGTCTGATAGCCCGGAAAGTCCGAGGTTTAATTCCACGCCTTCTGGCTCTACGGGGTCTTGCCTCAGCGTCTACCATGAGAAGACGTCAATTCGATCTCTTGGAGGTAAGATATTTTAATATTTTTTTCTACATACAAATAATTAAATTTTTGTGCATGTAAATTTAGTGCTCTGAAATTTTTAAAAAAATAGATCCAAGAAATCCATGGCATCCAAGAAATAAATTTTTAACAAAATGTTACAAAAAAAGAGACTACAAATCTCCTGCATGATGGTCTTTAAAAATATGCAAACACTTTGAATGAAACATCCTGTTTAATGATACTCTTATAAATATCTTTATTTTTTGAAAAGTTCAACTAGACAAATAAATGACAAAGAATTGTCAAATAATTTTTTAGAACAGGGAACTGTGACTATATTTTATCTTCGAATCTTTTCCGTTTACTTTTACAGTAATGTGTTTAAGTGTCGTAAATTAAGGAGTCTAAGAGTCAGAAATGTCCGTTAGGGTTTTTTATAAAGACCACTGTAAGGTTTTCTTAACAATTTGCTTTGGGTTTCTTTCATATTTTGAGAAAAAAAAAACGCTGAGGGATGAAAAAACATAAAAGTTTGAAATATCTGTTTGCGAACGTCTTTCATCCCCTACTTTAAGGATGTTTACGGAGTGGAGTAAAAAATGCAACAATATTTATGACGCAGTAAATCAGGAGAGTATCGGTAAAACTTTTAAACATGAACCCTTTTTAAAATATTCTACTTAAATTTTCTCACTATGAACTTTTGTACACCTGACGAAGTTACCTGACGAAAATTAATGTTTTGGAAAACTCCTGAACAGTAGAATAGTGACGTGATGACAAACCTTCTCATGAACGTGTTCAGTAATGTTACAAGCGGGGTAGCTTTTTGATGATTCAAAAGTCATATTTTAACATATACGGTTTATGACATACATTGTATTATTGTAGGAAATTGCGTGTCGCTCTGTAGGTGTAGGTCATTCACTCATTTTGGTCTTTCAGATGTTCTGCAAAGCTATTCATGCTTAACATAAGTAGTGTGACAAGAGTCATACATATTACTCTTTAACCTTTTGAGGGGCGTTTTGCCCAGTGCAAACGCCAAATCTATTCTTTTTTTCCACTTGCATTTAATGTATTCCAGTAAATGAGCAGAAAAATGGGCTTGTGCTGCCATCTGTTATCAGTTTAAAGAAGTAAAACAATTTTACAACCTTTATTTGGAAATTTTTTCAAAATTTTTTAGGTTAAAAAAAATCGGGAAAAAAACTGTACCGTGCAAACAGTAGTGGTTGTTGCCCCATAAGGGATTAAGGCGAATATAGTAAATTGTCACTTGCACAACTGAGCGCTTTCGTTAGGAAATAACAGTATTATAAATATATAATTCGCTATACTTACTTATCTGAAAAGATAGACATGAAAGTTTGCTCGAAACTTTACATTTTTGTTCTCAATTAAAATGCACATTTGCTTTAACTATTTAGATAACAGTGACACAGCATGTGCAGCTGTTGATTATGTCTCAAATCGTGATTGCGTTTTGAAAACCTTATTTTTTATGCCATCTGGCTAAGAAAGATACACGACTCGAAAATATGCTAACTCATTTCTGAGATAAAAAAAGGGGATGTTTTTAATCAGTTTCTTATTTCCGACGTGAGCTTTGTTCTAATTTCATGATGACCGCCTGCATCTCAGATAGCAGCACACCAAATCTCATTAAAGATAGAGCCGTGGAACTATTTTACCGCCACTAATTGGACGCTTCATGGGAAATGAAAGAGCAACGCGGGTTGAATTTAGACGGACTCCAGAGAGTGAATGCCGTTAAGGGCTGACCCAAGCGAAGGAGGCTGTGTTTTTCGTTCGGTTAAGGATATTTGGGAATTTCTTTTAGAGCTTAAATATATTTTTATGTCGGTACATATAAGAAATAAAAGAATTATTTCCTTAAGAATTTTAAATCTCCTATTTTGTAAAAATGAATATTACAATAATAATACTCAAATAAATATAAAATAATTTAATTCAAATGTAATATAAATGTATATTATATAAATTACACTTCGCATTATATATATATATATATATATATATATATATATATATATACAGGGTGATTTTTATTAAACTGACAATACTCAGAGCCATCTGTAGCACGATCTATCAGCCGGAATTCCCCCAAAATCGACAGAGGGACTAAGGACGACATAGGAAAGAGTTTCCATGAAAAAAATAGCTTTAAATGTCACCGATAGAGGAAGATATGGCGCTGTTGTTGTCGGCGCTCCCTAGAATTTGCGCAAAACGTAAGTTAAATATCAAAATACAAATTCATGACTACGTAGTCGACAGCAGCGCCAATATTTCGGGCTATAAAGATAAGGGGTGAATACCGAAAAACTTGTATATAGTAGACAAATGAATAACAGAAAAAATCAACTTCACACCGCTTTACTTCTCCCTCATTCTATGTGACCTCCCTCCTGGTGGACGACCCACTGCATCCTGAACACTAAGTTCTCAACAGCCGAGGGTAACATGTTACAAGGAATGTTCATCACTGTCCGGCATATGTTGTCCTTTAAGGCTGCGAAGTTAAAGACTTCATCAAGATACACCTTAGCCTTTAAACAACCCCACAGAAAGAAATCAAATGGGTTAGATATGGGGTACGTAATACATAGCAAGGTGGCTATGTAATTGTAAAAAAGTCACTGATGACCCTTTCTTCTCTAAAGCGATGACGCAACAGACACCGCACCGTTCTTTATAGCCCAAAATACTGGCGCTGCTGTTAACTACGTAGTCATAAATTTACATTTTGATGTTTTACTTGCATTTTATGCAAATTCTCGGGTGCGCCGAAAACAAAAGAGCCATATCTTTCCCCATGGGAGACTTTCGGAACTTTTATTTGTTTTTATTTTTTTAACATGGAAACTCTTCCCCATGTCGTCCTTAGTCCCTCTATCAATTTTGGTGGAATTCCGACTGATAGATCGAGCTACAGGTGGCTCTGAGTAGTGTCAGTTTAATATAAATCACCCTGTATATATATATATATATATATATATATATATATATATATACACACTTAGGGGCCAAATTTTTATGATCACACCCTCAATATAGTGTTGGCCACCTTTTGCACTTAATACTAAATAAATTCTTCTTGCCATGGATTCTATGAGATGTTGGTAGGTGGTATGAGGAATTTGAGACCATATCCAATGAACTGCACTGTCCAATTCCTTATGATTTGATGGTACTCGATCCAGCTGCCTAATGTCCCGCTCGATCTCATCCCGCAATTTCTCAAATGGATTGAGATCTATTGATTTCGCAGTCCAACGATCAAGTTAAATTCTCCGTCATGCTCTTCGAACCATCTGAGGACAATGCCACCTTTATGACAAGGAGCATTATCCTGCTGGACGTGTCCATACCCGGAAGAGTACACCATTCACAAAACAGGATGTACTTGATCTGTGATAACACTTAAATAAACTTCAACATTCATCATTGTGTCACTGTAATCAAAGGAACCATACAATGCCAAGAAAACATCCACCAAACCATAATATTGCCTCAACTTGAAGTGATGTGGCATTGCAGATGGAGTCCATGCTTTCGTGATTTTTTTTTTAATATTCGCACAACTGCCATCTGCTTGGTGTAAATGAAAACGCGATTCATCGGACCACTTGACCCTTTTCCAGTCATCCATTGTCCAATCCTTGTGTTCCTTTGGGAACTGGAGACGTCTGCTCTTGTTCAAGGCAGACAGTAGAGGCTTTCGAACAGGTCACCGGCTTTCATAACATATACGGTGTAATGTGCGATGAAGAGTTCTTTCAGTGACGTTCGCAGTTACTCCTTGATTAAGATTCCCGCGATTTGACGTACTCTTGCTCTTCTGTTAGACTGGAAATCTCTGGCAAGTTTCCTTTCAGATCGAGGATTCAGTAGCCTGTGACGACCACAAGCCTGACGTTGAGACCCGGTTTTCTGCTTTGTAGTCCACTCTCTGTAAACATTAATAACTGCTGCTCTTGAACACTTCACAAGTGCCGCCGTTTTGCTGATACTGGTTTCGAGCCTTCGAGAGCCTACAATCATCCCGCGTTCAAACTCAGTTAAATCAACTTTCTTACCCATATCTTCGCAAGCAACGCAGTGCAATTGATGGTTCACTTGCCCTGCATTCCCTATTTATAGCTATCTCGACTAAACACTGTGACGCTATAGTTCATTTGCATAAAACTGTCAGGTGGTCATAATAAAGTAGCCCCTCAGTATAAATAAAAAGTATAAGTGTGTGTGTGTGTGTGTTAGTTAGTTAGCATGTATGTATATATATATATATATATATATATATATATATATATATATATATATATCCAGAAGTTGATCGAAAAATCAGGTCTGTTAAGAAAAAATCTCTGATTACAGAAACGCCAAAACAATACTAATAATGCGACTAGACTACAAAGAAACTTATCTCTTTAATGTTATGACACCTGTTGATTGAAATGTTCTCTATTTTTCCTGAACGTTAGCAGGGACGCCTTTCGATGGACATTTTGTGGAATGCTCAATTACTGATGTTTTCAATAGCTGCAGTAGATGATATTTTTAACGCTCTCTACTTTTTTCCTTCCAATTAAGCAGACATGGTCCGACATAGTAACTAAGGCCTTTCGGGATTTAAACATTGTCGGTGAATATTCTACCACCACAAGTTAAGAAGAGATCCCTCGGAGGCGACATTAGGAAGTCTCGTACATTCCTCCCACCATTATACACCATAAGTACAGATTTCCGGATTAGAGATTTAACTTGGCCATACCCGGCGTAGATTCGAAAAAATAATTTAAAGTTAGAAGTGGTGTTAAGTTATTTTTTGTGTCTAGGCCGGGTATTGCGAGCACTTGTTACTGTACTATTTAAGTAAACCTTTCTACTTACCATAATGTAACTTCTCCTTCATGTTTATAAAACAAGACGTTGTGACAGAGCAGACATTGTGACAAGACGTTTGCTAGAGCAACAATATAATAATACAAAATTGTCAAATTCCTAAAATAAAACGACAACAGCCCACGCCATGTGAAAAGTATCGAATCAACATCTTAATAAAATTTGAATGCTAGTACAGCAGTTATGACAAAAGCAATCCTATAAATGGAAAACATACAATATTTATGTACACTCTTTGTTATCTCGTAACAGATATAGATGGTGCAGCTATGATGAAGCTTCATCCAATAATGGTGCTCAGAATAGATGAAGACGCATATAAATTTTCTGAAACATGATGCTGGAGCCGCACTGTCCCAAACGACGCTGAGAAACAAGGTAAGAGCTCGTAAAATATGCTGCTTGTGCGAGCTTGTATTTTACTCTATTGGATGCCCCTTTTTCGAGAAAACATAGAAAATGAAATATTTTGCAGTTGGACAATATACTATTGTTTGCTTTCTGTAATATCGTGCTTTGAAATATAGCCTTTGATACGTTTTTATATATATGTCTAAACAATTCACTTTCGAAATCTTTAGGTGAATACTGGGAAACTTGTGTTTGTCACATTTTGCTTCACACCGATCGTTCTTTAATGGTGGCTTGACTTCAGTTGAATATTTAAGAAGACTAACGGTACAAATTTGTCAATATAGAAGTACATTTTTGTATTATTGGTCTGCTTGCCTTTTGAGCGTATTTTCTGTAGCAACCAGACATTTATTTAAAAGACAGATAGCAAAATTTACAAAATCTCTCATATCAGCAAACATGAATACCTAAGAAAATTGTATTAACTCTTATGCCTCTTTCATGCCTCCAGGTGGTAAAATAAAACAATAAAAATCATTCATTTTGGAGTATGATAGACTTACAATACAGAATGACGTAATCTTTATCTATAAAAATTCAGCCTTGCGTATGTTGTATCGCAAAACTCGAAAAGTAGATGGTCGATGGACTTGAAATTTTGACACAACGTTGAATTCAAATACGCTCGTGTTTTTATATACCTATTATATAGATGTCACACCTGTGACAGGCAAATTCATTCTTTTTTGAAAAACAGCGCCATCTGTTGGACATAATGCAACACATGCTATACTAAATATTTTACAGCAATGGCGTCTACGAATTTAACAATATTATTCAGCCTAACATTCAAACCGAGGCAGTCACATAGAAGTCCGTCGACACTGTTGTGGAAGCAGATGAAGCGGTTCATTATCCAACAGAATTTTTTAATTTACTCGATCTGCCAGGGATGCTACCACACGTACTGCAACTGAAAATCAGCGTGCCAATTATGTTGCGAAATATCAACTATCCAAAGCTTTGAAACGGCACTCGGCTTGCAGTAAAAAAATATTGAACAACGTAGTTGAAGCAACAATCTTTACAGGACCATTCAAAGGTGAAGATGTCCCATGATTCGAATGGATATGCCATTTCAATTTAAGAGACTGCATTTCCCAATTCGATTGGCGTTTGCAATCACCATCAACAAATCTCAGGGCCAATGTTTAGAATTGTGCGGTTTAGATCTAAACACGAATTGCTTCTCACATGGACGGTTATATGCTGCGTGTTCTAGAGTCGGCAAACCAGACAACCTCTATATCTGAACAAATAATGAAACAACAAAATTATTGTACAGCCACAAGTATTCAAAATTAAACATATTAGAAACGTGTGCTTTCTTTTCTTTCTTTTCCATTTAAAACCCGACTGTGCCACAGCAACACGTGCCCAGGTACAGCTAGTATGCTATATTTCAAAAGCTGTGTAAATGACTCAAGGAAAACTTTACTTTGATTTAGAAAGCCAACAAATTTTCAAGTCTTTACCAAGGCTCTTTTCTTCAGAACTTTAACGTTAGAGTACAGAAAAATAGGATTTTTGTATATGCGATTGGACTTTCTACTAACAAATTTCTCTAGATAGTAACTAAAATTCTCTACTTTCCAATTTTTCAATAAATTCAAAGGTATAAATTCCATCCTCCAGTTACTACATAATCGAATTTTGCTGATTTCAGGTACTTTTGTCCACATCCAATTTGATGAATCTACAAACCTTTTTTCATCCCTTCACAAAGTGCCTAAAATCATCCATAGTTATTAGAGCGACCTCAAAACCAATTTATGACCGGAGAGAAGAAAGATATTTATGTTCTCAGTGGTAAGTAAGTTTTATGCTATGCAAGTAAGTTTATAATATTTTTAATGCTTTTTCTTTCCTTCCTAAAAGTTTCCTGACACGAAAATGGGGCTTTTAGGATAATCAAAAGATAGTGGTTGTTTTAGGTGGAGAGACTACGCCGAGGAAGTTTAAATTTAAATAAATGACAACCACGTGGAACTAATTTATTGGAAAAATGGAATGAAAAATGTACTCTCTGAGTTTTTAGTATTTTAGCTTAAGCGTTATGCATTTTGTATGCAGTAGAATATATTCTTGTATAGTAACGTATTTGGCCGCATTTTGCAGGTGTTTATGAATTTAAATCTCCAGAAAGTGTAATAAATATTGCGAAAATATTTATGATGTGAGATTTGGATACTTTGGAGCACATTTAATTTTAAATTTAAAGGTCATTTGTTCTTTTACAAGAACATGGCCTTTTTATGAAGAAAAATATCTCAAACATACTAAAACATTTATTTAATTTTTTTTATCTCATTAATTGTAAACATCTATGGTTTCGTAGTTAATGTCTATCAAAACAGAATTTGAAATAATCCTTTTCATATTCTTTATTAAAATATATGTTTCTAGTTTAACTAAAAATACAGCTTTTATAACACAATGTGCAATTTATTAACCAGACCTGGCAAATAAATATTAACATTAGAAATTTATGTTCAGCTTAATTTTGGAAAGTTCGAAGGAGAGCTTCAGCTTACATGTTGTAACGTATTGTAATATCATCAAAATGTGATGCGATATTATTAAAATATCATTTTCGATCGTCAAGTGGCAAATGACTATTTCAACAAGAATAGAATTACTCAGACAATGATCACAGCATAGTTTTAAGAGAAATAATTCAACAAAATTTTGTTTTAGTTACTGACCAGGTATTTACTTGAACCCTAACCAAATATATATACTGCTTTTAAATCCAAAAGCATAAATTAAACTGTGACGAAATTTATTAGCCTAATTTACTAGGGGGATACTTTTAATCACTCTTCCTATCACTGCATCTGACAAGGTCTGCATGTCTGGAACACTCTATCTCAGAAGTACATTAGCATATATTTACAAAACTAGCCGCTGCGCGACCAGCATGGATGCTTTTAGTTTTATATTTTCTTTTGTAAAACAACTCAACCGAAAGTAACATTTGTAAAGAATGTTACCATTATCTGTCATCATAAATATACGTTGTTAAGGGGTAGTGGGAAATCAGCCAAAAATTTATAATCATTTCTAAATTCTCTATAAGGTTGATTATAAAACATCATGATTAAAAAATGTTAATTACCATTACTTCAAAACACACACAAAGATAAGACTGAGAAACCCAACAGCAAAGATTTTAAAAATTTTCTGCCTCTCTGTATGTACTACTTTTCAAAATTAAGATATCTACACTTTATAATTACATCAAATAAGAAATTGTTGGGGAAATTTTTTTTCACTTAAAAATATGGAGTAAAAATTTCAGCAAGTATTAAAATATAGTGTGGATGTAGTCGATCAAATGTGCAGCTATTACACGGTATCCCGCATATCACGAAGATGGACAATCTCATTGTTTTTTTAGATTTTCGGACATAATAGGAATCAATCCGCAGGTTGTCCTTAGATCCAGTAAACCGGACAGTTTTGAAATAAGGCAATTGTATCTGCGTTCTTTGGCCTATAATTATAAATATATCTCAGTATTATCAGCATTTCATATCTTGTCATAAAACGCAGAATTATTATTTACAATTTGAAAAAGAAAGTGTATTACAAAATGAATAATTAAGGTTGAAAGAGACGTTGCACTTTGTGCCACGCGCACCCGCTGAAGGGTTAAACAACATTTTACTTGACTTTAAGCTTTGTGTATTATTAAGGAGCATACAATCTCTGCAACTCATATCTCTGAATGATAATAAGCCTAAACAAATATATTTAATTTCCAATAAAGTATGGAGGTATTCAAGTGTTGGAAGCGGAAACACGATTGAATGGCTTGTATCTCAAGGATCAAATGAATTTATAACATTAAATAAAATTTTACGGGACTTAAAGCTTGCTGTATCATTGAAAAGTGTAAAATCCTTGCAACCCATCTCCGCGAATGATAATGAGACTGAACAATCCAATAAAGTCTGGAAGTAGTCATGTATGGGAAGCAGAAACACGGTCGTGTGTGGCTTGTATCGCATGGATACTACCTACTAAATGAATTCCTGTGTCATATTATTTCACGGGCAAAATTTTTCCTCAAAAGAATTCCACAGGGCAGTGACCAGTTGCAGGCAATGGTGAGTATAAGGTAATTAGATGATGCACTTTGGAGAATTCCTAGCAAATAGCGATCGCTTGTTTCAGAGATTAAGCGCTTCATGGAGTGTTATTATAAATTGCATGAAATGATGCATTAAAATGCATGTCACAATTCCAAAGATTAGATAAATATAAGAATAAAATCGAGGCAAAATGACTTATCTATAATTAGTGGCTTTTTACGTTTTACATGTATTTAGTTTATATGACGTGGGATAACCTTCTTTAAATGTCAGGATAATATTGTATGATTACAGTACGTTTATGTTCAGTTAGTTTAATTTATGTAGAGGATTTTGAAAATTATAAATCATTTAAATTTATAATATAAGGAATCGTTAGTTACCTTTCTATACACTCTGATGTCTTTTTTAAACCAACCCAGTTATTCACGTGGTCACACCAAACTTATAATATTTATGCTAAAATGTTTGACAAAGCTAAACTAGATCTTCAATAAAGTCATTGTTAACTTAAGGAACTATTTTTTTTATTTTTCAGACCTAATCAATACTTTATCATGCAAATAATTCTATTATACCAATATATTAATATGGCACTTTAAGTAAATGCTATTATCAATGCATAAGATGTATTTAGTTTTAACTGCACTGTCGAATTATTTAATATTTTATCTAAAGATTTTAATTATTTATGAATTAATATACAGAAGAAAAGAATTTCCTGCAAAATTAATGTAGAAATCAGTACTGACTGCGAAAACGAATATGAAAGGTTATAAGGAAATATTTCAGGTCTTATCAGTATTTTAAAACTGATAACATCGATTCGAAATAAATAGTTTGAACAAAATTTATTTTTCTGTTTCTTTTCCTTTGTTTAGCATTAAATCTGACTGATGTTGCCTAAAACACACATAAGCTATGAATATAAAATAGATCAAATTTAAACTACGTAATGTGTAAGATAGTTTTAAATCTGTCTAGAAATTTAAGTAACTACTAAAGGATGTAAGATTTAAGTTATTCAAAATTTAGGTTTGTTAAGGACCCCAGACCGATTTCTTTATTTTTCTTTTCACTTTTAAGTTCAAACAGTGAAACAAAGTTACTTGAATCATAAGCAATGACAAAAATTCTGAAGTAGGTAAGGGAATCTAAATGCTGTAGGATTACCATAATTCTATCATTTGGAAACTTTTTTCAACCAGTAGACCAAAAAGTGAATTAAATAGCAGGGAAAGAAGTCTCTAAAATTCTCCGCATTACTCACAAATAAAAAGAGTTTATATCGATTTCCTATGATAATCACTTGATTCTACATCGATTTGTAAACTGCTTCATTGATAAACATCAAACAAGAAAGATTTTTACAAAAAAGGCTAGGAAGAAATGGTAAATACATAGAACATGCTGATTAAAGAAAAAATTGCAACTTTAAGTAAAGCCATGATATTTAGTACCGATAAAGATCTATAAAATTTACAACATTCAAAGCCATTGATTCTGTTTTAATGTTTCATTTTACAGCTGCAAAGGAGTTCGAAAGCTTGCTTTTAATTAAATATAAAAGGCACCTCATATATTTGGTTCCTAAATATGTGATAAATATCATATCAAACAACTTATAACAACTGATTGCATCGTTATATATTTTTCTTAAAAAATATTAATCACGATGCATTGATGATAAACTATAAAAATTTTAAATTCAACTTCCAAGTTATAAATATTTTTCCCTCGTGTATTTATTATAAATAGAGCGAGAATATGAAAGTTAAGGTGGCCCTAGTTATTTTCATCAAGGAGTTAATTAATTTTAGAATTATGGTTTTCATACTGTAAAATTTCGAAATTTAATTTTAGGACATAAGACAAAAAATGTGTAATGTAATTAAATTTTTACCCAATTTTCAAACTCATTAGTATTTTTTTTATCTTTTCAGTTTACTTTATCTTTTATAATTAAATATTATCTACACCATATATAATTTGTGTTTTATTATATTTAAAATAATTTCCTGCGAGGGTAGGAAAACACACACAGATCTTTTCCAACGCATGACGTACGGCTACAAAGGAGCTATTACTACTATTTATGAGTTTGTGTGCAAGGAGTTAATTAATTTTAGCATTACAGTTTTCATACAGTAAAATTTTGAAATTTTAAGTTTAGGACATACGACCAAAAATGTGTCGTTTAATTAAATTTTTACCCAACTTTTAAACTCATAAGTATTTTTTAAAATTTTCTGTTTATTTTATCTTTTATAATAAAATATTATCTACACCATATATAATTTGTTTTATTATATTTAAAATGATTTCCTGTGAAGGTAGGAAAACACACAGATATTTTCATCGCATGACGTACGCTCCATTGTTGAACAACTTCAGCATGGAGCTGGTGGTTTTGTTTCGTTGCATGAAATTTCTCCTTTTTCGATCCCAAATGTAGTCTTCTGCTGTAGAAGTTGCAAAATAGAATTTTTATTCAGGTATTTTTTGGAATCGGTTGTCTTGGATATGTCACACTCGAAATTTATAGTTAAAGCACAATTATACTATATTTTCATCTTATTTTTGATTTGTTTGTACAACTCATATCTCTGAAATCTCTTCTGTGTATTTTAAGCTTTCGAAACTCGCAATAAGAAATTAAAAGTGATAATAAAACTAGCATAATTTAACATAAAAATGCATTATGCTAAGAGATAATAAATTTTGATATCTCTTACTGTTACTCGTCTTTTTTTTATTAGGATTCAAAGGCTTAACTTGCATATGTAATTTTTGTGTTTACACCTAAATATGTAAAAACTTTATGCGATTTACTTTGCATATTAGGGATTTTCCTTCTTCATAAAAAAACCGAAGTTGATATTACCAATGTGATCATTAATATTTGCTCCAAACTAAAAAATTCCCTGTTGTCTAATTGTTTAACCACAACTCTTTAACCCTTACTACGGCTCATCGGTCTAGGATACCTCTGTTGCACCTGTTATGAAGGGTGGGGAAATCAAACTGTTGAGGGTTTGTGAGTTCTTCAGTCGGGTCTTGACCTCCAAGTACAACAAATCGGAGATTTTCGCCCTCTCGTATTTTGTCGGTAAATTTAATCTTTGTAAAACAGAGTCGGTCTTTTGGACCGATCAGCCTTGAAGTGATTAAAATTTTTGCCAGTTTGTATGACCAATAATCCTTGGACCGTATTAATTATCTGTCAGTATGCATACATTCTATTTCTAAGATCTTTGTTTTATTGTTGTAGCTAGCATGGGTGAAAAAATTCCTCCTGTTTCACAACGATCCAGACATTTTGTCTCTCTCGCACTATCACGGATAGAGGAATCGGATTCTGAAATTTTGTTGAATAATGTATTTTTTATTTACCCTTTTCAAGAATGAGAGGTGGCAGTAGTTTTGCAGTAATGACTTACAACTGCGAAAAACTTATAAAAATAGGAAAATATCCTAATTTCATAGCGTGGCGGTCTGTGAGACCGATGAGCTGGGGACCAGTATAAAGTAGATGAGCCGACGTAAGGGTTAAACACACCATTATGAGGAGTTTTACAACTAAAAAAATGTGCTTATATCAGAATGTACTTTGATTTTTTTAGAGTGATGTATTTTCAGTGATAATTCTGTCAATTTGTCCTTTTTTAACATACGTTTGAATTTTTTGCTCTCGGGTCATTAGATGAAGGAATTAAAATCAAATACTTTTGACAATTTTTGTACAGGTAAATAGGAGACCTCGTAGATTTCATCCATTTGTCTTCAAGGCCAGTAATTTTTATACAAACTTCTAAAGATCGGTATCTTTAAACTTGACCTCATATATTTTAAATATCCCCATATATGTTATTAATAAGCTTTGACTAATAATATTTAAGATACTGTGTTTTATTTACAGTGAAAAGTTTATATAAATTTCCCATTTTTCGCATTTTTCAAACAGATTCATATTTTTAGTGTAATGAAAACTAAAATAGTAAAACTAATGAAAACTCAAATAATGATAAAATAAATATCATATACCCAGATTATATGTCTATCAGGTAATTAACGTTTATTATTTCTACTCAGAGATTGAACAAGAAAATACTTTAAGGTGTTTGATTTACACTTTTATACAGGATTTTCACTTTTTTTAGTAAATCTCAATGTGTTAGGATTGCTTAGTTCGCAAACTTACATCAATGAAGGCTTAAGTTTATTCATTGTTTCTAACGATATAAAATATACACTGGTGAAATAAATTAAGAGAATTTGCATATTTTTCGAATTTCATGAAAAGAACTGAACTGAGTGGAAAACCACTGCTTCTAGACAAAAATGCAAATCTTGTACGTCAAATACGTAATCGTACACGTGTGTGTAGGCGGAGCCAGTAGAGTAACAGGCTTTATAAGCGCGCGTAAGTTAAGACGCATTTCGTTCGCTAGCACACCTCCGCGAATTTCTTGGTGTTATTTTGAAGCAATCGGTTAATTTCAAATTAAAACAGTAAAAATGAGTAACCACCAACGTTTAGATGATGGAATGAGGTGGCGAATTGTGGGGAGGCTAGAAGCAGGCCAACCTCAAGTCCAAATTTGTAGAGAGTTTAATTTAACGCCCAGCATCGTGTGCAACTTATGGAAACAGTTCCAGGATACCGGATCCATCGAGAAAAAGCCTGGGCAAGGTCGTCCAAGAGCCACGATGGCCAGAGAAGATCGCCATTTGTCGATTAAAGCGGGGCGTAGCAGGAGTGCTACAGCTTCTCAGCTCTCTCGTGACTGCCTCGTAGCCACAGGAACACATGTATCAAGGGTGACTGTTTCCAAAAGACTTCATGAGATAAGGTTGTTTGCAAGAAGACCTGCTGCTTGCGTCCCGCTCACTTCTACGAACAGGAGAATCCGTTTATCATGGTGCAGAGAGCATAGAGATTAGAGTATGGATCAATGGGCGACCGTTCTCTTCACTGATGAGTCCCGGTTCAGCCTAAACACCGATTCTCGGCGTACGTCCATATGGAGAGAACCAGGGAACCGCTACCTACCCTCCAATGTCGGCGAAATCGACCATTATAGCAGAGGAGTTGAATGGTCTGGGCAGGCATCATGTTGGATGACCGCACACCTCTTCATGTCTTTGAAAGAGGCACTGTGACTGGTGTGAGGTATAGGGATGAGGGCTTGGAGCCCTATGTTCGCCTTTTTAGGGGTGAAGTTGGCCCTGGGTTTCTTTTAATGGACGATAACGCGAGGCCACATAGAGCTTTTCTGGTCGATGAATTTCTAGAGAGTGAGGATATTCGCCGGATGGATTGGCCAGCCAGATCTCCAGACCTTAACCCTATAGAGCATGTGTGGGACGCTCTGGGGAGGGTAATTTTCAACTTGCAACCCCCCTCCTAGAACCATGCACGGAATGAAAACAGCGTTGCTGAACGAGTGAGACCAATTGCCACAGGAAAGGATAAACTGTCTTATTTCAAGTATGAAATCACGCGAGACCTGTATATCTGTAACAGGGGACCATACCCCCTATTAACACATCTATTAACCCATTTTTTGTTTATTCTACAACCGCTGTTTCATACCTTCCGATTCCAAGGAGTGTTACGCACTATCATACGTGTGTATTACAATTATTGAATGGTTATTTGTTTTCTATTGTATCAATGTATGTACATATCAAATTTCATTAAAATCGGTACAGTAGTTCTAGAGATAATCGACCAATTCTGCAAATTCTCTTAATTTCTTACACCAGTGTATTTGAAGGCACATATCAGTTAAAAGATAAATTTAGGTAATACAGTCGGTTCCCGTTAATTGGACCATCGGTTAATCGGACCAGCCGGTTATTAGGACCAAAATGATCGTATCCCGATGTGGTCCAATTAACCGGACTCGACTGTACATGGAATATCATTAAACAAATAGGTTTTATCTTATGTGCAGCAGCTTTTATTAGAAGTCTCGAATGCAATAATACGTAGCATAAAAAGATTGGTTTTCGATGACAAAATAAGAATCGAGTTTATATTAAAATATTTATTCCCTACCTTTGAAGCATCACTTAAGTCAATACTATTTCTTTTCCCTTTTCTAGGAATTTTCTATTTTTGTACTATATTCCCAATCAGTTGGAGGTTTCTTACTTAGAAAAAACACAGAGTTTGACACAGAGAAAGCAAGAAGATTCTACTTCCAAACCTGCTCACTAAAGACTTGTTACGATGTATGTTTACATCTTTTCAATAAAAGGTGCATTCCTTGTATAAGGTGATATGTGAGATGTATAGAGTTTATTTGTAAATAAATATGGACATATAGTCTTTCGGCGAGTTTCCTTTGAAACTTGCTATTTATGTTTAAGTAGCTGATAGATGTTTCCAACAGCTAATAAATTGTTATTATTTTTACGTAATATAGAGTGCTTTTTCTTTCAAACCCGACACATTCTGCAGAATATTATTATTAATATGTTTTTTTGCACCAGTTTCAGGTATTACAAACTTGAGAAAACTGTAAAACATTAAAAATAGGATGAATATGATATACTGTCGAATGAAAAAACAGTAACCTGTACTCTCATTAAGCGAGACATCAATGATATTAATGACTATTAACATAGAGAAAAAAATAATGTTTAGAAAGGCAATTTCAGTTCCGTTTACATAATTTTGAGAACGAAAGTAAAGGTAATAAGCAAAGGAGAAATTTTCTTTTGCTTTGTATTGCTAATTTAAATCAATCAAAAATTACTTTTTCACTATGAGAACTGTAACATTATTACTTCAGTTGTATAACTTTAGTTATATATGCTTAAGGGTGTTGTGTACTAATCCTATTGGATTCGCTCATTTCAATGTTAACCTATGGAGAAAGTGTGTCTTCTACAGCTACATAATTGGTGATAATCCAATAAAAATGATATTTTCAGATAGCCTGGACTTTTCAACACCTTGCAACAGGATTCCTTTTACAAATTTCGTCCAACAAAGGAATTTATGAGCGTTTAAAGCGCACTATACAAGATTTCTTCCTCCCCCAATAATTTAAATTTAAGAATATTATTCGCATTTTTTTTAAAACGAAAACTATCTTAAGGTATAAAATTTCTGTCTCTATTACGGAGTACAATTAAAAAATAACTTTAAATCAAGGTCGGTTATCCTTGGGCACATTTTCTCCATAGGTTAACATTAAGATCAGCGAATGCAATAGGTTTAGTACACAGCAGCTTTAATAGATTAAAATTTTGTCAACATTTTAAAACATGTGAAACTCAATTTTCTTTTCATATATTACACCGAAAACTTTGCAAAGTTAGAAAGAGTAAGTTTTATTTAGCTCTAATAAGTAGTATAGGCATTTTTCTGCCTGGTCTGTACATTTTAAATCCAGAAAGGATATTTTGTAAGAAGCTCTCACTACAACATTTTTGATTTGACTTCTTTGGGAATTTCTGGAGTTTTATTTCACGAGAAGATTTTTCCCCACTTAATTTGTACTTTAAAGCTTTTTGTTTTAAAAGATTCTAATTTGAACTAAAATCAACCGTAAAAGAATAGGAAAAAGGTGTTTTGGAAATACTACATTATGCAAATTATGCATAATCATACCATTGTATTAAGGTATAACATTGGAACGTAGCAATTCTGTAACTATTAACTTAAAAGAGGAATTTTTTTCATCTAATTCGGGGTTGATAAAAGTTAAAACACTTTCTTTTCATATCACTGGAGGTGGTAAGTTAAGTATCATTTATACCATCATTTCTTTTAATAAATTTCAGCAAGCGTCATCCTGGAACATAAGTTTGAGAGGAATATTAGATGTAATGAGAAGGAGAAGAAACTCAAAAGGTATTTTTAATGTATCTATTTATATTTTCAAACGCACATATGCCTTTTGCTACTTAAGTTTTTCTCCCTGTCACGTAAATTCCCCATTCAAAATAAGATAGCTTTGGATTTTAAAAAACTCTCAAAGTTTTGAAGTCTCATTATCACAAAAAAAATGTAATTTTTTTTCAATATTAGCAATGAAATATGGGATTCACTTTCCTTTCATAGTACCGAAGATAGGAACTGGGATATGTTCAAGGAATTCAAACAAATTATGCTGAAAGTTTACGAAATTTTATGATGAATAGACTTCTTTCTTTCAAGGCATATTAACCTATGATTTGACTAGAGAGAAGACCAACATCTATAATCTACTGCAGATACCGAAATGAGATATTTTCAGCAAAACACATAACCGAGAGTCAAATATTTCCATGAGGGGTAGATATACATCGCTTTCATATTTCAATTAAACTTCTTTTTTTATTTATCGAAACTGAGACTTAATGTACATTACAGGCTGTAAGTATTTTAAAGACTTTTGAAACTCCGAATATATTAATAATGAAACATTTTAATGTATAATAAAATTGTTCATTCACTTTGCATTACAGTTAAATCAATTTAAGCTCCAACTTTGATGACTCTTAATCTTTGATTAAAATAAGACCCACGCCTGTGAAGTTTAGTTCCATTTAATTTAAATTGGCTGAACAGAAAAAAAGTTATGATAAAAATCGCATTTGGGGATAATGAAAGGAGCCTACCCTTGGTAGGCTCTTTAAATTCAAATGAAAAGCAGTTAATTTATATGTACGCAAGCTCATTAAAGTGGTAAGAGGTGGCGCTTTGTAAATTGCTGTCTTAAATTAAACTTTACTTTCGACATCATTAATCTTTGCACGCGACCTCCTAAAGGATTCATAGAAGAGTAAAATCGGTCACGTGGTAAATAATGAGATTCTATCGTGATAGTTTTGCATATAACTGCATAATAGACTAAATTATGGAAACCTTTTAAAGTAATTACGTTATATATTATCATCTTACACTTTTGAAATAATAAAAAAAATATATAGTTATTATATTTTAACTATTATTGGTGAAAGAGGCTATAATGTAATGAATGAAAAGAAATTATTTTGAAGTCTGCTGAAGCATTATTTCTTTTCAATAAATGGTTTCTTTCTACAAATGAAATATTACACATAACTCAATTTTGTTGAGAAATTACCTAATATTAAGAAAATAATTACACTGCATTTAGATGATATTCCCTTTTTGAAAGAAATTGGAGCCATGTTTCAGCAATTCGCATTCTTCAATTTTTAATCCAGAATTTTTAACAGTGAAATTGGAACTACATGAGAAAGCAATCAAAGCTTAAGGACCAAAAGTAATTTTTAATTTTTTTTTCTAAATCTACGGTCTACTAATAAAGCTAGGGACGCTTGAAATAGCATTCTACCAAACTTAAATAAATTATACTTTCATTATTTATTATAGATGTGTGCCTTAAAACTAAACAGCATCATAAGCTATTGCATTACATTTTAAGGTAAAATTCAAAAATTTTACATTTTTTTCTCAGATATAAAAATATTCAACAGAAAGTTAAGGGAATTGATTGCCACAATATTGCATTAAAAGATCTTTTATTTGTATTATTTTTCATCGAGCATTACCAATAAAAGCTAATATAAAATTTTCATTTTATTCATATAATTTTATCCTGTAGTTTTACAGTGTTATAATATACATTACTCCTCACATTCTGGACTTAATCTACTATCGTAAACAAGGCATTTCTGTTTAAGACTAACAAAAAAGGCTATTTTCAAAGACATAATATATATTTTAAAGTCATTTTATATTCAGTTAAGGATTTTCACAATTTTAAGATTTTTCCTGCTGTTCAAATCAGTATCATCAGTCTCATTTTCAAAATAATCTATTTTGAAGAAGTAATCGCACGTGTACAACAATACAGTGGCTGTTCGCACATTTTTTAGACGATTTTGGTAAGCGGTAATAAGAAATCGTTTACTGCAAAAGAAATAATTGCAATTGTACTATGTTTTTAAAAGTCAAAATTATCGTCTGCGGCTTGAAAGTTTTGTTTTTATTCAAAATGGCGTTTTTAACGAAGCAGTGGTTCGAAGGCTACATTTATGCTCTTTCCGAAGAGAAATATGCATACTCCGTTATCCAAAAACGATGTGAGAGTCATGGTTTTGTGATATCTAAAGCGTCGATAGGTAATATCGTCAACAAGAAAGGAAAAAAAAAACGTCAAATTGGAGCCTCAAGTGGGACAAAAATTCCAAACAAATATCCAAGGAAAAAACGGACATCTTCGACTATTGCAAAGGTACGTTGTTTAATGTTAAAAGAAAATCCCCCTAGTCAAAGGACAGTTGCAAAATCATTAAAATGCTCGGTGTCCACTGTAAACAAAATGATAAACGTTGATTTAAATCTTAAGAAAGTGAAAAAACGCAATGTGCAGCGTCTTCTTCCAAATCATATCGCTGAACGCAGGACCCGCTGCAGAATTCTATATGAGAAACACTTATCCAAAGAAAAATGGAAAACAAGTGTCACAATAGATGAATCATGGGTGTATTTAAATGATTTCAACAAAAAAAGAGCCATTTATTATCATAAAAGGGGAGAAAAAAATTTAAGTACATGATTCAAAGAATAGAAAGAAAGGTTTTCTAAGGGATTCATGATTGTTGCTAGTTTTTCTTATACTGGCAAGTTAAAAATAAAGAGAGTGGAAAAAAATGTCAAGATTAACTCCAAATACTATCAGAAACATATTTTATTATATTACATATTTTATTATATAGCCAATTTTTCTGAATGAAATACCATCGCTTTACCCACAGTGCCATCAATCTGTGAGACTCCATCAGGACAAAGCTAGCAGTCACACATCAAAATCCACTGTAAATTTCCTAAAAGAAATGGAACAAAAAAACTGGTATCAAGGCCATACCCTTCACTGATATCCCTACTAAATCTCCCGATGTATCACCTATGGATTTTTGTGCTTTCGGACTTTTAAAATCTGCATTATCCAAACGTCGTCCCAAAACCCTTACAGGACTCTGGAAAGCTGTTCAGGAGGAATGAGATAGAATACCTCTTCTGACACTTCTAAAAGCATTATTATCCTGGAAATTGCGGTGTCGAAAGATAGTTCAGAATAAGGGATGTCAAATAGAACATTTAAAACACAAGAATTTTATGTAATTTAGTTTTGTGAATACAATATACATCTTCTGAAAAATGTGTGAACAGCCTCTGTATAAAACATTAATAAGTGTAGTTACTAAATTCAATATATCTATATAAGGGGACAAAGGACTTTCAACCTCCTTTTTCAAATATTCAATATTTTGCTCTATATACCACATCAGTATAATTAATAATATTTTTTATTGTATTGAAGTCCTTTAGCATTCACTAATAAGTATTTCGTGGAAGAATAAGATATGTTTTTCAAAAAAAAATTTCAAAAATGCTGAAATTTTTAAAAATTCTCCATACGCATTAATTTTCAACTAATATCTTCCAAATTTCACAGAATTGTTAATTGAGCTGTTTGTCACGAAATTGGGCATAGTTCTTTGAAACCACGAATATTTGCAAAATTTGAAGAACACGGAATAAAACAAAACTAAAAAATAACAATTAGAATTATATATATATATATATATATATATATATATATATATATAGAAAGAGAGAGAGAGAGAGAGAGAGATTTAAGACTTTAGATCCATACAAAAATTCGATGCACAATTTTTTATTATATGTATGGTAAACTTATATTTAAAAGTTTAAAGTTTTTAAATGATGTAGAATGCGCAAGGACCATTTTGAAAAATGTTAGCATTTTTGAAAAAAATATTGAAAAACAGGCATCATTCTGGCAAAAAAAATCATTATTTCGACTTCTATGGGCCTTCAATGTAGGTAAAGAAGATTATTAAATACTCTCATTTCTGTATATTGAGATAAAAATTGCAAATTCAAAAATCCAAGGTTGAAAGTTCCTTGTCCACTTAAATTTCTATTACCATCTTAATGACCGTCTTAAGGAGCACATTAATTAAGTTTTCAATTTTAGTAGAATATATAAAGTTTGGTATTATATTATCAGAATCCCTGTAGAATTTAACTTCCCGTACATAGAAAATAGCTATATTATTAATGTGTACTAATTAAATGTTTTATAATTGTTAAATATCCCCGAAGTTATAACCTTTCCAGGAATACCATCTTTCGGTTGTATTCTCTCTAAACATTAGATTTCTACTTTTAAGGTGACTGCCTACGTTCGGAGCCAATTTTTAAAAAAAAATTGTTTTTTAAAGGATTTTTTGGTCTTTTATGGTAAAATAGTATTTAAAAGAAAATAAAACTTGCCTGTAAATACCATACTTTTTTATACACTGGTGTAAGAAATTAAGAGAATTTGGAGACTTGGTCAATTATCTCTAGAACTACTGTACCGATTTTAGTGAAATTTGATATGTACATACATTGATACAATACAAAACAAACAACCATTAAATAATTATACTACACACGCAGGATCGTGCGTAACACTCGTTGGAGTCGGAAGGTGTGAAACACCGGTTGTAGAATAAGCAAAAAATGGGTTAATAGATGGTGTTATTTTGCAGCATTAAGTTAATTTCAAATTGTAGCAGTAAAAATGAGTAACCACCAACGTTTAGATGATAGAATGAGGTGGCGAATTGTGGGGAGGCTAGAAGCAGGCCAATCTCAAGTCCAAATTTGTAGAGAGTTCATTTTAACGTCCAGCGTCGTTTGTAACTTATGGAAACAGTTACAGGATACCGGATCCATCGAAAAAAAGCCTGGGCAAGGTCGTCCAAGAGCCACGACTGCCAGAGAAGATGGCCATTTGTCGATTATAGAGAGGTGTAACAGGAGTGCTACAGCTTCTCAGCACTCTCCGGACTTGTATGCATCCACAGAACCCGTGTATCAAGGGTGACTGTTTCCAAAAGACTTTATGAGAGAGGGTTTTTTGCAAGAAGACCTGCTGTTTGCGTTCAGCTCACTTCCACGAAAAGGAGAATCCGTTTATAATGGTGCAGAGAGCATAGAGATTGGAGTATGGATCAATGGGCGACCGTTCTCTTCACTGATGAGTCCCGGTTCAGCCTAAACACCGATTCTCGTCATACGTTCATATGGAGAGAACCAGGGACCCGCTACTTACCCTCCAATGTCCGCGAAATCGACCATTATGGCAGAGGAGGTATAACGGTCTGGTCAGGCATCATGTTGGATGGCCGCACACCTCTGCATATCTTTGAAAGAGGCACTGTGACTGGTGTGAGGTTAGGGATGAGGTCTTTGAGCCCTATGTTCGCCTTTTCAGGGGTGCAGTTGGCCCTGATTTCCTTTTAATGGACGATAACGCGAGGCCACATAGAGCTCTTCTGGTCGACGAATTTCTAGAGAGTGAGGATATTCGCCGGATGGATTGGCTAGCCAAATCTCCAGACCTTAACCCTATAGAGCATGTCTGGGACGCTCTGTGGAGGGCAATTGCAACTCGCAACCCCCCTCCGAGAACCACCCAGGGAATGAAAGCAGCGTTGCTGAACGAGTGGGACCAATTGCCACAGGAAATGATAGACTGCCTTATTTCAAGTATGAAATCACGCTGCGAGAACTGTATATCTGTAATAGGGGACCATACCCCCCATTAACCCATCTATTAACCCATTTTTTGTTTATTCTGCAACCGCTGTTTCATACCTTCCGACTCCAACGAGTGTTACGCACGATCATGCGTGTGTATTACAATTATTGAATGGTTATTCGTTTTGTATTGTATCAATGTATGTACATGTTAAATATTATTAAAATCGGTACCGTAGTTCTATAGATAATCGACCAAGTCTGCAAATTCTCTTAATTTCTTAAACCATTGTAAATTGGTCAATTTGAAGTAATTTTTAATGATATTTAGCTAAAACGCCTAACACTCTGCACAAAATTCTAATTCTACTATTATAATTTCGTTCTCACAAATGAGACATATGACACTTATCTTTAAAATGACCCACAATCTAAGAGAAATTTTAAAATACAAAAAGAATACAAATAATGTTCTGTTCCGATATGAAAATTTTCCCCAATTTGTCATTCCTTTCCTTATAAAAACAGCCCCATAAAAAAAATTATTTATTATACATCAATTATTGTGCGTCATTTCATTAACAATAGCATCTAAAACGTTTCCTGAAAAATTTATCAAATTATATGCACTATTATGTGAAATATCAGATTTGTGCTAAAAAACATAATTCTGTGAAAAACGTATTTAAAGTTGTTTGTCACTTCAATTTTGTATCAGACAATGTTTTTTTAAATAGATATAAATTTGCTTCTAATTTATGTAGAATTAAAATCCAAACGGTTTTGAAAAGAAAAAAGATTGAATTACACGATTCTTGCAAAAATAAAAATTAACCAAAATATTAAAAAAATGTCATTTTCAACGTCGGCGGTCACCTTAAAATCTAATCATTTCTCTCTAATCACTGATTAAATGCATTTGGAACGAGATATTATACCCCTAGGTGCAACGTCCACATATCCCAAGACACTAAGATATCTTACAAATACTAATATGAAAGATTTAATATCTTAATAAACCTAAAGGCAATCCCTCGTCGGACCTAATGGTAATCACTGGTTTCAAGTGTACTTTCTATAGACCGATCTGATTATATCGTCCCGAAGTATCCCCTTTAATCCATTTAGAAATGTGAACCTGGCCCTGCTGAAAGCTTCTCTATGTCACTGTCTTCTCTGTTATATCTGTTCTATGTCTCGTTATCTTTAAACTTGTTATTGCCTCGACTAAACTTAATGTTAGACATGGAAACCACAATGATGAGACTTAGTATATTATAAGATTTACGTCTAGATGGAATGCTATCAAAAGAAAAGTGTTAACATCCTTGTCTCTATCCAGCAACCCAGAAAATTTCCCCCGATGTCACGTGTTACAGTTATTCATGTCTATGTTTACAAAAGTAAAATATATCTTCCTATTAGTGATATAATGAAACTGAGATAGCTTGGGAGGGTTGGAGTATAGATGTCCAGTTACTGGAACTTATTACATTATATTTGAGTTTGATGATGTTATGGACAAAAAATAATTGTTAAAACTCTAAGTAAACTAGAACAACAACAGTTACCAACGTTGAGGGAATATTTTATTTTTCAAAGAAGAAGAAAAAATTACTTTGCTAAAATTTAACATCAAATTATTTTTTATAAAAAATAATAATGCAATATGTCTTTAAAACTACACATTTTGGACTTACATCTGGACTTCTTTCCTCAAAACCTTGGAGCAAATTAGGGATGAGCATGGGGAAAGGTTTCCCCAGGACATCTCTTTCTTTGAAAAGCATTTCAATGGACGATGGAATGGAAATATGCAAGCTGAATATTGCTGGTCTGTTATCAGGGACACAACAACAGATATCTACAAGAAGAAACGGACAAAAAAATAATTTTAGTGTTTGTGTTTTCTATAATCAAGCCTCTGTTACATTTCTCTGTAACCAATTTGTATAAATATGAGAAATGGGTCTCCTACAAAAACGGTACAGGATAGACCATTTTGGTTTTGATATATGAATCAAGCACCTTTTGTTTATACAGAATCACATAGTTTCATCTAAAGGACAGAAAATTTCAAATTTGTTGTACAGTGAATACCTCTTAGAAATACTAGGCCTAGTACTGACTATTAATTAAAGGTACAACGGCCAAAATTTTATTTAATAATCAATTTCTGGTGAATATTTCTCCTAACATAAAGCAGCTTTTGATACTCTTTCTAAAGTCAAATTTTAAATTGACTAGAGGTTACTGTAAGATACTTCAAAGGAAAAAGATCCAGAATTACAAAGTTTTGGTCAAAATTTTTGCCTGAGAATGATTTTAGGCTTACATATGCAACACTATATATCAGTGGGACTAAGATCCCAAGATTGTTGGAAATAGTTAACGGTTTTTGATTGCAATAATGTTCTTCAATTTTAAGAAATTTAAGATGTTCACATGAATCTTTACAACTCTTCTTGAAAGGTTGCTCTTTTTAAAGTCAAAATGTCAAATTTTAAATTCTCATACAAAATATTTACTGTAGAATTTGTGAGAAAAAGGCAGCGGGAGACCTACTGTTTCAAAACTTCAACCTATAAAGTTTTTCAAGGTTCTACCTGAAAAAAAAGGATTTTTTTTATGATTTCTAAACACAGATATAATATATACCAGGTTTATTTTCTGAATGGCATCTCCTTTTATAAATTCATTTAAAGAAGTGGAAAATATATGCACCATTTTATGGATAATGAATGCATAATAATTCAACATGTGTCCTTGAAGAACCTACTAGTTAAATATTAGGAAAGAATAATCGCAAAAATATATTGGCTCCTGTACATAATAAAAATGATAAATTCATTTCAAATGCTATAAAGTCCTATTCCAAAACAAACCACATTTAAATGCTATATACAGAAAGTCGTTCGCACTTTATGGAAACGATTTTGATAGTTACGTTTTATGTATAAATGCCGTATTTTTTTGTGGCGATTTGCTTCTATCTGATAGCCATGGCTGTTGACAATAGCTCTGATTGAATTTTTCATGAAAGTAAACTTTTTCTTAGTACTGTCATGTCAGTTTTACCCCATTCCTATTGGACCATTTTCCAAAGTCCGTTCAGATTTTTTTGGATGCATTTTTCCTAAGGCTTTTTTTAATAAACCGAAAGCGCAAAAGTTCATTGGAGAAGCGTTAGGTGATTTTACAGGTGTTTCATTAAATGGGTTACACTTTATTCCTGTTTTTGTCCTTTCGTTGCTAAATAAGCGGAAGTTGATTTATACGTGTGACTAGAGGTTTTGTTCATATGAAGCTCAACTTCATCATTGTCCTTTCCGCATAAGGCTGGAATTTCTTTTTCAAAATTTGGTTCTAAAATATTCTGCTGATAGTAGAGTGAATTAATTTCGGCTTTAGTTGAGACTTTTTTTAATTTTTAATTTACCGTTGTAACAAAATCCTGCAATTATCATGAATCCCTTTGGTAACTTTTTGGTACACTGACGAAGCCATCTCGTACGGTCATTTCCGTTAATTGAGCAATAGAAAATTGATCTTTTCTTATTACAGTCACTTAAATATACCTTTGCCTGATCGAGTGTTACCAAAAATTTCCATTTTTCAGCATCTAAGTGTTTTTCATATAATTTTCTACAATTTGCTTTTCTTTCAGCAATATGCTTTAGAAAAAACAGATGAACTTTAGGTTTAAATATCTTTTTTAACTTCAAATCTTTATGAATGATTTTACTTCCAGTGTCAGAAGACAGTCCTAGTTTCAATGCAATGAAATTTTGAGTCGGCAGATTTTATTTGAGGATCAGAGACTTGATATTTACCTGGATTCGAACAGTCTTAGGATGAGATTTCGCCGTCATGTTTTCATTTTTACCTTCAGTTAGACTGTTTTTCCTTTCAAATTTAATATATTATAAATTCACTTTTTTTGAAATGCCATAACCGCGATTTTTACACCGCTTTTTTATTTGTTGATACGAATATTTCTCCTCGTAAAGCGCAATTATGTAACCTTCGAGTCATTTATCAATTTTAGGAGCCATTTTCAAAATAAATATTTTACTTTACATTCCAATGAAAATAAAACAGTAGCAGACGATTATTCTGAAGTTGCCAAATTTTTTTCTCAAAATGCAAACGCCAAAAATAAATTATAAAATCGTTTCCATAAAGTGCGAACGACCTTCTGTATGTGTATAAAGACAGCATAAAGAGTGGTGCATGCAGTAGTAAAAAAACAAATTTTGTTAAGGTGATTGCCTACGTTGAAAATGTCATTTTTTGACTATTTTGGTCGACTTAATTTTTTGCAAGAATCATGTAATTCAATCTTTGCTGTTTTCAAAACCGTTTTGATTTTCAGCCTACATCAATTAGAAGCAGAGTTACAGCTATTTAAAAAACATCTTCTGCTACAAAATTGAAGCGACAAACAACTTTAAATGCGTTTTTCTCAGAATTATATGTTTTAGCACAAATCTCTACGGTTGTCATATCTCACTTAATAATGTATATAATTTGATACAATTTTTAGGAAATGTTTTAGATCAGCGGTTCTCAACCTGGGGGGCGCGCCTCCCTGGGGGAGGGGGGGCGTAAAGAAATTTCAGGGGAGGCGTGAGTTTAAAAAAAAAAGCAAAATAAGAAGTAAAACTAACTGTAATTTACTGTACTCAATTTTGCACTCAGAATGTAACCGTAACATATTTTCGACATACGAACACGAACACGGTAATTGTCGTACACGATAATTTTTGTAATTGCAAAAACACGATAATTGTCGTACGTCTGGACGTTGAAAGTGACCTGAGGTGTGCTTTGTCATAGTTACAACCTTATATTCAAAAACTTGTCAAGGACAAACAGTGCAAGCCCTCTCATTAATGTTGTGAAAGTGACTGGTATTACATGCCAACCTCACCTAGATCCTCGATTACCTCAAATTTATTTGATCTGTATTTAATTCTTTAATTTCATATGTTCTAATAATAATATGTTCCAAATTAAGATATGAGTAGTAATATTAAATTTTGTGTATGAAATTATCTATTCTATATTTTAATTTAATAACCAGATTCAGTTTCAAATTCCGATTGTATTACTTGTATTGACCACATATAGTGGTGATGGTGGGAGGGGGGGGGCGTGACCTCACATCAGTGTTCAAAGGGGGTACAGAGCCTGAAAGATTGAGAACCCCTGTTTTAGATGATATCGTTAATGAAGTGACTCACAATAATTGGTGTATAATAAATAGTTTTTTATTTAGGGTTGTTTTTATAGGAAAAGGAATGACGAATATGGGAAAATTTTCATATCGGAACATAAAATTGCGTGTATTATTTTTGCATTTTAAAATTTCCCTTAGATTGTAGGTCAGTTTGAAAATAACTGTCATATTTATCATGTGTGAGAAGGAAATTAAAATGATAGCATTAGGATTTTGTGCAGAGTGATAGGCGTTTTAGCTAAATTTCATTAAAAATTACTTCAAATTGACCAATTTACAAAAAAGTATGCTATTTAAAGGTAAGTTTTTGTTCCTTTATTAAATTTTTAAGTGCTATTTTACTATAAAGGACAAAAAAATCATTTAAAAAATTATTTTTTTAAAAATTGACTCCGAAAGTAGGCAGTCACCTTAAATAGTTTCGGCTTTAGAAGGGGATTTATCAGTACGTAATTTTCACAGATAGCTAACCACTAAGAAAGACATTTTATTTTTTATGTAAATAAATGTCTTCTACAGACAAAAGAAAATGCAAAACTTCTGAAAAAAATGTACAATAATTTCTTCTATTAAACTATGATGTTTTATTTGTGTTAACACGAAAGTTAACGTAAAATAATAATCTGTTGTTCTGCTTGAACCAAACTGTTCGAAATAATCCTCGATTGAAGAAGTACTCGAGTATTTTTGGTTTCTTATCTAATTTCTTAGATAGAGGTTCCATGTTGACAGGAGAGTGGGAGTCAATGTTTCAGAAACTCATCTGAGCAAAACATCCCAAATTTAACACCTTGTTTCACAAGGTAGTTTTTTTGTTCTTTATTTCAAGAGATACTAATATTACAAATGTGGATTTATTTGTCAGTTCTTTAAAAATTGCGTACAGAAATATCTTGAATATAATGCTTAAATAAAATTAAACTTGGTCTTCTTAAGCATTTGTTTAACGTTTAATACTAAATAAACTTGAAAAAGTCTTCCACAGCTTTTTTTATTCTCATTACATTTATATCGATATTTTTTACAAATAGAAATACTTTAAAATTCACGTTTATTTATAAATGCTTAATTTATTGGATTGGATTAAATTGAATGGTTGTATTTTAGGTGTTTTTGTCGTAATGAAATATATACATATATATATATATATATATATATATATATATATATTTACATTTGGAAGAGAGCAATGAGCGTATTGACTAGCAATTAGAAAAGTTCTTATAAAAACGTGTGGCTGGCTATATAGAATTTTTGAAGCAACCACAGAAATAACTATGTGCAGTAAACTACATATTTAATCTCGTCTCAGATTCACAAAAGTCTTAAAGCAAGCAATTCGTGATATAACGGAGTGGAAAATATGAAAGATATAAGTTGGAGATTACATTTGACAGTGCTGTCGATTTTGTGCATCATAGATAATCCTAATAAAGATATCTCGAAATTGGATGGAGCACTATATATTGTCTTTTTTGTAGTTCTCACTTACATACATAAGCTTAAGTATGATTATTCCCACTACCGGTGAATACTTTATGACCATCAAGGAAATATCCACAAATTGCTTGAAGGCAATAACATATGTTCACAATATAAAGAACTGAATGTACTTATAGGATTATCGAACCAAATAAAAAAGCATACAAATGCATAAAATTTCAGATTTTTCAAGTACCAGTCAAATAACTTTATGTCCATTAAGGAAATCTTACGTAAATTGCACGAAGACAGTAATGCATGCACATTAAATAAAAAAAAATAAATATGCTTATAGGATTATCAAATTAAATAAAAAACATAAAGTCACTTATAGAATTTGAGGTTTTAAAAATATTTTTTAAGTCAGGTTTTTATAGGAAGTTTAGTTTGTACGTATTCTAGAACGGAAGAAAAATACTTGAAATAAACTCGCGATGTCTACGGAACTTTATTGCCTGGTATATCTAGACTTTCAGAGATGTGTATGCGTTTAACCAACTAATTTAGGCAACTGTAACATAGAGATATCCATAAATCCAGGGAATTTCTAAAATGTAACACGCTCCTGATCAGAACTAAAAAGCGCGCAGTTTGTCCTGTTCATCAGGAAGAAAGCAGTTAACATGAGACAGTTATAAAATTGAAATTTTCCCAAGATATCCATTCCCTCTGTTCTGAATTATCCGCAAGTAGAATTTATGCTGCTTTCCAACGAAGTGAAAGGTCTAGAGATACGTTATCTCGTGAGAACAGGTACATCACAACAGGTGCAAACAAAATTGACTGTAAGCAGCACTTCACTTTACAGTTAATATTAATATTACCGGATAAAAACCACTTTAACTATTCTGGGGACTCTGCTCAATACATGGTGGAGATGAGGAGGAAGCTTTTCTTGGTGGATAGAAATAATGAAAACACTCAATAAAATGTGATAGTTTGTAAATATTATGCTCAGGCTTATTTGAAAAAGTATACAATAAGCCAATTAGTCTTAATCTTCTGACGTTCATTTGTTCACCCCAATGTGATAAAAATGCAAAACAGAAATGGGGGAGGATGAATGTACTCTCTTGTATGGGGTTGATACATAGGAAACGGAGGGATAGAATAGAGGAAGAACACAGAATAGAATAGGAAACAGTCGAAATAGGTGTTATGGTAGTTGTTTTTAAAACATCACTAATAACTACAACAAAGTGGTTAATCCTGCTGGACTCTCTGATCTTCGAGTCACTGGTTATAACTTCTGACAAGGAAAGGAACTTAACAAGCTCAACCAAACTTTATAAAATTTTGTAACAATGAATGGAAGATATTAGTGCATTTCTAACCCTTGAAATGACCCCTATTTTCATTTTACGTGTCGTCAATCCAGTTGTTTGTGGCTCTCATAGAAAAACAACTCCATAAGAAGCCACAGTATAATGCTCATATGTTTCGACATTCCATTTGGGAAGTAGGACAATATTTCAGAAATATATATCAATAAAATGTTGGTACTGCTACCAAGGATATACGATGTAATTATAAACTAGTTCTGTAGTTCAATTGAAGAGAGGGAAAAAATAGTATATTCAAATTTTGCTTCTTTTGATACAAGTAAATCCATGAACGAGTCTGATTAAACACTTTCATTCTTCGTTACCGGGAATTTTCCTATTATTCTTAAACTTTTGATAAGGAGTGCTTTTTTATTACAAAATACAAGGTCTATATCATTAGGTCGTGATGTGAAAATATTTATTTAACTAGCCGCCCGCAACCAACATGGTCGCTTTTAGTTTTATATTTTCTTTTGCAAAACAACTCAACTGAAAGAAACGTATATAAGGAATGGTACTATTACCTGTCATCATAAATATACGTTGTTAAGTGGTAGTACGATCTAAGCCATAATTATAATCATTTCAAAATTCTCTAAAAGGCTGATTCTAAAACATCGGGATTAAAAAAATATGGATTTCCGTTACTTCAGAGTACAGTTAAAGATAAGACTGAGAAACCCAACAACAAAGATTTTAAAAATTACATTCCTTTCTGTATGTAATATTTTTTTAAATTAAGATATCTACACTTTATCATTGCATCAAATAAGAAATTGTTAGAGACAATTTTTTTCACTAAAAAAGGAGTAAAAAAATTCAGAAAGTACTAAATTATAGTGTGGATTACATCACTCTCTTTATGTATTATTGTTCACAGTTCAGATATCTACACTTAATCATACCAAATAAAAAATTGATGGGAAAATTTCTTCACTTATAAAATGGAGTAAAAATTCAGCAAGTACTACTAAAAAAAGTGCAGACAATTAACTCTTACTTACTATTAACATATTATAATGCAATTATTAATATTTTACTATGATATTCCTCAAACTTCTTGATATACACAGCTGAATATTTCAGAAATAGGAGATACTACAGTGACAGAATCAAAAGAAAGGACTCTAGACAAACCTACATACAACTGTCCATGACTAAAAACTGGATTTGATAGGTCTAAACATATTTTGTCAAAAGAATGTCCTCTTACATTCATTTAGAAAAACCGATGGAAAAAAAGAATAAATTATCTCGTGAATAAATTAAAATTATTCACATGTAAAATACAGCGATTAAATTGCACCAAACTACCTACTATCATCGAACCGCTTCACACACGCGGTTGGCCGCTAATGTTTACATCTAGTAGTTCCAGCCGTTGCCATTCGGACTGTAGAAATATCGCCGATTTTTGTGCCGCATACCTACGCGTTTTATATATATAGATGCTATCAAACATGGTATTTACTGAAGAAATTACAGAAAAATTAAAATATATCAAAAGTTGAAATACACTGGTGTAAAAAATTAAGAGAATTTGCAGACTTGATCGATTATCTCTAGAACTACTGTACCGATTTTAATGAAATTTGATATGTACATACATTGATACAATACAAAACAAAAAAGCATTCAATAATTGTAATACACACGCATAATCGTGCGTAACACTCGTTGGAGTCGGAAGGTATGAAACAGCGGTTGCAGAATAAACAAAAAATGGGTTAATAGATGGGTTAATAAGGGGTATGGTCTCCTCTTACAGATATACAGGTCTCGCAGCGTGATTTCATACTTGAAATAAGGCAGTCTATCATTTCCTGTGGCAATTGGTCCCACTCGTTCAGCAACGCTGCTTACCTTTCTATATTATACCTTTCTATATTATACCTTTCTATATTATTTATAATTTACTGTAAGATACCTCTACTTACCTTATTTGTTGACAAAATCCCTAAAGAAAATAAAATACATTCATTTTAAACTTCAATATTTTGAAATTTCATATTTGTTGCTAATCTTGCAGTGATTGCATGATTGAGATTTATTTTTGGTTGACCAATTTCGTGTTATAATTATTAATTCAGGCTTTGCATATTACAAGGTTAAAAATATTACAAGAGAAAATGAATTAGCTTGCAAAATTTCTTTCTTTGTTCACCGTCGTATAATCTTTTCAATGAGCATGTTCCTTCACCTTTAATTTAATGCTCTTGTAAACAACAGATTTCAGAGTTTTGCAGTTTAAGTTTATTTAATATTATATTCCATAACAAGTCTTGACAAATTTTATCCTTACTTTTCTAGATTTAATTTACACTCAGAAACATGTGTCTTAGTATATTTAACACTGTTAATTAAATCACGGTTTCTCGGAATACTGGAAGTAAAGCTGATTTCACTAGATGAGAATTCTCGTTAAGTAAGCATGAAACTAAATTTTGTAGCATATTCCTTTGGATTTCCTTATTTTCGTGGAAAATAATAATTTGTAGTTAGCTGTTTTACGATTACTAAAACCAATAAATTGTAAAACTTATATTTACATACCTGCACTTAAAATATATATCTAGATAATGAAATTATCTAAATATCCCTTATTAATGACAACAGATTTTCAGACAAAATAAGTTCTGACTCCCCCCCCCCTCCGAAAAAAAATAACGAAATGCAACCTTAATGTCGCTTTCATTAACAATCAGCCAGTCTCAAATTAAGTGTGAAATGAACCTAGCCTTTGTTATTTTTTAATTAAATTTTTGTTTTATGTCAAACTTTCATTCATAGTATATATAACTAGTTATATGTTAAGTTTTTAAACTAGTGGTGAGGGCATTTATACGACTCTTTGAAAGTGAATATCTCAAAGGTTTTATAAAAAAAATATTTCGATTTACTTATTACCTTTCTCGGCTTTCTTATAAATAAATTCTTAAAGCAACCGCAGAATATTATTAATCTCTTGTAACTGTTTCAGGTAGCAAGAACTAAGCCCCTTCTCTAGTTTCTCTAAGGACCTCTATCTATTCCTTAACAGATTTTATCCTCATCCTTGGTATTAATCTTACATGTACTGGAAAAGTATAAAGTTTTGTAGAAGATCACATAGATTTAACTCATAACATAAATAACTTTCAAGATCCTGTAAAATGGATGCGACTTTTGTTGAATTATAAAAGAATAAAAAAAACGATTTTCGAAAGAGCTCATGAGAAATTGGTAGCCCTAACATTTCACTTACAAGTAAATTTTATCAAATACCAGTTTCAGTTAATTATATTAAAATTAAACACTGATAATCCAGAAACACTGAGATTATATCTGATATACAGTGAAACTTCTCTAACGGCAGCCAGTAATGATTAATAAAAAATAGCCGTTTTTAGGGTTGGCCATCGGAAAGCGGTTTCATCCATGACATTGGCCTTTTAGAGTCATTAATGCTACAAACATAATGTGGCCGTTTAGAGGAGTTCCTGGCTAGAGAAATTTCCCTGTGGATGCTGAGTTAAACCTATTATAAAAACATAAAATGCTATAAATATATGTATTTGTTTTATATTTTAGACACTCAACATGTCATTTAAAAAAAGTTTGAAAAGTAATTGAAAAAAAATCTTAGTAAAAATGTAAGAATTTAGCTTTACTGTGTATACTGACACTATTTATAACACCAAGAAAACAAATTCTGTTTTATCGTGCTCATATTTGTTTTATAAAATGTACATTTTCGTTGTTATTTTAGTTTGAAAACGTAATGGATGCAAAAATTAAGAAATTTTCTCTGCTTGCGATTCTTACAACTTTACGTTTCTGTATAAATAAAATAGATCACAAAAATAAATATTAATCTACATGTTATTAATCTGAACCTTTTTTACATTCACTACGAGAATTAATAGTAGACACGAATATATTTTGGATGTAGCATAAAGTAGAAATTCCTGAGAAAAGTTTTACTTTATCTTCCAGCTGTAAATCTCAAAATCAAATGTAAAGAAATACCATGCTAGAATTCTTACATGAATTGTTATTAAACCGAAGCTTTTAAAAGACGAACACCGAAATCTACGCAGTAAATTCGGTCAATTGTTGCAACAATTTATTAGCTTTACATGTATTTTTCACACTTTTTTTTATATTCATCTCAAGTTCTCACACGTTTTGCCTCAACAAAGATATTTCTAGCTACTCGTGTTTCAAAAGTGTTCAGGAAGGTATCAATATTTCTCTTCTTCTTCGTAATATAATTCTATTTATGTAACATTATAGCATACCATTGTTGTCTGTGTTTTTATATGTGCGCGATTTTCATACGTCTTCATAATTAAACCGGTAAGTGTGTTTCTGATACCTGATCAACATCTTACGTAACTAGTGAGATATGCAAAAAAAATTAGTGAATAATTTTTTTCATGTATGAGATGCTTGGAAATGAAAACAAAATTACTTTGCTTCCTGTATTATAACCAGGGCCCCCAGAGAGAAAAATGTATTAAACACAGATTGCATCTAAAAAAACCCAGACTATAAAAAACAACTTTCATAAAATAGTTAAGAGGGTAAAATAGTTAAGAGGTTCATGAAATTTCATAAGATTTCATATTTGTGATTATGGAATCCATCTTTGATATCACGTATCAAATATCAAATTTCTGTAATAGTTTTGTAAGATAGAAATATATCACGTTTCAAGAGAAATTATTTCATAATAATTTGTATGACCATCGCAATATCATAGTAATTTTTTCGTTAGCCGTATATTTAATAAAACTGTCTTACTGTATTGAAATTAAGCTTATAATAGGAAAAAAATTTGCTATATTTTAAACTTTAAAGGGACTTCAGATTCGAAGAGAAGATATAAAATATTTGTCACCATCTAGCTATCACCGATTAAAAAAGACTGAAGTATTAGTTTTTGAATAAAGCGAAAACATTTATAGCTTTCCTTTCTAAATATGTTTTCAGTTCCATTATAGTATCAATTGTCATGAATGTTAATTTAAGAATATTTAATATAGTAATATTCATAATATGTATTTTCCTGTGTGAATATGACGCACTATCAATTGTCATGAATGTTAATTTAAGAATATTGATATTCATGTGCGAGTATGACGCACGTGTGAGTATGACCCACTATCAATTTTTTTCATTAGAGGATTCTCTATCTGATTTTAAGTTATAGTTACATAAATTATATTCTCCTGCACCTTAATGTGTGTGAACATTAAGGTGCAGGAGAATCAAAGCGTGAGAAATTTATTTTCAAGGTAAAAAATAAAGTTAAATTTATAATATCTAAGTAGTAGAGGAATGTATAATAAATATTACACATATTTTAACCTTTAAAGATATAATTTAATATTTACAAGTAAATTATTTTATTAATAAAGAAATTCATTGTATTGAAAAAATTCGAGTGCAGTAACATAGCTTTGGAGGTCCAGAATAATACTCATCACAACATTACTTACAGAAGCACCCTGAGTATAAACTAATGGAAGGTATTCTATAATAAACGAAGAATAAATTGTTTACCCAAAAGTCAAAAGTTATTTAGCAACAAAAGCATTTCAAGTAGGTTATTAAATAATAACAGCTTTCAATAAAGTATATCCTATTGGCAAAATAAGATTAAAAGGGGGGAAATGATTTTATGAGATTTAAATATTTTCTAGAATTGAGTTATATATTTATATGATTTTCTTTTGAAAGGATATGTTTCAAAGTGAGAGCTGAGCACGATCCATTATTTGTTACTTAATTTTTAGTTTTCTTCAGAAACGAATTTATTTTATCGTAATATTCCCGGTCCTTAGTGGAAGAATGAAAAATTAAAATATATCCATTAAAAATGTATAGTTTATTGATTAAAAGGGTAATTTTGGGACCTTTTAACTTAAAATTTAATTAATTAAAAAACAAAATAGAAGTAATTAATGAGATTTCCGTCCAGTGCATTTCATGATAAATAGTATGCACTTATTTATCATAATAAAGGGATTAGGAGGTATTTATTTAAAGTACAAAACCCCTTTTTTCGGATAAAGCACCATATTCAGTTTTATGTGTTCTTTAATTCATTTTGAGACAAGAGCAGACAATATGACTGTTGTTGAATAATTTATAAGCATTTTTGTCTCAAAGTAGTTATCTAAAAATATGAAAATAATAAAGAAAAACTTACGATAATTTTTATATTTCTTGATTTTAATTTAGGGATTCATAATCAGTATGTTTTACGAATTAAATATCCTTATTCAATGTAAACCGTTTTCGTTATTAAGACAGCATCGGACATCACAATTTTTTTAATATTAAGTACAGGTTATCTGCATTGGCATGGTCATAATTAACTTTAGAGGTTCCTGGAAGCTAGAGCTCCATATCCTTTGTATTCAATGTGGAGTGTATTATGGTTTGGTTTGGAGTGCTATGGTCAACTTTTTGCTACACGAGGGCTAATTAGACCGGACACCTACAGTCTAAAACCGATTCTAAACGGCTACAAATACCCATGCCAACAGTGGGATTCGAACCCGCAGGATCTGAATCGTAAGTCAGCGCCCTAGCCATTCGGCCATCAACTGGCAGGGATGTATCATGTTTACCGTTCTCTAAAATTGATTATAATAGTACTGATTGTGTCTGTGTGAAAAAAAAGTGGATTAAATTAAATTGCAAATAGTTTAAAAAGCTTAGGTTGGTATGTAATTAAGGAATAACTGGGGGTGTAGAGAAAAGATCAATGAAAGAGACAGAGAATTTTGGAAACAAATATTAAACCTGAGACAATCAAGGAAGATTCAAAGCGTAAGTATGGCCAGGCAGAGATCCAACGAGAAAGAAGCAACGGATTCTGCAAAGAGAGCTAATGGGATATGAGTCAGTGGGCGGAGCAACATGAATGGAGCTGCAGTTGATTGTTTGGAGTGACAGTTCGGAAACCAGAAGTAGTCAAATGAGTGGGGATTTGAAGCAAGAAGAGGAAAAAAGAAGTAAGCTGTTATGAATGGGAACAAGCCCAGGGTTTATTATCAGTGTGGCTTTAGGTCGCCTGGGAAATTCTCTAGAGTCATAATCTGGGAGGTTAATTAAGTCTTCAATATTTACTGCATATAGGTTATCATAAAAGTTTATTGCAAGTTCTTTGATATGGTTTCTAATGGGCACTATTGTCAAATCTCTATGAATAACTTCGTTACGGATGTACCAAAGGTTATCTGCTTGTAAAGAAATGGTATTTTTTTGCAGTTTTCGTATACGCAATACTGAATATATGTCCATTAAAAGAGCCACGATTTATTCATTGGTCATATTCTAAGGTTTCTTAATATTTTAGGTGCGAAACATGCATTCTAAGGACGAAGTTAGAAATTATGATTACACACTTCACTCGCAATATGATATTAAAATAAAATAACCCTGTTTAAGAAAAATATTGTATGCGAATTTCAATATAATAATTTTTAAAGTCAACTCCTTGTTTGATATTTGTTTACAAAAATCAAAAACGAAGCAAAGAGAAACCAAGAGTAAACTTAAAATATGTATAGTGCCATTAATTAAGATAGAATTTAAGTGAATCTTGAGTAAATATTCATTGGATATTTAACATCGTAGTAATTTAGAGTAATAACGGTGGATATTTCCTTCTTGATCCTTTATACAGTAGAAAGTTGTTATTCGATTAAGACTCATTGTCCAAGTAATTTACCACTAAGCCCCAGCAGAGTAGGGTCGCAAACACCTCGTTTCCAAGCTCTCCAATTCAGCAGGTATACATCATCTTCAAAATTTATACGATAAAATTATAAGGGGTAGTACAAATAAATGTTTGAATTTTAAGTTTTTATGTTAGAAGGAATTATAGGCTTAATACTTTATGAAAATTCGCTAAGATACATTTAATTTCGAACATACCTTTATATTTTAGCTCTAAAATTTAAAAAAATGGTTAGTTATTAAGGAAATTGCTCCATCATTTGTTAAAAAAGCCCAACAAATATATTAACAACTGTTTTTTTTTTAATTGGACTCATATCATTTTTGCTTCAATGTAAAACTAAAAATAAATCTCGTTTTAGCTGGTAGATAAGAATGTATACACTAAATTTTCTCTTTTGTCTGAATCTATTTAAAGAATGTAATTCGGGAATGGAACTTTAGATTTGTCGCTGAAAGATATTACGTTGCGCTGTCGCATCATGGTATGCAGTAATTTGGAGATTAAGTTCTTTAGTAGCGTAACAACCCTGTGCATATTGGAAGCCATAAAGTTTAATGCAGATTAAAAACTAACATAATTCTTACGCTGGAATTACATAGAAATTATAATTTAAAATAACTTGAAAGGGTTTGGACGTAAATTTCTTTGTGTTACTGATATGTGCACTCAAATGAAATGTACGAAATGATTATTTCAGTACGTTTCCTATTTATATAACCATTGTATTGAAATTCATACTCAGGATACGTTTATAACACGTGATATAGACGTGTAAAAACTGAATACTTCCATATCAAGGTGTTGATTATTCATAAATTTTATTCAGTATTTTACGTATTTGAGAATTACACTTTTTTGGATTATACATTATTGATATAATGGAGAGCGCGAGAAAATCCTCTTTCTCACCTTTTATATTGAGTAACTTCTGATTTTAATGCTAGACTAAGAATTCTATTAATTAATTGACCCTGATCATGTGGTATTTCTTCGAAGGGGAATCGAGATCACGGAAGTCTAAAAATAACTTTCCTGCGCGTGCAATGAAAGATAATATTAGGTTATTTCCATTTCCGATTTCGTTTTTGAAATAGGGCTGGGTTTTATAGATAAATACTTAGGATACGCGTTAGATGTATCACAATTAACATTAGTGGGGCATTATTATTACAATATACATATATATATATATATATATATATATATATATATATATATATATATATATATATATATATATATATATATATATATATATACACACATATATGTGTGTGTGTATATATATATATATATAAATATAGCAAACAAAGAAATTACGAAAACCGTGCGAGACAGCCACGTATTCGCATAAAATGGGTAGTACAATCGTATCAATGTGCAATACAGAAAAAAAGACAAAAAAAATTTGTAATTAAGCTTTAATTCTTTGAAAATATGGAAAAAACATGAAAAGATGATTTAGGGCAACAATTTGTTTACATGTAAACGATAAAAAAAGTATTGTTTAGAAATGATGCACAATTTTTAAGGGGACCAAGACATTCTCGACAGTCGTAAACAACAAAAAATTGGCTGTTACGTAAACCTTTATATCTCTTTAAAATATGAATGGATTCTTATGATGTTTTTTACCAGTGATTAAGAATATTTTTGTGAGTATTTCAACAGGAATTAATATTAATAATATTGGTAATTTCTTTTAGAATACCTTCTCAAACAGGATGAATTATTTTTCAAAAAATTTTACATGTCTATAATTAGATACATTTTTCTAGAAAAATATAAAAGTACTTACCTTGAAATTTTCCAATATTATCAAAAACATTTTATTTGATGTTGTAAACCTGTTTTTGTAATTATTTTCATGACTGTATGAAAAAATAAAAAATTCTAACTTCGAGTTCAAAATAAAGCACATTTTTGCCACTAATAATTGGCTGTAAGAAAAAATTATCAGCACTGTATAAAAATTTTTTAGCTTCACTAGTATTACCTATACCATATCTACATTGCTATAAAATTTCAAATTTATATATGCAGTAGAATTTATAAAAAGTGTATCTAAGCAAAGAAAAAACACATTTTGAGAAAATTCAAAAAAACACTTTGGATACAAATTTTTTTATATTTCTATGCCATCAAAACATTCCTGGCCCATATTCATTTTGGGACATTGCTTCTAAATTGTCTGACTGCTTTTTGAGTCTTTTTTTGTGTATTGAAGCTTCTTTAGACAGTTTTTGAATCTTTAGTTCAGCTTCACAAATCCGAACTGTGTCTATTTTCCTGAGTGATGCTCTCATATTTTTCCCAGGAATGATACCCATTTTTTCAAATACTTTTACTCGACTGCCAACACCCTCATTAAAACAGATTACTGCATCCATTACACCAATATTCAGGCATGTAATTCCAACAAATGTGGTTTTGGGCAGTCTTTCCCAAATACAGCTATTGAAGCTTTCATTAGGATTTTGAGTGCGACCATGTAGACATTTTTCCAAAAGCTTTCTATCTGTCAAGCTTCTGAAAATTGGTTTTATAGCACTAAGTACTGCTTCAGGTAATGGGTGTTTGTGCGAATACTCAGCACCGGTTTCTTGAGCTTTATTGTATCAGCACCATGTTTCAGATCCTGAAGGACAGACACCATGTTGAGGGTTGGCATCTGTTGACAGACGATGAAAATAGATAGCCCATACTGCCTTAATCATATCTGTTACAGATTTTGAGGTATTTTGGCGGATTGCCCTACCATAGTAATTTTGAAGTTTATTTATTTCTGTTTCTGTTAAACGTCCTCGACCAGAAATACTTTTCCCATCAGAAAGCTTTTTTTTCTTCATCTCCTTACACAGAGATCTCAAACGTGATCCCATTCTTTTTTGAACATGGGCGATGCACTCTAATTTTTCAATATGTACATCACTACCATATACGTTAGATTCAGAGACTTTTGTGAAACCTTTAGAATCACCATCCCCTAAATACTTTATGTATCGAACATGACGTGTCTCTTCTGAGCGTTGGAAAATAGCTAGCACACCAGCTGATTCCATACCTCCACTATAACCAGTAAAATTTTTTTGGCAGTCATGTTCCTTACCAGATTTATTTTTACAGTAAAAGCAGTATTTAGTGAGGCACTCGAAGTCAATTACTTTCCCAGTTTCTAAAGAAGTAGCACACACAACACCGTTTAGAGAAGTATGCCCTCTCTTCTGCCAAGTGCCATCAAACACTGCAATAATATCCCTGTTTCCCTGCTGTAACTGCACAGTCTCATTCACAGCATTTAACATTGAATCCCTGCATACATCAGACAAATGATCAATTATAATTTTATTAAATCTTTCAAATTTAGTTGGAGGTGGTGGTAGATTCATCATGCCACACAATATCTGTGCTGCTTTCTCACCTTTGCCAATGGTTCGCATACCATAGACAAGGCGAATATTTATATCATAATTGTGATTAGATAAACTGGAAGTCATAGAACTTGTAGATGTGCTGCATGATGTACACAAAAATACTAAATTTGTTGCAAGGCCCTTACGACTGCTGATCTCTTCATAAACATCAAAGTTACCTGAAGAATTACAATTTTTACATTTACTAAGAGTGTTCAACAAACTCCGAAGCACATTTAATTCCACAATAACATTGCAATTATTTTCCTCGGCAAACACATGATTGCTTTCAAAATCAAATTTAATTTTCTTACTTGAAGAGCTCATATTCAGATTATCACTGGATGTAGATGCAGTAGATAAATTATCAGATTTTGTATTCCGATATTGATTACCGTAAAATTTCCTTTTCCCAAATTTCTTTATGCGTGTCATTTCAATATTATGACAATTTAACACAAATATATCAAACAAATAATAAAGTTAAGCACACTTAAAATGATTTTAACTGATTCAAAATGTGAAAAATGCAAACCACTGTCTCACAAACCACGAGGTAAACAAACCAAGCAAAGCCGGAAACGGTGAGGGAAATTCACACAGCTTCAAGAATTCGAGCCAGTTAATCTCGAAGTTAAGAAAAAAGGAGTTAGTGATAAGAGAAACAAAGATGTATTTGCAACAGAATGAGAATCTCATGTTTACGGTTTAAATGGGCGTGGCAAGCGTGGCTTTAAGTAGGAGGGGCAAGTTTGTTTACAATATAATTGACAATTAAATCAAGTTATATTACTAGAAATGTATATAAATTATATATTTTTAGAAAGCTCAGAACCTCCTCTATTTTTTAAGATAAAAAATGAAAAATCAATTTTTTGAAGCAAATTTATGTCTTGGTCCCCTTAATATAGCGTGTGGTCTCCTCGAACAGCTAAGAGTGCTGCACACCTGTTTTCTATGGATGCGATGATGTTATCGGTCAGACTTTATGGAATACTGTTCCACTCCTCAAGAAGTGCAATTTCCATGACCCAGATAGTAAAAGGAGGCCTTGGTCTCGCTGCAATGCGTCATCCGAGCATGTCCCAAATATTCTCGATTGGATTCAGGTCAGGAGAGCACGCTGGCCATTCCATACGCTGTATTGTTTCAGCTTCAAGCATGTTCTCCACAAGACGAGCTGTATGCATTCTGGCATTATCATGCTGGAAAACAAAGGAATCTCCAATGGCTGCAGCGTAAGGTATGACATGAGGTCTCAGTATCTCGTCTGCATACCTTCGGGCCGTCAAAGTATCATTCCGAATGATATTCAGGTCCCTACGTCCACCTATGCTGATTTCACCCCATACCATAAAACCAGATCGTCTGTATTGTGACCTCTCACGAACGAATGTGGGGTTATTTCGAGTGTCCCTTTCCTAACATGCTAAAACACGTCGGGTGTCACACTCCAGACTGAATCGGGACTCGTCTGTAAACAGCACTTGGCTGCAATCATGTTGCTCCCAATCTCGATGTTCAGCAGCCCCTCTTCTTCGGGCCGCATGGTGGCGTGAGGTCCAAGGAATGCAGACCAATTCCCGACGTGCATAGAGACCTCCCTGATAAAGCTTATTACTTACTGTTTGGCTGGACACCCTTCGTCCTGTTGCCAAGAGCAACTGTCTTTGCAGCTGAGTAGCATTGTCTGTTCTGTTTCGACGAGCTGTTAACAGTGTATACCGGTCATCAGTTGCTGTAGTGGCGCGTGGCCGACCTTGCTCTGATCGACGTCTAACATTCCCTGTTTCTTGGAATCAATTCCACAGCGTTGCAACGACAATTCTGGCGACTCCAACAGCGTACGCGATACTACGTTGCGTTTGCCCGGATTCAAGTCTGCCTATAATACGCCATGCCATGAATTCCGGTAAATCACGTAGTTGAGACATTTTCAAGTCACCTTTTCTGAAAAAGAATAACTGAGCAATCGAATTTCACAGTTAAGGCAGTGAAATAGACGTTTCTGCAACATCCCGATTTTCGCCCTTATGTTCTTTTTCTGGTTTTTGACGTCATGAACTTTGATTTGCATATGAAGTTTTCTACTTTTGTTTCCTGCTAGGCTTTAAATTCTGGATGATTTATTTTATGTTACTTATCGGTGTAAGTATTTGCGTAATTTCGTTAAAACCATGTTTTCTGCTAATTGTTTTGAGCAGTGTATATATATATATATATATTCTCCATCAAATTCATTTTACAGTATACAAATGAACTTTTAAACGATTAAGATGAATGCGCTAAATACACTGAATCATCCTTGAAGCATATGGGCTGATTTTAATTTAAATTATGTAGCTGAATATAATACCTTAATCACAGTCGATATTCTGCAATTTTTATTTTCTAAAGTGTAATTTCTGAAGTGTAATTTTTTTTCGAGGAAACTTCATTCTAAATACAATGATTTCTTTCCTATTTTCTCTTTTTTGAAATTGCATCTAAGCACAAAATAATTTCATCTTGCATGATTGAGAGAATTTATTGATTAGAAAAGAGTAAACGTAAAAGTAAATAAGCTGTTAAACTGCTGGACATATTACGTAACATCTGTTTCATTATTTTGAGTTTTTTAATATTATTAATTTTTTAAGGACTGTAAAAATGTTTATTCGTATCTTTTTATTTGTAAAATATCTTTGTTCTTCTTATTAGGTTTCTAATTTGGTATTTTGTTTTTTGACTTATAATTACTTGTTTAAGATTATTTGTTTTTAAAATATAAATTAAAAATATATTTTTTAACTTATTTTCTAAATTTTTACATTTAAATAATGAAATTGAAAATGGTTATATAAAGATCAGACATTTAGCAAAATATACACAGTTCGGTGAAGAATCAAGAAATTTACATTTTCAAATCAATAATACCTTGATTAGAATTAATAAAAATTCTTAGTTTTAATTTTGACGATAAAAATCCAAAAATACCCGAAAGAGAGTTTTGACAACATGATGTATAGTTGCGATAATTATGTATATTTACATTCTTGTAATTGAATCTATTGTCAAGATACTCTTTTGCTTTCCTTATGAATATGAGTCAGTGTTACTTTTAATTAAAAACTTAATCTTCCTACATTAATTTGAACTTTGAAAAAATGAATTTACATACTAGGGTATATCGTATTCCTGCTGCTTTCATTATGAAAATGTAAATCATGCACCATAATTTTTAAAGTATAGAGAATATATGAAGATATAGTCTTCCCAGCGTACAAAAAAACATTACATATTAAGTTTTTATTCGGTGCGGGATGTGACCTTACAACCCATTTATAGATGCTCCAATTACAGCTAAGTAATTGCAATTCAATGTCTGAAGAATAGCACAATAATGTATAATATTTTCGAGAACAGTTCGATGTAGTAATACTAACAGAACAAGAATAAACCATTGATGATTTTAGATAACATAGAAAACAAGATTGAATAAAGGCCTCTGATAGATTTAGCATGAAAACAGATCGTAAATCATGAGTTTTAGTTAGAAGTATTCACGTACATTTAACGTATATATTACGATTGAAAATTAAGTTAGAGATTTTACGAATATGTTGCATATTATAGCATTTAAAACTAGATTTTATTCAATGACCACAAAATTCCATATTAACTAAACATGCATATACCAAGTAGGGTGGGTCGTTTTTAACTGCTTTTTAAAATCGAAATCACCTCTGGTGGGAAAAGTTGCGTATTGCTATCAAATGTTTGTAAAAAAAATTGAAATTAAAATATAGGGCCCCCCGCCTTCAAGGGCCCCCCGCCCGGCCCTTGAAGTTTCTCCAAAAACGTAAAAAAAAAGCATTTTTTATTTATTTTTAGTTTTTTTACGTATCAAACATTTTAACCGTCTGTAGTGGAAATTGTTGCATAGCAAGTCCTTTTGTTTGTGAAAAACATTATTTTGACATTGTATTATATTAAACGGACCAAGGAACTTTAAACCCCGTTATGTTAAATTTTCAATATTTTACTCCATATACAAAATGAGAATAAATAATATTGCAGTTTTAATACATTGTAACCACTTAGAATTCTCGAATAAGTATTTTGGGGAAGAATAAGCCCTGTTTTTCAAAAATAAATCTTCAAAATTGCTAGCATTTTTCAAAATGTTCCACGCGCCTTAATTTTCTTCTGATTTCATTCAAATTTCTTGGGATTGTTATAGTATTTGTCACAAAACTGTGCATCATTCTTTGAAACCACAAGTATTTTTCAAATTTGTAGACAATGAAATAAGGCAAAAAACATAAAAAAATAACAGCCAGGTTTAAAAAAAAAATTTTATTTTTCATTTGTGCAAAAAAAGAAGTTCAATGCACAATTATGTTAATATATGTATGGTAAACATATATTAAAAAATTGAAGGTTTTTAAATGATATGGAATGTGCAAGGAGCATTTTGAAAAATGCTAGCATTTATTTTTTTATTTGAAAAACAGGCATTATTCTGCCAAAATATCCTTATTTTGAATTCTAAGGGTCTTCAGTGTTGTCAAAAAAAATACCAATTATTACCAATTATTCTTATTCTGTATATAGATTTAAAAATTAAAAATTAAAAATTGCGAGGTTGAAGGTCCCCTATACCTATAAAGCCCCCGCTATGCCGGCGAATTTGTTTTGAATTTCACCGATAGATGGTGAGATTGTACTGCGTGGTTTCATAAAAAGTGTCATAAAAAAAGTTTCCTTAAAAAGTTTCATAAAAAATTCATGAATATAAAGAAGTGGCTTACAATGGCAAATAGAGTGCTTCGTCTCTATATTGGTACAGAAGAGCCATCACTTGAAATAGAGTCTATTGTGGTATATATTGTAAAAGTGTATGCAAAAGTTTGGTTTTTCACTAAAAGTGAGCCTACATGCACAGCAGGTACAGAGAATCTTTGGGAAGTTATACACTACTCAAGATATCTGAGCGATGAGCTGAAATTAGTAGTGGATTCTGTAATCCAAATGAATGATTTTATGATCACCCAGAAAACCTTCTGATTGCCATGATCAACGACAAACGATCCTATGTGAGGAAATTAAGCTTCAGAAGAATCATGAAGGCCCAAACACTTCCAAATGAAACAACTTGAGATTTTGTCATTCCGCCTCTCAAATTTCACGCAAACGACTGTACAGAATTGATCAATTGGAAGAAATGTTTACTTACAGAACTCCCACTGAATAAACATATACCCAGTGCAGAAATTGAGAAAATGTCTGAAATAGGTGGCTTTATTGAAAGTAAGCTGTGGACTCTTCAATGCCATCCACAAGATGTCGAAAGGGCAGTCAAGATAGTGTCAAAGGCATCCTCATCTGTCTCTGGAAGAAAAAGTCGCGATGGCTTTATACGCACAACATTGGTGTCTCGAAAGCTGATACGAAACGTCGAAAATGAGGCAAAATATAAAGTGTAAGACTGCTATATCACTAAACAGGGAAAAAATTGCGCCCATATTTATTTGGGAGGTTGGGTGGGTGCGGGAGGAATTCGAATGCAACCACCTTCTCGTGGTGAATTCTGGATTATCCTGACATAATTTTGGCAAAATAACCAAAGAGCTGCTTTAATCCTTTGACGCAGATGGTACATTGAGTTTAATAATGACTTTAATTTTTAAAATATGTTTAATAAAAATTCTGCTTCAAAGGGTTAAAATATAAAAATTTCGCCGGCTTAGCGGGGTCTTTAAATATGATACGATATGAAAATAATTTTTTTCACAAACAAAGGGTGTTGCTATGCAGCAATTTCCACTGCGGTTAAAATTTTTGATACTAAAAAATTTAAAAATAAATAATAAATGCATTTTTTTACATTTTTGGAGAAACTTTAAGGGCCAAGCGGGGGGGGGGGCTTAAATATAATTTAATTTCAAAATTTTTTTTTCACAAACAAAGGTTCTTTCTATGCAACAATTCCCACTACATGTGGTTAAAACTTTTATACTAAAAAAAATTAAAAAATAAATAAAAAATGTATTTTTTTACATTTTTGGAGAAACTTCAAGGGTTGGGCGGGGGGGGGGGGGGTAAAACATATTAATTACAAAAAAAAATAATTCCAAACATTTGATAGCAAATACACATTTTTTCCCACCACAGGCGATTTCGAGTTTAAAAAAAAAAGGTAAAAACGACCCATCCTAATGCCAAGGTATGATGGGAACTTATATGAAATATAAATTGCGGTATGTGCCAGGAATGCTTCGCATTGCAAAATTCTGATTATAATCATGTTTATTACGATTGCTGTAATCCAGGTGGATAAGGAGTGAACTTACTAAAAAGCTTTGTCGTTTCGGTGTTTCATACAGTCTCAGATGATTGGCGTAATTTTTTATGAATTCATCTTAATACGTCAATATTATTTTTATTCTGACTAACTTACAATTAAAAATATTTCCTCTCGTTATCAAAACTCAGCGAGGAATACGAGTGTATGCCTTAACGATACCTCCGTTGATCTCAAAGATCTTCAATGTTAAGGTAAAAGAATTATCATCACAGTTGTTTTCTAATCTCAAATTAGCAAATACATTTGCAATTTTTAATTAAGCTTTAATTCTTTGAAAATATGGAAAAAACATGAAAAGATGATTTAGGGCAACAATTTGTTTACATGTAAACGATAAAAAAAGTATTGTTTAGAAATGATTTAAAATAGCGTGTGGTCTCCTCGAACAGCTAAGAGTGCTGCACACCTGTTTTCCATGGATGCGATGATGTTATCGATAAGACTTTAGGGAATACTGTTCCACTCCTCAAGAAGTGCAATTTCCATGACCCGGAGAGTAAAAGGAGGCCTTGGTCTCGCTGCAATGCGTCATCCGAGCATGTCCCAAACATGCTCGATTGGATTCAGGTCAGGAGAGCACGCTGGCCATTCCATACGCTGTATTGTTTCAGCTTCAAGCATGTTCTCCACAAGACGAGCTGTATGCGTTCTGGCATTATCATGCTGGAAAACAAAGGAATCTCCAATGGCTGCAGCGTAAGGTATGACATGTGGTCTCAGTATCTCGTCTGCATACCTTCCGGCCGTCAAAGTATCATTCCGAATGATATGCAGGTCCCTACGTCCACCTATGCTGATTTCACCCCATACCATAAAACCAGATCGTCTGTATTGTGACCTCTCACGAACGAATGTGGGGTTATTTCGAGTGTCCCTTTCCTAACATGCTAAAACACGTCGGGTGTCACACTCCAGACTGAATCGGGACTCGTCTGTAAACAGCACTTGGCTCCAATCATGTTGCTCCCAATCTCGATGTTCAGCAGCCCCTCTTCTTCGGGCCGCATGGTGGCGTGAGGTCCAAGGAATGCAGACCATTTCCCGACGTGCATAGAGACCTCCCTGATGAAGCTTATTACGTACTGAGAAAGAGCTCTGGTAAAAGAATTATCATCACAGTTGTTTTCTAATCTCAAATTAGCAAATGCATTTGCAATTTTTAAAATTTGTTTTCTTCGTTTGAAAAAGAAAATCATTAAATGCAATGGACGTGTTGTCCTAAAATATTTTAGTATCGATCTTATTTCTCAAAAATTAGTTTTAGTGGTGTAGCGATTTACATCCTTAATTCATTAGTTAATTATCAGATTGTTTTAGTTTAAAAAAGCTCTATTCATTTAAATGCCTACCTACATTTGAAAACAATAAAAAGTATGCATTTTCTAATCCATATGATTGGTAATTTTTTATTTCAAATACGGAGTCACTTGCCGCAAGACATTCGCCCAAATGTGAATTACCGGGCAGACAACGTCTTGCAGACACCAAACCAGTAGTGGTCAACATCGACTGCTGACGGCCGCCCGAACTCACACCGCAAGACTGCTGCCCATTCATTTAAGGGGACAAGATATAGGCGGTCAGCACTACCAACGCCTCCTTCAAGAGAAGGCCTGAGCACGCTCGGTGTGACGTCATGAGATTAGGCTGAGTTTCAACGCCGATCGGAGCAACTGATGGTGCTTTAGTTTCAACAAAAATTGTTGTTGATTTATCATTTAGGGTTATTTATAGCAAATTAATGTTTTTTATAAACATTTATTTGTTCTCAATCACAGAACTTACACTGCTGTTTATCTACTCTATCAATTATTTGGGAATTTATTCATACAAATTTTAAAAAAAATGTTTCCTCCAAGATATACAATGAGACTTTTTTTTTCTTTTTGGAGCAACTTAAAATACATTAATGACATTTGATAGTCACATTCACGAAATTAAAAACAAACATTTTTCTTTCCTTTTTAAAAGAAATCTGCTTAATTTTCTGCTTAATTTTCTGATACACGAATTGAAAGTTCAGCTAAAGAATTGAAATTAAATTTCGATTTTTCAACTTCAGCAAATTCCAAGCTCTCTTTAATAGCTTTAGACAACACCTCTTCTTCTTTCCTAACAAGTGGAGATACAGTACTTTAGTATATTACAAATAAAACAGTTTTTTTATATGCATTATAAAATAATTATCTGCAAAGAAATTCAGTACATTTTAAGCTGTTTTTCTCAAGACTACATATAGAAAAGAAAAAAAAAACATATTTAATATAAATGTATTTCAATATATAATTGAAATTGTAAGTTCTAAAAAAAAATTGTAATATATATTTTGTATATTTACCTTAAATGTTTTTCATCTCTACTTTCACGGTATGTTATTTGATTTGTCAAATAAGATGGACATTCGGGAAATATGCATGGAATTGCTCCTTCTCGCAATCTTGGTTTGTCTAGCTTAACATTTACCTAGACTTTTTCACCAGTTGTTGAATCCCCAAAATCAGTCACTCTTTGAATATCAGTTTCAGTAAAATGCAATTCACAGACCTGAAAATAAAACAAAGATACATCGTGAAATTTGCTGGAAATATATAAAATATTTATGGACCAGCTACATTTTAAAGAATAATTTTTAATAACATATCACAATTGTAAATTCACAATAATATAAAGCATAAGCTGATTTATAATTTTTCTAGAAGGAAAAAAGTATTTTAATTAAAAATTTATTTATTCCTAGAGAACTTACTACTTTTAATGAAATCTTTAATTAAAATTCTTCATTATTATATGGTTATAGCAACATTATTATATTTACAGCACATTTATTATTCTTTATTTACAGTTCATTATTATACTTACAGAAATTTCTCAAATATAAGTTATATTATAAATAATCTGGTTGTTAAGTCCTGATTTAATCTTACATAAACTTAAGCTACAAAATATTTAATAACAATAATAGAGATTACTTACCCGAGAATTCTTGTTCACAATCAGGTTCTTTCGAGGAATACATGTGTTCTTACGAGGAATACATGAAACTTATTTATCTTCAGAGACATAATTTCCTTTCCGGAAAGGTACAATACATTTGTACGGCATTGTCAGAAATATTAATGCAGTAATTAAAGATTTAATTCGCAAAATTCAAAGCACGAACAAAGAAACATTCAAATCTGGAGCGAAGAAATAATACTGAATTCCGCCAACATTACGCCAACACGCACATTCGTGCCCGTTATACGCATATCTCGCTTTTGTGTTTGGCGACGGAATGACTTGGAAAAGTACATATCGGTACACGATAAGTTACAGTTTCTGGTCAGAGTAACAAAGCGGCATAAGCCTATTTTCACTACGTCATCACATTTTCTGGCAAACCGTGCTCAGGCCTTCTCTCTGGGTGTTGGCACTACCCCCTCCCTATCAGCTGGTCTCGTAATTTATAACCGAGTCAAGTGACGAGAGCGGAACACTTGACCCAGCACCTCCAGAGGTAAATGATTGGTAATTTACCAAAAGAAAAATTTCTTCTAATCTAACATAGCTTTTGGAAATCTGCGAAGTCAACATATTATCCCCCTTAAAAGTGGAAAGCTAAGGCTTCTTTAATACAGTTTTAATGACTACTATTCTGGTCACCCTCCAAAACTGTCGCATAAATCAGAATAAATAAACACATTTTAAAAATGGCAGTAATGGATGGAAAGAATTGGTATGAAATTGAAAGATAAGAACGTCGACTTTACGATTACCAGGAAGGTAGTTGCGAGAAAAGAGGCTAGACTTTAAATGCAGAAAATTAGGATAGTACTTAAAAGTACTTAAAAGTTTATCAAGAATGGCAGGATAGATCAGCAGAAAATGATTTTTTTGTGGAATTTTCGGTAGAAATATTATAAAGAAACTCAGACAAGGAATAATTCTTGGAAGCAATATCAGAGCTTCGTATTCAGGAATTCCCACATGGTCAGGAACCTAAGCAAATTGAAATTAGGAGATAGACTTTAAAATTTTTAACAAATGGTGCATAATTATGTGATGACCTTTGGAGAATGGCCATTTAAGTTTTCCAGTGCCTTGATTACAAAAATTTTATCGAATGGTTTATGTAATTCCCAAGATCTTTAATAAAATTGACGATGGCAGGCCATATTTTATGATCTTCAACTGCAAAATGGAAGGAATGGAGAAACTAATAGCTGTAAAACTGATATCGGAAATAAAAGAGTTTTAAAGCGTCTGTTGAGAGCAGACTAAATAGGTTCCAGAAACTTTGTGATCCTAATGCATAACACGGATAGCGTTACATCTGAGTAACTTACTTATGAATGGAAAATCATTTAGTGAAAGGAAGACAAATGTGAATCCCACTGAATCGGTGGCTGAGGAGATATGGGTTAAAATGTTTTCGTTCTGCAGATGTGAACTTTATAGGACACTCAGCAGTATAAGAGTCTATGTGTTTTCCTGAAACCCTTCAGGAAAGCTCTCTTTAATAAAACAATGATAAGGATATGTGACGAGTAGTTCAAAAGGACATATTTATCCACGTAACTGAGATTGATACGGTCTTCATAGGCCTATATCTTTCATATCGGACTGAATTTCCTTCGAGGTAGACAGTTTTGGCAGCAAAATGTGGATACCTTTCTGTTGCAGGTGAAAAGCTATTAAATAAAGACTTTTAAAAATGTTCCACAAGTATGATAGCTTTAAAAATATCTGTTCTCACTCTTCTTGAGTTTATAATGGTCAAAGACAGAAATGATGTTCTGCCTGAGTTCAAACAATGCTAGACTAGACGGTTCTATCTGAAATCATGTGAGACTATGTAAATAAATAATGAAAATAAATATTATGTCATTTACGATTGTGATTACTAACTGGAAAACTGTGTTCTTAAAGGCAAAGTATAAGACTGATTCTTCAATAATCGTATTCTAATAGCACTTATAGAAAAAGGAAAAAAAATAAGCGCATATGAAATTGACCATCACTGGTTTTGGGCACTTTGTATTCAATATTTAGAAATAAGATCGGAAATACTTAATGTACTGTAATAATTCATATTAGTTTGACATGTAATCTAAATAAACTATTTTTTAACCAAGTGCAGAAAACAATATTTAGAATTTTTCATTTTTTCTTCAAAAATTTAAAGAGAAAAGATATAAAACAAGATTCTATTATTTTATATGGGGTATTATATTTTATTCATATTATATTATATATCATATTATATTATACATTATTATTAGAAATTACGTTTTCAATAGTTTTAACAACGACTGAAAGTTTCACCGATTCTAATAAACTAGGAAAAAGCATTGCTTTAAAAAACAAAAAAAGACAGCGTGTTATTCCATAGACGGGTAATATATTTATTCATAAAATTATACTACATTGTATTGTTTTGATATATGTAGGATAGTACTGGTTTATACTTATCCGTTCAGTGGTAGAAATATCAATAATCACAAATTTTACTACCCTAGCATCGCTCTGATGTATCCATCATGGCGAAATTTGAAAATAGGGAAATCAATATATTGTATCTGTAGTGCACTATTTCTAATTATGCCCCAGTGCTTCAGCATTATACTTCGAATAAGCGTTCGGTCGTTTCGCCTAATTTAGTGTTGTAATATATATTTTATAGTGCAGTATTTTTCTCAGAGTTACCGCTTTTAGCGTTAAGATGTTGCGTTTAATCAAATGAATATAAGATAACATTATTCAAAATGCATAAAGAAGACGGTTAACATATAAATGATAATAGATTAGTGAAAGAGTATTTAAACACAATATTGGATATTTTTAAATTTTTCTTTTATAAAGAGAGTATGCATTGCTTTAGTTGACACCATTTTTGAGCCATACAGATGCATTGTGGATATTATAAAGAAAAAAAGATGATTATAATGCTGTTGAAATACCTTTAATACTATGAATTCACTTTAAACCCATACATTATGTTACTCTCGCTAATTTTTGGCGAATCGATGTATGAAGCATTTTATGAAAAGCTCTTATGTTTGATATTACTACTGAAGTTGAATGTTTGTGTTAAATTTGGGAATTAAATATGGAAATTTTTTTCATGTATACCTAACTTTCTGTGTCACATTGAATTACATGTATTAGTGAGTGTATTTCATGAAACATGTCGAATAAATTATTTTATAATCTCGAATCCATGCCCCCACATTAATAATGAGTAAAATATTAGTTGTTAATGCCATAAAATATAGGGTTCATGTGATGTGCCAAGTAAAATTCAAGCCTAGAAGTACCCGAAATCTACGATAAGTATAATATTCAAATATTTAGTATAAATTATAGTGTTTTAATTTAATTTTTTATTATAATATAAATATTGATTTGTAGCTTTTTTGTCGAATTATGTCTAGTACTCCACGTAGAAAATTTTTTGTAACCTTTCCACTGAAATTTACATTTATTTGTCACCAAATGTAAGTTAAAATATAAAGATATTAGAATTTTAAAAATTAAAATATAATATTAATTATTTAATCGAAACTAAGGCAAATTAAAATTAAAATGAAGTAAATTTCCTTAGAAAATGTTGATTAAATCCGCATATTACTAAATTGCTAATGCACTTTATTCAAAGAAGGCCCTTATAATTTTTTCAACAAATTATGTATACATATATATATATATATATATATATATATATATATATATATATATATATATATATATATATAAATAAATATATATATATATATATATACATATATATATATATATATATATATATATATATATATATATATATATATATACATATATATATATATATATATATATATACATATATATATATATACATATATATATATATATACATATACATATATATATATATATATACATACATACATATATATATATATATATATATATATATATATCTATATATATATATATATATATATATATATATATATATATAGTCACACATAGGCTAAGTGGCCAATTTTTTTGCGTCCTTCTCACGATTTAATGTAAATGTGAGTTATGACGTGATACTGTTTCTGCTAGATGGTTAATTTGGTTTGAAATTTCTAGGAGATAAAGGTAAAATTGACAAATTATAAAATATTTTTTCTCATTCTTTAAAAAGAGCTGAATTTGAAAGACAAACAAGGTTAGAGACAAGGAAAAATGTTGTGTAGGTTTCTGAGACTTTAAAATTATTTTGAGGATGAATTTGGAATTAAATAATTTTGGAGCTGGCAGCACAGTATTTACAACATTTTTTCCTTTTCAAATACAAAAATAATACAAAAGTATGCGTAAGAAAAATTAAAACGTAGATAATCCAGCGGAATCACCTCCTATGATCTTTAAATGAATATTCAAAATATTTCCATCTTCAAGTATATAATGTTTCTTTTCTTAAATAAAAGAAAACGACTTGAAGAAAATGAAATAAAAAGTCTAGATCACTGTGTGTACCAAATTGACAGGCAAGGACAATAATTATTGGTTGCACTACTCATGGATCTCATCAGAGTGAGAAAATCAAAAGGAAATGAAAGATTGGATCAATGGGTGTATTAAATTTACACGCAACTACAATCATTGATTGTATTGCTCAAGGAACTTAGCAGAAAAAAAAATCCAAAGGAGATGAGTGCATGAATGAATGGGTGCACTAAATTCACAAGCAAGGTCAATCGTTGATTGCACTGATCAAGAATCTCGGCAGAAAAGGAAAATCAATAGGAAATAAAAGTCTAGATGAATGTGTGTACTAAATTTGCACACACAAGGACAACCTTTGATTGTAATATTGATGGATCTCAGCAGAATAATGTCAAAATCAAAGATGTTGGATTTTTATGGGGCAATTATTTTTTCTTAGTATCTGATCATAAGATGTAATATTTAGTAAAAACTATAAATTTTGAATAAAGGGTATTTTGCCAGGTATGAGCTTCAAGCGTAATGATTTTTCAGCATAAAACACAGTCGATGCCGCGATTCATCCTCAGTTTTATCCGCGAGTACCGGGGTCGACGATACCAAGGGGCTAGCACCTACATTCCGTTTGACCACTCAAGAAATAATAAACGGGACTTCATATGCTCAGTGGTTGGCCCTGGTGGGCTACGAATTTGTAAGAGTAGGCGTGCGTGCATGAAATAGCACCCGCAAATCCCTCTCAATTTTCCTCCCTTTCTGGGATACTTAAATCACAACTTACACGGTCCTGTGGAATGAGATAATCCGCTTGAGGGAAGAGAATGGAAACACCCTCAATCTATTTCCATGATGGATAGACTTGTTCATGTGGAAACTGAATAGTCCTTTAGAAAGTTGGCGGGAAGGGTTCAAAAGATCGTCAAAAGCCCGTATGGGAATCACTGCCTATTTCTACTAGCTTTTTGTCCTAAGGTAATAAATTTACGCATAGTCATTCTAGGGAATAATTCAACAAAAACATATCACTTGTATAAGATGAAATATATATTCTAACTTTTAAACCAAGTCAAATATTGCTTAGATTTATCTTAATGCTATCAGTAAAGGGAATTTTACATATTTTTATCCTATGCCCACTAACCTTTAAGATAAAACGTGTGAGTTTTCAAGCAAATATTTTTGCTCGTTGAACTTTTTACCTCAGTAGTTACATATGGTTCCAGAATAAAAACATAACTTCATAAGTCATCCCTCGAAAAAATTTATAAAATGGTGGAAGATAAAATATAAATGTCGATGAATAATGAAACATTGTCCTTAGCTACCGCTTTCAAGGGAATAAGTCTTTGATATTATAGGGATTAAACCAAGAACATTTTAAATTTATAAGGATTCTTGTTAAGGCTTTGATGCCTTTCATTTTCTAGAAATATTTCAATTTTTAGTATTACAGAAAAGGGAATTTTTTGTTTTTGTTTCAAAAACAAAATTTCAACTGTACTTTGTTTTATTTTGTTGTTGTTTACCATTAGGAAGCTCATAATTGCCAAAAAAATTAAATATGCTTACGGCAATTTCAGACATCATAATAATTCCACACTGCTAATTGTTCTAATTAATAATGCTAAGTTTTTTCCACAAATATTAACATTTATCTAATAGATTATAAAAACAATGCTAGCGTAGTGTGTGGCAGTGAAAAATGATAAATAATTAATTGGGGTATAGTATATTATATATGAATATACTATTAATGATGATAATTATGATTTTTAGGATTCATTGATTAAGATTGTGGTTAGTACATTGCATTATTCGTTGTGATTCCCAAATGATGGAAACAACTCTGGTTTGCACTGACAAATCAATTTATTGAATATTAAACACATAAATAATTCGATACAATACTACTAAATATTTCATATTTCGTCTACACATATATTAATTACAAATTCATTACTACTACGTTAATTATCTACGATACATATATTTAAGTCATATAATTATTTTGATATCATTTTATACACATATCATTCATCTTAACCTGGTTCAATTTACTAACATGATAATAAATCATAAATAAAATTCATATTAATCGGACTCAATTTACTGACATGCTAATAATTCATCAATATCACTCATATTAACCTAGCTCAATTTACTGACATAATAATTCATCAATATTACTCATGATATCCGGTCCCAATTTACTGACATAATATTTCATCACTATTACTCATATTATGTATTTTAATGCAGTCGCGCCCTATCAGTTTAATTCTTAGTATTAACAATTCTTAATTGACTGAAGCAGCGATTATATACACAAGCGTGAAAAAAGGGAAAGCATGATACCTAATTGCTAATGCGAGATTGCAGGGGAGTCGATCCTTCGTCTGGGAATGGCATAATCTTGAGGCACTAGGAAGGTTCATCTAAATTCATTAGTTCGGTGACGAACAACTAACATCGGCTGGCGGGTCCTTCAGCAGCTGGAACTCAGAATCTCTCCAATGGCATCATCATCCTTTCAGGGCGGAACTCATACGTAACTCTCCATCTACAATTATTCGATGTGTTTTCTGAGTATTCGCTTCGACTATCAGCCCAACAAACTTCTTTCTAAATTGCAATCTCAAATCTAACTCTCTTTCAGTTATTTCATCACCATATCTTTCTCCTTCTAACTCTAGGGCCCTCCTACATTGCTTTCCAATTGGCTATATTGTCTCAACAATTTACCATCTGATTGGCCTGTGGTTTATTCTTAATATTTTATTTCATCCATTGGGCTTCGTGGGCGTATCTTCTTGGGATCCCTCTTTCGTTATTCCCACGGAAGGGTATCCTCTTCTTGTGAGGTCCACTTTTATGACCCTCAATAAATTCTGCCTTCCTGCCTTGTAACACTTTTATATATATCCTTTTATTTTCTTCCCTCTTTAGCGTTCTAAGCCCTCTTTCAGCTATTTGTTTATTACCTAAAATTGCTCGTCACTATTATATAACATCATATGTTCCAATTTCTAGTTCCGCTGACACAATGTCGTTGTACTCTATGACATAATGTCGCTCTTTTATAAAGTATAAAGCAAATGTTCTTGGAATTTTTTTTCTCTCCAAAAAGCTTATTTTTTTCATTAAGTTATTTAACTGGTTGAATTTGATACTTAGTTTTGGAAAATGCTAAGAAAATAACTAATTAAAATTTTGGTCAAAAATAAATTTTCAATAAATTTTAAAAATAGAAAAATGGTCTATTTGACTGAGTACTTATTCAAAATGAAGATTTTAATACTTAAGTATGTTTATAGATAAGATAATTATATTTACATAATTAGATATAAAAAAATCACCTGGTGGTCAGGAGCATTTTTAAGAAGAAAAAAGTAATGTAGATGAATTTACTGTATTCGTTTTAAATGAGATGAACATAACTAAAAATAAATATGAAAAAATATATTAAAGTAGCAAGAATGTATTTAAAATAGAATAGTAATCTTAGATTAACAGGATTGTTCCAAATAAATTATTATAAACTGTCAATCTGTTATTTTGGCTTCCTGGATGATCAGGATATCCACCTTCTCCTTAACAACAGTATCTCTTATTTCCGATAAATTTGAGCGTGACAGCTCTCGTCTTGCGACGAGATCCCATAGCCAACCGTCGATACTCATTCAGCACCACCCTGGCGGCATGTGTTACTTAAGTAACGAACGCGAGTAACATTGCCTCCCAATAACAGGAGACTTCAAGACAACCCCCATAGCTACAATGCAACTACATAGTATGAACCCACCAATGTACGAAGAAATAAGGAAGCTGCGAGTACGTACAAAGAGCGAAATGGATTGAGGAAAGTTAGAAGGGAGTCTCAAAACACAAATTTTGCCCATTGAAAATGTCAGAATATACTGAAAAACACAGATAAGGATATGTCCATGGACTGCTTGAAAAACTAGTACACCCATTAGAGTACATAGATACAGACCTCCACTTAACATTGGTTAACCTTACTAAGAAAGATAACCATCCATGATACGATAAACTTGATGGAAGAAAAATACCCGAAACCCCCATGGACAAGAATATTTACTGATGAGTCCCAAATAAACGAAGCAGTTGGCGTGGGCATCTACGGTGAGTTGTTTTCTAGTATGTACCTGTAGGGAAATATACGACTAATTTTGAGACGAAAATCTATGCTATTTATTTGGCATAAAATAATTTGAAATTTAGAGTTAATAATAACTGTTACTAGAAGACTGTAATACTTGTAAATTCTAGAGCAGCTATCCAATAAGTATCGACAAATTATCACTGTAATACGCCGATAATAACACAAATAAAATGGATATAAACCACTTGAGAAGTAAATATAAACAAATTGTATTTCAACAGATACCTTCCCATGTGGAAATCTAAGGAAATGAAGCAGCAGATCTTCTTGCAAAAAAAAAAAAAAATACATGTAAACATCAACCAGAAACATGTTCCAACAGATTCATTTAAAAAGTATGTGCATAGAGACATTTTGAATACTTATAAAGATAACCTTATGACGAAATCCAAAGATAAAAAGTGACGCGATATCCAAAACAGCTGGAAATTTTTTAATGCCAGACCACGTAGATAGGCAGTTGTCAAGTTCAGATTAGAGACCGGAAATGACTGTTTAGTGGCGCTCCTAAATAGAATAGGTGTTCTCCACGCGAACATTTGCCCAATATGTAATGTTGGCAGAATGAACTCAGAACACCGTTTTGGGAGTCCAGGACTGAAAGGAGATGCCTAACGACAAGGAGATATCTTAAAACTATATTGGGCTGCTAGGTATTTTATGGACTGATGAGAGATGTCTGCCCCCTCTTCGTCTCAACTTCTTGTATTGCTTAATCCAATACTGCTGTTCTCTGTGTTCTTCTATTTGCTGCTGTCGTTGCTATTTGTTATATTTTGTTAAATGTTATATTTTGTTTGTTGTTTTTGCGTGTGGTGAGATCTCTGTATGTAATGGATTGAATTTTAATAAAGTCATACGTTACAACAACGACAGTATAAACTGCCATATTAAAAGTATCACAGTCTATCCAAAGAAGTCTATCCAAAGAAAAGAGTATTCCCATTTATTTATTTTAATAATATTAAACTAATGTGTTAGCTTTAAACTGAAACTTTTCCAGGTACCCTGATATTTCAAGAAAAACGGTTTTACTGCAAGAATTATTTCGTACTTTTTTATGATCCAAATGGGAAAATTGCTTCATGAAACATGCCTAAAACAACTAGGGATACAATATGCGATATCAACGTCCCCATATTTTGTTCTAAGCCATCTGAAATAAAATATACGAAATAAGGCACAAAATAGACGATCTTAGATATATGAAATTTCAAACATTTTGTTTTTGGATATCCTGCATAAGGTTTTTATCCAATATTTCAATTTACTTGCAAATGGTCTCTTACAGAGAACAAACAAAATTCTTAACTATAAAAATCGTAAATTTTACAACTAAGTAGGGAAATGTCCATTTTCCTTCATAATTTAAGAAATTATCAACTAACGATTATTAACTTAATGAATTTAATAATTTTTTATTAAGATGGACAAGATTTAAAATAGTAAGTATAGTAATAAGATCATAATGAGATTAATGAAGTGGACACCTTCCTTGATTAATATAATGTACCCCAGTCAAAATAGACCCGATTTTGACGAATGGCTAAAAAAAATATGAAAGTTTTGAAATTTGGTGGAGATGTTTGTTTAGGCATGCTAATGAACATACTAAAAGTCCCCACGGATCAGACTTGAGCTTTCGCCGCCATCTTGGAAAATGTGTACACTTTTTTGGCTTTTTGGAAATATCTTTAAAAATATTGATTTTATAAAAAATAATTAAATATAAAAATTAAAGAGCATTAAATTATGAACAAAAATCATTCATAACATTTTTTTATATGTCTAACAGGAACAAAGATAATTGACTTTGAAAAGAGCGCACTATCACACCTGAGACGCGCAAGCGCGGTTCCCCATCGCGGTGGGGGGAGATAGCCGCGCATGTGCATACCATAATTAGCCAAATTAGTTTTAAACTAAATGAGAAGGTTTTTTGTATTTTTTCAAATAAATAGGGAAATATTAACTTTATGTAAAAAAAGTTTATTTCAAAAATTAAAAAACATTAAATTATGTACAAAAACGATTTTATACATTTTTGTCGTAAACCTAACAGGAACGAAGATATTGACTATAAAATGCGCGTTGATAATGGAGGTAGCTTCTACAAAAAACAATGCACAAAAAACATTTATTATATTTTTTTAAGTCTAACACGACCAAAGATAATTGACTTTGGAAAGAGCGCACTATTACACCAGGGACGCGCATGCGTGGGTGCCCATCGTGATGGCTGGAAGACACGTGCATGTGCATACCGTAAGGCGCCAAATCGGTCTTACCCTAGTATTTTCCTAGCCAGTTAATAGTTAGTCACCGTTCCGTGTGCGTCTGTGAACAATGGCTGATACGGAACTATGTTTTATAAGTAAAAAATTAATGTCAAATGATGATTTCGTGAATGTAGGAGAAAAGGGGATCGACGCTTTAAAGAGAGCTAATGTCCAAAGAAAAGACAATAAGCATGAACAGTTGGAACATTTAAAATCTGTTTCGGTTCATTCGGTGTGTCGGATAAATTACACCAGACCAGGAAATATAAAAGTTGATTCAAAAAGAAATTCAGAAATCGCGTCAACATCCCAAAGTGAAGATCGTGCTGTAAGTTTACGATCTTTTTTACCTCAGTTCGATTTTCGAACAAAATGTTTCTTTTGTATGGCAGTGATAGACGAGGAATTCAAAGCAAGACAAAAGAAAAAACCAACTGACAGACGAAGAACTATATACGAAGTTAGGAGTCTCGAAATGAAACACAAAGTTCTTGAAGCTGCAGAGAATAGACATGACCAGTGGGGAGAGGAAGTTCAGTGTCGTATAATAAACGTTGCTGATTTAGTTGCAGCTGATGCGATTTATCACCAAGATTGTTTCATGACTTTTTTTTCTGCACACTGCACCAATCAAAAAGAGAGGGCGGCCTGAGTCGGATTACGTCTCAGCAGCTGTAGACGAAATATCCTTCTTCCTTGATAATAATGACGACTTTCAATTCTCACTACCCGAACTCAAATCTCAAATTGCAGGGCTAGTTCCATACGACGTCACTTTGAGAAATAAGTTGAAATAAAAATACGGGGATGGCATTATTTTTGCTTCAAACTCCAAAAAAGTTACTGTCATATGTTTACGTAATACTGGAATGAAAGTCTTATCAGACTCTTGGTACGACAAAAGGATACGAAATGATCGTGAGGAGCGTCTACGAATAGTACAAACTGCTGCAGCCATAATAAAAGAAGATATCCAGACACCAGTTTATGACAGTCATTGCTACCCTCCAAGTGATAATTTTTTCAGAGATGTGAACAAGGGAATTCCAGAAAGCCCAAAATCTTTTTTGGAGCACTTGAGTATTAAAAAAAAGACTACTAAGGCGGAAAAAAAAATCACTTCAATAGCTCACGTCATTATATCAGCGCTAAGGCCACGATCATTTATGTCTCCTCTGCTCAATGGTCTTGATTTATTTTTGTACAAAAAGTTCTGTTCCAAGAATTTAATAACAATGCTCTCGAATTTAGAATTTTGTTCTTCTTACTATGAAGCCCAAACACTTGAGATGTCAGCCATAAATCATCCGCAACCCCAAATGCGCGAGGGATCATTCTGCCAATTCGCATTTGACAATGCAAATTTCAATGTGTCGACAATCGATGGCCTGAATACGTTTCATAGCATGGGGGGCATTGCTTGTTTTACTCCAGCGTCAGCAGTGGAACCCGGGAAGAAGATAAAAAAATTAACCGAACTTACATCCGCATCGTCCGTAGGCAAAATGGGAATCATTCCTCTAGAAACGTTTGAAAATTTTCGAGGGCCTGGGTTACAAACAATTACTATCGAAGATTTGAATGTCTTAAATCCTTTAGCGGAAGATTTACCACTGCCTAAACCATCTAATATCTCCTGGATGTGTGCTAAGTGGTTAGGTCTTCCACAGATACCTGAATGGAAAGGATTTTTTCATTATATAACCAGAAACCAGCCTTGTGAGAAGACCAAAGTAATACCCCTTCCTTTTGTTAATTTACCACGAAGCAAGTATGACACCATTTTCACTGAGCTGAAATTTGCTGCCCAGCAGTGTCTGCACCAAAAGTTTTGCATACTCACGTTTGACCAACCACTGTATATTAAAGCTCGAGAGATAGTCGCAGCAACATCCAATCCATTATTATCAAGTTGTATTGTGAGGCTTGGTGGATTCCATCTTTTAATGTCATTCTTAGGCTGCATTGGGTACATAATGGCTGGAAGTGGGTTGAAAGAAATACTAACTTTGATTTATGTACCTACGTCAGTAGAAAAAATGTTGCCTGGCCATGCATATGCTAGGGCAGTCCGAGCTCATTTATTGACCCAAAAAGCGTTGGCAAAAATAATTTTTGACGGCATGGACATATCGGATTTGGAATGTAAAAATCTCCGTGAGTTGTTTCGAGATTTTGCTACTGAACCACCATCGCAAGAAACCTTAAACGCACACACTCAAATACGAGCCATCGAAATTAAAATGAGGAAGACTTTGGAGCACCTGAAAAAGAAAGGCCCAACTGCCTGTGGGGCTGGAAGCGTCAAGAGAAAATTCTTGTGCCCATCACAACTATGGATGCAGTAGCTCCCGATTCCGTTTTAAACATGGTGTTTTGCAACTGTCAGACTGACAATGAAGTAAGATGCGGATGTCGGAAAGCAGGCATCAACTGCACAACGGCCTGCAATAATTGCAATGGGGTATGTCAGAATGGCATCACCCCTGATGATGATGACGATCGAATGAAAGAAGTTGATGAATGTGCCGTTGCTAGCGGATCCATAGACGATCTATACATGCCTGACGAAGGGGAGAATCCCGTACCAAAAAAAGCACGTAAATCCTAAAGTAGGTAAGCTTGAACAATTATTCGCAATGGAAATCTGATAGTGAATACCCCAAGTTTACTACATTCATGTATAAAATTAATAATGATTAATTATTTACATAGCCAAAAAGATTAAGTCTATTTTCTTGTGTTTAAAGAATGCCGAAATGTGGGAGAGGTTAGATATTCAAAGAAGAGCGCCTGCAACGAGACTTTAAAGCTACCTCCCTTATCAACGCGCATTTTGTAGTCAATATCTTCGTTCCTGTTAGGTTTACGACAAAAATGTATAAAATAGTTTTTGTACATAATTTAATGTTTTTTAATTTTTGAAATAAACTTTTTTTACGTAAAGTTAATATTTCCCTATTTATTTGAAAAAATACAAAAAACCTTCTCATTTAGTTTAAAACTAATTTGGCTAATTATGGTATGCACATGCGCGGGTATTTCCCCCCACCGCGATGGCGAACCGCGCTTGCGCGTCACAGGTGTGATAGTGCGCTCTTTTCAAAGTCAATTATCTTTGTTCCTGTTAGACATATAAAAAAATGTTATGATTGATTTTTGTTCATAATTTAATGCTCTTTAATTTTTATATTTAATTATTTTTTATAAAATTAATATTTTTAAAGTTATTTTCAAAAAACCAAAAAAGTGTACACATTTTCCAAGATGGCGGCGAAAGCTCAAGTCTGATCGGTGGGGACTTTTAGTATGTTCATTAGCATGCCTAAACAAACATCTCCACCAATTTTCAAAACTTTCATATTTTTTTTAGCCATAAAACCTATTTTGACTGGGCTAATGTGGTTAATACTGATTCTTAAAAGGCATTGAGATATTTTTTTAAATTCAAGCTTTTTTCTAAGAATAATAAAAAATAAAATTAAAATTATTTTGCTTTAGAGAAAACTTTTGCTTATGGCTCCACTTCTTTGGCATGCTTAATGCAATTTGTTAATAAAAAAATTGTCTGCTATAAAGTACTGAATTTCGACTGCTGAAAATCTTAGTTCCTGTCTTAGTTCTAAAAAACTAAAATTTTTTATTATGACATTCAATAAAATTAAACAGTTTTTTACATCTTCATATATATAATCTAAATAACAATCATATATTTTGTAATTTTTTGGTTGTGTATAGAATCCTAGTATTGGGTTTCGGGAAATTACGTTCGTTTTTTTATCATTAAAATAGTAGAAGAAAATTTTTAATACAGTGAAATAACTTTTCTGTAATGAATTGACCATTTGCCCTTTTTCAGGCAAATTCTTGATGCCACTTTCAAAGGAATTCTTATCATTTTGTGAACAAAAAATATCCAAGTAGGATTTGACATTGTTATCTGAAATGAAGGTTTAACCCGACAAGGTGTTTTCCAGAGCACGAAGCAAATAGTTGTCTGATGTTGTAATGTCAGGACTATATGGTAATTTGGTAACACATCCCAACCAGACTTCAATAGTTTCTGATTTTGTGTTTAAAGATGTATGTGGTTTGGCATTGTCATAATGGAACACAATGCCTTTACGATTCACCTATTCCTGACGTTTCTACTGCATAGATTACTTCTGTTTTGTTAATTGTTGACATTACACATAATTAGCTAACTTGTGACCCCAAAACTCATAAATTGACCCTTTTCCGATGAAGACCAGCTTTTGATTTTGTTTGAGCTGGCTCACCAGGTTTGTACCATAAACATTTGCGATCAGTGTTACTGTAAACAACATATTTTGCATCACCAGAAATAAATCGTTTCAAAAATGGATAATTTTGGTTACGTTTCAAAAAAAAAGTCATATGCTGATACGTTAAATGAATTCCTTTAAGTTAATGTGGGGTACAAAAATCAAGATTTTTTTCTTAAAGAAGCTTATTCAAATGGCCATCAGTGGTTGTTATGGAGGAATATAGACTCTCAGCAAGCTCCTGTGCAGTTATGTGACGATCAGCTGCAATCAGTGCTTTTAATTTCTCATTTTAAATCTCAGCTGAAAGACTTTTTTTTTTACATTTAAATTATTTTGTCTATTACACAATCGTATTGTTGTTTTTCCTTTCGAAATTGTGATTAGTTTCAAAATTATCTCTTTCAATCAAGTAATTGCAATGAACGTAATTAAACAATCCGAAAGGTAAATGGTTTGAAGACGCTACTTGTATAAAAAAGGGAAAAAATGATGGTATGACCCTGTGGAACCTCTAAAATCATCCACCCACACAGCTACACATACACGCTCGCTCTGAAGTTAGAGAGATCTTCATGCTTTAGCTTTTGAAAGTGATGCATTGTGATTACATGGTGTAACGTTCCCGTCAATGAACGGGCGATAAACATTTCATATTTAATGTCTTTACTATATAATTATTATACAATTTATATAAATTTTAAACATTTGCTTTCAAAACTACTTTTGGGTCTTAATCCGAGAGATTCAACCCTTGAGAATTATCACTTGGTCAGCTTGATCTACCTGCCTCTGTCGCCGAGAGTTTGTTCCAATCTCTTTCTTCCACACTGGCACTCCCCGTCGAGTCTAGGGGTTACAACGCATGTGTGCCGAAAGGGATCCCAAGCCACCCCCTTCTAAGGAGCTACTGTGGATCTGGTGACTTTACAATTTCCGTGTGAGGAAAATATGGGGGTCGATCGTTATAGTTGGTGCTTGTGGTCAGATCTTTCAAAATATCCGTGGATATTTTGAACTTCCCTTTCGGGACACTAAAGCTTACTTTTTTAAATTTATACAAATTTTCGTGATTTCATGCGACATTTTAAGGATAAAGAGATAATATTAAAAAATAATAAAATTCAGAAATATTTAAGATATTTAGATGCGCTTCGTGAGCTAAAGTCAATTATTTATTACTGATATAAATTCCGTTAACTCTTACTAAAATTTAAGTGTTAAAATATCTTAGTTTGACTGCTCGGAGTATATGAACTGTAATTTCCCCAAGAACATTAAAAAGGAAAAAATTATATTATAAAGTTAATCTCACATGCTTGCCTTCTAATCAAATCGGATCTAAACGATATTGATACAGTATGTCAACTACTTTATGTCACTTCCTTACATTTCCAACACAGGAAAATCTATCACCAACCTTCAGATTTCCATGAAATATAAAGAGTTTAACCCCATATGCCAAAATCGTATGACTTATAACTGTGTTAGAACTTTTTTTAGTGAGCTTCGTTTCTTGCCTGAGGAAGAGGATCTCAAATATTAACTCCTATCCCAGGCCCACGGGAGCAGCCAGAGGAGAACGTGAGGCGCTTAGATCAGCAGCCAAGAAATAGTCATTAAAATGGCCGAAAAAAGGATGCTCCAGAGGCAGAAGATGAAACCCAAGGGTACACAATTAATAACGGTGGTGCGAATATGTGGAGTCTGATCAAAATTTAACAAAGTAGTGAATTTTGGTATCGTTGATACGACTAGCTAGGAACCAACCAAGACTAAACCGCTAAATGGATTCGTAGGGTCAACACTGAGATACCCGGTATTTCCAAAGTGTTTACTGGCATAATATTTTAAGCTACAAGTTTTCTCACGGAATATATTTTCACAGTTACAAAATATCCTTTACCAATGAATGGTTCAGGGTTAAAGTGAACCAAGTCCACAAGAGTCAGTTCTGAAAAAACTGATCTCAAAGTTGAACGATTCTAATTAATTAACCATTGACTTTTATTTGTTTTTTCTGATTCAGTGACTTTGTGTCATGTTTTAGTTAAACTATTTTATTGATATTGTCATATAAAGTATAGCTATTATTAGGCCATCACACAAAGTTTGTGGGGAAGCTGGACTTTATTAACTTAGTAACTCATGTAGCTAGGTAAAGTTTTGATGTGAGAGGACATCAGAATCATCAGTTATGTTTCAAGTTCCTTTACCCCTACTGTCAATGATTTAAAAAACCTCTTTTTTACTGAGACGTGTATACAGTTTTTCCTAACTTATTCTCAGTATTCTAGGAAAATTTCTTATAATCTCTTACATTCTCACCTTTATATAAAGTGAAATACTCTTGCTTTAGATGAACCACTGCTATAATTTGGACATGATCTCATAGTCGTTCATCTATGTACTAACTCACGCAAGAAAATGTTCTGTTTAGAATAGTCTGACAACGTCCTAAATATTAAAAATAGTTTATGAAAAATAGACTGTGTGGTAAGTTCAGGGCAATAAATTAAGTTAAATCAGCGAATGCATCTACTAAAGCAAGTCTTTGTACTCTACTCAGAAAATAAGCATAATCCACTATAGCTCTGAAAGGAAATCAGTTGTTATTCAGTAATCCATAGAAGTGTTGCCATTTTGAGGTTAAAATTTATAGAATAAACTTGGTTCCCTATTGCATTAAAAAGTATAACGTATTTACTATATCATGACAGTGTTAGTACGAATTATTCGTGGTCAATTAGTGGACATGGTCCTCTTTAACACTTAACCCTCCAAATATCATTCGCAATATCGACAGAGTGGGATGAAGCACCTAAATCTTACTAAAATTATGACGGAGTTATTTTCTAACTAAATAATTGGGTATTTGAACATTTCTTTCTGAAAATAAGTGGGAAAAGGAAAAATAAGAGTAAAATAAGAGGAAAAAGGCGTGAAATATACAAATTTATTTCACAAATCTATCAAAGCCTTGTGGGAAAATTCAGTGAAAAGTCAAAACAAATATATTCCCAAAAGTCGGCCAGAATAGAAACAAAGAGTCTAAAGGGAATTCAGCTTCGCAGAATTCAAAATACATACATACACACACACACACACACACACACACACACACACACATATATATATATATATATATATATATATATATATATATATATATATATATATATCAATTTAATACTATAAATGGCGAGGAAGATAACATACAAAAAAAAATTCTTAAAAATCTAATTGCTTTACTAAAGATAAATTATAAAGGCATGATGAAATTGAATTTTTTGTTGAAAAGTGAAATTAGATATTTTCCAAATAATTACGGACCTTGCGAATGATAACGCAATGTGATATGAAGCATTAAGTGACGACATTATGGCAATGGATTAGCATTTAATGACTAAATGGAATTTAATTTCCCGCAGGTTAATTTTCTATATAATGAGATTATTTTTTGTTGGACTCCTTTTAGTCATGGATAATTGCAGGTAATGAAAACTATAATTGGATTCAGTCGATATTTAAAATTTTTGGATATATTTTGTGACAAATGTAAAATCTTGATACATTATAATTTGTCTAAGTTAAATTAACATAAACTAATAACGTAATATTTTTGCGAAATACATTTTTTTATCTTTTTATTAAAATCACAGTAATTATATCAGCTTTATTTTTATTTTACTTTACTCACATTCTTGCCAATCCTGATTTTTAGATACATGTGTATTTTTACGTGCAACACAAAATTAGATAAAATCATAGATAATCAGATAGAAAGGATATATAGCCATTATGGAGAACATTTTGTTGTCGCTATTGCTACTAATGAATCCTGGCTGGATAAGTTCTAACCATTTTCACTGAAAGCTACTGGGAAAGGGTTGAAACTCCTGTTTAACTTACGACTATTTAGCATACCTTAAAGATTGGAGTCCTTAAAGGATGGATATCTTAAAGGTTGGATATTTGCCCAGTGCCACTCCAGTTTTGATCGAGCAAGTCTTGTGGCGACATGTGATTGGGTCGTGCCCCCGTAACACCTCTATAAATGACACTGGGGGGGGGGGACTTCCTGACCTACAGATTTAACATGCCTATACCCGACTTGGATATAAAATGTTGTTGCTGCCAAATGCCGGCCATTTGGTCACTAGGCTAGTAGACTTATTGCTCCCGAATACTGCCACGAATAGTGATTCGTAACTTTCAATTCATCTGATTAATTCAATACAGTTAATGCAAACCCCTTTTGTTTTATCAGTAAATAACTGTGCAAATTGTAAAGTAGCCTGAAAGGCGAACAACCGAGATTATAGCAACCCTTGGCGTTTACCCAAGCTACCCACCGCGCCAATTTGGCGTGCTTCTATTGTGGCCCAGACAAGTTCTACGTAGGCAGTCAGACACATTTTTTTTTCTCGACGAACTTGACGTCCTCTTTGCTGGCTTTGGTGCTCAGCAATTTTTCCCATGTTGGAAATGTATGTCTGCAAAAAGTATCCTGTTATGTGAGTTTTTTTCTTCTTTGTTATTTTGAGTGACCATACCTATTTCTGTTTATTGATACGCTAATCGTAATAAATCTAATTTTTTAAACTACTCACTTGAGTCAGGACTTTCCCTTAGTGTTAACTTCTTTGTGCTGAGTATGTGTCAGGATATGTATCTTTTATTTCAGGTTGAGCTACCACCTACACCATTTTTCACAACGCTCTAAATTTAAGTAATCCTACTATACAGTTTTTATCTTGTGCGATTTAATTTTAATATGCACTTTGGCATTTTCTGTTTTTGGCTCATGGTTGCATGCTTCAAGTGCTGACATTCTCAACGTGTAGTACTGCTTTCTCATCGTAAAGTTAAATTCGTAATCCTGTTGCATCTAGTCTAATTTCCATGTACATGCTTAATTACTTCCACCACTAGTATTCTAAATGTATAGTAATGTGGTCAACTTAATTATTATTTCTCACTATCTTGGATTTTCACCACACAACTTAAATATCTTTTCATGACGCCTTATATTCCATAACAATTGGTAGCCTAATTATTTCGTAACAAATACTTTGAAGGAAGGCTGTTAAAAATGTAAAAAATGTAGGAAAGAATTGGAGGCGTTATTTGAATAGTGATCCAACACCATTGTTGCTCATTTTGAGATACAAATCCTTAAAATCCTTTCAGAGGCACCGTTCGTACAATGCGAACGCTTAAATCTAGTCTTCTTTTCACTTGCATTCAATGTATTGTAGTTAAATAAGCAAAAAATGGCTAGTGCTGGCATCTGCTATCAGTTTAAAGAAGTAAAAACATTTTCTAACCTTTAATTGGAAAATTTTTCAAAAGTTTTTTGGTTAAAAAAATTAGGGAAATATCTGCACTGTGCAAACAATGGAAGTTGTTGCCCCTGAAATGGTTAAAGTCTAATGAGTGCTGGGAAATGAAAGTCTGATTTATAATGCCCTCTGGTTGCAGCAGAAATTAGCTGGAGGTGTACCAGTTTCAAAATAAGATAGAAATGACTTGTATGAACATAAAAGTAAGGCTATGTCCATTATTTTTTAAAGCGGAGATGGACCACTATTCAAATAAGGTCTTCAATTCAAGATACATATTCGTCATTGGTTGTCCAGAGTCACACAAGGCACAGTCAGGGGAATGAGTAAGCCCAGTCCGTAAAATGCGAGGATAGCTTCAACACCTGTAAGAACATCGATATCATGGATCTCCAACACTAAATTAAGTTTTGTTTTCTTTTCTTGAGATAGCCCACTGGCGTTTCATTGGAGCACTCTTAAACATTTGGAATCCTTAAAAAGGACGCTTTGTTGTCACAACCATGTTCAAATCGCTTGGACAGCGGCAAAGCGGTAGCAGATTTAGCGTGGACTAGGGAGCACCCTGAAGGCCTGATGTGAAATGAAATCATTCAGTGACAGACTTGAAATTATGCATCATTTAAACATATGTTACTGCTGACCACCTCTTAATTTTGATTGATTATATCTGCGGAAAGATTTTAATTGAAATATGTTGTTCCTAGCTAACCATACTCGTACGTAACTATGCCCAGAAATGTTGTATCAAATATATTGTCATGCCTCAAATAAACGAGGATCTATAAAAAATTTATGAACACTCAAAGTTTTTATTTCGTGCGAATTTCAAGTTGCGAGAATTTTTAACAGTCTTGCACTAAGCTCGCTTGATATTCTTATCATTTTTCATCATGTATCATCATTTTAGGAACAAAAAAAGCATAGCTTACCGACTATCCATTTAATTTACAGAATTATTTATAACCAGATTTAACCTACCGAGAATACCATAGAAACCTGAGGCTGCAGTTCAGTGTCCAAGATTTAACACTAGAGAAAACAAAAGAGCTGGTGATGTACTTGCTAAAAATAACCTTACCTCATTGTATTCTGAAAATAATGCATTGCAGTAACTAATATCTAAAGAAAATGCAATACTGTGACTTCTCCAGGTAAATAATTCCCTTTCCATAATTAGTTATTTTCACCACTAGTTACACGCTTTTCCTTTTTTCCCCATTTTGTCAGTTCTTCCATCGGCTATCCTAATTTATAAAATTATACTACTTTTACCTCCTTTAAGATAGTACAACTTTTATGAAGATGTTAAACACGTCCTTATGTATTTAAAAACGTTATACGTTATTATGTTTTTACATTACATTTTTTTATCAAATAGAATTATACAGGGTGTCCGGGCTAAAGATATCTGAAAATTATGACTTATTTTTATGGAACTACCAATTGGAACTAAAAAAATATATAAATAGAAAGAACATCTCACGAAGTTTAAATATCAATCATAGATTTCAATCATAGTATCATAGATTTCGATGTGTGCACCTTTTGTAGCACGACAAACGTCTAAATGGTAATCCAGTTCTCTCCATGTGTTTCGTAGCATATCAGGAGTTATTAGGCTCTTTTGCTTCGGTATTCAATAAATCCGTTGAGTATAAGCAACAAATTTAATCTTTGGATGAGTTGAACAAGCCTATCATTCAAGCAATTCGTGTAATAACTCATGATATGCTACGAAACATTTGGAGAGAACTGGATTACCATTTAGACGTTTGTCGTGCTACAAAAGGTGCACACATCGAAATCTATGATACTATGATCGAAATCTATGACTGATATTACAACTTGTAGAGATGTTCTTTATATTTAAATATTTAAAAAAAAATTCTAATGGATAGTTTCGTAAAATTAATCCATAACTTTTGGATACTTTTAGCCCGGACACCCTGTATTTGGCCATACTGTGATGAGGCACTCCGCCACGAAATTTGAGGAAGAGAAATAGACTCCTTAACCAGGACATATAATAATCTTAACAGAATAGCTTATACTCTAGTGTTTATTTTTCTATTATTATTGCCCTATAAGTGGATGCCCTATATTACCTGAACACACCTAATAGATTTCTCATCAAAGGTTTTAAGTGGAAGGGCACCAGTACTGGTTTAACTCTAATTGAATGTTGTGCATACGGAATAAGGGAGGAAAGCTCCAAAGATCCTTGACGAAACGAAGATAGATGAGCCCAAAGATTATTGTTTAATACCAAGCCCATGGATACAATCTACATCCTGAAGCTCATTTTATCTATGCCGAGTTAAAACCAGACAGAAACTGTAGTTCCTGGATTGATAACGATGTATTAACTTTATTTATTTATTTATATTTTGATTAAGGGACTTATTTAATAAAACTTATTTTTAATTATGCTTTGTACTCGTAAACATCACAAAATATAATATGTATTATTATCGGAGATATTGATTGGGTAATATTTAAAATTTCACCGGTTACATATTTTCAACTTCATAAGATTTTTAATGGCAGTAAAATTTTTCGAGTGGAATTATTATTCAATATTTCTCGTATCTTCAATTCAAGTATATTTGAAACGAAAAAAGTGTGAAATACATTTAACAAAATCAGGTGTGTCACAATGATGTAGCATTGTGCCACCCGTGACTCAGTGCTACATCATTGGTAGAATTGAGTGACGTGTGACTATGCAGCAGGTAATGGCTGTTACTATCTGCTGTATGGCATAATGCCATTTACATAAGGATTACAACATCCTTATATAAATGGTTATGTTATGTATCATCCTTAAAAAAGCGTCTTGAGATCTAGGCGATTGGACTCTTAGAGTTTCTATCCGTTCTCCGAGACTGAGCCTGAATGAACGCGCATGACCTTTGGACACATGAAGCATGAACCATCTCTTTAGTTTTCTCAGTATCGATTTTACATTAGTGAGACTCTTTACCAAAGCAAGTGTTAAAACTCTTTTCCAGCATGTTAAATTGCGCGTGTTGGTGAAATATCCAAGGCTTTTATGCCCCTCTAAAAGTTAAATAATTACGAGGGTCGGTGCTTCAAGCCTATTGCCTCGATTCCGAACTGTTTAGTTGGCAACTTTTCCTTCAGTCGCGCGAGCTGGGGAACTTCTACTGATCAGACATGTGGAATAAACAATTACAACATTGTGGTCGCTGAACCCTGAAGCCGTATTTTGCGTTTAAGCTTAATAATAGTTTACTGGATATAATCCAATAAATGAGATCTATTATTAGCCATTGTGAGGAGACTGTAGTATTTTTCCAAGCTTGTTCCTTTTAAAAATATGTGCTTAGTTAGCAAGAAGTGTTTATTTTACTTAAAGAGTGAATTCGGATGTAAAATTTTGGTAAACTGTGTGGAATGTGGGGGTTTGAAAGAGAACATTTCCCACGGTCTTAAACTATGAAATTTCTTCTGATCGGGTATTTTCAGTAAACCGGCACAGCACTGTGATTCACTGAAACTCTCGGTGTATTTTTCTTCATAGTTCAAGAATTAGTCTTCTTGATTAATATTTATTATACATGTTTTTTTCCTTAAATCAGCATTATTTACGAACCAGAAACTTTACTTCATTACAGATTAATTTTTCACATGAAAAGTATGAGTAAGTTTAAATTTGATTCGGAACATCTGGGTGTTCGAACTAATTAGAGAAATTTAGTTAATTTGAAGCAAGAAAGAGAAATTCTGTCTTCTAATTGAGAATTCCAATGAACGTTACAACACAGTGGCTCACTTGCTTCAACTTGCTATGTATTTTACATCCTGAGGTAAAAATTAAATATAATTCATTACCCTAATTGCGTATGAGTTTACTTTGAAACGTATTTAAGATAAAGCACATGTATTTCACGAGCCTTTTCATCTAAAGATTCCATTTTTTTAAAAAAGGTTTGAGTGGAGAAACAAAGTTCGAAACAATGGTTAAATAAAAAACATTTTCCAGATCTGTTTCTCCTTTTTTTTTAAAATACTTAACTTCCTCTCACCTAAAATAATAGCACTCTCTCAATACCTGAAGGTTGAGGAATAAATTATCAAATCTAACAAGAAGGAAATCCTGGCTGTACAGAAAATAAATTCATTTTATTTTTTTCTCAAAAAAAAAATCCTTCTATCTAAAATAGACTGAATTACAGTCATCTGACTTAAAATTTTCTCCAAGAATTTTCTAAGCGCCAATCTAAATTGAAGCTGTAGTTGAAGAAAATAAATAAACTTAAGGACTTAATCATTACCTCACGATTAGAAACATTTTAAAAACAAATGTACAAACTTGGTGACTCAATCATTATAAGTTACATGCAGTGTGTGACTTAGTAAAAACTTTAGCCATGTGATTTACTCTTAATTTGATAACTGCGAATTACATTATGATTCGCAGTAAAAACGGAATTCTTGTAAGGAAGTTTTCTACTAAATTACCATCAAATGGTTTACATGACCTGCCAACATCTGCCAGTTCCCCTATAATCCCGCTAAAAGAGTTGTTTTGTAACATTCATGAAGCTCTTAGAACACGAGGATCAAGACTTCTTACTTAATGGGAGAATGGGGATGCAGAATAAGTATGTACCTTTTGTTTGAAACAGGAAAAGATGCAAGTAATTTAGTTTTATCACGAAACACCGGAACTGCAATACGTAAATATGTTTCTCAAGACAATTGTGTTTTGTTTTTCCGGGATAATTTACTTCTCTGAAATCGAGTTATTTAAATATATAATTTTTTCGAGATAAGGAAATGAAAAATTGGGAAGATTAAGCAAAAATTATTATTGGTGTTAACAGCAATATGAGGGTGTTGCGTAATGCAATTCTATAATACGATTTCAGTTATGCAAGTATTTTTTTATAAGCGGTTACATCTAAATATAAAAAAATTAATTGTTTTATATTCCGTTGCTTTTGTAAATATATTCAATATCTTTTTTTAAATGTTGAATTATAAACAACTTTTAGATCATTTTTTGGCCATTTTGTTGAACATATTTTAGTCATATAAATGACATCCTTGCAAAGAGCTCTTTATGTTATATACAAGAGTGGAGATGAACTACCTGCAGTAGTGATCTTTGAAGCAATGAACACTGAGTATTAAGGCTTTTTAAAGTGGTATCTTTACCTAGTTTTACTACACCTAACACTTATATATATATATATATTAAAAAATTTCCTAGAAAAAAGCTATTCATCTCTTATAAGGTTATTATTCTAGTTGTATTCTTTATATCATAGTAGTTAAAAGCTTTAATTGTGTAAGTTTAAATTGTTTTATGGGGGATATTAAATGTGATAGTGAAATTAATAATTTCCCCCCAAAGCTAAGCTGGATAAATTATAGCCAAGGTACAAAGTTTAGCATAATGTTTAAATGTTCAAGGAATTTACATTATTGTAAGGATTTTAGCCACTCATTCGGAGCACATTAAATTACTCCACTGTCATTTGTTCTGTCCCGTAAATCGGCCACGTAGTAAAAAAAAAAGTATCATTTTACTCTAATGCTAACATCATTTTCTCAGTTTTCTCACTATACATTCGGTTGGAGTTCTAAAACAATGGAAATGGATCTCTCTGTAATATGTAATACCAGTACCAGTTTCCTAAATAGCATCTTTTATACTAATATTTGAATTTTTATCTGTTATCTAATGTGTAAATTATCTTGGGGGTATTTTACTCCATGGGGATAAATGCCGGATAACATTTGTGAAGCATACACTCAAGAGCCAAAACATTATGACCACCTGTAAATAACGAGTTGGCCCACCTTTGGCGCGCAACACAGCTTCAACCCGCCTTGGCATGGATGCCACACGTCCTTCGTAGATGGCCGGAGACAGATTGTACCAGATGTTTAAGCAACGGTCACGCAAATCCGAGATATTGCGAATTGGTGGTCTTTGAACTCTGAGCTGCCGTCCCATAACATCCCAAATGTGTTCTATCGGATTGAGATCCGGTGAGTTAGGCTGCCAGGACATTAACTGGAATTCAGCATCATGTTCCTGGAACCACTCCAACACAATTTTAGCCTTGTGACACGGGTCGTTGTCCTGTTGGAACATTCCATTTCCAGAAGGAAAAACAGAGGCCATGTAAGGGTGCAACTGGTCCGCAATGATGTTCAGATACCCTGTAGCATTCATGGTCTGCTCTGCCACAACAACGGGTCCCAGAGACGCCCAAGAGAACGTCCCCCAAAGCATAATACCGCCACCACCGGCCTGTGTATGACCTACTGTACATTGAGGGAGCAACAGTTCGCCTGGAAGACGGCGTATCCTGACACGGCCATCGGCGTGATGAATGACAAACCGTGATTCATCTGACCAGGCAACTCTCTTCCACTGATCCATGGACCAGTCGCGATGCTCCCGGGCCCAGCGCAGGCGCAGTTGGCGATGACGCTTGGTCAGCAAAGGCACACGAGTGGGACGTTTGCTGCGTAGCCCCACATCCAACAGTGTCCGCTGAACAGTTTGCTGCGATACTATTCTACTTGGCCCTGCATTGTATTGGGCTGTCAGCTGAGCCACTGTCTGGCTCCGGTTTTGCTTCACCATGCGAGACAGTCTCCGACGACCTTTTTCTTTGATAGCGTGTGGACGTCCAACACCATGTCGTCTACTGCTGGTTTCACCGTCATTCATCCACTTTGCATATGTACTAACAACTGTAGGTCGCGAACAACCCACGAGTCGTGCAGTTTCGGAAATACTTGTTCCGAGCCTTCGAGCCATTACAATCTGCCCTCTATCAAAGTCGCTTAGATCCGCAGCCTTTCCCATCACACATAGAAGTAAGTGAAAGAATGATTCTTCAGACTCTCCAGCAGTAGTTAAATACCACTTCCACCTGATCACGTGCCTTGCACGTCATCCATTCGAATTCATTGCAAAATGTAGGGGTGGTCATAATGTTTTGGCACTTGAGTGTATAAACTCGTTCTGTTAATGTTTAGCGAAACATCGGATAAAAATTTTGTGTTTTCTCCTCTTCCTTTCACCTTTGTTGTAAACCCATCTCTTATGACACCATGGTAGTAAAAATTATACCTTTAGCATACAGAAGGATTAAATGGGTAAATATTTCTCGCATAAACGTAACACGACTTAAGAATATTAAAAGGACACTCCTATCAGATAATTTTAGAACCATGAATTTAATAGACAATAAAACCCTAACCGTGGCCCTACACGAGTTCATTTTTATTAAGAAGCAATGAAGAAGTAAAAACAAATGTCAAAGAAATTATGCCAAGTTCCCAAAATTGCGTTATGCAACTCATTAGAATTCGGTAGTGAATTGAAAAGGATCGGATTCAACATTGAATTAGTATTTATTCTCTGATTTCAAGTTCAGATTCGAATGAAGGCATGAAATCCATTCACTACTTTAAATTTTCTTTACCTGTACAAAACCTATGGAATTAAATATTACCCATCCAAAAAATGTCTTTCTATAACACATAATCACACCTTGATTTTACCACTGGCGTTATTCATATAAATCTAGATTCATTCAACCATAATTCTCTTTTATGTTCAAATATAAGCATTTTCAATGTTCCTAAGTTTATTAGATCCGTTATTGTCTAGAAAATTTAAAAATTGGGGATATTCCTTAACGAGACTGCAGCTTACCCAGAGCAATTTGATACGTGAACAAATCTTCAAGGATCTTCTAAACATTTGCATTTATACGCATCAGTAATTTCTTAAGTTCCCCCATGACTTTTAGGTTTGAAAAAAACTAGTGAAAATCGATCCATTCATTACTTAACAATTACTAGTTAGTTAATATTAACAGGAAGTATGTTTCAGAACATTCGCAATGAATGCAGATCACTGTATGGAAGTTGTAATTTTTGAAGATCATTCATCAGTTTACATTATAATTTTTCTTGGATAAAGGGCACTTACACTGATGTAGAAAATAAGGGCAAATTGGGGGGGGGGATTTCCTGATATATTACAGATTTATTAATAATATGGAGTACAAGAATTTATAGCTTTTAACATAGGAATAAAAGTGCCAGAATCGATGCAATCGACGAATTCAATATTTCATATTTATTTATTATATATATATGGGCGCAGTGGCGCAGTTGTCAAGAGCAGCGGGCTAGTGATCTGAAAGTCACTGGTTCTATGCTCGTCCTTGACAAATCCACTGCCATGTACATTTATGGCAACTGGTGCACGTAAAATCTGTAGTGGTTGCAATATCCTCCAAGTTCTCAAAATTACCTCTGGAGTTGCGGGGTCAAGTGTTCTGGTCTCGTCACTTGACTCGGTTCGATATTACGGGGCTGGTTCTTTTGGCCAGTCGGACTCCGACCCTTGTGGGACCAGACAAAACACGAGCTGCACGATCATCGTCAATAGCCTTCCGAACTTGATTTGATGTTGCTACCGGCCAAGTGGCATAAGCAACAACAGCATTTATTTATTGATACTCAATCTTAAATTTTGCAAAAAATATAGAATAATACTACACAAATTGAGGGATAAAATAAAATTATCTGCAATACTGAAGCACGAAAGGAGTAGTTGGACAATTTTAAGACCTTCGTGGAATATAAAATTTTATATACACTGCTGGCCACCCAAATTGCAACACCAAGAAAGGCAAGAGATATCACAACAAAATTTATTTTGTAGATAACATGTTGACCAAGTATCAAATGATTAAATTTATAGACTTCTGTGAAGTGTCGTTCCTGCCAAAATCAGTAGCCAGAGTAGCCGCCATTGTTGGAGATCACCGCTGCCACACGCCTCGGCATTGATTCAAAGAGACTTTGGATGAGTTCTTGGGGTACAGCAGACCAAGCAGCTTCCAAACGTTGCCAAAGTTAATCTGCTGTGGTAGCTGGGGATGGAATCTGGGTCAATCGTAGAGCAACCATGGACCACATGTTTTCTATCGACGAAAGATCCGGAGAGCGAGGCGGCCAGGGAAGCAATTCAATCTAGCGATTGACGAAGAACCGTTGGACAATGCGTGCCACGTGTGGTCGCGCATTGTCCTGTTGAAATATGGCTGTGGGCAAGCCCTGAAGATAAGGAAGGACAACTGGTTCCAACACCTCGGAGATGTAGCGCTGGCTGTTTAAAGTACCGGCAATGCGTACTAGAGGTGTGCGAGTGTGATATCCAATACCGCCCCATACCATAATACCCGGTGCAGGACCAGTGTGGCGGTGCATAACGCAGCTGTTCAGCATCCTGTCTTCACGTTGTCTCCAGACTCGAATGCGATCATCGTGGTGTTGCAGACAGAAGCGTGACTCGTCAGTAAAGACAATTTCATTCCATTCTGCCGTCCACATCCTTCTGTCATCGCACAATTGGCGGCGGAGACGTCTGTGGTTCTGCGTCAAGGGTAGACAAAGAAAGCAATGGACGTCTTGCGGACAGACCACTCTGCTGTAAACGGCGTCGAATGGTACGCGGAGACACTGGATGATGCGTTACAGACTGCATGTGCTGTGCTATGGTTCGTGATGTGACTGAGCGATCCGTCACTGCCATGCGCACAATTTGTCTGTCATCACGTGAAGTGGTGCGCTGAGGTGGATGCGATCGAACACGCTGGTCCGTCGTACCCTCCTGCATCCAACGATCACATATCCGCATTACAGTTGTTTGATTTCGTCCAACGCGACTACCGATTTCCCTGAAAGATAATCCACAATATCGGTAGGCCACTATCCTTCCTCTTTCGAACTCGGATACTTGATCAAAAGATGATCGCTGTTTTCGACGAGGCATAATTGATCGTTTTTTTGAAAAAACCACAAGAAAAACACAATTGACGAACTTGAAATCGTCGAAATCTCCAAGCCTTAAATAGCGCTTTGAAGTGGCGCCACAGGCGCGCGTGATGTGCGCCTGCGCTGAAATTCTAATAATTTGCATATCTCACCTCCGCTAATGCATGTTGTAAATTTCATGTTATTTGCATGTTTCCTTCAGGGTGTTGCATTTACAGTGGCCAGCAGTGTACATATACTGTAGAATTCTGCAGTGGAATTCTACGTTGATTAATCTTTAAAAACATGTTTGGATCATGACGGGCTTAAAAGCAATATAGTGACTGCAGATATATATGTGCTAGTGTAACAATGTGTAACAATGTTCTTTAATGTTTTATATATTTATATTTCTTCTCTAGTTTATTTTATTATTCTTTGATATTTCTTTGTGTTAAGAACCTAAATTCTTTTTATGTAAAGGAATCTGATTTCATCCTGATTTGAGGGTAAAGGGCTAGGTATTTTATAGACCTTACAGTATATTTCTATGCCTTCAAGATGGCGTCGTTTTTGTGTCCTGGGTAGCGTCTTCCAGGAATTTTTGCTGTTCCAAGAACTTTTGGGGTGTCTGGGGGTTCATTGCCCCTTTAATTGCTCCTCCCTACCCCTTGTTTTCAAAAATCGTTTAGTCGGGGATTAAGGGATTATCGTTCTGGCAAATCCAGAACGCCGAAACTGAAAATTTGCATGCAGCTCCCTCTGTCGGCGATAGCGGAAACTACAGGAATAAAAACGGGATGCTGACTGCCCCGAGACCCGGGAGAGCTAATTTTGTGAATCCACACGCCCGAACCATAACCTGGCGGATGCCGATAGACCGAGAGCTGCAGACTCCTGCTAGCCCGATGAAAGGTCCTGCCGAAGAAAGTTGAACGTGCTGAAGAAAGGGTTGATCCAAGACATATCTACCAGAACAAAAATACCTACCAAAAGCAAACGTCAAGCCAGGGTTTTCCTGGCAACAAACTACGATATCAACCTCCCCTCGAAGATGCAGTGGAAGTCGTTGAACCCCGGGATGCCTTTTCATGCCCACACGGAGGATCTTCAGCGCTGTTCCCCACTAAGCCCCCAACTTTAAGGAGACGCTCGGAAACAGTTAAGCCACCTCTTGTCATTTCTTTACTAGTACTTTATTACTTTATTAACTCTCAAATGAGGCATCAGGAGATCAGATTCCCTAGGAGATGTTTTTCATTAGCATAAATAATTACCTAGGGTTAAAATTATATAATCATGATTGACTTTTTTTAATTATTTGTTTAGTTATTTTTGTTTGTGCGCTTTAAGAACTTGCTTTTTTTCAATTATTTGTTTAGTTATTTTTGATCGTGCGCTTTGAAATTTCCTAAATGTTGTAAAATGTGTGTAAAAACCTTATTATAAATAAATATTGATGGGCCCATTTAAACAAATGCTCCTGTGAAATTATTTCACATAACCAACATGCATGCATGACCAAACTTTTCTTGGAGCAGTATGGGGAATGTGAGTATATTTTATATTATTTATAATATGTGTTGACGGCATTCATAAGTGGTGACTAATATCGGATTAAGAACCTGGTAACACAATGCTTTGTTTTCATTTAATTATTTGGTCAGTCCCACTGAACTACCGGGCAACACTACAATACATACACACACACATACATACAGATATATATATATATATATATATATATATATATATATATGTGTGTGTGTGTGTGTGTGTGTATATATATATTTACGTTTAAAGAATAGCATGCAAGTATTATAGCATTCATGTTAAGAAAGATACAGCAAGAGAACATTTTAAAAAATCGTGTTGTTGGAAAATCTAACTTGAAAATCGCAGTTCTCCACTCTTCGAAACTCCTGCTGCGTATCGTTCTCATTCGATGGGCTTGGTCTCAAAAGAACACTTATATCTCCTAGCTGTTGACGTAATCTGAAATAATTCTCGAATTCCGTCCTGAAAGAGTCCTATAACGGTGTTACGTGCACAATATGGAAACAGACTAAAGAGTGTAATATCTTTGCACATCTCCATAATTATGTTTAAAGTTTTAGGTTCGGTACAAACTTAGCAAAACATTCACAAAAATAGCAACTCTTTCTTTAGCATGCTGTATATATTAACGAGTTATACAATGGATTGAAGAAAAAATTCACACAATAAGGAAAAAAAAGAAATTTTCAGAGACCGATAGCGTTAAATATAATTTGTACATTTTTACACAATATACTCATAGGATGCAATTTCTATGTGATATTAATGTAATCCTGCACAATGTAACTAAATTTACATTTTGAAATATCCTACAGAATTTCAAATTTGCCTTTTTCAAAATATTACGCAGTCAGAGTTAATCTCGAGTATAACATTTCTGCTTTCCTCATTTATTATTTGCATCTAATGCATTCCCTGGCAGTTGATTTAAATTAAGGAAAAAACTATTTCCCTACCTAAGACTTCAATTACTCGGAAAGTGCATTTAGAGATGAATGAATGCGTTAATTTTCCTGCAATCTTAATATACATTTTAAGGAACTCTATATTCTTTTATACGATGAAAAAGTACCTTTGAAGTACCCTTAGGTCTTATGACATACAACCTGAATAAGCTGAGTTCTCAAAACAAAAATGTAATTTGAAGGACATTTTTAAATCACATAGTCTCAAAAGAAGTAGAGATTGTGCATATAATTTAAAAAATTCTACATATAAAAATTTAATTTTAAGTTAATTATACATTTATTTTCATTCTTTCAGTAAGTTGAATGTAAATCTTTCAGGATGTTAAGGGCTTTAATTATAAGTCTACACAAGTATTCACTTCTAACCGTCTTAAAGATACTGATTTGAAAGTTTAAATGATATTAAAGGAAATTCCCAATATTGTACATATTCAATAATATATCTACAGGAACAGGCTTATAAACTGTTTAATAAGAATTAGTTGTTAAAATTTAATGTAAAATGAGCAAAAATATTAGTGTTTTGCTGCAAGTAATTCAAAGGAACTATCATCCCTTCGAAATGCGTACAGCCCAAATTTGTTTCTATTGTAATATTCCAAAGAATTGAAAATCCGCAGCCTAGTACTATAATTGTTGTAAAATGGTTTCACAAGCGAAAAATATCTCTTAGTTGTCAAACACTTTAATTACAAGAAACATGTTTATTTTTGTTCAGGCAAAACTTTATAACATATTGTTGCAGGCAATTGATATTAAGCATGGGTAACGTTGAAAGTAATATGAAATTTGAGTTTTTTATTTGTGATTTCTAAATTCTCCCTTAAATTTTTACTAAAAGAAATTGAACTAGAAATAATTTTTAAGTCGTTTTCTCATCTTTTCAATTTGGATGAGCTCATAGGCATACACCTAATTCAGCCTCTGAAAAAAAAAGACAGTTTATTAATTTAATAGATAGTTTTTTGGAAGTCGAAGAACATTTCTTGGTTAATAAGTTTTCTTAGAATCCATTATTTTGATTGAACTGAAATTTCATATTAGTAACCATAGTATGGCTTTGTGGTCAACTGGCATTTTCAGCAAAAATTTTTTCAGCAAAAAATTTCAGTAAGCTTTGCATATGATGCAATATTGTCAAGCTTTGCATATGTGGTGCCCAACATTATTCAATTGCCAACATTATTCTTGCATATCATGGACGTAATACCAACTACTGCCAGTTGACGAGTGACGCCATCATTCTACTTATGACGTAATAGTCAATTCGAGTAATAGACTTCATTCTCATCCCGTGTCCAGACTTTCAGATTTGCCTGATATGCAAAACCGCCTGGAGGTTTGCAGCATAAATGCAGTGTGCCAGTAGGATGACAAGTAGTTCTATTCTTCTTGTAGAAATTTTAAATATGCGGTCAAAAACATTAATAAGTACATGAGTATCATCCAGCAGTGGCTCGGCAAATGGAGAATCAAAATTAACAATGAAAAATGTATAGCAGTTATGTTCACTTCAAAGCGTAAAAAATCCTTCCTAAATCATCAAATTAAAATCGGAAACACAAATCTCCCCTGGTCTGAAACTGTAAAATATCTTGGCATTGTTCTCGTTAAAAATATCACTTTTAAACATCACATCACACACGTTAGGAACAAGTTTCGAGCAGCTCGCAGACTAATATATCCCTTAATTGCTCGGAACAGCAAATTAAGCATTCAAAATAAATTTCTCATGTATAAATCGTTTCTTCGTCCAATACTAACTTATGGTTTGCAAGCATGGTCATACTGTGCTGAAATGCATATTAAAAAACTAGCTTCTCAGCAGAGCAGCACGATCAGACAAATAATAAATGCCCCTTGGTACTTCTGTAACGTTGACATCTACAATGAAATCGGTCTCCCCACTCTTAAAAAACACCTTCAAAATCTAGCCATTAACTTTCACTACAATATCGATAATGATTTACTTAAAGATTTAGCAAATTATGATCATGCTGACCCCTCTAACAGGAAACGGCCTAGAGCCATCCTGTCATTTTCTTAAATATTTTGTCCTTCGTCCTGATTATAAAAAATAAAAAATAATACTTGGCTTGCCAAGGTATAAAACAACAAAAAATTTTATAAAAACAAATAACAATGTATTTCTATCCTTAAACTTTCTCTTTTAATTTTATTCATCTTTGCATCGTATGTAGACCCTCTTTTCTACTGCCCTGCAAGATGCTTACTCACTTTTTCTTATACTATGAACTCACGGGTTAGCAGCGGCCCAATCATTTCACTCCTTTCCTATACTCTGTTTCATTGGTTCCCCTCTGCTTATTACCTGAAAGTCTGCAATTGAGGGCGTGGCCCAGGAATTGCAGTTGCGACCCATTTCCTATGGTCCTATGGATGACAAGTAGTTCAGCCGAGTCACTCAACCAGTTCCGTCTTGAGGGATTTGTACCCAATCGTTTCGTTTTTGCATTTGAATTCACTTGAGTTATGTTAAAGGTTAACATTGTGACTGCTCGTGGAATTATTCACCTGCCGATTCTCTTTAATAAAAGTCTATTGTTAATCACGAATAACTTCATTTACGCCTTCGGCATGCTGAACACCAGAATTATTTAGTATATGTGTCCCATACCAAGGTGGAGTATAAAGATAGGTGCACTTCACATATGATGCATATTTACAACTTCAAGCAGTTGCAGATTTAAAATGTTTGAACAATACCATTGACCCGGCAAAACATAAATATAGTTAAGCCATTGCGATGAGAAGTATTTAGGATTCCTCGGGATGTAAGTTTGAACCGGCGTAACCGTTATCAAATAAATGAAAAGCCTAAAAACGCAAAAAATATATTAACTGACAAAATTGAGCATTTACACCATAGCACCAAAATCATTATGTAATCTTCCACCTTCAAGGGAAATTGAGTCTTTTAAACATCAAATCCGCACAATATCCAAAACTTATATTATTCTGGTTATCCGTAGTAACCTAATATGCTAGAAACTTTATTACAGAAATTGGTGTTCCAACCGTACCTTGAAAAAATTGCACTTTACAAGATTCCTTGTCGCTTTACTCGAAAGAGAAGTACAAACAAATTCGTAACAGAAGTGCAAGTATATGAGAGAACTTAGTTAACTTGTCAATTTTAGACTCACTTCTTGATTATACCGTTACGTATCTTGTGCAGCGCATGACGTCATATGCACGGATTTGCGACGAACATAAGTGCAAAAAACATAAATTTTGCAGTTATAAAAAAAGCAAGAGAAGAAAATAACGCATTATGTTAGCTTCAAAATGTTCAAATTTCCTGATGTGTTATAAAAATTGAGGTCATTGAAATAGATTGCTAGCCGGATCATTTTATCGTAATTTAACTGAAAAAGGAGAGAATTTTGACATGTAATTATATGTATTATAGATAAAAATACATGTATATATACGTATCTATTTTTTTAAAATTTTGATAAAACTGAATACTTTCTATTAAATATATAGTAAACATTTAGGCCCAAATAATTAAAATAAGTAGCAATAAATCAATGTAATAGCAGTAAATGGGACATTACACTTAATATATTTTGCATTACTTAATTCTAATAGTTTTTACAATACGCTAAATTTTTATTGCATTTATTAGAGACACCCGGGCCCGTTGGATTAAAAATATATGAAATTACCATAATACAGTAAGTTATTTTATCGAACGAAACTTCAACTTAATGAGTTTTCCCGGTACAAGATTTTTATGAATTAAAATATTTTGTGCTTTAATATATCTATAACATAATTAAAGAAATAACAGCAAAATTATTAATAGAAAAACATCAAAACCATTTAAAAACAATGCACGTTGAAATAACTTAATACTTTTGGAATCAATATATTATGTTTTTCAGTTTAGCTTGATCTGCAAATTAAAATTATCGATTTCCCATAAAGGGGTCGAGCAATAAGATGAAGATCCAATTTTATTCAAGTGTTGTTCTAATATTGCAGACTCGTTGATGAATGGTTAATTCGTGACAGAAAATATTGATTAATGGCAGTTAAATATGTAGGAATGCTAATAAGCCTCTGTTTCAGGAATACTGTCATTCTGTTGATAGGAATCGTTAAAATGAGAATTGAATTCACGTAATTATTTGCTCAAAAATATGCAAGGATACAAATTAAATGAAAATTACTTACTTTCGTCATGCATGCGGGGAATTCCATAGGAGAATAAATTATTCGTGATCTACAATATCAGCACACTACGGAAGAAATATTGACAAATTTAAAAACGCATTTGTCTAATTTTTTAAAAACATTTGCTTGCATAATGGGTATTTTTTTACAATGTACAAATCATATAATATCTTATTATCTTACGAGATTATTTTTTGTTTGATATATGAGTAGAATATATTATGAATACGCTGAGTAGTTTTGTGTTCTAAATCCCCCTGGTAATCAGAATAATTACCATGAGAGCAGATATAGAACTTTATTAATAATCTTCACGCATAGTTTTACGGCAAAATTCAGTGAGCGTATATTAGCTGTAGATTTGTCTCAGAAATTTAGCAGGAGTTGTTAATAATTTACATACAATTTAAAGAAATGCCAAACAGAAGTTAACAGAAATATGAGGTAATAAACTGACATTTCTCATTCAGTGTGGAGTCAAAATTCCAAGTAATCCAATAAATGATCTATTATTCTCCTCTTTAGAAAAGGAAATCCAAGTAAATATTATCTACAAGAAAATGCGTTTTTATAATCAATGTCTGCTGAGTTCTCTTTTGAGAGCAGATATTTTACTGGTACAAATGATAAACATCGGGAGATGATTTGGAATATACACAGCACACATACTGAATTGCATCTTCAGAGTCACAGCTACCACTCTTTTACCGATTCATATATTTTTACTCAATTTAAATAATGTCTACGAAACAAGAATTTTAATTTTCAGGCAGACATATAAACCATTGCAAACTATTTTATGATTTTCACTAATGAATCTCGCAAAATGTTTTAATAGAAAGAACTTTTCCAAATTCATGGAATTTTAAAAGTTATTATGCCTAAGTCTTCACGAATTTTCATACAAACTATTCTTTAAAAATTCAGGTTTTCATTAAATGAATGCTGTTACAAGATATTTTAATGAAACGTTAATAAATATGGAAGTATTCAAAGAAATGTGTACTACTCATCATACATACTTTACGATAATGTTAGCATAAATATTGGTAAAGGTTGCTTTGATTTGACTGGAAATTTAAGACCCTGCTTTTTATTCATTAGGGAAGTATAAATATGAAGGAATATAACTTATTGTGTGCAAATGTTCATGCATTTAAGTGTAATTTATTGCAAAGTATTTAACAAACTTAAAGAAAAAAAATTAATTGGTCTTAAAATACATTTATTCGTATTATTAGTGGAAATATATTTTTATTTTTCCTTTAAGAATATGCAGCATAAATGTGTTCACAAAATATACGTCATATTGTATTACGTTTGATATATTTTTAGTGTGTTTCGGGTAAAACTTAATCTAGATAATCTCTTATTTATTAATATTTTAGCAGAAAACCAAAACATATTTGAACTAAAAATCCTTTGTTTTCAAAAATATAAACTTTCCTTCATATATCATGTAAACATATGTATAGTGTATTAATATGTTACATAAAGATGGGTAATAGACAAAGTGGTGTAAGTGATAAAATGACTTTTGAGGTAATTCTACTTAGTGAAATCTTAAATTATGGATTCTACATGGTTTTTGAAACTATTTTTTTTTTGCTTTATTGAGAAAGCGTATTTTGTCCCTTGATAGTGTTTAAGGCAGGAAATCTAAACGACTAAGAGAAAAAACAAATATTTTAAACATCTAAAGATTTCAAACATGCGCAGTTGAATCATACTTATTGTATTAAAATTGCGGCCTCCTATCGAACATACATATGAACTATGAATTACCTCTCTTTGCCGTAGGCCGAAAACTAAATACATTTGACGTTACAAACCCCAACTTTGCCAAAATTTAACTGAAACTGTTTTGCCAATGACACATCTATAAAACGTAAATTTTAAACACCATTTTAATGTCCTTTTTCGTGTGGCACGAACGGTAAATTGTTATCGTATGGGGATATGGGAGAGATACATTCATTTTTTATTGCATATATTTTGTAATGTTTATTTTTCATCAAACGTCTGTTTGTATACTAATCACTATTTATACAAAATAATTCACGAAAAATTTGACCTCATTTTTTAAAAATTATAATTCAAAGTTTGCAGCTTTTTCAGATTTTTATAAACCTATTGAACAAATCACATTATTTAAAATCTTTAAAGTTTTTTTTCAGACTAATTGCTTTATTTATGTGCTAAAATGAATAAAACTATGTAGCTTGCTTAGTTTTTCACTTTCGCGCTAAGGAACTGTTTCAAAAAAACTTGTTTTAAGAATTTATAAAAATTTTACTCACAAAAATTTTAATTCATTAAAATGATACAAAAAAAATTATTGGGATTTCTTCTACGAAAAAATATTTTCAAAATTTTTACTGTAAATTAAAAATTCTGAACAAAGATTAAAAAATTTGAATAAAAGATATGCTTACAAAATGCTTTACTAGATATTTTAGACATTTTTATTGAAAAATGGTAAATCTTAAAAAAAACTCATTTTGAAATTTACATAGACGTATAATAATCATTATCAAGTACTGCCCAAAAAATGCTGCATCAGGTTTTGTAATCAACGTTTGAGTTATTTTATGTTAAAAACTCCATACCATGTTTTAAGGCCAACAAGTTAAAATTTATTTAGTTTGGGGAACTGTGAGTCCAGGCCCTGCATGCAAGAAATATTTTTATTACAGTTTTTGTAAGAAATGATGAGAGACCGAACCCTTTATTTTATCTTATCAAATCATGAATCCTTGTTTTTTAGACCATAATGAAATATAAGGTCTTTATAAATGAACAAAGTGATAATTTTTACAAAAAAATAACGTTGTTACTGAATCTATGAAAAATATTTAGATTAATTTTTACTTAAATCAGCAAAAATATCTACAATTGAGCAAATAAAACAAAAATTTTATAAAGCGTTAATTCTTAGTTATCAAATGTTCATGGTTATCCACTGTTATTTTGCCTTCAATTCATTGAAATGCATTTAAGCGTTCACTTTAGAGAGCGGGGTTTAATTCTCTAAGGACCTCCCGGCTAGGAAATTGACACTCGGTAAATTCCAAAATTAGTTTATTGCAAATTCTTAAATCTTAAAGCTGTGAACGTTAACCGCATTTTATTTCATTACAAAACTTTCGGATTATTTTGCAGGACAAATAATAAATTACACTTTCAAACTGACCCGCGCCCTCTAAAGAAATTAAAGATAAGCATTTTGAAAAAAAAGAAATACTTTATATTATTCTTGATATTACCATAAAGTATACGAATCTTTTTTATGGCCCATTTTACCGCATTACCACACTTGAAAGCATCTATGCAAATATGGCTACCATTTAAAGTACAAAGGAAATGTTCTACAGACTTAATGATATTTTACCATTTCTTATACAGGGGAAAAAAACTATGTTAATGTTAAAACATTTCTTATTCTCTGATGTCCTGAAAAAAAAAAACTAAATGAGAATGTTTTTTTTTATTATTAAGCTTTTAGTTTTTGCTGAGATAAAAGTAAGAAACACAAAAGCAAAATTCTTAAGAACAGGACTAACCGATTCGAAAATTTAAAAAGAAAAAAAAAATATTCTGAGAAGAAATGAACATCTTTTATGCAAATTTAATTACATTTAATAACAGATACTATTTGTTCAAAACAAGCGTGAAACTTTTTTAAATAAAATATACGAGAACCATGTTTTATCTTAATAAGCAGCAACCAAAGTGTTATTGATTATATCAGCTTGCAAGTGGAATACCTGAATTAAGTATTGTTAGGAGAGATAAATACATTGATTTTAAATCGGATTACAAACAGATTCTGCATGCTAAATATGTATTATCTGGTATCATCTTGATAAGAGGTTTAAAAATGAACTCTCAATCAGGAGGTAAGCTGTGAGAAAAGGATCGTTATTGATGACGGAGCTGCATGAAATAAATTAACCAGTTGATCAACATATATAGCCTAACATGATTGAAAATAGCCTTAGGTTTTGGGTATCTCTACACCTTCAGAGGTGATTGTTTGAAAGTTTTATTTTTTTTGAAAAATGCATAGAAAATTTAGGTGTTATATAAAAATAATTTTTTTACGGAGGAAAACTGAAAAAAAATGGGTAAAAAGTTTACATTTCCACCAAACATGATGACGCAAAAACCTGAAAAATATATTACCATTTTATAAACTGGAGAATTAAGATAATAACTTTCTCTAGGGAATATAGTATACTCAGGAATATAATTTGTTTATCTCAAAGTCTGTAGCAGTTAAAGAACTGATGTACAAAAAAATAGCTTAAAATTCATTTTCACTTGCAATTCATAGCTATGAAAACAAAACAAAAAATAAATAATCTGCAATAATGAACGTAGTCCATTCCCCATACAAACATTTATAGGTACAGTATGCACACATTTAAGGTATTTTAAGGGTAACATTTTGTTATAGAAAGATTTGCGCAAAGGAAAACGCTGAAAAAATTAATATTGTGAAAAAGCTAAAAATAACTTTATAACACACTTTCAAAATAACTATTTTTTTGCTAAAATCTACCCGATTTGTGAATTCGAACAGAACTAGAAAGATGAAAGATTAGGCTTTAATGGTATTGCAGAAAAAATAATCGATACTTTGACTTAAAAAGCCGTTTTAAATGTGAACGGATACTTTAAAAATTTTACAAGGTATTCATCTACAAATTTTTTTCATAAAAAAACATCAAATCGAATGGATTATTTTCTAATCAAGAACTATCAAAACTATGGGCAGTTTTAGAACAAACCTCTATTATAAAAAATTAAAGTATTTTCAGTAATCTCTTTAACGGATTTAAAAACATATTGAAAAGATAGAACTTGGTATGCAACAATATCCGGTAACTTTTCTTTCACATTGCATGCAGACTTTCCATACGTATTGTAAACTGAAAGCAAAAATAAACACCTACATATGTGACGGAGAAAGGGGAAAATATCAGAAATCTAGTTTTATTACAGACTGTTTCTTCCCTTTAACACATGATATACATAGTATGGAAAGGAAAAAAAAATTCTCACCATAAATTATCTAAATAATTTTCTAAAGCAAAAATTTTAATTTAGCGAAGAATAGTTGTTTTCTGTCCTTAATGTTTTGCAAGAGGGGATTTATTTTATTAACCAACGAAAACATTACTTACTCCTTATATTAAAAAAAAATCAATTAATTTTCTTAAAACGTGTTTAAAAAATATCATTAGGCTGAACATTTTCTGTGTAAATAAATTCAACACAAACGAAAACAGCATTGTAGGAATATTTTAGTTTTTAAAGATTTTAAAATTTTTGTTTTACCCCTTTTACTAGAAATTAACGGAAAAGGTGATATTAAATTACTTATTCTATTTTTGACATTAAATATACGGTATTAAAAATTAAATTTTAATGAAAAAAATCCTCAATGATTTTCATAGTTTAATTTCATTTGGCGACTGAAATGGTATTTTTCCTAAAATGTGAAATTTATACATAAGGAAGGCATAATTTACACTCTAAAGGTACAATAAAAACGTACTGGGTGAATTACTGATGACTTTAAGTCAATATGCCACTCAGAAAGCAATTGAAACCATCTCTAAATCATAGGATTCCTATCATAGTTATTTAAATTGAGTAGACAATTATTTTTATTTCCTATTTTACTTACAGAAACACATAAGTATAGTTTAGATTCTAAAGATTAAGATATATAAATTACCAGCTCAAACGTCTTAAAATATCACTTTAAAAGAAAAATAAATTCATTTCCATTCTCACAATCACTTGTAAAAACTAATATTTTTCCCCAAAATATTCTAATGACTTAATTAAAGAAAACTCGTTACAAATCGATTACGGCTTAGTATCATTATAATGACCATTTTTGCGTGTTAAATTAAATCACTCAATTTGTTCTTTACTTTAGATTTGGCGCAGTTTTTTTAACAGGCAAATTGCGACCACTGGGATCACGAAAAGGTACTTAAACTGACATTAAAAAAATCAAGTAAACAAGAACTGTTAAATGAGAAACAAAACAGGAACCAAAGCTTTTTTAGCAAATACTTAGAGCTTTAATGAGGCAATGTAGAAATTTAAACCGTTTGAAGGAAAGTTGCGACTCTCGGGCAACTTTTCTCTTGATCAAAACGTCTCAATATAGTTAGTTATTCCTTTAAAACTAAAATTTCAAAATCATCTCTCCGGTAAAAGCATAGAAGACTACGTACTCCAATAGAAATACATTGATACAAACTCAATCAAATCATAACTGTCTTTAAAACTCCTGTTTTAGTAAGTTACAGATTTTTTGTTGTTTCCCCTTAATAAAAACTCATATTTCCTTTGGTAAATAAATTCCAGAAAGCAAAAAATAATACATTCCTCCATAGAAAAACGTTAGTTTAAACTTAAGAAAATTAAAAGTTTGTGAAACATATGTTTTAGTAAGCTTTTAACATTTGTCTTTTCCCCTCTTTCAAAAGTCCTTGCTTTGGGAAAGAAATTCTAGTGTTATTGTTCCATAGATGAACTATTCAAAAAATTTTTCTTACATTAGTTGTAGTCGAGGTGTATTTAGATACTTTTAAGGGTAGAATTCAAATACCGTCTTTGGTTAACGTTTTCTTTTTCCTGTTGAAATCATGTGAAAAGCTCTTCTTTTAAATTTTAACATGTCAGTCATCAGATTCTATACTCGTTGCCTGTTATTTGCTGTTTAGTCCATTGGAAATACCATTGTAAGTTCTTTATACTGTAATGATTTAAACTGCAATCTTATGTAAACTGTACACCAGTTGATCATAAGTTAGAAGGGAATTTAGACAAATCCATTTTCTCCATTATTTGCAGCTATTTTAAATTCAAAAACAAAAACACAATGGTAGATCCATAAGAAAGCCTTTCAGTTCTCAAACACTACTGAGTTTACCAGAAAAACAAAAAATTATTGTGAAGTTGTTTAACAAAATACGAAGACATGAGCAGTTGAAGCATTCACTAGTTAGCGACCAACATAATCTGAAACGATTATATTTCATTCAAAAATTACATACAGTTATTGAAACGTAATTAACATTATTAAGTTTTGCTGAAAGTTGAAATAAAACTGCATAGTTGTAATACAATCATCTTTTTCAATTTGCTGAGACAGGTCTTAATTACATTTTAGTCTTAAAAATCACTAAGTCATCAATGTTAGAAAAGAAAAATTTGCTCTTAAAATGAGCTTCAAAGGGAAACACTTATATTTCATCATTATAATAATATGCATTAAGTACAAATTTATTACTATCACTGTAGCAAAATTCGATATGATTGTCAAGTAAAATTATACAATCAGGTTTATTTCAGAATTCAATTTTGAATAAAAATTTATTTCTGAAATAATACCATCTTTATTAAATAAGATAACAATATACAAACGAAAATACATTATTTCTCCTATTTTTTCGAGGGTTTTGCTTTTGTTAACATCTCTCTGTCTGTACTAAAAACTAGACTGACAGAACCAAATCATATCACCTTCAGATTCCCCCACTCTGTGTCTTTTCTTTGTATTTTTATACATTTCTATTTTACTATTTATTGGTCTTAAAAGACAATGACTGGTGGCGTTTAGTTTCACAAACACCTGAACCTTATCGCCAAACTCACATTGTTGGAGTACGTGACTCCTGGGGGAGTGAGATGTTTAATGGATTTTCGCTCGGTCTGCATGATTTCGCTGAAGTAAGATAGGAAACAAAAAGAAGTATAAGCAAAAAAAAAATAAATAAAAAAAAATGAGGAAGTTCGATTTAAGTTGAATAAATGTCATTTATTCTTTTTCACTCCATTAAAAATAATCCTTCGCGATAACAGAATTTGAGGAATTGTTATACTTTGCGAGCTTCTATTTCATTCTGTTTATTTCCTTTTTTATCTGAACTTGAACAGTTTCCTATTTTAAGTTCAATCTTTGTTGGATTTAGAACTATATTTCACGAGCAGAAAATTGAATTTCAAAGTATATATGTGAATTACAAGCCCACACACACACATGAACACGCACGTACGCACACACAGGAACACACATACATATCTCTCTTTATGTATGTATATATATATATATATATATATATATATATATATATATATATATATATATATATAAACACACACGTATATATATATATATATATATATATATATATATATATATATATATATATATACGTGAGTGTGTGTGCATGTATAACGATAAAGCCCTAACGCCCCAACTTTATTAATCTAACGCGCAGTCAAAATTATCCTTGTTTTCTCTCAATAAAGTACAGTCCCTTATTGCACTCGCGATAAAGTTATTTTTAGTCAACAACCCCTTTTTCAAGCACGCGGTAAAGATATGTTTAGATAAAAGTCAGCGCCATGTGTGCGTAGGTCGCCGAGCGAAAAATTTTACTACATTGCATCATACATTCACGTGTTTGGTTCTGGCGAATTGAGAGAATTTTAGAGTCTAGAGCTCCCATAGTATAAAAATGTTGAGCAGCGTGTTTCGGAGGCTTCTTTCCTTGCTTGCTTGTTAGCCGGACTGTGGCCGAATGGCTAAGGTGCTGGCGTTCTGTAACGGAGTCTGTGGGTTCGAATCCCAATCTTGGCATAGACGTTTGCAGCCGTTTTGAATCGGCTTTAAGCAGTAGGTCCCGGTCTAATTAGCCCTCATGTAGCAAAAAATTACCGTAGTGCTCCAAACCTAACGTTGGCTTGGTCGCTTGCTGCTCTGGATGGCCTCCCTCGCGTGTCTTTCGGATTTTGTCCGCGTCCTGATTTTGCTACTGTCCTATGATGTGACGTTCTGTGTTTTCACTACCTCAGCGGCCGGTCCGGTGACTAATTTTGTCTTTAACGTTCAACTATGTATTACCGTGTACCTCCGATGGGTTAAATCGTCTGTGTTTGTCTTGCGGAATATCTTCATTATCCGGAATCATCAAATAAATAATGTGTATCTCCATTGTTTTCTGTTGTGCGTATCTTCACGCTGGCCTCTACACTGAGATTAAAGTTAATCATCCTCGTCATGTTGTATGTATATATATATATATATATATATATATATATATATATATATATATATATATATATATATATATATATATATATATATCAACTACTGCCATTTTTAGGGTATCCATCGAATAGAGGAATTCCGGTGAAATATTGACACAACGGCAGTATGGCCGTCGAAAGAATCTCAATGATCGGAACACTCGGTGTCTCTTGACAGTCTTATCACAGGAGAGGAGGGCGGTATTTGTAAGAACAACATAGCAAATCAATGCTAAGTTCTCCAGTAATATCAGCCTGACGACTCTACAACGTTCACTCCATGATATCGGATATAACAGCTGCTGTCCAATGACGTATTAGGCAGTTTTCACAGTTGTTCTGCCACTACTGTATAAATATACACTTACTTACACACACACACACACACACACACATATATATATATATATATATATATCTATATATATATATATATATATATATATATATATATATATATATATATATATATATATATATATATATATATATATATATATATATATACAGTGTGTAACAAAATTATAAGACCACTGTGGATTTTGTGATTTTTACTATAAATGGTATAATTTTTTTAAAACTAAATTTGGTTGATGTTAATAAATGAAATATAAAATATATGTATATTATTTTAAGAGATATTTAAATATACTACTTATTTTATCAACAATTTCAAATTTTTCTAATCAAATATCTGTAATAAAATTATAAGACCACTAGTTAAAACAATTTTTTTTAATAAAACTAATATGATGTTGATCCACCATTTTTCTGAATAACTTCAAATACTCGATTTTTCATTGAATTAATTAGGTTTTCGAGCAAATATTTGGGAATTTTGCCCCATTCATCCATGATAGCTAGTTTCAATTCATACACAGAATCATACTGACGGTTATTTGCATACACTTGACGAGCCAAATGGCCCCACACGTTTTCGGTGGATTCAGGTCTGGACTAAGGCTTGGCCAGTTTAAGACCTCGATTTTTTCATTTTGAAATCAGTTTTTAGTTGATTTAGACACATGGCATGGCGCATTGTCTTGCTGAAATTTCCAGTTTGATCCTCCTAAAAATGGGCCAAAAGGTATAAGGTGTTGGTAAAGCAGTTGTTGATAATATACGATGTCCATTTTTCCAAGAACTCTCTGCAGATCACATTTCCCATCATATGCAATAGCTCCCTACACCATCACAGAGCCACCACCCAACTGTCTACTGAAGAAAACCCGAAGTTCCGTTTGTAAATCATGCCAGTAGGAAATATTACCGTCCGGGCCATCCAAATTAAATTTTTATTGGCCGGAATAAATAATATTTTTCCAAGCAGCATCCCAGGTCATGACTTCCTTTGCCCACTTCAGCCTGTCTTCTTTATGATGCTTTAACAGTCTTGGTTTTCTTTTTAATTTCCGAAGAGCAACATTTTAATTTGATCTTAAAGTGCACCAAACTGTCATATGTGAAATAGTTTTACTTGTCTGCTGTGTTATTTTATGAGTAGACAAGTTCTGTTTTGTTGCAAGCTTGAAAATTTGTCTATTATCGCGAGCTGATAATTTACTGTTTCTGCCAGATCTTTTATACTTTCTATAAAAATCTCTTTTACTTAAAACGTTATGAATAGCAGTTTTAGAACGCTTAAGTATCTTACTTATTTGACGTTCTGAATTTCCAGAGCCCTTATAAAACCAAATTTTTCGAACTTCTAGTTCAGATAATTCTCTTCCACGCGGCATTTTGAATTTCCTCATAAAAACAAACAAATTAAATTCTATTTTCTTTTACAATATTATCGTTTGGATTTTTTTTTGTGATGTAAAGTTACAGTTTATCTACGATTTTGAAAGAAAAAATAAAATAGTTTTAAAAATGCAAACGATTTTAAATAAAAAAATAAGTGGTCTTATATTAATGTTACACGGAGATTTCAAAAAATCGTTTACTGTGTGAAATTAACTCAGTCTTTTTCCTCTAAGCAATTTATTTGAGAAAATATAATTTTTTTCATTAGTTTCAAATTTTAAAATTGTTCATTTTATGCAGTGTAATATTAAAATGAGTGATATTTTGGGTGGTCTTAAAATTTTTTTACACACTGTATGTATATATATATATATATATATATATATATATATATATATATATATATATATATATATATATATATATATATACACACACACATATTATTATATCTATATATATATATATATATATATATATATATATATATATATATAATATATATATGTGTGTGTGTGAATTGGTGTTCTTCGTTGAATATCGAACACATCTCACATCTGTTTACATTAACATCGATTTATTATCGACGAGTCACAGGACATAAAAACAATTGCAATTAACATAAATTATACACCCTTTTACGTCTTTACGGTAGCCGTCTGCTACCACGTTATCTTTTTATAACCTCCTTCTTTTCCGGCGTCTTTCTCTCTCTCGTCATCTGTTCCGCGTAGAACGCCGAAACTCTGTCAGGCGGGAACGCTTCTGATTCGTCACTCGCCGTTGCCACAGATATATCACACTCGGGCATCCTGACACGACAGATCCTCCTGTCGTCCAAGAAAACCAAAGGAACCAAACCTAAAAAAAAAGACAAGAAAGGAGAGAAAACAAAACAAAAACATGGCATGGTCGTCTTAACCCATTAACCGCCAAAACTATAAGAGGTGAATTTTTTTTTATACAAATAATATTGGCTATTCATTTGAACATATACAAATTAATTTATGGGTAAAATAACAAAACTGGTCTTAACTTTCGAAAAATCGAGTGTTGCGTTCGCGCAACGTCAGCGGAATAAGAGTATTGACATTAAGTGAGTTCAACTGAACTCTTGCTGGGTTTTCTTTGATTTGAGCACAAGGAATTTTTTTTAACTTTGTTACACTTTAGAAAGATAATGATCACTTTACAGGGAATTTATTTATTATAAAGATTTAACTTATTTTTCCTTTACAAAATTACTTATTATATCCAAAAATAGTTTCTATCACGAAAAGCTTCACTACAATCACGATGTAGAGTAACGTGACAAACTTTGCATGGATAAATTGTCTGGCTATGGCATTGTTTACTACACAGTCTTCTGCTGTCTTCGGACTTGACAATAAAATGTCCACGTTCTCCATGTAATGGCTTTTGCATGCTGAATGTCCTTATGAAGAGATCAGTAAATTTCTTCCTGAGGTAAAGAATAATATCCCGTCGGCAACAACATTCCAATGAACCGTCTCATGTAGGCTTCAGATGCTAAAAAATGGGAATGATTCTTTTGTTGGGCACATGAGTTTGTCTATTCGACGAGAAGGGAATAAACCTCTGAGCCAAAGAGAAGATCAAAAATCTCTGCACTAGTTTTATCTTGTATTATACCTTTCATTGTTCCGATTTGATCTTTTTCTTCATTTTTCGGCTGAGACGTATTCAATGGTCCCTTCTTTATCGATTTCAAATCTTCAGTTTTTGTTTTTTTTAATTTTTTTCGAAAAACTTGTACTGCTCTTAGGAGGCAAAAACTTCTTTTTACTCACACTTCAATTTCGACAGCAGTATCGCATGGTAAATCATCATTGTCACTATTCAAAATATTGTCATTTCCTTCTTCTTCATCACTAGCCTCTGCTGTCTCTGGTAGAATAACAACAATATCAGTTTAATTCTCATCATCATTATCTGAATCTTCGTCGAAAATTCTTTGAAGAACTTCTTTAAACGTAAAGTATCTAGTTTTAGGCATTTCTATAACCACAGAACGGGGGAAAGTTCTACGGAGTCGAGCTACACATGTGAATACCCTTTTCCCGCTGACGTTGCGCCAACGCAACACCTGTTTTTTCTTCCTCCCCCACCCAAACAAAATCAACCGATTGATGGAATGTTCTGATAAACTTTGACCTTAGCTAAAAATAAATCACCCCTAAATTTCACGTTTGTCTCCCTATATTTCTTCTGTGAAAAAGACCAGGAGAAAGTTCTCGTTCAAAAATACTTAACTATCTGTCTAAGTTTGGAACTCGTTAATTAATTAAAAGAACAGTTGAAGGAAAATATTTTTCAATTCGATTATTTTACCTACTCAAAAACTACTGTTAACATAAAATTCATTTCATAGCTAAATTTTTATGCGCATTTATTTTGACCGTTGCGTCAACGCAACACCAGCGGTTAATGGGTTAAAGCTACATTATCGTCGTTGTATAGCAATTGTTCGTCATAGGTGTCATAGTCTTTACCGTCACTGAAACTTTATACAAAACAAAGAAAAAAGAAAAAAAAGAAAGTCATTAACAATAGTTCAGGATCATGATAGAATGTCCATTGTTCAAGTAACTGGAGGCATAGTCACTAGGTGTTTGGCCAACTTTTGAGTTGATCAGCGGCTGTAGATGTCAAGTTGGGACCATCGTGCAGACCAACTATTCGGACGTCATATCGGTCATGTGGTCGAACTTTTATGATTTCGTAAGGACCAAATTGGGTACGTTGAATTGCTACGTGATTGGTAGTTGCCTGTTTCCTACGTTTGTTATACTGCTTCTTGTTTAACTCTTGTAATTTAAAATTTTTGTTGGCATCGTTGTGAGGGTGATTTGGGGCTTGAAATGTCACGCTGAAAAACTCGTCTTCTAGGTCAGAAACCTGCTTTATCAAAGCTAATCGTTTTTCTTCAATTTTCTCATCTCGAGCTGGCATGCCTTTTTCTAATTGAGTCTTTAGTTCTTGCATATTCACTTCTAACCGTAATTTGGAATCGTCAGTTAACTGTAATTCATCTTCAAGTTCTTCAATTTGGTTGTCTAATTCAATGTTAAGAGCTTCAAACTTTGATTGCAATTTTTGTTTTTGATTTATTCAACTTTTCATGAACCATTTGCATATCATCGAATTTGTGGTGCAGTATACCAATATCTGGCAGCATCGTCTTCTTTTGTTCTTCTAACATAGCAGAAACATCTGCTTCCTCTTCACCTTTCTTTTTATATTCTGCAATCTGAATTTTGGCAATAACTAACTTTTTCTCTAAGTTTTTCCTTGCTTCTTCTTCTTCAAATACTTGCTCTTGCAAACTCTCACGTTCACGTTCAAGATTGCGCTTAGTCTTCTCTAAAGCAATTTTAGCTTTTTGCACTGAATCTAACTGTTTATTTAATTTTTCAGTGGCAATTGTATGTTTCTGCTTTAAATCACGAATCTGGTTTTCGTGTGCAACAGTTTTGTCTTCCAAGTTTCTCTTTAAAATATTGAGTTCTTCCTCCATTTTAGTTCGCAAAGCTTGTTGTGTAGCTGTTGAATCCATAGAATCAAGCAGTTTATTCCTCAAATATTCTAACTCCTCATTTAAGTTTCTTTTCTGCTTTTCAGACATTGGTAAATCTTCTTGCAACTGAATCAATTCAGATTCCAAAGCTCTTTGTTTCTTTTCAGCTTCTTTCGCTTGAGCATTCAGTGAATCTTTAACTAACTGAGATTCTTCCACCTCTCGCTGAAAATCTTTCCACTGACTCTGCAAATTTTTCAGTTTGTGGGTTTGGTCAGTAATCATTATAGCCTCGCTACCTGAATCGCGAAGTTCATGAATATCCACATTGTTTATCATTATTGGATAAGACATATAATTGGATGGTGTAGGAACATGTAAGCCGTCATTAGGTGGAGTAGTTTTCAGAAAAAATTTCTGGGATTGTCTGTTCAACGCACTGCGAGCAAGTTGAGGATAAATGTCCAAAAGAATTACAAGTAAAACATTTTGGAGTCATATGCTGGCAACTGGAATTTTTGTCCCTTGGAACCGCAATTATAGCAAAAATTATAGTTTTGGAGAATTATTAGGGAGTTTTCTGTCGAAGGTGTAATTTCGTTGACGATTATCATATGTGAATTTAATATCCTTAGAAAGTTTACTTAATTTGGACTTTGAAAGAAATTTCTGATAAACTGTTAATTTTTCTTTGAATTATGGAACAGATTTAGCACCATATAACAAAATTTTATTAGATTTAAAATCGGGAATACTTTTGATAACATAATCAAAAATTGAAGAAATGTCAATTTGACCTCTTGAACCGATTTCTCCCATAACTATGAAGTAGTCGTATAAGGATTCATTGGGTTTTAACCGCCTTTGCAGCAACATCGTATAAAGATCGACGCTATTTAATTTGGAGGAAAATTCTTCTAGTAAGTTTTCTTTCAGCGAATTCCAAGTGGTTATGCCATGAAAAGAATTAATAAATGTTTTTGCGGAACAAACTAAACATTTTTTCGCAAAGACGATTTTGTGGACATAATTTGTAATGCCTTTAAGATCAAAAAGTTCTTCTAAATCCTGTATGAAAATTTCAACGCTGTAAGAATCGGACGAACCGTTAAAATCCTTAATGCACTCTTCAAGGTCACGTAACGATAAATGTTTTCCACTGTTAGAAGCTGGAAAACACTGCGAATCAACATCAGACAAAAAATGATTTATCTGTCTCTGCCCGAAAGAGTTGTTTATGTTAGAATGTGAAGCTGCGGTTGGAAATGAACTTTGAACCGGCACCTGGCTAGTCTCCAAAACGTAGAGCTTAGTCCGTTGGCGTCATGTGAATCAATTTCGGTTTCACTCGTATCCGAGAGCACAGATGGAAATAATGCAAAGTTATTTAGAGCATTGAATATAGTTTCACAGCTCTGAGCTGGGTCTGTAGAACAATCAAGATGTAGCAAATTCGCAATACAAATTGCGGTGCTGGAAAATGTTTTAAGTCTTTTATTCCGTTCGTCATTGACATGAAAAGGTGTAATGAAACCAGAAAAAATGCGGACTTCTTTACGACTGTCTCTCCCAGCATCATTTTCAAATATAAACTGATGTAATAATCTGATTGCCTTTGTTGTCCCTGATTTAAGGGCTTTTGAAATATGCGGAATATTATTTAGAGTACTCATATTGGAAGTAAACAGCACAAAATATAAATATGGTAATATATCTTCAAAAACAAAAACAAAACACTTCTTATATCGGAATTGAAAATGCACACATTCATCAGAAAAAGATACTTTCTTTTCTTAAATATGCTCATACATCTTCAAAAACAAAATCTTCAAAAACACTTCTTGTATTGGAATGAAAAATGCACACATTTGTTAGAAAAATATAACTTCTTTTCTTAAATATTTCTTAAATATGTTCATATATCTTCACAAACAAAATAAAAACACTTCTTGTATTGGAATTAAAAATGCCCTCATTTGTTAGAAAAATATAATTTCTTTTCTTAAATATTTCTTAAATATGTTCATATATCTTCAAAAACAAAATCAAAACACTTCTTGTATTGGAATTAAAAATGCACACATTCATCAGAAAAATATAATTTCTGTTCTTAAATATTACACCAATGCAGTACAATTAAAGTCAAATACGTGTAGGAAAACTATATCAGAAAAGTATATATTTCAATAAAACATCATACCATAGAATAATTGTTTTTGTTCTTTAATGTTACTTCTGGGAGATTTAATTTCAATTGTTCATCCTCAGTAACAACAAATAGACGATCATAACAATATCTTCATTTGACAAATTAAATTAAACTCACCGGTTCGTCGTAGATGATCAAGAATAAATCGGAGTAATTCGGAGTAATCCAGAAGTAATCCAGTCCGTTAAGAACGTCGTAGGGTGACTGCTAGGGGATAGGGAAGGGAGGTCCAGAATGCACTTTGAGAAAAATGCAGCGGCCGAGTCCTCATGTGAATTGGTGTTCTTCGTTGTATATCGAACGCATCTGCTTACATTAACATTGATTTATTATCGACGAGTCACAGTACATAAAAACAATTGCAATTAACATAAATTATACACCATTTTACTTCTTTACGGTAGCCGTCTGCTACCACGTTATCTTTTTATAACCTCCTTCTTTCGCGGCGTCTTTCTCTCTCTCGTCATCTGTTCCGCGTACAGTAGAACGCCGAAACTCTCTGTCAGGCGGGAACGCTTCTGATTCGTCACTCACCGTTGCCACAGCTATATCACACACAAACACAAACACACATATGTATATATATATATATACAGGGGAATCTCGATCTATCGTTTTTCAAGGGACCGATTGAAATGAACGATAAATGCGGGAAAACGATAGATGCGGAAGCATAACAAAGCAATATGATCATTGGGACTGGATAAAATGAACGACACATACGGAAAAACGATGGATCGAGATTCCACTGTATATATATATATATATATATATATATATATATATATATATATATCGAAACTACAAATAGAATCATAAAAAAGGGTTATGTTCAGCAATAACTAATATTTAGAATTTTATTATTGCTGCAAGTACATGTTTGCATATTTTATTTACTTATCCCTAGCCAAAGCAGTGAAAATTGTGAATAATCTACAAGAAAAGAACTTTTCTAGTTGAATTAAAAACAGCCCCATCGAGTGGATTTTTAGTTTATGTAAATTTTAACTATAATATTTAAAGTAATACTAATTCTTAATAATTAGGCAATGTGTAAAATATATAAGATACTACAATATAAGGTAATAATTACAATAACAATTAATAAACTATTAATTAATATTATTATTATTCTATATGTATTTTGTTATTAATTTAAATAATATTTTATCATTAGTTTTATTATCCTAAAAGATTTGAAAATTTTCTACCAGATTTCTCTATTTGGTCTTTGATAAGCTGAATCAAGATCCAGAAATCACGTTTATTTACTTAAATTTATATCTTTATGCATTCCTCTTATTTCCTCTCTGGGACTTTGATTTTAAAAATATAAAAGAAGCAATTATAGCTGAGATTGGAAGTTTCTAAAATTTCCAACAGCTCCGAGGTATCATTTCAGAATAAGGAAATTAAAATTATAAATAATCGATCAAAAAATCAAATTTCCGAAATCGATGTCATATTTCTCTTTTCAGCTGTCAATAAATTAATCAGTATTTTAGATGATGACTATCTAGTGTTATTACTCATTAATATATATATATATATATATATATATATATATATATATATATATATATATATATATATATATATATATATATATATATATATATATATATACATTCACTTCATCCGCTTACCATTATCTTCAAGCAAGGAATGATTTATTTTTATTTTTCTTATGCACAGACTACGGATAATTTGCATCGAGACGCCATTATGAGTTACAATGGATCAAATTAGGGCATTATCTCACATTTGTTCTGATGATTCTCTCTTTTATTTCATAAAAGACTTAAAGCATCATACGTCTGATAATGTGATTGATCGACGAATTATCTCAAATTTAGATTATTAATGCAGTTTAAACCAGGAATCTAAATCCTTCCTTTTAAATGAATAGTATAGAAATTATAGGATGGATAGAACTAGTTCATTTCGTACGTGCTTAAATTAACAGAATTATTACAAAAAATTTTAATAATGACAGATATATCCCCAATGATAGAAGATTAAATACGTAGGCGATAATGAAAAAAAATCTTAAACGTTGTGACCTCATTAGGTCATTCTTACTGCGAAAGTTTTAATGGATTAGAAAGATCTTAATATAAACAAGCTGTATTCCAAAATTTATGCTAGTTTTAGCTTCTTAAACTAGATTTTTGAATTATCCGTCTAATCTGCTCAAATTTACTCGGTTTACTGAGTTTCTTGATGTAAAGTGGAGGTTATCTTCTAACTTCAGGTGCCATCTGCTTTAGATGTTGCTAATTTTTGATCGTTAATGTCTTATTAGAAATTTGGTCACAATAATTGGGCATGGAATTACGGTATGAACTAAGTAGAGAAATGAACTTGAAGTAGAGACCTAGGAAACAGCCCAGTAGCTACAGTAGTCCGTTATTTAAAATCACAGCTCATTTATTACTATAAGCATTGAAAAGACCAAGAAATAAAATATTGATGTTGCTGCAAACAATTTGACACTTCCTTAACTATGAATGGTACAAAGAAGCGAAGATTGTTTACCCCTTTCAGCTTAAAGGCCGGTAAATCTTCGTAAGAGAGAACGTCTTAATCAAAGACGAAATATGAAGACTATTCAGACAGTCTTTTTTTTTTGGGGGGGGGGGGGGGGGGGGGGGGCATTGTAAACTTAAGATCTGGCCCAAAGTAGTATTTCATTCGAATTAATAGAAAGTTCTATATATTCCTGATAGACAAAAAGACTACGGAGAATAATTTGAATCGATCAAGTGTCATGAAAAATTCCGTTTGAAATCTCTACGCAGTGATTTGTGCATATTGTATGTTGTGCATCTTCCCTAACTTTCATCACTATGATGGCAATATATGCCGTATAAGGCCTCATAAGACATCCTTGAGTAATTTAATTTTAAAGTAATAGCCCTTGAAGCACGTTTAAACCTAACCAGAAAGTCTCGAAGATAATAGGAATTCCAGCTGGGATCGAATTCTACGTGGATATATCCCAATGTTATACATCAACAGTGAAGTGGAAATCAGCAAACAATATATCTCTCCTAATATATATATATATATATATATATATATATATATATATATATATATATATATATATATATATATATATATATATATATATATATATATATATTCTAAAAAAAACGTAACTCCCGCTGCCGCTGCCTCCGCTGTCAAAAGTTTGTCACACTATTTCCTCTGAAACCGCTGGGGTTATGGGGTCGAGACCGATACCAATAGATGTAGAAAAATGTGGGGAACAAAGTAAGACATATCTCATCTTCGTCGAACTTTAAGTTTTTTTAAATTTTATGTTTTGTGGGAAAATATTGACTTTTTCATCTTCAGATTACGATAACTCGCCAAAAAATGACGGTAGAATTTTGATCTTTTTATAATCTAAGGTTAAAGACATTACTCTTTCAAACTAGACCTCATTTGTTTAAAATTATTATAAAACAGATTAATATTTTCATCAAAAAATGAAACACAGTTTTTCAAGAAATATCATCCCCCATGTGGATATAATATCGATGCTCCTCGAGTTTTTATGTTACAAGGAAAATATTTACATCATCTGGAAGCTGAAAGCTTTCTTATTCATATAAACCTCATTTCAAGTCTATATTTTAAATTTTCGATTTTTAATTGAAATTTAAAGCTGATAATTCAACAGTGTTGATACGCCCTTCGCATAAGGGTGACAACAATAAATGGGGGGAATCTGTTACATTGCCCGAGAATCACCCCTATATATCTTGCTATTAGCCTTAACAGAGGAGCGAGCGTAGCGGGCCACAGGGCTTCGCCCCTAGTATATATATATATATATATATATATATATATATATATATATATATAACAGTTCCGTAACTAACTGACTCACTCACTCACATATGACGCTCAGACCAAATCGCTGGACCTAAAGGGCTGAAATTTTGCATGGCGATTCTTCTTATAGTGTAGTGGTGCACTAAGAGAGATTTTGAAAAATTCTTCTTAGATTTTTTAAAATTGAATTTTTAAGCTCTTTTTGTAACTTTTTTAAAGTTTGCATTTAAAATAATAATCTGAGTGTTATAAAATTTATATCACGAGAAAAATCATAATAATCCCTTTAAAACGAAATCTTTTTCGAATCCTTACCTCCATTTTATAATTTTTTGGTGAATTTGTAAATATTAATTTTTAGAATTTAATTTATTAAATGCTGATCACGTGGTTTCTTTTCTTTTTGTGATACTTTAAACCAATTTTGCGTTTCTTGCATAACAACGAAATAGACAAAAAATATTTTTTTTCTTGATAATGCGGCAGACGATTGGACATTATTAAAAATATCAAAATAGAGTAAAAGATATGTTCCTCAAACTGTACTATATTAACTGTACTATATTCTTTAGTATTTTCTATTAGATTGAATTTCAATATTTCATTCTACATTATTTTGTCTACAAAAATATCCGTTACGATTTTTTTATAAATATATTTTTTTTCTTTTTTTTACATCTAATGCATATATTGACCTTTGTATTTAATTTGAAAGTACTCCGTAGCGAAGTACGAGTATTCAGCTAATTTCTTATCTTTGTCTAACAAATTGTCAGGTTCAGCTATAGCATTTGCCATTTTAGTAATAGGACGCGTTTAAAACAAGTTTGGAAGCCGATAAAACTCAATAGGGGATTGAAGATTTCTGTACTAATATTTCAATATATCCATTGTAATAATTATGTATCATAAATTTCTAATGAAAAACCGGAGAAGCGCTTTCATGATACACATTATTATGCTAAAAACTTTAATTAATACCTTAGTTTATTAAGTAATTTGTATGAAGTTTTAGTAGGGGCTTAACAAAGAATATTTTCATAAATAGGATTATAACTGAGAATACAAATGAGGAAACTTAAGTATTGCACTTCGCAATTTATTTTAATAAGGAATGGATCTTCTGCGAAATAGAATGAGGCATTTAATCCTTGATTATCTGACTCCAGAAGACAATCCCCTCATGATGCGTAATATGTTATTTTGCTTAACGAAGCATCCTCTTCTTGTTGATTAACATGCACCTTAATGCAACAATTGTTATTCAAACAGTTTACTTTTTAATTGAAGTTTAATGAGAGAAAAGTTACATATTTGGTTCGGATATGTAAATGTTTAAATCAAAGTGAATACTATCATAAGAATAATTTCATATACATTTTTAGCATTTCCCTTGCGAATTATACATTTGCTTATTATAATCTCCTATAAATGTCTCTAAATAATGGATAAAGTGTTCCCTTTGAAATGAAAGTTCACATAATATATTAGAACATATGAATACAATTAATTTACTGAAATGTACACATTATATATAATATAAACAGATGAAGGCTTTAATTGATAAGAATTATTCAAAAGCTGATAAGAAACGTAGACTAAATTCTCTGTGATAAGATTCGTAAAATATCAACACATAAATGTCAATGCCTGTCATAACGTTATCATATGAGGCTGAGAAAGGCAAAGTGGTGTAAGTCAGTAAGTCAAGTGGTGTAAGTCAAAAGTGTTTCACTGCAAAAACTACTATAAATTGAACAAGTTATACTCTACTATAAACTGAAAAAATTATAATTAAAATTAATTATTATAATATTGCAAATAATAATTATTTGCAATTTCGCTATAAATTGAACACGGAGATTACATTTTTGTAATAAAAAAAGTTGACACACACACAAAAAAAAAGTTGAAAATGTGACTTACACCAGTTTGCCTTTCACCGACTCATGTCTTCTATGAATTTTTTAGCAGATGCCCAGTCAGAAATAAGGAACCTGAGAAATAAGGAACTAATGTCATTCTTTTATATCTGTATATAATATAAAAATAAACATATCATATAAAATGCATAAAATACATGCATCATGTAATGTATTTTTCAAAACAATATCTGAAAAAAAAAATATTTTAATCATCATATCTCAGACAAGATTTTGCTTATAATATATCTTCGAAGGCATTCCATAGGGGTTGAAAAATAAATAGCATTTCCACGGTAAGTGATTTTAAAATTATGTTATTTGAATTTATCTATCTTAATTATTCTACGGCACATGTTCTAAGATTTATGAGGACATTTAAAACGTATCCAGGGAGCCAAAGTTATTTTTAATTATTTATTTAATTATTAATTTATTTATTTTTGAATGGATAGGTTTTATAAAACAAAAATACCTGGACTTTTTGCATCTAACGATGTTCATTATCTTATAAAAACTAAGCAATTTTTAACGTTTATGAATGTTTTGGGAAATATTGGTTACTCTTCATAGCTGTGGTGATGACGGGAAAAATAGAATACGGAAATTAATCGCGCCATAAGAGTCATGAATCGGTATTTACATTCGAAAGATATATCTGTGTTTGCTGTGTAAAGTCCAAAATAGTGGTTTTGAGAAAAAGAGGATTAAAAAAACGGCTTCTGTAAAGTCAGTTTTTTAAAGTTTAATTTAAAAAAAAATTGTAATGTAAATTTTTACAATTCTAAATTTGTCTCGAGTAAAGAGTCTTACGCCCCTGATTGGGACATTACTCCTTTATCACTAGCATGTTTGTGTTTTGTTTCACATATCTCAAATTTTCCCTCAAGAATAAAAATATTTAAGAGTGGAATTGGACTTCGCTTTCTGTACCCTTCAGTAGCCTTTGTTTTTTCAAACATGCATGGTTTGATAACTCATTTTAGACCATTTTGGACTTAGCACCCTTTCCACAGCAAACACGGGTTTATCAAATGATATTTATTAAAGCCCGAAAACATTTAGCTGTGTTTAAATGCGCAACGAATAAGATAGCTGTTTATAACGTTTTTAGAAATTTCAGTGGAAATTCTACCAAGCTATATTGCGTTTACTCGCCTACCAATTAGCCGTAGCTTATTAAGAAGTCACAAACTAAATAAATACCAAATAAATATAGTTGCCGGCAAATGCAGATTTAATGGAATGTATTTTAACTTAATTTTAAATCTGACGTATTATATTCAAATCTAATTTAATTACCAACGTTTCTCAATATCTACGAGACCAGTAACGTTTAATTTATGAAGGTATGTCTGATAAACTATTTTAGAAATCCTTGTAGTGGTTTGATTTTAACGCTAATTTATTTCAGATTATTTTAGAAATTCAAATAACCACACAATTGCTAGAGAACTCGATTATACAGAACTCGAGATCGCTTCAGATCATCAAAAGCATTTCTACATAGCAACATATTAAGCGCTGTACTTGCACAAGAATCAAAATACCTCTGTTAATATAGACGAGAATACACATACACATATTATTCTTCTATCTCTCCAAAAAGTATAAATGCATTTCCCATTATAATAATTTAAATCTCTTAAAATGTTTATAAATATATGATTTACATACTTCTTTTTTTTTAAGAACTAATTATACTGGAATATATTTTTCCCCTTCATCTAGACAGACAAATGATTTTTTCCAGCTCTTACTGTCACAGCTGCACGGCCGTAACGCGGTTCAAATTAGTATTTCTTAGCTTAGGGCGTTTTTAGTTTTATAATGTCAAAGTATATTGGAGTGAAATTGGTTTTGTAAATTTCAATATGACATGTTTAATTTCCCATAAAATCTTTTCAATTACCCCTCCAAAAACTAATGGGCGTTTTATGAAAGCCAGATTATTGTTGGTGGGTGTGGGAGAAAGGTTACGGGAAGAATAAAAACGGAACCGAAATTCATACATCACGCAAAATCTAATTAAGTAAAACACCTCACTCAGGAACAGCTCTTACACAAATGATTTTTGAATTATCAGTGAAAGAAAATGGAGGAATTTTAAGGGCTCATACATCTAATTTGAGAACCACTGACAATCAGGAAATAATATATATATTTTTTTTTTTGCCTGAGTTAAACTTTGAAAAATGGGAAATTCGAATCGACTTAAATTAGGAATGCATATTCTTTTAAGCATATCCCTTTAATACGAATAATATATCATTACGCAATACATGCTGAAAATAATAAATGATGTAGAAATTTGATAAAAGCAAATATATAAACATGTGTGTTTGTGTGTATATGTGTGTGTATGTGTGTATATGTGTGTGTATGTGTGTCTGTGTGTATATATGTGTCTATCTATCTATCTATCTATGTATCTATATATATATATATATATATATATATATATATATATATATATATATATATATATATATATATACATACATACTTAAATATATACATACATGCATACACACACATATTTATATATATATATATATATATACATACACGTGTGTGTGTGTGTTCGCGTTCATTTATGCACGTTCAGCAAGTGTTTTATTTAGTAGCAATTATGATCGAGATGTTGTTAAGAGGACGTTAATAAATAGTATTATTTTATTTCGCTTTTCAGTTGCTTTTATTCATTTGTATCAAGGGATTCATATCTGGCATGTTTTCTACAATAGGGAAGAAATACAAAATCCATAATTTATAATTTTATTAATAACTTTTTTAAAGTGAAAATCTATTTTTTTTGTCTTTTGTTTAGTTTTCAAACTATATTTAGATGAGTTGTAAAAAGAGGTATTGATGTTTACTACAAACATCAGAAGAAACAAAAAAACAAACCATGCTTAGAAATTTTACATTCTAATTTTATGTTCACATGGCCCTTTTAACCAATAATTTCACTATATTACTCCCATTACCAAATACGATGGATAACAAGAAAATTTAATTAAAAGATATGAATTAAAAAATACATATTTAAGTATACTGCGGTGTCTAAAAATATTTGCTGATTAAGCTTACAGTACAAGCATTACAAAATGTATCTTTTCCCCGTATTGGGATATCGAGAAAAAAAGTGAGATTTTGGTGAAATAATGTTTCATGAACTCTACAAAAAATGATAATATGTCTTGGTTGCAAAAAAATGTGTTCGTTGCAGAAGTTTAAAATGCTGGAAATAGGGTCTTATTTTCTCCCGAGACCCCACAAGCGCTTGGAAAACACAGCTGCGTGTTTTCCAAGGAATGTGTTGTTTGGTTCCACCAGTTCGGAACACGTGGGGTGATTAAAAACCGTTTTCCTCACAGAGGCAGCCACTAAAGCTGTCATCTTAACGTCCTGCAATGTAGTAAAGTTCGGCGACTAAGAAGAAACTGTCAGCCGATAATCTGCCTGTCATAGGGATATGACAATAATGTCACTGCCAGGGGCAGCAAAATCGAGAAATACGGACAAAGTAACATAATTGCGAAATGTAAGAGAGAAGCAGGGATAAGAAGCAAATGGCTGACAATAAATCTAAACTGCTAAAGATAAAACTAAAAGATAAAAGTGCTGTAGAATGAATGGTAACGAAGAGAAGAAAAAAAGAAAGGAAGACTGAAAATTTATGAGGGCTATAAAACAGAACACGTGTTTCATGATGTCGGGCATGGGAAAAAGTGCATGGGAAAAAAAAGGAGAATTTTATAGGTCCCGCCCTCATTGCGGATTGGTGAAAGGGGATGCAGAAAAGGCAGACAGGGACGAATTGTGATGACATATAATAATAATATGGCCAATGGAATGGAGAAGAGGCAGAGCCGGCATAAATTAGAGAAAAATAATATTAAATAATATGAGGAAGCAAAAAGACAGACAGGACACAGAGAGAGTTAGAAGAGAGAGTTAGAAGTTAGAATCAGAAGTAGCAGCCACCCAGCTAGTAAAATGTACGAAGTGCGCCCGATGATGATGATATAAGCCGTGACCGATGCCAGCACAGATATAAGACGAATGCGCCCATTGCCCAATGCCATGCGCAAAGACTGAGAGAGAGTTAGAAGTTAGAATCAGAAGTAGCAGCAACCCAGCTAGTAAAATGTACGAAGTTCGCCCGATGATGATGATATAAGCCGTGACCGATGCCAGCAGAGCTGTAAGACGAATGCGCCCCATTGCCCAATGCCGTGCGCATAGATTGACTAAAGGAGCCCTGTACTCTACCGTGGACGTATCCAGTACCAGTGAGGTGTGAATGAAAAGAGGCCGGTATAGCTCCGTGCCCGATGTCCACAACGACGAGCCAATTATCATCTGTAAAGGTACGGTCCCTTTATTTCCTCTGCATATTATACCGTCATTGCCTCTCGTAGCGTAGCCTGCATTAACTTAATGATATAGAGCGAGGTAGTGAAGTAATCATATAATGGTAGTTAGCAAAAAATAAATGATAATTCGTATAATGAATTAATTTGAATAATGATTTTGTAGTGAATGAATTAAATGTATGTGTAGATGAAGTATGACCTGTTTTGTAGGAATGTATAATATCATATCATTTATGTTAATCAATAAATTAATTGACCATATAAAACCAGAGTTGTTTCCTTCATTTGGGGATCACAATGCAATGAAATGTACAAATTAATTATATTCAGAAAATCATTGGCTTATTAAAAGATACATATTAAAATATAAATAAAATTACCAATTTCCCACCAACTTTCTCCGTCACACTGCCGGCCCTCCACCCCTTCTGAAAAATCCAGACATTGGGGAGAGCGGTGTAGAACATCGACCCGAGCGGTTGTGTTTTTGTGAGGCTCCTGTTTTTTTCTGGGCCGGAATGGGCCCTGGAGCGCGCACTGTAAATCTGCACGTAAATTAAGTGAATATGTCAAAAATGTCTAATGTTTAATTTTTTTGTTAATAAATTGTTGAATTTTTGATTTAAAAATTTGGCCTTCGTTTGTTAATTAGAACTCTGTCTTTCTTGGTATGGATCAATAGTTGTGAAATTTCTTCAAAATGCCTCAGAGAGTTTATCAGCCTTACAGTGACGCCACAATGCATTTGATCAAGTTAATATTCTAACTACTTTAAAATAACAAAAGTTTTCATTATAAGAACATATGTTAGCTGTTAGAAGTAAATAAGAAAAATATATCTTTCTCTTTCAACTTTATGTTATTAGCGTTTTGAGAAAATTAACACTCCTTACAAAGAAAAAAAATCAGATATTAAAGCAAGTCTTAGTCAAATAATTTTACAATAGACACTGACTACTTACCTACCCATAAATGTACCACAGTGATGCTGCTTCTTTGACTAATTGACGGCAAGTTTGTCCTACATTCAGAATTTCTAGTTCAATCCTTACCTTTCCCCTCCTGTTCCTTATGGTACCCAGTGGTAATGAGAACACTTCAATTATCTTCCAAAATTCTTCTCGTTCTTTCTTTCCAGTTCTAATAATTATTTCTTGGGGAGAATTTCTATACACTAAGCAGTATTGATCGTAAATTCGACTTATTTCTCTTGTTTTATGAGTACTAAGACTATAATTAGACCGAAAAAGAGGATATCTCTTATTCCAGAATTGTTGCTATTTTATGTCAAGTTTGACTGATTGAGGATACTTCCCGGAAAGGAAATATACTCAAAATTTGATCAAAAATATCCTTTGGTACTTTATGTACAAAAGTCTCATGATTAGAAATTTTAAAATTAAAATCTGAAATAAATTATAAGAAAATTCATTTAAAAGTCATTATGTAATAACATGTATGTTGTTGCGTTATATAGCATGAGAAGCAAAATATAATGACGGTAAAAATTACCTGTTCTGCTGGTCTTAAAGATTTTTTTAAGTCTAATGCCGAGATACTCGGCGTTAGACATTCAACTTTTGATATTCACCGCTATTTACTGCCTACTTTTATATAGGAGCACTATTTAGGTGAGCTAGCATTGCTATGAGGGAAACAACACGGAAATGACCAAGACTTATTCGGGATTACTGATCTTAAAGATTATAAAAAGATTTCAGTTTGTAAAAGCATGAAGAAAACATTACAAATTAAGTTTATGTATTATCCATTAATATTTATAAAAGTGTCACGAAAGAACAATTTTTTCATACAGCAGCAGGTGAGGAATGAAATTCACAGTGTGAGATTTTTCATGTTACTTTGGGATGGTCTAGTGTTCGGAGCTCTGACGTTAAACATAGAGGCATATATTTTGATCCCCGCTCTTGGCAGACGGCATCAAAAGAGAGTTCAGCAGTTGAAAAGATTTATTGTATATAATTAAGAAGAATGCAAAAGAAGTTTATTGGAGATAATGCAGCATCGTAGAAAAGGATATTGTAAAATGGATTTATGCAGTCGACACTTTACGCTATTGACTCAAGACATAAACTTATTTTGCGAAAAAGAAAGTAAGGGGAGATTGGAGGAAAAAAATACCCAAAAAATGATGTCCTTACAATATAGAATGGGTTAGTAGATAAGACGGAGTTTTAAAGTTCAACTCCCGCTCTCAGCTAGCAGTTGATCCAAATAAAAAGAAAAAAAATCCATTTATTTCTCAATAAATAAAACGCAGTCAACACAAAAATATAGCAATATATTAATCAAACGTAATTAAGTAAATAGAGGCTTTATATCCTGTCATTAAAATATAGAAAATCAAAAGATCGTATGAAAGTCTCTACACATTAGCTTAACCTTCCTACCCTTAATGGGTTTGATCAACCCATTTCTAAAATTTATTTCGTGATAACTCCCATGGGTTTAAATACAACATCCTATTTTTTAAGTATTCCTAAAATAGATAAATTTATCTAGTTTATAAATTTATCAGACTTGACGAATTGTATTTTTTTAACAAAAAAAAAAAGAAATAATGACATTTTACCTGACTGGGTCTAATTGACCGATACCACTAAATAGAAATACATAAAAATAAATAAATTTAGTATTTTTGGATCGTCTGTATTTCGAATAATGATAGATGGCATCACTATACTAATATATACTTATAATGTTCTACTTTTCTGGTGTGTTTTGTCATTTTATTGTGCAATATGGCCCCTTGTAAGCGTGGTCTTACTGCAGAAGAGATCAGAAAGCTTTTGCAAGCGCTCTGATCGGTCTGATGAAGGAAGTGATAATGATTTGAATGAAACTGATGAATGTGATCACTTATCCACCGAAGAAGATAATAAGCAAACTGCTTTGTGAAGACTCCTGGTCAACTGCATTACCTTAAATTTGATCAAGGCAATGAGATTTTCCATATTTGTGGAAAATGTAACATCAATCATTCCACCGCTGACCATCTTCTTTCTTCCTTAAAAAGGAGAATTTGACATAGAGTCACCTCCTTGTCTTGGATTTTTTAAATGTTTATGGTCTGTTGGATCTGATCTAGCCTATCGGCTAGTAACATCCTAGCCGATAGGCTAGGATTAGTAACAACAACAACAACAACAAAAGATAACGAGAAGAAGGATATTTCCGATGCCGAAGAAGAAACCGTGCAGTCCCCGCCTTCCTTCGTCAGTCGTAAGAAAACTGATTGGTGTAAATTCCCTCCATCTACACCAAAAGAATGGTACGTTCTAGTGCATAATTAGAATGTATTATTTGATATTTATTTTATTTATTCAGATTTATTTTACTATGATAGTTTCTGACTTCTGTTCTTACTTTACAGATAACATAATATAATGAAATTAACCCCTGGTCCTACACATAAGTGGCAGCAATGACTGATCGTTACGATCAGCGAACGTGGCATGTAAGATCATAGGCGTAGCGTGCTTCTAACTTCTTTTTTTTTTGGAGGGGGGGCACGAATTGAATTCAGTTAGGGCCCTCCTCCACGCATTGATTGCCGGACGGCCCTTAAAATATGGAATATGATTTTTTTTTTAATTGAATAAAAATAGAATTGATGTTTAAGTAGTATTCAAAAGTTATACAGTGAGAAAAATTAATATAATATAAATAAAATGAGAAAGAAAAGCATCGAATTTTTGTTATGGATCATATCGTTGTTAAAAACTATGTTAAGACCAAAGAAATAATCGGAATTTTCAGTTTCATAGTTTGAAAATGAGGGAAAAAACCAAATTTTATAAAAGTTTTTCTACAATTTACAGATATTAACTGAACTTCTATTAACGTTTTAATTTATTTCAAGTTAACCCCCCCCCCTCCCTGACGCTATGCCTATGTGTAAGATTATTTTTAGGGGCTTAGTAAATGGAAACATTTTTAATGGAATCCAAAAACATCAGAAGAATTCCATACTATACGCATATCTTGATATAAAAATAATAAGTTTCATTATTGTTTGTCTCTGAGGAGGGTGCTAATTTAAAAAATGCGTCGAAGTTGACGCAGAACATTTAAAATTTTCAGAGACTAAATATTCGCCGGTTGGTATTGTATGTACCACCTTATCACCCCCCTCCCCTTATAATGTGCTGCTGAACAAAATATAACGAACGTGAATATATTCACTTAAACAGTATGAAATTATGATAACATGGTGTTTGATGAATGTTCTATTGATATACTCGTTAAAAATTAGAGGCTCTGGGTGATTTAAATTATTATTTTTAAAACAGAAAATTTAAGAACACATTTTTTAGCTAACATGATTTCACTGAGTAACAAAAGAATTGTAATTCCTGATCTCGTATATCTAAGAGTTATTCAAGTATTTTGTACTTAGATACTATAATATGCCACTTATTTGAAGTTTAATCTTGACTTACGATTGTACCACATACAAATATATGAAAATATTACTTCGTTTGCAAATCACCTTAAATATACGGCACTTCAAATCAATTTATCAATGACTAATATTTACTCGGATTTGTTGGAATGCAAATGCGTGAGTAAGAAATTGTGTATGTGCTCAGCTAAGTAGTTTAAACGTTTAATGAAGCTAAGATTTCATGATTTCGCTATGAAGAAGCATCATACTATAATCGCTATTTAGTTTTTTGTAAATATTACTGAAATGTTTAACATTTTCTTTAAATTTTTTGAAGTACGTGATATATTTTTTTAAACATGATTATTTTAACCTTGATAAATCAACTCAGTTCATGCCTCGGAATGGATATCTCTAAAAAATGAATGTGCACTTAGCTTATCTGCGAAAAATAATACGAAGTTTAGACTATTCTTTTAGATAGTAACATGAGCAGTCCGCAAGAAAAAAAAGGAATTCCCATTCGTGTATTCTTATGGTCAGAATGAACATACATAAGTGTGATTTTTCTACCTTCTTAATATAATTAAAGAATGCAGGGACAGAAAGTGCTTCATGTAATGAATGAGTTAAAATACTTTTAGAAACTCTCAAAGAATGTAAGCAGAAATGTAATTTGAACTTAGGTAGATTCCTCAGAGAAGGTGTAATGTAGGTAAACAACACTGATATTAAATGCTACATTTTTGCCCAAGAAAAATGAACGTATTTAGTATTTTGAGAGTGCACATCAGTATGTTTTCATTTAAATTAGTTTATGAAACAATATATATTTTTCTAACACATTTAGAAATATTACCAAAAGACTACAATTGACACTCAAATATTGTTTTCTAGCAGTAGTCTATAAAAAATTTACTTCTGATATTTATATAGCATATTTTACAAAAAGTGTATCTGCTGTTGTTAGATATATCAAAAATATTTATATCAAGTATTGTTAAATTAAAATCAAATTCAATTTTCAGCAGAATTATGAGACTCGCTTTGTCATATAAATCTCCTAAATTAAAAGGACAATTCAAATCTATATATAATTAGTTTTACTTCCTTGACAAGGAAGATGTTACTGTGATATACAAATGCACTTCAGAAACTGTTTTTTTAAGTCTACATGTTTTCAAAAATGATTATACGGGTATGATTATGAGTATTTATTTTTTAACGTAGGATTACATTCCTCCATAATGGGCCTTCGGAAGGGAAAATTTCGGATGCTAAAACCGTACGAACTACCGTTCTTGCAAGTTATAATTTGGGAAGAGCGCCAAACCGAGTCCATCGCTTGGACAAGTTGAACAGAAAAGTACCAAGATGCTTCAAAATTTTGACATACATATATGTATATATATATACATACAAAAGCGGTAAGCAGCGATAAGTAATCCTACGTTAATAACCCGCGGTAGTTTCGTTAGAAGAGACTACCTTATATTTTTTTCTTCTTTTTCTTCACTTTTGTTATCCATAACTGTTAACTCTAAACTTTATTTTAATTCGGTACCATTAAAGACAAATATCACGCGCCGCCAAAAAGTTAAAATGGAAACACATGAGCTAACAACGAAGTTAATGTATCCCTATACGAAGTTAAATACGAAGTATCCCTATACGAAGTATCCCTATACGAAGTATCCCTATACGAAGTATCCCTAACAACGAAGTTAATGTAACCGAAGGAAAAAAGAATAGGGAACTAACTGGTCAGCTAGAGAAAAGAGTCTGTCACTGTTGTATTTGTTCTTCAGAAACTTATTCTAAATAATTTGTTTTTTGTGAAATGTTTGTTATTCAATTAAAGCAGATTTTGAGGATTGCGGTCACCGCTAGCTAGAGATTTCAAACGGGTGCACCCAGCAATTTATAAACCTAAGCCTTTTGTGAATTCTATAGGCCTTTCTAACAGCCTGTTAACCTTAAATAAAGACCTAGTTTTTGATCCATTTTTTTAAAAATTCTATGGGTTTTTTTAATGTATATCATCTGAATTCGACAAAGATTGGGCATCCTACTGTGTGCATCTTTCAGGAATGGCAGTCTCTCTTAATTCAACATATTATGTCAATATTGCTATGAAATTCAATATGGACCTACATTTTGCTTACCTCATGGAGTCAACACCATGCCATATGTTCAGATTACATCAGGTAAGCCGCAAATCTCTTTTCCCTATAAATGTGCATATTCCAAAAAAGTAATTCGGTCGTTTAATTTTTTTTAAAAATTTCATTCAAAGCATTTTCTTGATAAAATTTTGTCTGTATGTGTGCACAAATAAGTAGTGTATGCATATAACGACGATTTTTCGCTACAGTTTTTAGTAATTAAATCTAACCCCTTTCTATTATCTTTTAGTAATCCTAGTCCAAATTTTATAATTTAGTTTACTTTCTTTTAATTAATATATGGTAATTTTTTTTACCATTCCTCGTGGTCGTTCCTGGAATCGAGACGGTCGTTCCCGGAACACACTGGACGCTGCGTGTGTTTTGGTCCAGTAAAGGTTTTCTTAAAGATAATTGTATTTAGCACAATTCCTAGTTGGATCAGTTTAAAGTATCATTTGTATCACGTCAGCTTGTGTACGCTTGAAATCAGGGCGTTTACATGCCAATCGCTTTTGTACCCAGTGTTACCATGTTCAATAGGATTCTCGGACCTGTTCTACTATTCTTAATATCTGTAGGGTGAACGGGTTTCTTTTCAATTGCTAGCCTTGCTTTAGAGTCCTGGCTTGGTTCTTACTAGCCTCGCATCAGGGTCCAACTTGTCGTTTATTGTCGAAAAAAGCGGTCTGCTGACGTCTAAGTATGCCGAGACCAATACGAGTTCTGGGAGAAACTTAAGTACTTAGGTTGGTGCGTTCTTCCCCGTTTCCTCGCGCGCACGCTAGCTTGTTGGCACATTATTTTAGGCGACCCTCTTCTGTGCTTGGCGGTTTCTCGTGCATGCAAAATCAATTCCTTCCCCGCCAGATTTGAAAAAGTGGATATTAATTACAGACTTGAGTTTTTCACTTACTGAGTATGTGTGAAATTTGTAGTTTTCCACAGGTAAGAGCTTCGGCTCGAACCATTTTTCTTTGCCGAAATATTTGTCATAAGTTCTTAGCAAGCACACCTGTTCGGTCGCGGATACTTGGGTCTCCTACTTTTTTTGTTAGATCGGCATGGTTCTTATTGTATTCTGTTTTCAGGAGATCTTCATCGCGCACGATGTTGGTTTTTTGTTAATCTAGAATTTCTTCGAAGATTATAAGCTCCAAAAAAAATCTTCCTTTTACTTAGAATAGACTGTCGACTGGATGTAATAATAGTTTAAATTTTCATCCCGTTGATCTCCGATAGCGTGATGAACTGGTTGTCGTGGTGTTCAACAAAATGGTTAGTTATACCACTGCATGTACTAGAAAAAAAAAAAATCCGGCCATTGGTGTTGATCGCTGTCTCCCAAGATTCCTGATTACTTCATCCTACCAACTGTACTTAATAACAGCTTTTGGTGCAGCTTTACAGGGTTGACAGACGGACATTTTTGTGATACTAGAGAATTACCGACTTTCAATATTGTGACATTCTGCATCGTAGAGTATGCGGACAGATTTCCCCGGAGATTCCCGGTGAAAACTGTCCTGAACTCTCTTCATTTACATCTTAGGATACAGAACTGAATTCCTTTGTACAGATGTATGATACCGTGTAAACTCACCCTCAAAGAAATACCCTCTGAAAACTCCCTTACAATGCACATTAATTTTGTCTCGTTATAAACTCACTTCCTCCATTCTACTAGAAATATCGGTAAATTTATTGCCCTGTTATATATAAGATTATGTCTAGACAGCTTAAGTTAAGGGTTCAGTTTACTCTTTAAGTTTGTGAACTTTAATTTTCAAAGCAGTTTTAAAGTGGAGATATTAGACTTTCTTATACAGAAACTCGACCGCATTTCTGCAACCAAAATGAGTGAGTTATGAGAGCAGGAAATATGTTAAAAATCTGGCAGTAAAACATAATAATATATTTCAGCGACTATCAAATTATAGGTATTTAACCGAGAAAACTATTCAATGCACATATTATATTTCATGTATGGTAAAACATTTAATAGCGGCCTCTTTTATAACACACGTCTCCTCTGAGACCTCTAAGAAAAGGTAATAACGGCAAGAAAGCTTTTATTAGGAGTTTTTATTTTTCAAAGAAAACATAATTTTAGGACCCCAGAATTCTCACACAACAATAAAGGAACGTCTGGAATTGCCGATAAATTCTCTTTATTATCAGCATCTAAGAATAGATGCCTGTGATTTTAAGTAATTTTTTTTCTCGGCGTTGCGATATGAATGGTTCTAAGCACAGCAGTTTCGATGGATGACTAGGAAATAAAACTGAAAGAGAAAAAGGTCACCCCTAATAGTCGTATTCTGAGAATATTTCTGCCTCATGTAATGATTTGTTTCTTGCAGTTTCACGTGGTTTCACTTATTAGAGTGATGATTATTTGATAATCATTTTGGAAATATAGGACAGTACGTTTTAGATATGTGACACCGCTGATATTCTTTTATTTGATTTTGTTAATTTTTTTTCTTATGATTTGTTTTGGAAATATATTAGTGTAAGAAACATAATTGGATATTTTAGATCTTAGTCATTTTTTCCTTTCATGAATAATGATTTGCAAGAATAATGATCATGATTAATGGCTTTGCAGGAACTATCAATCTTGTTAGTTTAGATAACCTTAAATAAAATATTACATTATATATATATATATATATATATGTATGTATATACAGATGGATATAAATGATGATATATATTCATTTATCTATCTAACTGTATATCTAACAATCTATCTATCTATTTATTTATATATACAGAATTTACGTCTTGATATCCTCCCGATGCATAATGTTTGACTAGTCTAGGATATTTATATTAAGAGTAACGTATTATAATGTTGTCTCCCTTAACGAAGCGCAAATGAATACAGGCAATTATATCAGTCATGTGTAGTTCAAAATATTCCAAGGAATTCATAACAGATCATATATTTCTCTGTTCCGTTGCATTTCATAAATTTGACTTTTGATTTTTTTTTTTTAATTTGACATTTGAATTTTTTTTTTTTTTAATTTGACATTTGATTTTTTTAAATTCATATTTCTATTTTATATTCTAAATGAGATTACTTAACTTATATCTTTATTTTTATTTTATTTCCAATGGCTACGCAAATATAAAGGTAAGAAAAAGTACAAGCATACAAAGGTAGTACATAAAATTGACCGAATTTATTGCCTCAAAAGTTCTCTAGTTTGCCAATAAAGCGCCGTTTCAGAGTCACCAAAAAGTGCTATACATCGACGGAGGTGGTCTCGATTCATTGGATCTTTCGAATTAGAAAGAGGGCAGCCAGGGCCCGAAAAAATGCCAATGCGGTGGAGATGCTCCGCCAAGCAGTCATAACCAGTCAAGAGCCAGAACAGATCAACAGCTTCCCGACGGGGACTACTGGGGATTGTTAGGAGATCTTCAATATTCCAACGCTTTACCTTTACACTATTTTGAATTTGGGACTTATAACTTATATTTGTTTGATATGTAGCTTTATGGGGTGGAAAGATAGGGTCAAAAATTGTGTTTGTTGTAGTCGCGAGTCCTTTTTCGTCGGCCCGTTCGTTCCCAAAAATGCCATAGTGACCAAGTACTCACTGAAAAAGCGCACGTTTCGTTTTCAAAACCAACTCCCGTATATAATGCCGACATTGAGATATTTCCTCCTATGAGGGGGGGGGGGGGCTCGGAGAACTAATTGCCTGTAATGCAGCTTGGGAATCAGAAAAAAATGACTACTCTAGCAAATTTGTCCTAAAAAATCAACAAGTATTTCAGAGCAATTAGGATAGCTTCCATCTCTCCATCAAAAGCTGTTCGAAATTTCCCTGCAGAGGCATAAAAGGGGAATATGCTCGAAAAGACTCCTGAGCCTGCAATATTTAGATCTTTATAAAAGGAGACATCCGTGAATACATGAAACCACTCAGATTCTGGGTATCACATATTGATAGTAATGAGAGCATAACACCTCAAAACATCTCTAGAGTTGTTCTGCTTGAATAGTGGTTCATGCGAGAGGTATAAATTTGTTTCAATCTGTACAATGCCAAGTGGATTAGAAGGCTTTGTAAGACCCTGGAAATTATCTGGCAATTCAAAATTTTGTCTGATATCCTGGACAAGCTAAACAAATTCATTTTGTGTTTTAAATTTCTAGTGTTTCTTGGATAATTAATCCAGTAATGGTTGTCAGACCAAATTAATTTTGCGTAAAGAATCAGAGCTTTTTCCTCCATGATAACTTTAATGGGTTTACTGTTTGTCAGCAAAAGCATATCGTCAATCGGTGTTGATTTCACGGCCAAAGTAATGATCCTTAGTGCCTGGTTTTGCAAAAGTTCCGATTTCCTTACAACTTGATCACCTGCCGAAATAAGCGGTTCGCAGCAGTAAGTGATTAAAGGCAGGATAAAAGTCTTATAAGTAGTGTTTCAAGTTGATCTATCACAACCCCAAACGGAGCCAGCTAGTCGCTTTAAAACAATCACTCTACTCTGAAACGGCTTGAAATTGATTCGATATGAGACATACAGTTCAGTTTGTTGTGGAAGGTGACCCCTAAATAACAAAACTCGTCAGTATGCGTAAGAGCAACATTTCTGTACTTTAGGTCTGGGAAGAGGTCTTGATGGTCCAGCGAACCGATTAATTTTTGTTTCTTTCGAGGATTTCGCATTTTGCTTTGGTGCTTGGGTCCAAATGACAAGATCATCCACTAATAGCAGACAGTTGACATCTTTAACGTTTTTTAGGTTAGAAACTAAGTCATTAGTGTAGATATTAACCTTTTACATGCCAATGTTCCTTTTTTGGAACATCATGTTTAATATTGAAAAAAAATAAACCGTCATATATGTCAGTTTGAAAAAAATACTGTTTATTATAGAAGGTATGGTTGATTTTTTGACATAAAATTTATTTTTCAATTATGAATATTTCAGCGTTAAAAAATTTCTAAAAATTGGCATTTTTTTACAGTTTTTACAGTACGTAAGATAAAAAATTCTATAAAATTCCTAAAAATTCAAATCCACCGAAAAATTTCCCCATCGTGCGTGCAAAGGACAAGTTTAATGAGTTAATAAAAGAAATTAAAATAATAACAAGAAATAGTTCCTTAAGAATAAAAAATGCAATGTTCCTTAAGAGTAAAAAATGCAATGTTCCAAAAAAGAAACATTGGCATGTAACGATATACAAAATCAGTGGCATCACACGGCTGATTCTGCAGTCTGACCCTATAAAAAGAAGACTCTTTGGACGTCGACGCAAATGACATTCGGTAGTTTCTTGGACTGCTGTTATTTAGTGGCTACCACACAGTACCTGATGCAAATTCATATTGGAGCTCTCGGGAAGATGTGCATATCCCAATTTTTAGCATTACAATGCCCAAAAATAAATTGTTAAAAAAGATGTTAAAAAAGTGTTTCCATATTGTTGATAATAGTAAATTGGAACCAGGTGATAAATTAGGAAAAATCTCTCCCTTTTATGAAGAGATTGGAAAAAAGTTTTGCTCAATTTGGATTTTTTAGTGAAAATATGAGTATCGATGTATCCATGGTTCCGTGTTATGGACATCATTCGGCTAAGATTTTCATATGTGGAAAACCAATTCGCTTTGGTTTCAAAGTCTGGATGCTCTGCTCAGCAAATGGTTAGTTATCCTTATGCTATGCCTATCTACGGCAGAAAAAGTTCGAAAAATGAAAATTTGTCGTTGGGATCAAAAGTTGTCTAAGAACTATTATCTTTTACTGACAATCCAGAGAAACACAAAATATTTTTCGATAACTTTTTTACATCGCACAGTCTGCTGACAGATTTTTCTAACAAAGGCTTTAAGGCAATCGGCACAGTACAAGATTCTAGAACGGGACAATGTCCTCTTAAAACAGCAAAAGAAATGCCGAAATTTCAACGTGGAGAATTTGATTACCGATGCGATGGAGAGGTTTATATGTGCAGTTGGAACGATAGTTCTGTTGTAATTATTAGATCAAATTTTATCACTCACAAACCATTAGGAAGAGCAAAATGATATGCCTGAGCTCAAAAAATTAAAGTTGATGTTCCCCAACCTTACATTATAAAAATATATAATGAAGGAATTGGTGGAGTAGACCTGTTGGACGGACTTATAGTTATCAACCAAACTTTCGCAGAAAAATATGGTACTGGAACTTATTTATCAACGCACTGAATATGGTTGTGGCTGCTGGGTGGATCTTACACACTGATTTACACAAAAACACCACATTAGAAATGACTCATCTGAATTTAAGAAGAGAAATTACTTTGAATTTGCTTCGATCGAAACCTAAAATTCACGTTCTCCCTGGACCCCGTACTCATCAGTCTAAGTCTGGAAGAAAATCAGATGCACATTATAAAGTTACATCATCACAAGGGTGTTGTGTAGTGTGCCAAAAAAAAACACTACAAACATGTGTTTTGAATGCAAGAAAAGGCCTCATGTACACTTCTTCCCACAATATCATGGACACTGAGGAACTGCTAAAAAGGATTACAAAAAATTAGTGTTTTAGAATGTTTTATATTTTTTGTGCTATTGGTTGAAATCCCACGCGCCTTCTAAAGGTTAAATATTTTATTTTTTATTAGTAAGGTATTTTAAATTTTTAAAATAGCATTTATTCATATTATGTATATTATTAGTCAATTTTGTGTAAGTGTAAAATTGTTTTTATTGTTTCTTTATACTTTTTGCATTGCGTTTCTTATAAAATATTATACTAATTAAAAATTATGTAATTTTTTAATGAGTTTTACTTAAATTTTAGTAATATCACATCAAATTGTTCAGTAAACCATTATTGCAGCATAAAATTTTAAAAAATTCATCATACAACGTTTTGTTTTCATGAAGCGAAAAAAAAGAGAAAAGATATCGTTGCATGCCAATGTTAAAAAAATGGAGCATTCGGAAAATCATAGGCAGAATTTTTTTACGGCAATTTTTTTGTTTCATAGTTTTTATGAGTGTATTCTAATGTGAATTTGATGAATTAGTTGTGTATTTTATTACTGGATCATAGTGCGGCATATAAAAGGTTAAACAACGTGCAACTTCCAACTGCACACTGAGGGAGACCTACTTGCAGATTAAAGTATTTGGAGTAGTCATTACCATATGTGATCTTGCAGATACGTTGATCAATGAGAGACCTTATCCATCATTACATGTTTCCACAAATTCTAGCACCAAGAAACTTTTGGTGCAATTTCTCCTTCCAAACCATGTCGTAGGCGCCCTTAAAATATCTTATATAATTGCTTGCATGCTGATCTTTTTGAAAGGATTATACTATACAGGGAAGAGCGGAATTCACAGATGAGATTGCTTAAGATCACTCGGCTTGTCTATAGACATGGATGCTGGTTTTGAAGTCCACAAACTTGAGGTTCAATTTTCAAGAGATCGTTACAAGTCATTAAATAAAAATATCGATTGCCAATATTTTTCGTATTCCTTAAATCGAAAATATACCCGAATCAGAGTTTCATATTTTGTTTACTTTTCAAATATTACATAATAATGAGAAATATATTTCTAGATTTATTTTAGGACTTGTAATAATATTAAATATATTGCTTTTTTTAAGTTAAAGCAGCTTAAAATTTAAGTCACTTTATTCATATTTAATTTTACTACTGCTGAATTAATGATTCAAAGTTTAAAATTATTTAAACTGAATGAAAATCGGAAAAATATGATCAACAACTCAAATATATCTTATAGAATAGGATAGAATTTATTGAAGGATTTCTATTAGTACCGATAATGATGAGATTTTTAGGAATTAATATATGGTTAAATATTTTACTCACGTTAAGAGATGTTCAAACACCACCGCCTAGAAAATGAGATCATTTTATCTCGTAAAAGTTCAGGGTTAGTGGTATTGTTGTAGGTTAAATTCAGTAAATTGTTGAAATTATTCACAGGTGATATCATTCGTGATACATGAGCATTTATTTAAAACGTGACATGATGAAATGAGTATTCCTTTTCCTTGAGCTCGGCTGTTTTCTGCATTCAAAAATTTCTTACGTAGGCTGGAATTTAAAATAATAATAATAATTAAAAAGAACATATTTACCACTCTAAGCTAAAGCTCTGAAATTCTAACGAAGAATACTTTAACAATACAGAGATCTGATGATGTAAACTCTCTCGTAACAACAAACATTCCTTTTTTTGTAAATAAATCATGAAAAATTATGGCACTACGAATAAACCAGTTTATTGGCTTTGTTGCCAATAACAATAGAATTGCGTATAACAATAGTCCCAACAATATCATCCTGAGGATGAACAGCCATAGTGCGTAAACAGTTGACTACCTAACCTTGGAAATTCATGTTGCTTGTTTGACATCTATCAACTAATTTGAAATTTCAGTGGAAAAAAAATAATATAAATTAAAGAGAAAAAATGGGTTGTTATCTGGAACAAACAGCTGGTAATACTCAACTAGGTTGAAAATGAATCTTTTTAAAACAAAAGTCAGAGAAAATATTTCTTAGTGATTTTCACTGCCTGATTAAACCCTTCTAATTCAGGACATTATTTATATGGGATTTCCCAGAAGAGAAAAAAAATCTTAAAATTGTTATTATAGGAAACCTAAAACAGACAGAAAATTACAGTTCAGATAATTTAATCCCGTTTCACATTTGTCGAAAAAAATGTGTATACGCTTTTTCACATTGTATTATTTTTTATATTTTCATAAAACATCGAAATCAGTCATAGCCCTTTCTAATTAAACTATGGGTTGTTATCTGGAGCAAACAACAGGTAATATTAAACTAGGCTGAAAATTAACCTTAGATTAACCTAGATTAAGATGGCTTGGCTATGTTTGGAGAAGCTCGGAAGAAAATCACACTAAGATCTTGACATTTAAAAAACCTGCGGGATACCGAGCTAGAGGTACACCACCGACTAGATGGTTAAATGACGTTGAAAAAAACTTGAAATTTTGAAAAGACTTTGAAAATTAAAAATTGGGAAGGAGTCATCGCAGATAGAAGACGCTGGAGAGAGCACGTGGTTGAGTCAGCTAGGGCCTGTAGGGGGCTGTTGTGCTTGTGATGAAAAAAAAGAAGAAAATTAAACTTCTTAAAACAAAATTCAGAGAAAAAATTCTTATTTATTTAGACTGTCTGATTACCGTGTCTAATCTCTATATATAAAACAGTTCTGCAACTGACTCATTCATTCACTGACTGACTGACTGACTGACATACAACGCAAAGACCAAACCGCTGGACCTAAAGGGCTGAAATTTTGCATGGCGATTCTTCTTATGGTGCATGGGTGTACTAAGAGAGATTTTTCAAAAATTCTTCTTAGATTTTTTAAAATTAAATTTTTAAGCTTTTTTAGTAACTTTTTTTAAGTTTGCATTTAAAATAATAAATTGAGGGTTATAAAATTTATATCACGAGAAAGAGCATAAAAAGTCCTTTCAAATGAAATCCTTTTCGAATCTTTACCTCTATTTTCTGATTTTCGGTGAATTTTTAAAGATTAATTTTTAGAATTTAATTTATTAAATGCCGATCACGTGATTTCTTTTTATGGCACTTTAAATAAATTTATCGTCACGTGCATAACAACTAAATATACAAAAAAAATACGTTTTTTTCTTGCTAATGCTGCAGACGATTGGACATTATTTTGTCTATAAAAATATCCCTTACGATTTTTTTATAAATATATATATAGATTTTTTTCTACATCAATTGTATATATTGATCGTTGCATTTATTATAAATATATATATATATATATATATATATATATATATATATATATATATATATATATATATATATATATATATACTAGCTGTACCCGGCCACGCGTTGCTGTGGCTCAGTCTGGATAAATGGAAAAGAAAGAAAATAGAAAGCAGGTTTCTAATATGTTTAATTTATAGAGGCTGCAAAGCTGTTACTTATTTTACACTACCCAGGGGGCACGTGTAGCTTAAAGTATGCTACGGACGCGGGTAATGTTATCCCCCCCCAACATATTTTATAGTTCAGTTTTTAGTACTTGCTAGTTTTATGTAATATCTTGGCGAAAGAATTGCGTTCCCTTCCGCCCGCTGCATTGGAAATAAAAAAAAATTTTAAAATGCTTAATTTTACAATACTTGTGGATATACAATATTTTTTGTTGTTCCATTGTCTGTGCAGATATATAGATTTTCTGGTTTGCCGACTCTAGAACACGCAACATATAATTTTCCATGTGAGAAGCAATCCGTGTCTAAATCTAACCCGCACAATTGTAAAGATTGGCCCTTTGCTTTATTTATGTTGATTGCAAACGCCAATCGAATTGGGAATTGCAATCTCTTAAATTTAAATGGCATATCTGTTGGAATCATGGGAATTCGAGGAATGAGGACATCTGCACCTTTGAATGGTCTTGTCAAGATCATTCCTTCTACGACGTTGCTCAGTATTTTTTTTACTGCAAGCCGTGTGCCGTTGCAAAGCTTTGGTTGGTTGATATTTCGCAACATTATAATTGGCACGCCGATTTTCAATTGCAGTACGTGCGGTGGCATCCCTGGCAGATCAAGTGAATTCAAAAATTCTGTTGGATAATGAATCGCTTCATCTCCTTCCACAACAGTGTCGACGGACTTGTATGTGACTGCCTCGCTTTGAATGTTATACTGAATGATGTTAAGTTCGTAGACGTCTTTGTTTTCGTAGACGCCTTTGTTTTCGTCTTTGTAGCTCGTTCACTCAGCCAATCATGATTCTTATAATTGGTTTGAATATTGGGAAATACTTTTTCAACCAATTCTTCTTTTGACGATACTAAATTGCAGAAGTTATGAGGCAATGAAATTCCTCCAGATGTCAAATCAACCGGCACCTTTCCGTTCCCAATTTCGAGCAATTGATGTGAGAATAAGGGCCTGTTCACATAGGAGTCCGTTGCGTTGCGTTAAGGAAAAGATGACGTTGAGACGAAAATAAACCAATCATAGGCGTTAAATATTTCATTGCTAATCGTTTGGAGGCATATGATTGGTTTATTTTCGTCTCAACGTCATCTTTTCCTTAACGCAACGCAACGCAACGGACTCCTATGTGAACAGGCCCTAACTCAGCTGATCGATCGTCTTGCAGATGGACACGCATATTTCTAGATAATTTCAACGTCTTTACGTGTCGCCACAAAGTAGAGTATTTCAGGCAAGCATTTATTTCGTCCGCTGTTGTCGATCGAGGAATTATAGGTAATGTTTGCTTGAAATCTCCTGCAAGCAATATTAATGCGTTCCCAAATGGTCTGATGTTTCCACGCAAATCTTGCAATGATCGATCAAGAGCCTCGAGCGATTTTTTGTGTGCCATTGTACATTCATCTCAAACAATAAGTTTGCATTTCTGCAATACTTTTCCCATGCCGGAAGCTTTGGAAATGTTGCACGGGGGAGTTTCAATGAACTGCATGTTGAATGGCAATTTCAAAGCTGAATGTGCAGTTCTTCCACCTGGTAGCAATGTCGCAGCTATTCTGGACGACGCAAGAGCTAAGGCTATGTCATTTTGGGATCGAATTGCTGCCAGAATCAATCTAATTAGGAACGTTTTGCCAGTTCCTCCTGGCGCATCTAAGAAGAAGATTTCTCCAACCCCGTTATTGATAGTTTGCATTATTTGATCGTAAATGCCTTTTTGCTCAAGCGTTAGCTTAGGAATATTTTATTGCACATACGACAAAAGATCACCCGTGTTGTAATTTTGTTCACGACGCAATTCTACATCGAACGAAGCATCAGCAGATCGATTCGGTGATGGCATTCCCAATTGATTGAGAACTTTGTTCGCGATTTCTAAGCACAAATCTTCAATCATTATCAACGCTTCGTTGTAGATTTCTGCTGTGAAATCTATGTTCATATTTGAATTTTCCTCGCGTATTCGACGGAATATATCTTCAGCCATGTGCGATTTATATTTCTCCCGTAACTCTGTTGGAGATGAAGGATAACAGGTGGTCAATATGATTGCAAACAACGCACGAATTTGCTTTGCATTTGACGTATTGCACGCGTCATTAATGCAGTGGTCCCCAACCCCCAGGCAGCGGACCGGTACCGGTCCGTGGATCAAATGGTACCGGGCCGCCCAAGGAACATTAAATTATTTCCATTTTATTTACTGTGGTGTATTTCTTTCGGGTTAGTGCGACTTTGTCGGGTTTGTGCTAATTTATACCTTTGTAAAAAAAAATCTTGTGACTATTTTAAATTAGTTTATTGTTTATTAAACATTTCAAGATTATGAATTAAAATTGCAGTCATAGCCACCCCTCAGCGGCCCGCGGTAAAATTATCAAACGTTGACCGGTCCGCGACGATTAAAAGGTTGGGGATCACTGCATTAATGCATATATCCCAGTGTCGGTCGTTCTCCAATAAATCCAGAGCTTGACATGCACTGCGGAAAGTGGCATGTGTAACGCCGTTGATAATTCTGAATTGCTAGAAAGACGTTGGACCGGGTACATTTACCAACAGCATGAGAAGAAAGAAGCATTCATCTTGATTGGGATGCACGGTGTACAGTCTGCCTATCGTAGTTTCTTTGAATATGCCAGGTTGTCCGTCGACTCGCTCTCCTCGTTTGCGTCGTTCAAATGATTTTCTACTCGCATTCCATGTGTAATATGTAGGCACTTCCGAATACAGTAGAGTTTTCGCAAACGCGTCATTTTGACATAACGTGAAGAAAGCAGTTAACGTTGTAGCCGGTGGATTCATGGCTATTTGTTGAACAGTTGCAGTTGTGAAATACACGCGTTGTCCATTTTCAAGATGTACTGCTAAGTGAACAACAGCTGGACTTCGTTCATGTATGGGATATGAATGAATTCGCCATACAACTTCATTGCTGCTTATGTATCTTCCAGCCTGATACTGTGCGATTTCATCGATATTCCGAAAGCGAAATATTTCAATCCGTTCGAAGAAATCACTCCGAAGAGGTCAATTTCCCGATATAATTTGAATTTCAATGAAAATCAATCGATACAGCTCAATTCCACCGCCACTTGCACAGAAAAATAAGAAAAACAGTTCAAAAACATATAAATTTGCAAAACGTTAAAAAAAGGAAAAAACACGAACTAAAAAACAAAGGCAAAACAAAAAAAGAACAAAATACTAAGGAAATACTGTCGAACCTCCATATATCGAAGTAGCAAATTGCGCGAAAAAAATTCGATATATAGAAATTTCGATATATAGAATTGAGCTTAGTCTTATCAAAATTCTCCTAAAAAAATTAAAGCTAATTTTCGTATACGAAACTCCATTTCTAAGTTATATGCGAATCCCATTAAATGAAAGTTAATAACTAAAAAATGAATTAATATGAAAGATTTATTGATTACTACATATCTTTAAAAAAACAATAATGCAGACAGTGGTTACAATGATCACAGTTACATTCTTTAAAAAAAACTACGAATATCTTGCTGAAAAGTTAGTTTTGTGGAAAGTTCAAAGAAATATTCGTATTTATTCTGTCCACTAAAAACTTCATCAGGGACATTTTCCGCGAATTGAAGTCCACGACGTATTGTTTCAAATGCCAAAAATTGGGAGATTTTATTCTAAAGTGGAATAAAATCTCCCAATTTGTCTTGAAAAAAATTTCGATATATAGAGAAATTTTCGATATATAGAAACAATTTTTCTATGAAATGAACATGGAGATTTGTTAAGAGTTCGATATATAGAAAATTTCGATATAGGGAAGTTCGATACATGGAGGTTCGACTGTATTTCAATTCAAACGCAGATTAACCGACAGAACTCAATTCTAACGCAATGAGAAACGAAATATTTCAATCCGTTCGAAGAAATCACTCCGAAGAGGTCAATTTCCCGATATAATTTATTTCAAATGAAAATCAATCGATACAACTCAATTCCACCGACAATTGCACAGAAAAATTAGAAAAACAGTTTAAAAAAACGTAATAAAAAAATGAAAAATTAAACTATGCTCACGAAATAAACGCTATGGTAAACGGCACAATTCAATTCCAACGCAATGACAAACGAAATAATTAACCTTCTGAAGGCCACTAAAGCAGATCGATTGCACTGAAAAAGAAGAAAGTTATAACAAAAATATAGAAATTTGCAAAACCTTAAAAAAGGAAAAAACACAAAAATAAAAATAAATAAACTATACTCACGAAATGAACGCTATAGTAAACGACACAGCTCAATTCCAACGCAATGTGAAACGAAATATTTCAATCCGCTGTAAGAAATCACTCCGAAGAGGCCAGTTTCACGATATAATTTGAATTCAAATGAAAATCAGTCGAACACCGGACAGTGGTTCTCTTATCTCTTCGATCGTCTTTTATTGTCTAGAACGATCCCTCCTGTATTTTACGATCTGTGGGGACTGCTGATAGTGGGGTCGCACCCCACCGTGACAAATTTCTGTTCTGAGGGGGAAGGGAAAGACATTTCTCGTTTTCGGTAAAATACTTAGTATGGCGTTTGTTTCAAAAAAGAATGTTTATACCTGTCACAGGTGTGGCATCTATATAAAATGTATATAAAAACACTCACGTATTCGAATGCAACGTTGTGTCAAAATTTCAAAGAAATTGGTGAAGAACTTTAGGAGATTTGAGGTTTTGAACAAACGAACATTTATATTTTTATTTATATAGATATATATATATATATATATATATATACAGATATATATATACAGATATATCTGTATATATTGGCATTAATTACATACATTGACAGTTGTATTTAATTTGTATGTACTCCATAGCGAAGTGCAGGTTTTCAGCTAGTCTATACCCAAGTAACACACACCGTTGGCCCAACCGCATATTTTCGTGGCATCGTTGGGGAATGGTTACCGTTGGCAGAAATTCCAGAAATTCAGATGGGCCAACTGCAAATGAAAGCGGTTGGGCCAACGGTTACAAAATGTGGTTGGCCCAACTGCAAATGGAAGCGGTTGGGCCAACGGTTACAAAATGTGGTTGGCCCAACTGCAAATGGAGGCGGTTGGGCCAACGGTTACAAAATATGGTTGGCCCAACTGCAAATTAAAGCTGTTGGGCCAACAGTTACAAAATGCATTATTCACTACGACAGAAACTGGTTTGGGGAAATGTTTGCACGTGTTGCGAAGAAATGAACGGTAAAAAGAAATGGATGTCGGCCATTCCATGTTCCACGTGATTGTAATATTACGAAGAATTCCAGAGTAAGTATATTATTTTATTAGTAATATACTTTTATTTAGTAAACAAAATGATGTACTTGGCTAATTAGTAGCATCAAGTAGTTTTCTAAAATGCATAGCAAAATGAAACGTAACTTGGTAAATTTAAGTAAAATACTTTGTTAAACTTCTATAAAAACAGCCAAAGCTTTCCTCAAATAATAAATTTAACTACTGTAATTGTATTTGCTGTTTCTCTATTTTTAGATCACAATAAGTAATCTGTATATTTAGAATCCTTTATAGAATGGTTGTATTTAAACTTTTTGAAATCATGGATCTGTTTATGTTATTTATTTTAAATGGTTGAGTTACTTTAGTTAATCGGATCGTTCAGAAAGTTTTAAATTGAATAGTTGACCAAATTTGGTGTTTACTTATGATTCTTACCTTGTACTTTCAGTAAGATTATTTCTAACTAGAGTATTTATAATAAAAACATTATGGTAAACTTTTATTTATGCTCAAATTTCTGTTATTAAAGTTTTCTGAACATTTTATATAAGAAGTTGAATCTTTTATTCTAAGTGGATTTAAGTTGTTTATAAGTTTATATCTCACAGTTTACTTCATAAATTTAGAAAACCTTCTCTATTAAATCGTCAAATTTATAAAGAAGCGTCAGTTAATCAATAGCTTATGAATACAAGGATAAAATACAATTAGCTGTCTGCTTTGGTGAAATTTCAGTAATTTTTCTCTCCTTACTATCAACTTTGCAATTGTATTTTATTTGAGTTTAAAATAATTGTCTGTCTCAGACTCGAACAGGTATTTAATGTTAAATATTTTGTTTGAAAGTAAAATATCAATACAAAGTATTTATGAAGTATACAGATCACTCATTAAAATAATTCATTTGTCTTTAGCATCTGATTATCTGCTAGTTATTGTAATATTTACATTTTAAGCAATTTTTTGACAATGTACTTAATAAAGTTTGTACATAATATTAAGGACTATTTATGAAGTAAGCTGATCACTCATTAAAATAATTCACTTGTCTTTAACATTTGATTAGCTGCTACTTATTATAATATTTACATTTTTAGCAATATTTTTGACACTATATTTTCGAACGTTTGTACATAATATTAAAGACTGTATTTTGACAATCCCATGGTATATGACTTATTTTTCTATTTTTAGCTGTCTATAAGATCATGTATTCAAGGAACTGGTATGCAGCATGTGATTCATATAGAAAAAGGAAATAAGATTATGAATTAGAAATTCTGGAAATTTTTATTCGACTGCCAGTCCTGATCTCATTAGTACCATAGATGAAAGAATTGGAAGTGTGGTTATCATCTTATGAATGATTGAATCTAGGTAAAAACTTGCTTTGAATTCTTGGCCTATTTGTATAAACTGAAGTCTTGTTCCTCACTCTTTTTTATTTTCCCTTGTTCCCTACTAGTATTATTTGATTCACTTTATTAAATATGTATTTTTAAATCATTATGTTAATGTGTTTTAAATTTTTAGTTATATCTAATTAGTACAGTATTTTATGCAGTAGTTTATGCAGCCTCGTGCTTAGTGAGTATCTAAAGCCAGATTTAAACATGTCGCTGAGCATGTACAGAAAGCAATTTTAGATTATAAATTATCGCTAATTAATAGAGATTATGGTTACAAAAATCATATTTGACACATCTATAGATTAAAATCTTTTTTTAAGACCAAAATAAAATAAATTGATGCAGTAGTTTTCTCTCCCAGACAGCCCAAAGAATTGGTCTGGCTTAGCAACTTAAATATATAGATACTGTGATGTTCAGTAGATAGAAAGGCATTAGTAGGGTTGATATTTTGTTCAAACATTTGTAATTTTTTTTTATATTCGTGGAGTTATAAATATTGTCTAAAATTATTAAAGTGTTAGTTTTTTTTAAAGATATTGTGCTAATAAAAAGCTTTGTGTTGACAAACATACATTTACAAACTGTTGGGCTTTTGATGCTACAGAATTAATTTGACTTTTACTGAGAAAATATTGTTTACTGTGTGGTTAAGGGAAGGAAAATTTCACCTTAATTTTTTCAATGTTGTATTGGTAAAATGTATGTGGAAATTAATCTTATCTATCATATACTACAATATCTTATTTTTCTAATTTTAATTTGGTTCAAATATTTCAAATTATTCTTCAATATTCTGCTCTGTTAATTTATGAAAATAAACTTTGCTAAACACATGCAAGCAGTTTAAGATGATTAGTTCCTATAATGTAAAGAAATTTCTGCCAATAGCTCTTGATATTTTATTTTTTCATGTCTAAATTTTAAGTAAGTTTTCAGAGAGTTGATATATTCATGTAAATAAATATGTACTAAAATTATTAAAGATCTTTGCAGTGTCTAATTTTTCTCTGATGTTAATTTAGTTTGCATATTTGAAATTGTTGTTTTATTTTGTGCTTTGATAATTTAGCAAATAAATAAACCTTTACTGATACATACCTGAAGTAATATTTAAGACAAGATCATGCAACATGAGGAAATTTTTGATTATGAAGTAAATGCTAGGGTTAGATTTCCTAATAAGTTAACTTGTTTCTAAAGAATTAAAAAAACTAACTTAATCAGGCAATTTTGTTTGACTGTTTGGTGCATATATAGCTATTTTTCTTTTGACTCATTTACTGTACTAATTTATTTTTCTATTGACAGCTTCTGTCGGACTGGCTCACCAGGGAGAAGTTATAACGGAAAAATTTGTTGAAGACTTAATAAAGGGATTTTTCCTTTTTTCGAAAGACAGAGAAGGAGGGAGAGATAAAAGAACTGTGTATTTTTGACAATGTAAAATTAAATTTTATTAAATTTTTTGTTAAAATAAAAAAAAATTGATGAAAAGTTGTGTTTTATTAAAATTACTATAACATGCCGTATTAAGATGCTGTTTTAAAATATTAAACAAGGTAAGTCCAAAAATTGATATAACAGTTTTATGGAAAGTTTTTAAAAAATCAGACCTCAGTTGTATATATTGTATCAGACCTGAAGAAAAATTGGAAGATAAAGTGTTTATAAATAAATATATATATATATATATATATATATTTATATATATATATATATATATATATATATATATATATATATATATATAATGAAAAAAATTATTTATATAAAGGTAATCTTACAAAAAGTATGTGTCATATTAACTCAGCATGAGTGTGCAATTTGACACCAGTTGATTATAATGGAAAGGTGTTTATTTAAAAAAATTTATATATGTAGTAAAGTGACTGATTAAAAACAACAGGTAGCATTGATATTATAAATTATATATATATATATATGTATATATATATATATATATATATATATATATATATATATATATATATATATATATATATATATATATATATATATATATATATATATATATATATAAATTAATATTCTTTTGTATATAGAGTGACATGAGATTTATAATATCACTAAGGATATAATCTATAAGATTTATTCACTTTAAAAAGATATAAAGTGTTTAAAACAAAACACGTTATATAAACAATGTCAAGTAAAATGTAAATTGTTAAAAATAACATTAAAATTAAAATGTATTGTTGCTTTTTGTACATTTTAATATTTAACTATGAAAACTTTTTGATTTCATAATAGAGTGAATTTTGTAGTTTTCAAACTACTTTTTGAGGAAAAAAGTTATGCATTTTTCAACCCAGCCAACAACTCTTTGTTCATTGGGCCAATTGTCAAACTATCCTAGGGTCAGTAGTTTAACATTTTGCTAATTTTCAGCAGACCGTTTACAAAGAGAATTTTCCTTTTTTAAACAGTATTAAGTTCTATTATTCAGCCTAAATAATTTATATAAAAATAGTATATCCGAAATTTTTTTTTAATATATAAAATAGGATATTCATAAATGCTTTTTTGAATATACTATTTTTATATAAATATTTGGTGGCTAAATACTAGAACTTAATAAACTGTTTAAAAAGGGGAAATCCTCTTTGTAAACGATCTGCTGAAAAATAGCAAAATGTCAAAACTATTGACCCTTGGATAGTTTGACCATTGGCCTGATGAACAAAGAGTTGCTGGCTGGGTTGAAAAATGCATAATAGCCCCAAATAAATTTAATGTAGGCTTACCTACAAAGTTGACTGTTGGGCCAACTGAACGCCAACGGCCAAATCCTGTAAATCACACCGTTGGACCAACTGAACGCCAACCGTTGGCCAACCTCGTGCCAACGGCCAAATCCTGTAAATCACACCGTTGGGCCAACTGAACGCCAACGGCCAAATCCTGCAAATCCAGTGGTTGGGCCAACTGAACGCCAACCGTTGGCCAACCTCGCGCCAACGGGCAAATCCTATAAATCACACCGTTGGGCCAACGGAACGCCAACCGTTGGGCCAACGGAGCGCCAACGGCCAACTCCCACCGTTGGCCAACCATGCCCGAAAAGCGTTGGCCAACGACTTGCCAACGGTTTTGTGTTACTTGGGTATATATATAAAACAGTTCCATAACTGACTCATTCATTCACTGACTGACTGACTGACATACAACGCACAGACCAAACCGCTGGACCTAAAGGGCTGAAATTTTGCATGGCGATTCTTCTTATGGTGCATGGGTGTACTAAGAGAGATTTTTCAAAAATTCTTCTTAGATTTTTTTAAATTAAATTTTTAAGCTTTTTTAGTAACGTTTTTTAAGTTTGCATTTAAAATAATAAATTGAGGGTTATAAAATTTATATCACGAGAAAGAGCATAAAAAGTCCTTTCAAATGAAATCTTTTTCGAATCTTTACCTCTATTTTCTGATTTTCGGTGAATTTTTAAAGATTAATTTTTAGAATTTAATTTATTAAATGCGGATCACGTGATTTCTTTTTATGGCACTTTAAATAAATTTATCGTCACGTGCATAACAACTAAATATACAAAAAAATACGTTTTTTTCTTGCTAATGCTGCAGACGATTGGACATTATTTTGTCTATAAAAATATCCCTTACGATTTTTTTATAAATATATATATATATTTTTTTCTACATCAATTGTATATATTGATCGTTGCATTTATTATAAATATATATATATATATATATATATATATATATATATATATATAATATATATATATATATATATATATATATATACAGATATATATATATACAGATATATCTGTATATATTGGCATTAATTACATACATTGACAGTTATATTTAATTTGTATGTACTCCATAGCGAAGTGCAGGTTTTCAGCTAGTCTATATATATATAAAACAGTTCCATAACTGACTCATTCATTCACTGACTGACTGACATACAACGCACAGACCAAACCGCTGGACCTAAAGGGCTGAAATTTTGCATGGCGATTCTTCTAATAGTGTAGGTGTGCACTGAGAAAGATTTTTCAAAAATTCTTCTTAGATTTTTTTTAAATTAAATTTTTAAGCTGTTTTTTAAACTGTTTTTTACGTTTGCATTTAAAATAATACATTTAGGGTTATAAAATTTACACGAGAAAGATCATAAAAATTCCTTCAAAAGGAAATTTTTTTGAATTTTTACCTCCATTTCCTGATTTTTAGTGAATTTTTAAAGATTAATTTTTAGAATTTAATTTATTAAATGCTGATCACGTGATTTCTTTTTCTGGTACTTTCAATAAATTTATCGTCACGTGCGTAACAACTAAATAGACAAAAAAAATATTTCTTTCTCTTTCTAATGCAGCAGACGATTGGATATTATCCAAAAAAAATGCATATCCCTTACGATTTTTTTATAAATATATATATATATAGATAGATATATATTTTACATCAATTGTATACATTGAGCATCGCATTTATTATAAATATATATATTTATTTTTGGCATAAATTGCATACGTTGACCGTTGTATTTAATTTGAATGTACTCCGTAGCGAAGCGCGGGTTTTCATCTAGTTCAAGATATTACTTTTGTGGGATTGCCCTCAAAAGCAATCACTAAAGAAAAAAAAAATTCCCTATAATCTTACTAGTTTACAAAACGTAAAAAACACAGCAAATTACAGTTGAGAATATCTAATTCCCTTTTACATTCTTCAAAAATATGTGTATACGTTTTCTCACACTGTATTATTTTTGAAGTTTTCAGTCAACATCGAATCAATCTGTCGTACCCCTTCCTAATTAACAGCAATTCTATTCCAATTATCCTGCTCGGATTAAAAATTACATTCAGTGTTGTCGTTCTAGATCAGTGGTTCTTAAGCGGGGATGCGGACACCACTGGGGGTTTGAGAGAAGGTTCTAAATTTTTAATGAAAATTACTAATTGAGTGAATCATTTGTTGGATACTTTTTCGTGGGCAGTTTAAACAAAATTAATAGAGGGATATTTAATTCATTTTTGTTTTACCTAATTTCAATGGACGACAACGTATTATTAAAAAACGATCTTTCGAAATTCGACCTAATGATCGTATTGAAATGGAAATCGAAAAACTGGAATTTGAGCAGTTCTGGTGTACGCTGTTAGAACTTTATCCAGAATTGGCAAAAGAAGCATTAGATACACATTTACCATTTGCCACCATTTTCCTTTGTGAAATAAGTTTTTTATCACTTTTACACATCATATCAAAAGCCAGAAATCGCTTAAATGCATCTGATGACTTAAGCGTGGCTCTATCAATAAAAAGCTCTTTCCTATTTTAATAGGATAGTTATAAACAAACAACAACAACGTAGCCATTAAAAATGTAGAAATTGTTTTATATGTAATAATATAGCATGTATATTAAATGTATTAGTATTTTAATTCTATAAGTAATTTATCTTACAATAAATGTCTTTTCCTAAATAAAAATATAAGCACATTTTTCAAGGGGGTGCGAGAGCATATTTTCAGATTCAAGGGGGTGTTGACTATTAAAAAGTTTAAGAACCACTGTTCTAGATGGTGGATTTCAATTGGTAATAGGTCGTCACAAAAAAAAACAGTTACTAGAACGTTAAAAAAGGGGGTTTCAAATTATGAATTATTGATGAGTGCTTCTGGAGCAGTTTATGACTTCAGATTGTTTTACTTCACTCTAAAATGTCTTATAAGTATTTTATTTCTTTCTAGATAAATATACTTCATGAACATTGCTGTAATATAAATAGTATGTGCAATTTTTTATAGTTACACATCATAGTGTGAGTTTGTCATTATTTGATCGTATAAAATCGTTATCATTCTGTAGATTTTTAGGAAAAATTTGATAAAGTTTACCGCACGTCAACAGATTTAACATAATTCTGAATTATTTGAAAGTACATTAAATACAATATATTTTTTTATTTAAGCTGATATGCATTAAATAGAAAAAAAATCCTAATACTTAAAATCACATTTGACAACGTTTTCCCATCATTACGGTTCATTTTGTGTATTTTTTGCATACCATTTTGTTTATTCAGCAAAACACATTTTAACGTGTTTCGAATAATGTGTTTGATACCTGTTTACCTCCCATAGAGATTTTAAACCTATAATTTAATACTTTTGTAAATCTATTTTTTGATTAATTATTTCCCGTGAAAGCATTGCTTTCAGTATAATTCATTGTTTTCGATATAATTTCTAATGACTATTTTAATTTTTTTTTTTTTGATACAAATTTATTTTTTTACGTTTTCTATCTTTTTCCAACTGCTGCAAACCCTTCTGAAAAACTATGTTTTATATGAGTGGGAAGGCTTTCGTGTAGTTTTAGTTATCAAAGTGCAAGTACAGATTTTATCCAAAGGTTGCAATCACCACCGGTAAAAAATTCCCGCATTTGGCTGAGAGAAATGGAGGGAATTCGAGCCGAAATCACTACAGACAATTAAAACTCCTTTGAGTAACTCATTTCTGCAGACTAAGTGATTCGAAACAGGTGGTACACATCAAAAGTTTTCAGTCACTGTTCAGTGATAAATGTTTCAATTCGTTGTTTGTTCTCATAAAAATGGGATGAATACAGAGGCTGTTCATACATTTTTTAGACGATGTATATTGTATTCACAAAACTAAATTACATAAAATTCTTGTGTTTTAAATGTTCTATTTGACATCCCTTATTCTGAACTATCTTTCGATACCGCAATTTCCAGGATAATAATGCCTTTTGAAGTGTCAGAAGAGGTATTCTATCCCATTCCTCCTGAACAGCTTTCCAGAGTCCTGTAAGGGTTTTGGGACGACGTTTGGATAATGCAGATATTAAAAGTCCGAAAGCACAAAAATCCATAGGTGATACATCGGAAGATTTAGAAGGGATATCAGTGAAGGGTATGGCCTTGATACCAGTTTTTTGTTCCATTTCTTTTAGGAAATGTACAGTGGATTTTGATGTGTGACTGCTAGCTTTGTCCTGATGGAGTCTCACAGATTGATGGTATTTCATTGAAAGCGATGGTATTTCATTCAGAAAAATTGGCGATAAAATATGTTCCTGATATTATTTGGAGTTAATCTTGACATTTTCCCCACTCTCTTTATTTTTAACTTGCCATTATAAGAAAAACCAGCAACAATCATGAATCCCTTAGAAAAACTTTCGATTCTTTGAACCATGTACTTAAATTTTTTTCTCCCCTTTTATGATAATAAATGTCTCTTTTTTTTGTTGCAATCATTTAAATACACCCATGATTCATCTATTGTGGCAATTGTTTTCCATTTTTCTTTGGATAAGTGTTTCTCATATACAATTCTGCAGCGCGTCCTGCGTTCAGCGATATGATTTGGAAGAAGATGATGCACATTGCATTTTTTCGCTTTTTTTAAGATTTAAATCAACGTTTATCATTTTGTTTACAGTGTACACCGAGCATTTTAATGATTTTGCAACTGTCCTTTGACTAGGGGGATTTTCTTTTAACATTAAGCAACATACCTTTACAATAGTCGAAGATGTCCGTTTTTTCCTTGGAGACTTGTTTCGAATTTTTGTCCCAGTTGAGGCTCCAATTTGACTTCTTTTCCTTTCTTGTTGACGATATTACCTATCGATGCTTTAGATATCACAAAACCATGACTCTCACATCGTTTTTGGATAGCGGAGTATGCATATTTCTCTTCGGAAAGAGTATAAATGTAGCCTTCGAACCACTGCTTTGTTAAAAACGCCATTTTCATTAAAAACAAAACTTTCAAGCCGCAGACGATAATTTTGACTTTTAAAAACATAGTACAATTGCAATTATTTCTTTTGCAGCAAACGATTTTTTATTGTCGCTTACCAAAATCGTCTAAAAAATGTGCGAACAGCCTCTGTACAAGCCTAATGCACTATGGCTGAGGAAACCTTTTTTGAACAATTCATTTCTGCAGATTAATCTGTCAAAAACAAGTGGCACACATCAAGAATTTCAAGTCAATGTTCAATGATTAATGTTAGATTTCCTAGTTTGTTCTTATAAAAATAGATTTAATGTAAGCCGAAAGCAGTACAGCCGGGAAAAACTTTTTTGAGCAACTAATTTGTGCAGAATAAGCTATTCGAAGCAAGTGGTACACATCAAGAGTTTCAAGTCAGTGTTCAGTGATAAATGTTAGAAATCATTGTTTTTTCTCATAAAATGGGATTAATGCAAGCCGAAAGCACTACGGCTGAGGAAAACTTTTTTGAGCAATTCATTTGTGCAGAATACGCTGTTCAAATCAAGTGATACACATCAAGAGTTTCCAGTAAATGTTCAGCGATTAATGTTATAATTCATTGTTTGTTCTCATAAAAAAGAATTATGTATAATATCTTGACCATATGCATATTGGATTCAAACGCTTGTCGAGGATATATAAATAAATAGTCGGCTTACATGTTTGATTTTTGTCCTTTCTGAACATTATTGTTGGAAGACACAAGCTTAAATAACTGAATTTTGAAACATAAATTTAAATACAGGGTGTCCGGGCTAAAAGTATTCAAAAGTTATGGCTTATTTTTACGGAACTACCCATTAGAATTTTTTAAAAATATTTAAATAGAAAGAACGTCTCACCAAGTTTAACATCAATCATAGATTTCGATCATACTATCATAGATTTCTATGTGTACACCTTTTTTAGCACGACTAACGTCTAAATGGTAATCCAGTTCTCTCCAAGTGTTTCGTACCATATCAGAAGTTATTGCACGAATTGCTTGTATGATGCGTTGCGCTTCTTCAACTCATCCACAGTTTCAATTTTTTGTTTATACACAACGGATTTAATGAATCCCCAAGCAAAAAAGTCTAAAAACTCCTGATATGCTACAAAACTCTTGGAGAGAACTGGATTACCATTTAGTCGTGCTACAAAAAGTTCACACATCGAAATCTATGATACTATGATCGAAATATATGATTGATATCAAAATTTCGTGAGATGTTCTTTCTATTTAAATAGTTTTTTAAAAATTCTAATGGGTAGTTCCGTAGCAAAAAAGACATACATTTTGGATATTTTTAGCCCGGACACCCTGTATTTTAGAGCGAGTAAATAGACTTTAATATTTTAGATAATAATTATTGGTGATATGTTTAGGGAATAACACATTCACCTTAACTTTTCAAACTTTTACTTCCATCTACATTTCTTTACACTACAAGGTGTATATTAATTTATGGGACTTACAAAACCTGACGGCTTTAAAAAAATAACGTAATTTCTAACTATGCATAAATATTATGTGCATGTTCCACACAGTCTTGAATCATATAGCTGTATTAGTTCGTAAAGAAGTATTTCAACATATTTAAAAAAGTTCATTATAGAATCCAGTTTATTGAGAGAATGTTATTGAATGGATATATCTACTTCAGAAAATTTCAATTTATCGTAGTTAATTTTGAAAAGTTGTCTTTCCTCAAGATGCGCAAAGCTCGAATATTTCGGAACTCTTTTCTTCAGTGTTCTTCAGACCGAATGTGAAGTACCACAGCAGTGAAAAGAAAACGGCTAATCAAAGAATATCTTGAGGGAGTGCTATGATCCAGTCTTTCAGAAAGGTTGCATGCTTGGTAATCAACAAAATCTAATATTCGAAGTTGCTTTAAGGAAATGAAAACCGTTCGAGAAAAATAAATGCTTATTTCGGGAATTTTGTGTTATACATTTAATTAACTTATATCTGAGAAATTATTCCTATTTCTAAGTAACAACATTCATATTACGTTGAATAGGTTTAAAGGTAGATGAACTGGAAATGTGTAGCTATATTTTAAAATATTATTTTTAATTTTCTTTCGTGGACTCATAATTTCTTCTTTGCAATGTTAAGCTTTCGAAAGGGCTACTAAACATTATGGATAATGATTTAAATTATTTTATAGGATATTTATAAAATTTTATTTATTTGTAAGAACATAAAAATGGAACAAGATTTAGTTTATATATATATATATACAGTTGAATCCCGTTATAGCAAACCCGGTATAAAACGAACTCATGGATATAACGATCGAAAATTGTGGTCCTGCCGTTTTCCTATTGTACGTAACTTAATTAGTATTGTGTCAGTTTAAAGTTATCGATTTCAGTCGATTTAATTCATTAATGATCATTTTTAATAGATTTTTTTCATTTTATAATACGTTATTATTGAAAACACATTACAACTAATGAATTATACATTTTGTGAACTCTAGTAATTTTCTTAATGGTTGGGATATAACGAACAATACCTTTGGTACATTGAAGTTCATTATAACGGGGTCGGGCTGTATACACACATACACATACACAGACAGACACACACACACACACACATATATATATATATATATATATATATATATATATATTAATAATTTTATTTGCATTATCTGTTTTATTTGTGCTGTATTATAAAACAGCAATAGTTGGGGAATTAAGATCGTCACAGTTGTATTTCTTACTTCATACTTTTATTCCTATTTCAGCTTAAAATGTTAAAAAAATTGACATACATCAGGAAACTGCCGAATACTATAGTGAAATTCGCTTGTATTGATCTAATCTAAAATGTTGACTAATTGCTTTGTCAATATAAGTTTGATGGACGCTTTTATTTATTTTTTACCATTAACAATCCAAAATGGAGAATTTAGAAATTGCTTCCTGTAGTGGAAACTTTGTTGTCTACAACTTGTAAGAAAGTGGTTCAGCTATATTAATGTGACCTGACAAGCGAGTAAATAGGTGGCTTTATTAATTCATAATGACAATATATACTAATACCTATGCTGTGACACAAGTAATAAATCATAAATCAAACATCCTTCTTAATTAGGTATATCATTTTGATATTTAAATGTTTTTCATTTAAAACCAATATTTGAAGCGAAGAAACTCTGTACAATTTAAAATGTAAAACATACGGGATTTACATGAACTGACTATTAAATCTACGACATAATATTATAGGTTTTCATATTTCCATGAGTATTTCTATGAACTTTATCATAATTGCAAACAAATTTACATGGATATATATATATATATATATCGCTCACACCTTTCAACAACGTCATATCTCAAAAATCGGCGATTTTTAATTATGTTTTTTTTTTTTTAATGCTCTGAAAGAGTAGTATATCCCTGCAAGATCGTCGTATCTCACAACTCAATATTTAGCCGCTAGAGAGCAGAATTAAAATTTATGTTCAATACATTTCAATCTACTTTTAAACTTTCAAATCACTACCCTTAAAAATATTTTTTTTAGATATGACGTTGTTGAAAGGAGTGAGCGATATATATATATAAATATATATATATATATATATATATATATATATATATATATATATATATATATATATATATATATATATTCGCTGCGGAGTACATTCAAATTAAATACAACGGTCAACGTATGCAATTTATGCCAAAAAATAAATACATATATTTATAATAAATGCGATGATCAATGTATACAATTGATGTAAAATATATATCTATCTATATATATATATATATATATTTATAAAAAAATCGTAAGGGATATGCATTTTTTTTTTATAATATTCAATCGTCTGCTGCATTAGAAAGAGAAAAAAATATTTTTTTTGTCTATTTAGTTGTTACGCACGTGACGATAAATTTATTGAAAGTACCAGAAAAAGAAATCACGTGATCAGCATTTAATAAATTAAATTCTAAAAATTAATCTTTAAAAATTCACCGAAAATCAGGAAATGGAGGTAAAAATTCGAAAAATATTTCATTTTGAAGGAATTTTTATGATCTTTTTCGTGATATAAATTTTATAACCCTCAATGTATTATTTTAAATGCAAACGTAAAAAAAGTTTAAAAAACAGCTTAAAAATTTAATTAAAAAAAATCTAAGAAGATTTTTTGAAAAATCTTTCTTAGTACACCCCTACACTATTAGAAGAATCGCCATGCAAAATTTCAGCCCTTTAGGTCCAGCGGTTTGGTCTGTGCGTTGTATGTCAGTCAGGCAGTCAGTCAGTGAATGAATGAGTCAGTTACGGAACTGTTTTATATATATATATATATATATATATATATATATATATATATGTGTGTGTGTGTGTGTGTGTGTGTGTGTGTGTGTGTGTATTTGAGGAACACTAGAATGTTGTAATTTTTTTACTTAAAGAAAAATAACAACCAACACACACACTCACAGCGTGTGTGTGTGTGTGTGTGTGTGTGTGTGTGTGTGTGTATTTAAGGATTACTAGGAAATTGTAATTTTTTTTAATAAAAGAAAAATAACAGACATTCTTCAGAAGTGGTGAAATGTGAAACTTAACATAACTATGATACATGTATACTTTACACTAAAGCAAATATTTTTACTTAATAGCTAATAAAACATTCTGAGGAGGATAAAAACTTAGAAGGCCTTATAAATAACTTAAACTAATCTCTACTTGAGTTTGAAAAGTAAATTTAGCTTCCTTCCTGCACACCTCAAAGAACGGAAACACACATGCGGTGAATCAATGCATGCAAACTATGGCATGATGTATGTATTTTGACAATGTTGTTGATTAGAAAGTGAAAATACAATATATAATATGAACAATAAAGTAATAAGTAAGTATAAAATTGAACAGCATAATGCTTATTTAGAATTGTTTACTTTGAATTGTGATCAAAGCGTTTTGGTCTCTTTGTCTAAACCCTTGCATCGATATATTTTTTAGATAAACTCTGGCAATATTTTCTGGCTGTAAAATACTGCTCTATGGCCTACTTTTAACTTTTTTATACTCATTCAGTCGTGAAATTCCTGTTTTCCTTGTAGTTTTCTGTATATGTTTTTTACTATTATTCTAGAGATAATAATAGTCTGCTTTGCAGTTTAGCTATAATTAATAGATCAAAGATATACTGTCTGGCTTTACAGTCAACAGAATTACGTTTACCAATCGGGTTGATTAAATTACTGCGGTAAAATTAGCAAGTACAATGTGGACTCTTGTGTTAGCCATATTAAACGCATATATATCATTGAATTAGAATGGACGATTATTACTATTTATTGCAACGTTGAATGACAAAACTCCTGACGTAGTCAAAACCGCATTCTCCCTTTTATGATTGGCCAATTGTGAAAGTTAGAATAATAATGGAGCACATGTTTCTATAAATATCATGATATACATTTTGTGTGCAGGCTTGTATAAATTCTATTTAATTTATTACTTCTCGCAATAACTTAGCCATATCAAATTGACGAAATTAAAATTTAACTAGCATATCGATATATAAGGGTGGATCAAATGAAAACGGAAGAGTGGTTATAATTTCTTTTATTTTTGTATGAATGTGGTGCGAATTTGGGTAGAGGTAGAGTGGGAGGTAAGGAAGGCAACCCCTATTGCGGGAATGGACTTGCAATAGGTAGTCGCGCAGAAGCATCAGATATGCGCTGGCGATCGGCCAAAAGGATCGTACGGCAACAGTATGTCTTTACAACATCTTCTCAGATATCATCATGAGGACAATTTACAGGACAGAATTGTGTCAGGTGATGAGTCTTCGTCCTATCCCTTTCAACAGAAAGAAAACGACAAAGACAACAGTCGAAACATGCAAATTCTTCACTGCCAAAGAAATCCAAGGTGGTGCAGTGTAGTGGCAAAGTCATGTGTTCTTTTTTTATCAGGAGGGACCGCTTCTCCTTGAGTTCCTGGAGTGGATTTGTTGCATGAAAAAGGGCCGCCAAATATGACCGATCTTACACAGAGTAAGTTGGCGAAGTTTCGGTGAACAATGTTGCAACACCCACAGAATAGCCAGGATCTATCGCCATGTGACTTTCACATCTTTGGTCAGCTGAAAAAGGCATTGAAGGGTCGCCGTTTTCGCTCGGGCAGCGAAGTCATGGACAATGTTTGAATCCGGTGCCCATCTCAGCCGAAGGACTTCTATGGGCAGGGTATTCACCGTTTGGGGAAATAGTGGGACATGTGTTTGTGTATCTCTGGAGATTACGTTTTAACACTAGAACCGCCTTCAAAAACGTATACCTCAACCGCCGAAGTGGTCATTTTTAACTACAGTGCTTTATTATAGCTTACTTGCCATTTTTTACTCTTAATATCGTTTATTACTATTATTATCAGCCTTTCCAATATTATATGTTATAATTATTTCTATAATAAAAAAGGTTTTTCGTGAGGAATTTATACACATTTTAAAGAAATGTCAATAAAAACAAAAAAGTTATGAATGAAATTAAACACTGTGCAATATAGTATTTCCATTATATTTTATACAAATTAATACAAATGATACAATAAATAAAAATGATACAGTTAATACAAATGGTACAATTAATACTAATGATACAAATTGATAGCTATCAATTTCTGATAGGAATTACTAAATATATCGGTAATTAGAAATTAACTGAATGGATATAAATGTAGAGTTAACACATACATAGCTCATATTATACTTAGTTACATTCATTCTTTCCTGCGGAATAAAATCAAACATACTATTTTATTTTTGGCTAAAATAAAGCTAAAATGTTTCCCAAAATGTAGAGAATGTACCGCATGTATGTGAATGAACTAACCAATGTCTTTCATACAATTTTCACAAAAAAACCTTTTTTACCACTTTAGTGATGCATTTGCCGCAAGTCGGTTTCCTGTAAACTTCACACTTGTCCATTTTTTTATTTCCTTTGCAACTAGAACTTTGGCACTTCTTTCTCTTTTTAGTTTCTTTATCACTACTAAGTGAGGATGTACTGGGTAATGAAATATTCGATGCTTTCATCGAATTTGCATATGATTTTAGCAGCTCAGATCTTAATTGCAAAAGAATGTCGCGCCGTGGAATGCTATTTACAGTGACTTTCTTATATAATATTTAAGAATTAATGCCCGCGAGATCAAGCACATTATAAAATACATAAATAGGCCACCGTCTAGAACAAGCTTTTGCTGAAGACTTCCGTGTCATTTGGTCGAGCACGTCAACTCCAATTTTTTTTTCAATTATCGAACTTTACAGTTTCTGGTAAGTGTGTCTCATCAGTTCCCACTGCAACTGATGAACGTAGGGAACTTAACAGCAAAACATTTTTGTTCTTCTTTCCTTGATAAACTGTCAAAATTATATCATCTCTGGCAAGAATTTTGCTGCTCAACAAGGCATGTTTCTAAATTTTTATGGCCTGAGGAATTTCTTTTCTTCCACGATTGACTGTGCCAGCAATGTTTGTATTCTTTGACTTCAGCTTTTCTGCAAGACGCAGTGAAGTAAAGAAGTTATTTGTTGTAATATTGTAACCTTTGTTGAAGTATGGTTTCATTAGATGAAGAACAACATATTCAGATAAACTTTGATTGCTTGGTCGGTCGTCATTTTTACCTAAGTAAGGGAATCCATTCAGTAAAAATTTTGTTTTAACATCTGCCAATAGCTAAATTTTATGCCAAATTTATCAGGCTTCTGTAGCATATACTGCATGTACTTGCATCGTGCTTTGGTTGAAAAACGTTTCTCATCGATGTTAAAGTTATCTCCTGGATTATAATTAGAAGTACAGTTCTCAATAAATGGATTCTATATTTTGGATACTAATGCGAATTTATCACCTGAAAGGCGTTGTTTTCTTTATATCAAATCGTATGTATCTCATTATTTCCCGAAATCTATTTCAAAACATGGTTTCAGGAAAAATACGAATTGCACATAAATTATCCCACATACTTTCTAACTCAATATTTTTAGCCTCAAATGTTCCTCTCGCATATAATAGGCATCCAATAAATGCAATCAATTCATCTAGTGACATCTAATAGGGGAAATTAACATTAAAAATGACTGGCGGTCATTTTGACCGCTACGGCGGTTCTAGGTATAGTACCCCCATACTCCATAAATTTTGGCTAAATGGAAAATTTATCACCGGGATATCATAACTTACTGTATTATAGGAAAGGTCAAGGCAGCTGAAAGTTAAACTCTTAAAAGAAACAAATTTGTACGAAGTGAAAGTTTCAAAACGGTCAAAATGACCGCGTTGGCGGTTCTAGTGTTAAATAAACTATGTCATTTCATTATTTGGCTCCTGTTCCGATTTAATTTGATACACCCTTATAAGTACACACACACACACACACACACACACACACATATATATATGTATATATATATATATATATATATATATATATATATATATATATATATATATATATATATATATATATATACTCTCCAGAGGATAATTCATTTCAGTTGAATATCTGTACTCGAAATCTCCGTTTGGGAATCGGAGATTTCTATTATGCGAGTACAGAACAGGGATAACATTTAATAAAACAGTGAAGGACCTACTTGACTTCCCACTACCAATTATATGTGGTTGGAGTCGTCGTGTCTTTTCATGGTATCTCCGGGCCTGTAGTCATTTTTCCTCTGAACAGTTGCATCATATCATATTTTGGCTACAAGCAGATCAGTGATATATTTTTTTCTATTCATACAATATTGACATCCTGTAAATTTCAAGTTAGCCAGTTACATAACATCATCGATCTACAATCGATGTATAAATTTTGTATTTATTAAGAACTTTAAGGTAAAACGTATTCAATTTCAAAATCACCAATTACATGTTGAAAGAACATGTTTCAATTACATGTTGAAAGAACTTAATGAACTTCGAGATACGATGAATTTAACGATCTACGTGCACACAGTAAGATTTTTCGAAAAATGAAAGATTTGTACAAATTTTATTGTAATTAATTCTTTAATAGTCATAGCTTATATAAAAGTGGTTGTCAGAACGTTGTAAAAAATGACTTTCCTGCCGGATGTATGATTGTTTTATTTTCTTAAAAGTAATATAACTCAGAGTAATGGTTAGTGAACAAATGACGTAAATATAACAATTACTTCTATAATTTAAAAATATTTTTAACGGAAAAAAATTTATAGCAGAAGATACCAACACAGTAAAAAGTACCTTTGCTTAAGAATAAACAGTTTAAGAAGAGGGTTTATAAAATGCCAGGAAAATAATTCAAGGTAAATCAACGATTAATAAACTATTTCCGAAAATATACAACTTAATACATAGTATCTCTTCCGCAGCAGATACCGTTACGCTAGGACCACAACACATTGCCGAAAAGAGGTACGATACATTTAATCAACATTCTTTGCAGTCATTTATTACCTTAATTAATCATCCATGACTGTGATTTCCACATTCCTCGGCTTTAAGAGATATTTGATGGAAATCAGGAAACATTGTGCTTAATGATTTTCGGAGGAAAAAAATGTAATTTATTTTTAAAATGCAAGGTTAAAACTTGCTATATTAAAAAGATAATTTCATGTTATTTTTTCTTCCCTTAATAACTGCTCTGTATCGAATATTTTTTTAGAAAAATCCACTACTTTAATCATTACCTCTGACATGATTTTAATCTAAATACAAGCAATATCCGTACATGAAATTGAGTAAAAATTCTTGCCACTGGGTTTAGGTTGCATAATTGATTTTTCAGGCAGAAATTGATTAATGCTAAAAATAAAACAATTTGCATTATGTACTTTAGTTGCAGCATGCTTATTAGCAGTTCATTCGGCATTGCTATGTTTTCGATAGTATTATTAAGATAAAAATTTAATTATATCATGATTTGTTTTATACGTTATATTTAACATTTTATATAGTGCATTGATTTAATTATTATTAGATATTATTAGGTATTTGTTGTCGTAAGCTTGAGATATGGGCGAGCCAAAGTCCTAATCAAGGTTAAGATGTGGTTTACTTGAGCATCCAATCGTATGGAGCAAATTTAGCTCCCTTCTTTGGCTCTCAGAAATGAAGTAGCCAAACGGATTTCTTATTTTTAAAAACGAATGTCTTCAAGATATGTATCACAGTGGAATGAATTTTTTAATTTTTTTTTTCTAGATGACGTGTTAATAGAAATTATCACGTGTTAGAATTAAAAGGAATATAAAGTGTACGCAATTAAATTTAGCATAAACAGTCCTTTGAATATTATTAAAACATTCATCCAATATGTTGCAAAAATTGAGTTTGAAAGAACATATTTTTAACTGGGTAAAAAGTAATCAGATTATAAACTTTTTCTTTTCAAATTCCTTTTGACGTAAGAAGAGACATATAAAAAGATCTTTATTCGACACACTTTACATACATTCTTCTACGCTTAAACTTTAAACGCTTCCTGTGCTTTTCATATAATGAAACGGATAACATTTATTATACTGAATCGCTTTCTTCCGAAGCCAAAACAAAAGAAATTGAGTGAAGAGCTGTTTCATCGTTTTTTGCCTTAATGAAAAATATTTTTAAATCTAGAAGAATTCCAGTAATACATTTACCTGTTCTAAAATTACTTTCTTATTTATATATAGAAATTTCCACTAAAAAAACTTATTATTTTAAATCTGCATTACAAACATCTAGAACAGCATTAAATCTCATTAAGGTTAAAAAATATGCATGTAAAGAAGTTATCCTATATGTAATTTTTGAAATACCTTAGCATAAAAATTAAACTTACCTTTGCTTATAAATTAAGCATAATTAGTATGTTTCGATCTTTCTTTAGCAAATTAATTTTTTTACAACGAAGGTTCACGGAAATACCTTATACTTCTTTAAATTATTCTTTGTAAATATTACTGAAGCGAGAGTTGAAAATTGAAAAAAATAAACAAAGTGAAATGATTTATACAACAATTCTAATTTTTTATTTTCTGATTATACATTTACTTTTCTCTCTAAGTAACCATTATTAATACAGCCTTTTGAAACTGTAGATTAAAACAAAAAGGTAATCACATTTAATAAAGATGAAGGAATACAAAGAGTCGTAATTAATAATAAGATGTTTTTTTCAAACTAAAGATAGAGAAAATGAGCTATATTTAAAATTTATTTTCGAAATTTGCTATATTTGCTTAGTATTCATATTACTTTAGAAATGAACAAGGTTCCTTTAAATAAGACATAAACCGGTTTTGAAATCTTAAACTTTAAAAACAATTAGTAGTAATGAGCACTAAACAAGGGAATTTTAAGGATGTCGAAAAGAAAAAGAAAAAACAACTCTTAAAGCAGACGTGTTAACTATATCTGAAGCTGTTTACGACTTTTGAGTTCGTGCATTATCTAAAGTGGGTAATTTCTAGAACAATTTCAAGGCAACTAAAATGAAAGCTCTATGGGACCAGATTCCTAAAATTAACTTAATGTATAAAATTAAACAGGTTGTTATACTGAAAGCCAAAAAAATTAACTTCTCTATGATTTTAAGCAATTTCAGTATTACTTAAAAGAAGTATTAGATTTTATCTGCAAGCTGACGAGATAAAGCCCTGAAACTTTCACGAGCAACGTTCTAGCTATTGAAACAACATTCTGGAAAGAGTTTACAGAATGAGTCTTCTTCTGTACTTATGATAAAAAAATTCATTTCTGCGGTGTTATGGCAGATGTTGATATATCCGAAAAATTCAATTTTATTTTTTAAGTTGATATGTCACTCTTAAAATTGGTTCTTTAATGTTGCAAAAGCTGACATGTGGAAGTATGAAGTAATACTAAGTTATACGTATTGACAAAAGCTGTTACGTATAAAATAATTTTTTGTCAACCCTCCCCCAAATTTTAGCCCGCAATTGAAAATTTTCATTGATGATCAGCATCTTGAGGTTGAACATGACTATTAAATAAAGAATATATGGAATGAAAAATTTATTTGGGTGATTTTATACTTCACAACAAAAGTTGCTTTTTTAATTTGCAGAAAACATGAAAAAAATGACTTATCAACATCTTCCATAACGCCACAGATTTATTCATTAAATTTAAATATTTATTATAAAAATTAATTGTATGCATAGAAAAAGAAATTGCGACTTATAATTATTTTAGTTTCTAATAATCAGTGAGCTCACACTTGATTAGCAAATATGGCACACAGTGTTTTGTAAAACTTTTATCGTGGATCCCAATAAAAACTGAAATTTAACCATTTACCCCCGTTGCAAATGACAGCATCCTTATTTTGCATGATGAACGGGAGCTCTTTTGTCTATATACTGCATTAATATTACAAACAATTTCAAAATATTTTGGATATATTCATTCGACAGAAATTTGGACAAATTCAAAGTATGATGTTAAACATGCTTTCGATACACACATGAAGACGCACGCAAAATCTGCAGGTATGATGACATACACTTTCAAGTTATACATTAAAATCATGTTGGATGTGTCTATAGTATGAATTTCAATAAAAAGTACCACATTCTTCGATCTATATTCTGAAGATTCAAGATCAGCGTACATTTCATTCAAATGAACGTTTAATTGCTGTTCCAAATAACACCAAAATATATCTTATTTTCCATGGATAAAAGTTAGTAGTTTATTTCCATCAAAAGCATCAGCTTCAACCCACTAATAATTTTAGAATATAACATCGTAAACTTTTACTGAAGTACTTATGAAACTTCTTTAAAATGTTAATAACCTAAATTTCTGCTTTGAAATCGTTAGACTAAGCAATTACTTTTTTTTAACGAAAACGTATGTTAAAAAATGAAGTTAGCAAATCACAACGAAACTGAAAGGTTGTTCCATAAGAAAGAGCAATAGTTATTTGGAGCAAGTCAATAATATTTTTTTATTTTGTTCTTTTCTTAAATTGCACATACAGTTTTTTACTTATTTGAAGCCCCTACATTGACTCTGAGCTTACCTTAAGAAAATACGTAAACTATTACTTTCCAAGACGTGTAATTCAGAGTGGAATAGCCCCCTTTTTGTCTGAAATAACTATCAATATTGATCAGCTTTGAAAAATAAGTTAAAATAAGCTTTCATCTTCATTGCCATGAAACAGGACACAAAAGCCTTAATCGTTTGAGTGCCACTGAATTACATAAATAACGCTTCAGAAAAGTTTGAAGACAGGCGATGTCCTTTATATGAAAGTCTTATGCATTTTTTGAATTCGGGAAATGATAGAAAAATATTTATATGCGTTTAAATGTAAGGAAAAACACAAAATTTGTTGAAAAATTAGCATAACCAGCATATAATGCATGCTAATATTGAGCAACTGACATAAATAATACGATAAGTATGTAAAAAGATATCTCTGTGTGTTCGGATCGAATCCCGACGCACGCGCGCCATCAAATACATCCATGTCTAGGCCGGATGTGGGGACGTTAAATCCGTAGACTGGAAAGTGCTCTATGAGGGCAGAGAGAGTGGGAGAGGGTACGATCCCTCTCCCAAATATCGCCCCTGGTGGTGCTAGGTCAAAATTGAGGTGGCAGCTAGCTAAGACGGACTCCGACGATATTGGTGCTCTATAAACCGGTGCCGCACACTTCAACTCGATGCCTGTGTGGACCTGATCTGGAACTTCCAGCCAGGGGGCATTAAAAGCAACAACAACAACAACAAGGTAAACTCTGACTTTGTTCTACTATAGTGATTAAGAACAATTATATTTTTAGAATGCTCTGCGAAGTTCCATAGTGATATCCGTTTCGATGATATACATTTATTACAAGTATATCATTAAATTTCATTGTAATCAATGGAATGATACACTTTGTAATCATGTTTAGCTTTTCTTATTGCAATATATTTTGTAATAAGATGATGGGCTACTGAAGTGGGAAAATATTATTTAGTGTGTATTATCCTTTTTATGATTTATTAATCTCCATTTATATAGTTTATTTAATGTTTTGTAAAGTTTAAAAAAACTGAATATGAAAAGAATTATTGATATTATCAAAAAACCCTAATTGAAATTGTGTTACGGGAATGTTATTTCCTTCTATTAAATTTTTTAAGGCTTTCAAAGCCATTTCGTATTTAAACTTTTACTCTATAAATAACGAAGTTCAGGCTGTTTCTACTAACAAACAAATGTGTTTTAATTTAAGAAAATTCTCAAAGAAATATATTAAAATTCTATCAGCACATTAAGCAGATCAGAATTTAATACGTAAGAAACATATGCTGTATATTAAAAACGCATTTGAAAACCTACGAGAGAATCCATTAAGAAACTTTTTATTCAAATGCATCAAAAAGTAAAACTAATAAAAAAAATTGTGCCTGTGAGAGAACTGTCTTTAAAGATCATTAAATCTACAAACCTGGATTGCAAAATGAACTTTTAAAGAAAAACACCAGTTCTTTAATTTTATAACCTGACGAAAATATCGAAAGTTACAGTCCATTAAAGATAGAAAATGATGAGGGCTGCATTTTTTTTTAACGAACGTGGTATTTGATAGAGTAACGAGCATTTTTTATAGTTTTTAAAAGTAATTCTTATAGCAAAGCATTTTATAAACAGGCAATATTTAAAATGCATAAACAGCTCTGTTCACTCTTGTAGTTCATTTGATGAATAATTACTTTGAATATTTTCTCTAATTTTTGGTTTTATTTAAATTACAACTTTTTGTTTATTTTCCTAAACATTTATGAGTGTTTAGAATGAAAAATAAAATGTATGTAAAAAAATCCCAACATTTGCAAAGATTATTGTTTTTTTATTGTTTTTAATTTTAAATAGTTTTTATTCTCATGTAGCCTTTTAAAAGAAAAATAAAGTAGTAGTATAACTAGAAAGGACTACAAAGAGACTACTTTTTTTAATATATTAAGGGGGTGTATTAAGCGGTGTATTAGAGGAGTTAAGTATTGAATTTTTAATCATCTTGTAAAATCAATACTTTTTGCCTTTGATTTATGTAATCTCTCAAAGTTTACTCGAAATGCCGTTTAATCACAAGATGCATAAAGCATGCCAATAAGACGGAGATAAAAGCAAAACTATTTACCTCCAGAGTACAGTTATCTTTTACCCAGTCGTGGCCCTTGTCCTGGACTCCTCAGCAAGACATACCCGATGAGTAAATTGGAGGGAAATGAATTCCTAATTACGAATTTTCGTAACTTTCTACTGGTGATCGTAAAAGTGCAGTCAACCAGACCATCGACTAACAGAGTCTCCAGAACATTGTTTATGCCTTGCTGAGGAACACATAAGAAGTGCAAAATCTATTTCCAAGGCCAACTGCACTCAGGAAGCGTTTAATTTAATAATATAATATCATTATAATATTTCTCATTAAAATAGAAAATTTTAAGATATGCTTTGATATTCTCGCACTGTTCAATTCTTTCTTATTTTTTTCAAACTGAATAACCTAAGTAAACATGGGTGAGCCGGCCCGCTCGATAAGGCATACATGGCATACTAATGGCTTGTCGCCCGCTAGTTCTTGACGAGAGCAATCTTAGGCAGACACAGGACACAGAAAAAGTTATAAATAACTTCCGAACACACAATTTTAACTCATAGTAATAATAATTTAAAAAAAAAACTTTAAATCGTGAAGGTACGACCTCAATAGTCCTACACTGAGATCCCTCTACTGACCATCTGGAGGATTTACTAATACCCATATCCAATACATCTTTATTCAAAAAGTTCAAAATATACATAACATCTATTCATACATGACATATTGCTAGTTAAAACCATGCTAATTATTTCTATATTCGTAATTAACAAATTATGAATACTGAATACATACACTTTATTATTAGCTTATTTACACTGAATTACAATAGAATTCCCATGCTATTATACTCATTGAATTTACACTCGAATTAAAACCTTTACGTTATTGTAACATTATAAATACCAATTTAGTTGTGTCATATTTACATTAAATATACCGCACTGTATCGTTTAGAAAAATAATGTATCTTTGTATTTCTACAATACGATAGATTAATACTTTCATATTTCTACACAACTGCTCCTACTAATCCTAACAATGTATAATTATACCACTTTTACATTATGTAAACAATATATGCAATCTAATACATTCTCCCAGTAAGAATCTGCTGTAGGTCGGTCTACATATGCATCGAAAGTTTATCGCTAAGGTGAGAGACGAATCTTCGCTTGACGATATTCTGGAGAGCATCATACCGTGAACTTCTAACTGTACGATACATATCTAGAATATTTAACCTTGCAAGGTATTTGCTTTCACCAGTACATTCTTTACACTGAAATAGTTATGTACTCCCTGTCGTAATGTTTCTTCTTCTATAGTGTGCACTGTACTCTTCTTATTCTTGTTTTCTTCAGGAATATAATTGTCAATAATTATCAATTGTACGTATTACAACCCAACCTATATACTTATTTACATTTTAACCGACATTTACATTATATTTCCTTTTACGTACATTATTATACCTATGCACAGTAAATTTCAACAATTGTATCTATATACATAGCTACAACAGAGAAATCAGTTAATTTAGGAAACATCAAATTGGAAACGAATGTCTTATAGATCCTTAATGATCTTTCTGTAAAACAATTTACCATAGTAATCATTTACCTGGAGGGCAGTTTGTCCATGGGCATCTCATTTCGTAATTCAGTCCTTTTCTGAAAATAAAATTTCTACAGTCTGAATTTCCCTACAAGAACATTTCGCCTTTATTTCAAGGAACCTAGTTTGATAGGTACAAAAGGATTTATGCTCTGCTATGGTTTGTTTCAAATGGAAGTCTGTTCAAAATCTTTCTCTTGTGACATTTTGACAGATCTCATAAACCCGTCTTCCCGTACTTGAATTGTACTTAAATCCCGTACTTGAATCCCGTACTTGAACAGCTATCTTGCTACCTTTCCATATCGTTTTTTATAAACTTTTCTTAATCTGCACTTTAATCAATTTATATGTTGTCCGCATAACGCTCTTTGTAGTTGCTTGTTTTGCAAGTTTGTCAACCTCTTCGTTCCCTCTATACCAGTATGGGCCTTCATCCAATGGAAATATATTTCCATTTCTTTGTATAATTCCATATATTCGCCTTAAGTACCTCTGTAAGTAAACTTTTATATTAATTGACTGAATTGCTTGTAAGTCACTTCTTGAGTTTTTATTAATAGTTATATCCCATAGGGATTCTATGTTGGAATATTGTGTTTCCATACTAATTGCTCTTAATTCTGCTACGTATCAAAAAAACAATATTCAATATTCTTTACGTTACTGTTTTTATCTTGTCTCCATTTATTATATTTGACAAAGGCCCACTTTTCCTTCGATCCCACTCCTTCGATCCCACTTTTCCTTTGATCCCACTTTTTCTTCTATCTTCGAACCATCCGTATAATAAGTAATTTCAGTTCTAGTTTTGTTACTATAAGCCCAATCATATGTACTCAAATCTTCGATTTTATTTATCTTTTTACCTTTGGTTTCACAATTAGTTTTGTTATATATTTCACCTTCTATATCTATTCCTTTTCCATCTGTATATAAGTATGACTCTTGTTCCACTTTTGCTTTTATATACCATGATATACAATCCGATAATAATGCAAATGCATCCTTCGAAACCATCCTATGACATTTCGTTATAGCTAGTAGAAAAGCTCTGTGTATTTGTTATAATTTATTCTGTATCTTCTTTCGCTCTGTAAACCATACCGTTGACCCATATAATACAATTTTGTATTTTGCTACTTAATATATTTCCTTATAACTTCGGGTCTCAAACCCTTTGTTCTGCGGGAGTACCTAGTAATTTTACTCATTAATGGAAGAGTTTTTCCTTTGACTCTGTTTAGATGGTTCATAAAATATAGGTTATAGTCAAATGTTTCTCCTAAGTTAGTTAATGTTTGACTATACTTTATATTTTCTCCATTTAATTTAATGCTAGTTCTCTTATTCTCTCCTCTATATGTTACAACAATAAATTCTCATTTGTTTCAGCTAAATGTCAACCCGTTTTATTGCACCCAATTACTATATATTTCCAAAGTACTTTGTATCCATACTCGGTGAACATATATGCAGTTGTACTATTTATCAATAAAAAATATAATAAATATCATAAAAAAAGAACCGTATCTTATTATTTATAAAGGATCTTAAAAATTTGAATCTAAATCAATATATGGATTTCGCTAATTTAAAAGAAACTGAAAATATAATTATTAGTACGTAATGTATGAAAACAACTTAAGGAGACTTACGAAAGTATGAGAACAGCAAGTTTTAACAAATATCAGGACACTTCAGTTTATTTTTATTTATTTATTTTTTCAAATCAGGAATCAGGGTCAGAATTTTTCTAACCTATGTTTATATTATTTAAGAAATAAAAATTTAGTTATAATTTAACAAGGATATATATTCAAGTTAAATATAAAACCAAATAAGCTCTTTAGCTCAAAAGGTTTGTATGATAAAGAATACTTCATAATTTATATTCCTCATTTGTATGTACTTCACAAAAAAAAAATATTGTAACATCAGGATAGAAAAATACATTGTGGGGGTGCACTAAGAAAGATTTGTGAAAAATTCTTCTTAGATTAAAAAAAATAATTAAATTTTTAATCTGTATTTGTAACTTTTTTTTAAGTTTGCATTTAAAATAATAATATGAGGGTTATAAAATTTATATTTCCAGAAAGATCATAAAATTTCCTTTAAAATGTAATCTTTTACGAATATTTACCTTCATTTTCTTATTTTTGTGAATTTTTAAAGTTTAATGTTTATAATTTAATTTATTAAATACTGATCACGATATTTATTTTCTTTTTGTGATACTTTAACTTAATTTTGCGTCACGTGCATAACAAAGAAATAAATTGACAAAAACATATTAAAATACAGTAAAAGATAAAACTTCCACTAAACTGCTTGAGGCTTCCACTAGACTACTTGAGATGGAAGTTTTTTAAGAATTTAATTTAAATTAGTATGTTTTATGGATATTAAATTAAACCTATACACAAAACTGCAATTTCCCCTCAAAGTATGCTTTGCCATGACGATAAATAAGTCTCAAGGTCAAACTTTAAAATACGCTGGTGTCGTAGATTTAGGAGAGAAATGTTTCTCCCACGGCGAGTTTTACATAGTTTGCTCACACTTAAATTCGCAAACGAGCCTGGTAATATTAGTTCAGTCCAATGAAAAAACAAAAAAAATTTGTTTAAAAGGACTTCCTCTAAAAAGCAATTGCATTATTTTTTCATTATTTTTAATTATCCTAAAATGTACTCCGTAGCGAAACACGGATATTCAGCTAGTCTAATATAATTAATGGTTTTAAAATACACCAGGATTATTATCTAAAATTTGATAGAAATTTGCAGAAAATTATTAAAATACATTTATCGATATGCTGCCCCAGTCGTTAGTGTCTTATACTTACACAAAGGGGACTCGGGTGTTAATCCTACCAAAGTTCATGGTGTTCTTGTACTGTCGCCTCGTAGGAACCATTGTAGATGCACCTCTGTGAAACTCCTACACTTGAACTCTTATAATAAGGTACTCAACAAAAAAGTGGTGCGAATTGATAAAAGTCTTTAGAACCAATGTCATCTGCTTTAAAAAAAAACAGTTAATTGTGTAGTCTTGAACACATTCATATCATACAGAATCAATGAAATTTTTCTACAAAATTTATCTCTAAAATGCATTTTGAACCTCAAACATGTTTGTATAATATATTGTCTGTTTCGTAGCAAATCACAGGATAAGTTATCGGCTATGCAGAATTTAGTAAGAAAACTCCAAAACATAATAAACTACAGGGTCTGTCCAGAAAGTAATGAGACTGCATTTTTCGCGCCAAGCAGAAGGCCAAAGTGGCAGAATTTGCGGGTGGTACGGGTGGTGGAGGGTATCAACTACAGAGTCTGGCGGAAGTCAGTTGGCCTTGAGCCTTTGGAGCAATGGGATCGCTCGTGAAGCAGACACGTGTCTGATAGTGGCGTTAGGTTTTCAGAATGCAACGGAGTGTCGAGCAGCGATACGCCATAAAGTTTTGTGTAAAACTAATTAAATAAGCTACTGAGACGCTTGCCGTGTTACAAGAAGCCTGCGGGAAGGATTCTTTGCCCAAGGCTCAAGTGTTAAGGTGGCACAAAGCAATCAAAGATGGAAAAGAGAACATCGATGACGAACAACGCGATGACGTCCATCATCTTCTCAAAATTTGGTCAATGTGGCTAAAATTAAAGCGCTTTTGGACTCTGATGAGTGTCTCAATCATTGCTGAGACGTTGGGACTTACAAAAGGTTGAGGAATCGAATCGCGTGCGTCCGCCCGAAGCTCACAAACAATTTGATTCTGCACCCCGACAATGTGCCGGTCCACACATCCTTGAAAGTGACTCAGTTCCTGGCAAAACAAAAGTCGTAGCGCTACCGCAACTCCTGTACAGCCCCGATCTGTCACCGCCGGACATTTTTTCTATTCCCTCGGTTAAAATCCAGCTTAAAAGGTCATCGTTTTGACAATCTGGAGAACTTGCAGGAAAACGTAACGAGCGTTCTGAACAGCATTCTAGTTGAAGACTTCCAGGCTGGCATCAATGGGTGGCAGAGTCATTGGCAACGGTGTATTAATGCAGGAGGAGGCTATTTTGAAGAATATTAAGTGTCTGTAAAATTATCTTCAAATAAACGAATTTTATTGAACCAGTCTCATTATTTTCTGGACAGGCCCTGTATTTTTTCCAAAAGTTTCAATACCTTTGATATAAGTAGCCATTCATATAATATTTAAAGTCCTATATTATATGTTGTCAGATATTTTATGTTTTTCCATCCCATAAAAGGAATTATATTACATTTAAAACAGTAAAAATATTTTTAGCGAAGCCGATAAGGACATCAAGTTCATCATCATTTCAATTAAAAGTTATTCCTAGGTCTTTCTAATTAGGAACTAGAATTAATTTCTGTTGAATATTCCAACCCATTTTTGTTTTCGTAGTTATTTGTATTATCTCTCAAAATATGCGAGTCTCTCATTCAGGAAACAAAACAGAATATATTTCATTCTAATGCGTCGCCTCCGTTATTTTATAAACTTATTTTTTTCGAATGCACTGCATCAGCTCAAAATTTAGAACGGACAGTATTTGAATTAAAATGAAAAATAAATCTCACGATTCTAGAACAACATGGAAAATGTTGCATATTCATTTTAGTTAATTCATATTTAAGCGTAATATTCTAAACCAGAATCCTTTAGATTAGAAATGTTAAAAAGACTGTAAGCACTATGTATAACAGACCTGTTAGTTTAACCTCATGATTAATATGCTAAGTGTGCTCGCGATATCTAGGTTTCATGATTTTTAGAAGAGTTATCTCATCACGATCTGCTGTATACTTTTTATATGGAACTCTTTAGAAATCCCTTTATCCAGTTTAAAAATATTTGGAAAATTTTTAAACTACAGTGCAACAAATTTAGAAAAGCAGGTACCATATTTAGATTAAAATTTGCTATAATAAAGTTTTTAATAATTGGTATTATTACTTATCTTGTTCTGTTAGCTTTCCAAGTTTAGGATCGTTAACGGTGTGGAAGAAATTCTTACTCTAGAGGAGAAATGCAGTTATACAGGGTGATTTTTTTTAAAAAATGACACTACTCAGAGCCATCTGTAGCGCGATCTATCAGCCGGAATTCTACCAAAATTGATAGAGGGACTAAAGACGACATGGGGAAGAGTTTTCGTGAAAAAAAAAAAGTTCCAAAAGTCGGCGATGATATGGCGCTGTTGTCGCCGCATCCAATAATTTGCATAAAAGGCAAGTTAAATATCAAAATGCAAATTCATGACTACGTAGTCGACAGCAGCGCCAATATTTTGGGCTATAAAGATCGGTGCGGAATCTGTTGCGCCTTCGCTTTACAGAAGAAAAGGTCATCAGTGGCTTTTTCCCACTTGCATTACCACAATCGCTGCACAGACCTAACCCATGTGGCATCTTTTTGTGGGGTTATTTAAAGTTTAAGGTGTATCTTTGTGGAGTCTCAAACTTGACGGCCCAAAAGGATAACATATCCCGGACTTTGATGAACATTCCTGGTGACATGTTACGCTCGGCCGTTGAGAACGTAGTGTTCAGGATACAACGTGTGACCAGGACTGTGGTCATATTGAAGGAGGGAGAAGTGAATTTGCTGCATATAGTGGTGTTGCATGGAAATTTCTTTGTTATTCATTTGTCTGCTTGCAACTTTTTCGGTATTCCTCCCTTATCTTTATAGCCCGAATTACTAGCTCTGCTGTCGACTACATAGTCATGAATGTGTATTTTGATGTTTTACTTGCCTTTTATGCAAATTCTCGGGTGCGCGGACAACAAAAGTGCGATATCTTCCCCTATCGGTAACTTTTGGAACTTTTTTTTTTTCACGGAAACTCTTTTACATGTCGTCCTTAGCCCCTCTATCCATTTTGGTAGAAATCCGGCTGATAGATCGCGCTATATATGGTTCTGAGTAATGTCAGTTTAAAAAAAAAATCACCCTGTATATGAAGTGGATTAACACTATCTTTGAAAATCGGATAAAATTGTATACCGTTATTATATACCGTTTCTTGCGGCATGATTATCAGCAATACTATACAAATATATATAGGTCAATTTTATATTTCAAAGATGACGAAAAGAACACTATTAGATGAAAAACTATAAGAAATTTTTTTCTTTCAAGTAAGGCTTTACATATCCTTCCCCTTGTATTAGTGGTTTTTCAAAAGCTTAATATTCTTATTTAACGTTAAAATTTGTTTAAAATGAAAAAAAAAAAGACACTAACCATCTTTTCAGACACTAGTGAGATTACAGTCAGTAAAATTCTTTCTCGTATAAAATATGTAATACGTACTAAGTAAAGACAAAGTATAAGTTTTATATATTATTTCCGCCCCCCCCCTGCCTACCCCCCAAAAGGCAAATCTTTCAAAATCATCTATTTAAAGTTTTAAGTTCCTTCGCAGGTGTTTTTAATATTTAGTCACCATGCCTGATTGAATAAAGTAAACTTAATTCTTTAAAAATTTGTTGGCTACTCCAAAATTTCCAAATTTGAAAATCAAAATATAGTAGAGAAATCAGCAAAATAGTTATCTGTTATATTTCAAGAGTTTTAGATATAAAAAAATATATTGCATTAGTTTTCGGTATACATGTTGCTAAATAAACTTTATGAAATTAGAACAAACAACTGCATATATGAAAAGTGTGTTTCTATCAGAAAAATAAACATGTCACAATGTATACCTCAATTCACTTATAAAGTGCTTTGTAAATTGTTGTACGTGTGAACACTGTGACATCGAATGCTGGGACCGTTACAGGTGTTCTCTCATTTAAAGCCGTCTGAAATTGACTTGAAATTAACTTTGACAGCCTGATTGACCCTCTCACACGCTCTAATACTTCTCTAAACTATCCTCATAGCATTGCTGCTCCCATGCTTTAACATACTCTTATTAGTTAAGTCAATAACAATGGCAAAGGGTATTATACGTCTTCGGCTGTATACAAAGTATAATTTTAGAGTTTTTTTAGGATAAATTAAATCATGATATGTAAAAAGATAGTTTAACTAAATCTATGGCTCGGTTTTATTATTACATACTAGGTTTATTCTAGTCATTATGCCCTAAATACACAGCTAACAAATGCTGGTTTGGTATAAAATTTTAAATAGAATCTCACCTCACGTTTGTTAAGACATAATGTACAATCTATTAAATAACAGGGGGCTTTTGGTGGCCCTGTGGTAAAGCGCGCTGGCTTACGGTGCCGTGGGAACTCGGATCGAATCCCGGCGCGTGCCACTAAAACACCTCCGTTTGTGTCGTACCTTCATAGGTAGTAATTCTTGTTCTCCTATGTGGTGTCCCTATAATAAAATGGCCAGCAAACTGCTGTGAATTATAGGCGAATGTCTACACAAGTGCCTCCGCTAGAAAATAAATAAATAAATAACAGGTTAATCTTAAAAGAAAGAAATTGCTACATCTATATATTTAAGTTGCTAAGCCGACATTTTGGGCAGTCCGTGAGAGAAAACTACTGCATCAATTTACTTCATTTTGGTCTTAAACGAAAGACTGTAATCTGTAGATTTGTCAAATTTGATTTTTACAACCGCAATTTCTATTAATAAGCGATAATTTAAATTTAAAAATTTATTTATGCGCATGCTCAGTGGCATCTTTAAATCTGTCTTTAGAAAATCACTGTTTCTGCGCATGCTCAGTGACATGTTTTAATGATAAACATGTATATTTAGAGGAGTCTCTAGCTCTCTCTCTGCAATTTTTATGATAATTACGTTTGTGAAATATAAGATTAAACCTAATGGAAATTGTTTAATTAACGATAATTTACAATTTAAAAAAATTGCTTTCTTCACATGCTCAGTGACATTTTTAAATCTGGCTTTAGATACTAAGCCCGAGGCTGCTTAAACACATTAATTTTTTTCTGCACATTCTTATGATTTTCTAGTTTTGGAAATGATATGTTGAGTATAAATTGTGAGTTAGTACATTTATTTACTATCTAGCCGTCAAGTTTTGACGGGCACCAACTAGTAATGATTATTTTATATTGAACGAAATGTGTTGACCTAGATACCATTCAAATAGGAACCGAATTCATTCTGTTTTGAATTGCCGCAACCCACTCTCTTCTCTTTACCCTCTGTGTGCCTTTAAAACACAACTGTCAAAAACAAAAAACGGCTTAACAATAACTGCGTAAAATTCAAGCATATAGCCGCTTGCTTCTATTTTTCCTATGAAGTGATTAATGAGATGTAATGTAGAAAAATATATTTTATTCAGATAATGAAACATTCAACAACTATAATTCAAAACTGCAAACAGTGTAAAAACATTTAAAAAGGCTATTGTATTTTTTCCGATTTTCCCGATATCCTTAAACTAAAAGTAATGTAAGTCTAGCACAGTCTCTAAAAATGAACAAACACATTTTGCACCATGCATTAAATTTTGAATTTAAGTAACAGTGTATAAGTAGACAGATCCATTCAAGCTCTCAAATATTGCAGTTCTGACAGAACTAAAGTGTCTTTACATATTCATAAAGCAATTTATATGCTTTGAAAATAAACGTAGAAGTATATGCATCTTTGAATAATAGCTATTCGAATTTATTTTTCTACTTATTTAGCTACAGAATTCGGATATCCGTTGTCTGTAATTAAGTTTATTCCAAGTAAACAAAGTGAACAGTTTAATTTTCTAAACATGTTTCTGTGACAGACAATATGTTTTTAATTAATCTTATTCCTTCATTCTTTATATTTTGCTGAAGATGTCAGGTACACCTAACATCTCACTAATTTGCTGACAATTCAATATTTGTCCAGAGACCCATGTAACTGATAGCAAGATAAAAAATAAATAAAATTAGTGTATTTTTTTAAGTTATTAAACATGAGGCTCCTTTCCATTGAATTAATTATGCATTCGTTGATACGTTTTCAATTTCCCTCTAATTTTGCACTTTAGTATGGTGCAGTCAATGTTTCAGACAATTGTTCATTTTAAATTGTTAGAGAAATAATTCATGATTTGAATGATTTTAATTAGGCTGTTATTGTACTGGCATTATAAACGCCGTAGAGATTTTTAAATTATCGTAATGTTAACATCGATATTTATTTGATGGATCACAACTTCGATGTAACTACAAATAATTATGCAGGAAGAATGTGAAATTTTCTTATATGAGAAGATAATTCTCTAAAAATGTATTTGAGTACTCGAATTTATTTCATCTTATTTAACCTGGGGGAAGTATAGCTCAAAGTTCATTTTCTATGGATTTATATGTCTATTAATATTTCAGCTGTACGTAAACACTTGGAGAAAAATAAATATAGCTCATATATTTTGCTATTTTTGAACTGACGATTTTGATAGAAAACTATTTATTTACACAATATTATATATACATCAATTAATTCCAGGTTCTATCTGTAAAAGTAAAATTACAGAACATGCTCATATAATCTTTCGCCTGAACAGGTATCATAAATTTTAATTTTCAAAAATTATAAATTTACAGAAATGTAAGCAAACTCAGTTTTCTAACGAAATTATATATATAATGTTATTCTGTTAGCATTTCAAGATTAGTAATAGTTTAAAATATTAGAGTCGAATAGAATATCTTGAATAATTTTAATTCAATACAAAGGAAAATAACTACGATTCACTGACAATTTCAGTCCCAATAACTGCAAACTTACAAACAAGTATTCTGTTAAATTTGTTGTTTTTCCTGTAATAGTTTACTGAAATGCGTACCTTGGTAAATACCAATTATAAGCAACTTATATTACTGTGTGGAGATTCAAAGGCAGGATACAACACATCGCACTCAACTCATGTGTGGATTTTATTTTTTTTTATTTTTTTTCTTGCAAATGCAGACTAAGGATAAATTTAAAAGCTAATAGCTGAGCTCAAATTCGTCAAACTTTTCTTCCTCCCCCCCTATCCTTTAATTTTTTTTCTCTTGAATTGATCAAAAGCTTTTACTCACAAACTTGAATGTCTTCACTTTTGTATTCCATTTTAAACAAACAGAACGTCTGATCGCTAGATTCAAGCATTCTAACTGCTAATAGGTACACTTTCTCGTACTTTAAGAAGTGCCAATAGTATATACATCCCCGGATGTACGTGGCGGCGTTTCATAAGCCTCCCAAAATCAGAGAGAAGGAGCCACTGTGCTTAAATTATCTTTGTTGCATTTAGAATGCTTCAAAGGCACGCATGCCAAATTTTAAACGGGTTCAATGTTTAGTCGGAACTAGTACCAATCCTCGTTTTAATTGTGAATATGAAGAAGATATGTGCTTCGAAAATAAGTTTTAGAATGTAAAACTATCCAAGACTTCATTATAGCTCAAACTAATATTGACAAATTCATTCTTAATATATCTCCAAACAGACAATGAACCTTTGATTATTATATTACGTACTTGCTTTCAAAACTTATAAACCAACAAGATAGGTATTGACTTGTTGTTTTCTTGCTGCTAATCGTGTTAACGTTTGAAGTAGCTATAGTGTGTCTAAACAAAACGAATACTAAGATATCGAAGGCCAACAGATATCGCAGTCAAGGATAATTTAGAAAACGGTAAGCCCATGATACGTTCTTTAATTCTCGCTTTAAGTGTAGATATTTTAGATGTATATTTGAGTATTTAATATAAATGTGCTCAGCTAAGAATTTTCTTTACCAATTTTACTACCAAACATTGGCTAAGGAGGTTAATTAGGTCTATATAAGCAGAAGAAGGAAATGCTTCTCTGTACTGGTAACTTCAAAATGTATAAACGATTCTTAACAGGACATGAGAAATTACAGTATTTTTATTAAGTTGAAAATGACAGCTACTTATTAAATTTTAAAAAAATATTTCTATTTATTTCACTCCTGTCTTTAGACCTTAAGGCCTTTTCAACAACAATATACATCAAATCCTTGAGGTAGAAAACAATGTTAATGTCCCAGCACATGTCTGATCTGGCATTGTTGCATGTCTGACGACAGCTGTCAGAAAAAGGTTATATATTGCTTAAAAATAAATTTGAAATAGAAATATAAAACAGCAGACATCCTCTTGAGAATACGAGTTTAATTACTTATAAATCAAATTATATATATATATATATATATATATATATATATATATATATATATATATATATATATATATATATATATATATATATAAATATCTTTTGAAAAATTTAATATAGCTATTCTTGATAAATTTACTAGTAAATTTGAAAAACTGGCATGCTTCAGTAAGTGACAAATCACATAAACTTTAATAATTTTTCTTCGGATATGTCATTCACACCTTTGGAGGAATAAATATTTCAAATATGAACTCTATTTCAATTTATTTTGCTGTTTATTTGAAACGATTTTTAGAAAACTCCTATATATCAATACTTGCTTTCATAAACAGAGATTTGAAGGAATAATTGAAAAAATTACAATTGACGCTTCTCTAAAATAAAAAAAAATGACAACTAAATTAAACAATACAAAAGTGTCTATTTTTCCATCATAAAAAAGTTTTAAATTTAAATGTATATTATTTTAACTTACTGTACATGTCTTGAAATATGTTTACTGTTACTCTTAATTTTCAAAAATATATTTCTCTATACATGAAAATGCCTTAAAAAAATAATTCAAATTTATCATACTACTTGACGTCAGTACAACAAAGTAAAATATATTATCAACTCCTATTCAAGTATTTAAAGTACAATATATCCAAATAAGCTAGTACGGCCAAACCTTAAGTGTTATGAAAACTTTTTCTTGGAATTTAATCTCCTGATTACATAAAACGCATGCATATATCTTAATTTGAAAGCAAAGTAATCAGTTAAATTAGACTTTATGCTGCATAATTTTAAACAATGAATTTAGAGAATACCAGACGTACGATCTCTGTAGAAAACAAGGTATGCTAAGAAAGTATTTTTAGCTCAATATATTTAATTAATTCTAGCATCATAATTTATAAAACTAGTTTCCAAAAGGTTAATAGAATTCATACACTGTTTCAGAGAGATAAGAGAATTTTTTTTATCCTCTAAGATGGAATTTATAAAATAATTAATCATACTTCTCATTTTCTTTCTTTTAAATAATAAATTTTGGCATCAGATTCGCAGTTTAAAAACCCGCAATCCCGTTTACTTGCTCGTTTTATTGTTCTTTACTCACTGAGAATATTCTTCTTTTTTCATGATTTAATTAAACGCATTTTATTCATACGTATTCTCAGCATTTTGGGCATTATTACAGATTAAAGAAATAGTTTTACATGTATTTCGTTTGGCACCGATTATCGCCACAAAGTATTTCTCATTTAAATATGATTTTTTAATTTTTTTAAGCTTAAATAATTAGAAAATCAATAGGACTTTCAAATAAATTAAAACATGTGATAAAAGAACATTTTTTTACAAAAAAATATACTTTTCTTTCGCATTGAGTAAATATATCAAACAGTTTATAATTCATTAGTTTATTTTTACATATCATATACACATTCCGAAAAAGTTCGTCTTTAACACTAACTAACTAACACACACACACACACACACATATATATATATATATTTATTATATATATATATATATATATATATGCACTGATGATCCCAAAATCTGGTACACCTGCCTAATATCGTGTAGGTCCCCACGAGCACGCTGTGGGGAACACAACGTGGCACGCAAGTGTTGGAACACAACGTGGCATGGACTCGACTAATTTCTGAAGGTATCCTGGAGACAATTCATAACATGAATCCTGCAGGGCAGTCCAGAAATCCATAGGAGTGCGAGGGACTGGAGATCTCTTCTGAACAGTACGTTACAAGGCATCCCAGATATGCTCAATAATGTTAATGTCTGGCGATTCAGATGGACAATGAAAGGGCCTAAAGTCAGAAGAGTGATAAGAGTGATCATAAAGCCACTCGGTAGCAACTCTCGACGTGGGGGAGGGTAGCATTGACCTGCAGGAATTGTCCAAGTCCGTCGCAATGCACAATTCACATGAATGGGCGTAGATCAGCGGTTCCCAACCGGTGGGTCGCGACCCAATAGTTGGCCGCGGAAGGGTTACAGGTGGGTCGCGACTCGATCCTAAAACTATTAAAATGGTCTTTGTGTACTTTTATAATTGCAGTTTTTATCTTCACCTAGGAACACTTGTTAGTGAGTATGAAACCACTTGTTGCATATATTGCAAACGTATATCCATTGTTAAATAAATAACTGTTTTGCTACAAAGTGCTTATATTTTGTCAACCATTTTCAAATCAGAACACAAATTGTTTATCAATAATCAATCCGTATCTTCAAAAACACACACACTCTCACACACACACACACACACACACACACACACACACATATATATATATATATATATATATATATATATATATATATATATATATATATATATATATATATATATATATATATATATTTGCAATATTTGATGGTCGATATTACGTGGGGAATATTACGTGGGGGAGGGTAGCATTGACCTGCAGGAATTGTCCAAGTCCGTCGGAATGCACAATTAACATGAATGGGCGTAGATCAGCGGTTCCCAACCGGTGGGTCGGGACCCACTTCTTGGTCGCGGAAGGGTTAGAGGTGGGTCGCAACTCGATCCTAAAACTATTAGAATGGTCTTTGTGTACTTTTATAATGGTAGATTTTATCTTCACCTAGGAACACTTGTTAGTGAGTATGAAACAACTTGTTGCATATATTGAAAACATATATCCATTGTTAAATAATTAACTGCTTTGTTACAAAGTGCTTATATTTTGTCAACTATTTTCAAATCAGAACGCAAGTTGTTTATAAATAATCAACCTGTATCTTCAAAAACACACACTCTCACACACACACACACACACACACATATATATATATATATATATATATATATATATATGCAATATTTGATGGTAAATTATGTATTTATAAGGAAGGGATACGATACAAATAAGGTTTGTTACTCCACCATGGACCGTGGAGGTATTCCGATAAGGAAATATGGGTCGCCAGCTGAAAAGGGTTGGGAACAACTGGTGTAGATAATCGAAAAGGATGCTTAAGTATCCGTCACCTGTCAGAGTTGTCTCTAACCATATCAGGGGTCGAATATCGCACCAACTGCACACGCCCCATACAATCACAGACGCTCCACCAGCTTGAACAGTCCCCGGTACGGTCCATGGATTCACAAGTTTGTCTCCATACCCGTACACGTACATCCGCCCGATAGAATTGGAAACGAGACTCATCAGACCAGGCAGCATGTTACCAGCTATAAACAGTCCAATGTAGGTGTTGGCGGGTCCAGGAGAGACATAAAAAAGCTTTGATCCGTGCAGTTAACAACGGTACAAGAATGGGTCTGAAGCTCTGAAAGCCCATATCAATAACGGTCCGTTGAACAGTTCGCACACTGACAATTGTTGATGCCTCAACATTGAAATCCACAGCAATTAGAGGAAGTGTTGAACGTCTATCTCATATAAGGATTCTCGTCACTCGTCGACGGTACAGTTCTTTCAAGGTCTTTTTCCGGCAGCACCGCTGTCGAAGACTTGATGTTTTACTTGAGAACTGATATTCACGGTACCCTCTTGAAATGGACGTACACTAAAATCCAAATTGCATCGCTACCGTCAGAAATACTATGTATCATCTTTCGTGCTCCGACTATAACACCAAGTGTAACCTGCCATTGTAGCAGCAGTAACCAGTCTTACAACATCGCCAGACACATGTTGTCTTATATAGGCGCTGCCGACCGTATCGTGTTATGCTGATTGGTTGCATATCTCCGGTTTTTTTCATACACATGCATATAATAGTTTTTTTAGATCTTCAGTGTATATGTATGCAAGTTATGTTATGGACAAAAAGTATTTCTCATTCTCTAAATCAATTGAATCACTTGTCCTGTAAATTTCTAATTTAATTGACGGCTTTATAGTGCCGTTGTTTCAGAATTTTTATACTTAGCCTGAAGCGAACTGTGACCTGAAAACTTCGTTTGACAAAATAGACAGCCTACCGGCTTTAGTTTGGTTTGGTTTACAGCGATACAGAATTTTTTTGCTACAGTTGAGAACGATAGTCAAATATGGGAATGCGAGACGAATCGAAAGTTAGATGTTTGATCTAATGACGATTCTGACCAAAGGAAGGGTCCTATTCAGGAATGAGGGATTGAAACTGATATATTATTTTATTTTTAAATTTACTCTTTTCAGCAGACACAGAGCAACATTTGTTGCAAGCAAGACCCTGGTGTAGAAATTCAATGGTGAACGAGGAAAGAAATGTTTTAATAAATCTATTTTATGCGTTAAAATTATATTCTTTCCTCTGAAGAACAATATATATATATATATATATATATATATATATATATATATATATATATATATATATATATATATATATATATATATATATATATATATATATATATATATATATATATATATATATATATATATATATATATATATATATATATATATATATATATATATATATATATATATTATATATATATATATATATATATACACATGATTCATGAACGTTGGTAGTCGTGGGGAAAAAAACCCTCGAGGAGAGGAACACATTCATTATAATTTATTAATCTTGGAGTAGAGTGGTGACATTAGTTCAGCACAGGTACCTTGACAAAAAGGGGCAAACAAACGGCCACCGGTTACATTATGTTAGCCGAGAAAGCGTCGCGTGTAGGGACAAAAGGTAGAAGAGTGAGAGAATGCGAGAGCAGAGTAATGAAGCAGCTAGGAGAGCGCGCGAAAATCCTCTGCTCAACAATTTTTACTAAGGGTTCCTGATTTTGACGCTAGAAGTTTATAGTTCTATAATTGGCTACTGACTAACATCTGACCTGATCATGTGAACCATGGCTAATACTCCCGTGGGTTCTCGCTAACAGCTTGTCCAACATGCAGAGACACCTAATGTAGCTAGTGTCCGAAGCTTCTGAGCGTCATTTTTCTTCGCTGGCAACTGTATTGTTCAAACCTGTTGTCAAGATATTGACTCAAACTTCGGAAACTTCGTGTGCTGAAGGATAACACCTTATACAACCAACTACCAAAGATAATTAGTTTTTATTATCAACATGTTGGTTAGATATTGGAGCAATATAACTTTTGTTTAGTGATATTCCCAAGATATATGAGAACAAAACCTAAATATCGAAAGGTGACGGGGATAGTTTGTGACACATTAACACTGTCACAAAATAACCCACAAAGTCGACCTACCTCCTTCAGCCGCTTGATGTTACATCTTCTAAAATACCACTGGAGAGAATGAAAAATTGACTATCTAGAAAAAAACTACCCGATGGAGCAGAATATGCCGAAACACGAATTTCCTCATCTTCTCAAAGAACTGATGGCTGCCCTTGGCACCCGAGGTCTCTTTGATGTCAAACATATAGATAACGCTATCCAATGTTTGCAATAGGTATATATAATTGTGCATGAAGTTTTTGGTTAGCGTTTTATTGTGTAACTTTGTGTCAAGTAATTTTTCCTCTTTGATTTCAAGGTTAAAACACAGATGTCACAAAGTATACCCACTCTGCGGGACAACATTGAGGCACATTTTAACTTTAATTTCTGAATGGTTATTAGAGATTCGGGTTAGTACAATACATTACTACGTAAAAAAAGGATGTAACCATGTTTTGCAATAGTTCGAATTGGGATGCTTTTAAAAGAGATCGGCTGGCACAGGAAAAAACTTAAAATCCGTCACAAAGTAACCCCATATTATGGTACACACAAACTACACACACACACACATATAATTTTATATATATACTATATATATATATATATATATATATATATATATATATATATATATATATATATATATATATATATATATATATATATATATATATATATTTGAGTCCGTATGGTGTTAGTCAACCTCCTCAGTTTGACAGATATATTAAACGATACTTCAGCCATAAATGACATAAAGAGACATTTTTTTCACAGGTTTAGAAGCTTTTAAATTATAATACAAAGCAACAACAAACTGCTCTAGAGAAAGGTATGAATAGTAAGAATGATAATAAAATTTTATGGGTGGCTGGAGGGCCATAACTAAGTATTTCCCGCAGATCGCTTATCACTCTCTTATGCTTTTTAATGTTCCACACGAGAATTTCTGTTGTTCGGCTTAAAAATAGAAACAAAAGAGCGATGAGGGTCTGATAAGCTTCCATTTAAATGCTATATTATTTACTCACCTGCATTTACAGTCCCTTTTATCTTTATGTCACTACGAGTTGACAGCGGCAAAAATAAAATCGCCTTATATTATTTAGCGAATGAAAAATGTTTAAATGGTTATTTTGGCTTTACTAAGAAGTGATCGTTAAGAAAAGAAATGCTTTTCTAACCACGATAGTAGGAATTTTTAGGAAAATTTCATATGTTGTCTTTCATAATCATTCAAACTAGGTTGACAATCATTGAAACACTGCCTATCAATCAAAAAAGAGAGTCAAGCTCTGGGCATTTAACACTGCAATCAACATAATGATCCATCCCAGTGATAAAGTAATGTTTTGCATTTAATTTCTGAGCCGGATATCGGAATGTTAAATGCTTAGATCGAAAAGTCCCTCTATTAGATCAGAGAGAGTGGGAGAAGATACGATTCCCCAGTTTACACCCCTAAAGGTGCAAGGCCAAAATTGAGATAGCACCTGGCTAAATCGGATTCCGACCTTTGTGGTGCCATTATAATTCTTAGACGCATCTTCCACCCCCCAGCCTGCAAACCTATATAGACCTGGGCCGGAATACTTCTAGCAAGGGGGAAGAAGCAACAACAACTATGTAAGTGTGACATCTTATGTAAATGCTACATTAATGGGACATTTAGAGATTATCTGCTATGACTACCACCGTAACTTACATTATAATAGCCGAGCATACCTCCTCAACGATGGTAAATTAAACTTGAGCACTGCTCACCCAATAGATTTTTTTTTCTCTCTTTAGCTGAACCTATTTTTTATGTAGGTCAAGAAATTAAGCTTCCAATGGACAATTTACCAAAAAATTCTCAACATATCCGTTACCTTTATCAATTTAAGAGTCTTAAATAATTTTTATGTATCATATTTGATGGCCTTATTTGAATGGTGGTCCAACTCTACTTAAAGAAAAAGAGAGTTAGCCTCACTTTCATGTTCATACAAGTAATTTCTATCTTATTTTTAAACTGGTACACCACCACCTCATTTCTGATGCCAACAGAGAGTATTACTATTCAGATTTCAGCAGTCATTTATCAGCACTCATTAGAGTTTAAAACTCTGTATCTCAAAATGAACAAGAAGGAGTTGGACCACTATTCAAATAAGGCCTTCATTTATAAAGTGTAACACACTTGATATTCGACTGACCGTAATATTGGTTACACAGAATAAAAAAAATCTAAAAACTTATTATTAAAAGTATACCTAGATAACATTACAATTATAATTTTAATTATATAAAGAAAGCTTAATCACACGATTTTATTGAAATCATCAAGTATATTTACCCTTTTTAGTAAGTAACCATAGTTTTTTGGAAGTGGTCAAAAACTATTTATATCATTACTTATCGTATTTTAAAGTATGTGAGATTCAAATCAGATATAATTTTGGCCAAACATAAGACTTTCACAGTTAAATGTATTAGATTTGCCTAAATAATTTTGCTTATGAAACTCAAACCTTTACATCGATCTCACTAAAAAAAATATTTCTTCCCGATTTGTCAAAAGTTAAAGATATTAGGAAATATTACATCCCTTAAAATATCAGCACTCTAAATAAAATTATTCCTATAGCATATGCTGCGCATATAATAGAGCAGTGTTACTACGAAACGTAAATTCCAGCTGAAATACGACACTCATTTAATGCAGTTACCGTGTCGGATACCAAAAGTTAAAAATTTTCCAAGTTTTACAAGAACTTAAAATCTGAAATTAAATTTTAAAGTTCACTTATCAGGTGAATAAATTAAAAATTAATCCTGATGATATATAACATCTTTATTACATTAAAACTGAGTTGAGTATTCGTATATGTAAGTGTACTGTATTTATTGTAAAACTGAATCATGTTACTTGAATAAGAGAGTATGGCATGAAATTTTCAATTACAGAATAAGTTCATGGATAAAGTGTTGAGTTTTAATCATATTGAAAGCTATATCGATGCCATAGCTGTATATATTTGCAACTTAATTATCCTCTTGTACAGTCCCTATGTATTTACAACTACAAAAATTTCAAACGAATTCTACGAATAGTTCTTTTTGATGATTAAAAACAGGTTGATAACTTAATTACAGTATAGTCGTTCAGAATTCGTCATCTGGAATAGAAAATGAGATCAATAAAAGAAAAACGAGGAATGATGACAAAAAATAAATAAAATCATGGAACATATTTATTTGGAGGATATATTAAGAAAATGGCTTAAGACCCAAAAGAATACAGAATATTAGTCAATCTACACGTATATATAGACAGGGAGATGATTCTGGAGTCTCCACGCTGACAGCACCGTTCTCTAAGTGTCTCGCTTCATCTTAGACATCCTCTAATAACCCTCACTGGTTTCCGTCGTCAAGCGGGTTGGCAGAGATCCCCTCTTGCAGGTAGTGATGCGACATGGATACCAAAACATCGATGCAAATAAAACATCGCACAAAAACCATCTATGTTTTTAAACATCGATGTTTTAGAACATCAATTTTTTAAAACTGGTTTAGTAACCTCTAACATTAATGTTACTTCCGTTAGTCGTGGGGAAAGGGGGTGATTTAATTTTACTCTCTGCTTGGGCAGACACAAATGACAAAAACTTGGTTGCTTTCGGCTACTTTGATGACTCAAAATTCTCGTTGTAAATACTGCCATGTTTATCCTTCAAATGTCCAGATAAATTTGTGGTATTGCCAGAAGTTTTGAGGGACTTAAGGTAAATATTGCATTTCGCCAATTTGTCAGAGGTTTTGTAAAGATATTTCCAAACGGTACTTTTGGGAGGCATCTTACTAATAATATTAACGTCAACTTATATAAAACCAGAATAAAACAAAAACTTAAATGGATGCACTCGTGTATATACTATTTGTAAAATAAAACCCATGGAAGTTTCTGGAGTGTCACGAACATTCCAAGCGCTCTGATTGATTCATTGGTTGTTAATTGTCATTTGTCTGTTTGCTAAGGAATCATTCCCCCTTTTGTATTCGTCCTTTTCAGAATTCAGACTTACATTTACTGAGTGTGAAAATTATGCTACGTGGTAATTTTTTTTTAATTACGGTACTTTTTCATTAAAAAAACATCGAGACAACGTAAAACATCAAGCACAAAACATCGATGTTAAAAAAACATTGGCTTCAATAAATCGATGTTTAAAACATCGATGTTTTTATCAAAATATAGATGTTTTGAAAACATCGACATCGATGTCGCATCCCTATTTGCAGGTGGCTGATGAGTTTTGCATCTGTCCAGCAGTCCTCCAAATTTGGCGAAGAGCGCTCGCTAAGCGGCGAGAAAAAAAAAGACAAACTAAGACAAATTTTGTATATGTGGAGGCGAAAAGTAGCCAAACTCTTAGCGTGATATACCAACCCTTTCTCCCCTGCACGATCGGAATTCGTTGATAACGAAGGGGTGAGTTCTTATGGCTAAAAAATAGGTTTTCGTTGAATAAAGTGGCCACACTCAAGGGGAAGTATACATATTTATGTGATGAGAGTAGCACACAGGGAGAAATCCCATATGAAAAAGATAGTTTAAAAGAGCGATACAAAACGCTATGATAGACCATTTGAAAAATTCTGTGTATATTTTAGAAACTGATTGGGAATTTCAAGCATTTAGTGGTACATAAACATGTTACAGACTTCCACCAAACTACGGAGTTCAAAATACAGAACATGGTCAGTTTTAACAAACATTAAAGTCCGAAATAATCTCAAATGTCAATTGACGATAATTTGTAACTGTCATAAATTTTGTTCTTTCATCCGAGTAAGTCTACGATTCACAATTTTCTAGAAAAAGTCGATGGTTTTATTAAAGTAAATGCCATGTCCTGTGTTTTTCTGCAACTTCCTAAATTTTTAATGAATTCTTCTGAATAATTCATTTAAAATTTTTAAAGTACATATAAGAAAATGTTTCTTAATGGATGACATTTAGCAAATAGAGGCGGCGCATCACAGTCTCTAACGGGAGCTTAAAGTAAATTACCAGATAAATTTTTAATAATTCCGACTTTAATTACAGATCCAAATACTTGTTTACCAATTTGTATGCTAACTTATCTTTCTTCATTTTTATTTTAAAAATAAGAAAATTTTAATGATTTTAACATTCCAAAATGGCAGTATTACATACGTATGCCTTATTTTTTTATACAAATTTTATTATAGATTAAAATTTAAATTTTTTTCTCTATTCAAATAATATTTTGTTACGTTTTCCATGATATATAGTTACACTCCAGCTAAAGAAAACTTGTTTGTCTTGCAAACATTTCAAAGTTTCTGTAAAATAAGGAATAAATTCAACATGAGTAAGTTAAATAAATCTCGAGAATACGAAGCATGAAATTTTAGATTTGCTGAGTCGTCAGATTTCACTAAGATCTGAGCTTAAATGGACCATGTACGTGCTTCATCGTTTGATAGAGACATTATTTACAAAAAAAGGCTTTAAACATTAAATGCTGGCATTACTATCAGTAAACATCAAACCTATATGCTGTAATCATACCTTTAAATTTTTAAGCTGATTTTTTTATGGGATGCTATAAAAGAGAAATTTTTACAGACTGTTGAACTTCTTATGGATGAGTATTCTGGTACTTTTTTCTCATTTCTGTAAAACGTATGCTCTTTCTTTTTAATGGAAAGGCTAGAGCATTATGTTTCTTTTTTTTTCTTTTCGAAAAAGCACACGTATGTGAGTACGTCGGCAAATAAGACAAAAATCATAGAATACAAATATAAATATAAACCCTGCTTAAATAGGAGATAACATACAATGTATTGCATAAAAACTCGCTAAATAGACTGAGAAAAAAAAGCAGCACACTATAATTTTCCTTATTGAACTTATATACCTATTCCACATAAACATAGATGCATACTTGGCACAAACATACATATATACTTTTTAAACAAACACACTTGAATATGTTAACAAATAAGATCAAAATCATAGAATCCAAATATAAACATAAATCACTCCTAAAATACGAGATAACTTAATATAAATGTATCGTATTAAAAGTTACTATTTAGACTTAGAAAAGAAAGTAACGCAATATATACACTGCTGGCCATTGTAAATGCAACACCCTGAAGGAAATATGCAAATAACATGAAATTTACAACATGCATTAGCAGAGGTGAGATATGCAAATGATTAGAATTTCAGCTCAGACGCACATCACGCGCGCCTGTAGCGCCACTTTAAAGCGCTATTTAAAGCTTGGAGATTTCGACGATTTCAAGTTCGGCAATTGTGTTTTTCTTGTGGTTCTTTCAAAAAAACGATCAATTATGCATCGTCGAAAACAGCGATCATCTTTTGATCAAGTATCCGAGTTCGACAGAGGAAGGAAAGTGGCCTACCGAGATTGTGGATTATCTTTCAGGGAAATCGGTAGTCGTGTTGGACAAAACCAAACAACTGTAATGCGGATATGTGATCGTTGGATGCAGGAGGGTACGACGGACCAGCGTGTTCGATCGCATCCACCTCAGCGCACCACTTCATGTGATGACAGGCAAATTGTGCGCATGGCAGTGACGGATCGCTCAGTCACATCACGAACCATAGCACAGCACGTGCAGTCTGTAACGGATCATCCAGTGTCTGCGCGTACCTTTCGACGCCGTTTACAGCAGAGTGGTCTGTCCGCAAGACGTCCATTGCTTTGTCTACCCTTGACGCAGAACAACAGACGTCTCCGCCGCCAATGGTGCGATGACAGAAGGATGTGGACGCCAGAATGGAATGAAATTGTCTTTACTGACGAGTCACGATTCTGTCTGCAACACCACGATGGTCGCATTCGAGTCTGGAGACACCGTGAAGAGAGGATACTGAACAGCTGCGTTATGAACCGCCACACTGGTCCTGCACCGGGTATTATGGTATGGGGCGGTAATGGATATCACTCTCGCACACCTCTAGTACGCATTGCCGGTACTTTAAACAGCCAGCGCTACATCTCCGAGGTGTTGGAGCCAGTTGTCCTTCCTTACCTTCAGGGCTTGTTCACAGCCATATTTCAACAGGATAATGCGCGACCACACGTGGCACGCATTGTCCAACGGTTCTTAGTCAATCGCCAGATTGAATTGCTTCCCTGGCCGCCTCTCTCTCCGGATCTTTCACCGATAGAAAACATGTGGTCCATGGTTGCTTTACAAATGACCCAGATTCCATCCCCAGCTTCCACAGCAGATCAACTTTGGCAACGTGTGGAAGCTGCTTGGTCTGCTGTACCCCAAGAACTCATCCAAAGTCTCTTTGAATCAATGCCGAGCCGTGTGGCAGCGGTGATCTCCAACAATGGCGGCTACTCTGGCTACTGATTTTGGCAGGAACCACACTTCACAGAAGTCTATAAATTTAATCATTTGATACTTGGTCAACATGTTATCTACAAAATAAATTTTGTTGTGATATCTCTTGTCTTTCATGGTGTTGCAATTTGGGTGGCCAGCAGTGTATTTCTTTCCCATAAATGATTCTAAATAATATTTCACCAAGATGTTTTTGTACGGTCAAACAGAATTCTAACACCATATAACACCATAATTCAGTGTAGAGTTTTATAACAATATCTTACACATATGCATTAAATTGTATAGACTTTGTAATCTAATGTAGGGTTATTGAACAGTACTCGACAATTGATAAAATAGAACTATCTAAATCAATAAGTTTCTAAAATTTATCTTAAGTTCTGAAGCAATAGAGTGCATTTTAAGAACATATTCTAATACAAAACAATTGTTATAGTTTAAAGTAACAATTATTTAGTAGTTTAAATTCTCAGATCATCTTGATGCAATTAATTAAAGTCATCCTTGATGCCTGTAATGAAAACTTATATTAAGTTTATTGAAATTAATGATATTACAAGAGAAGGTAGAATGAAATGTATTTAAAAGACTATGTATGCAAAAGTGCAATTATTATACAAATAATAAGTAAGAATTTTAATAATTTTAATAATTTTATGTGCCATAAGAACCTAAAATTTTAAATAAATTACCTTGCTCCTATTTTTTTATACTTAAAGTAGAATATAATGTGCACGATTTATATTCAACTTTTAACAATCATTTCGATACAAGTATTGTAATTAATCATTTCAAAAGTCTATTCTGTACTTGGGATATTAATGAATAAAAAAATGACGCCTGCAAATTACAAATATGGCTTAAGGAACTGTTCTTTGGTTCAAATTCCTACAGTGATATTATTTTTCGAAAAATCCTAGTCTTCAATAGAGGAGGTATCATCGGTAATATTCCTCTAATTATAAATTACAACACCATAATCAAAATAAAAATTTATTTTGACATTCTTTTGCTTCTCTTTAAACCCTTTGAAGGGCGTCGTTTGCCCAGTAGAAACGCCTAAATCTAGTCTTTTTTTTTCACTTGCATTCAATGTATTCCAGTTAAATGAACAGAAAATGGTGAGTGCTGTCATCTGTTATCAGTTTAAAGAAGTAACAATTTTTGAAACCTTTAATTGAAAATTTTTTCAAGATTTTTTAGGTTAAAATAAACGGGGGGATAATCTGCACCATGCAAACGCTGGAAATTGTTGTCCCTGAAAAGGTTAAACTTCCTGAAGGACATAATACGTAACTATAAAGAAGTTGCTAACGCGAATGACCATTTGTATTCTGCAATAGTTTCTGAATTTTTCCTTTACCTAAATTAGTGACAGCTGATATTTTCTCAGACGCTCTCATCGTCGTCTTGTTTTTAGCGCCCCGAGCTTCACGGAGGGGACTCGGTTTCTAATCTCGACTACGGAATGTTCTTGTGCTGTCTTCACATAGGGAGTGATGTTTGTTTATATGGTGCTCCCATAAGGAAGGGACCAGCATAGCGGTGGTGTGAAATAGATGAATGAAGGTCTGTGGCGTTTAAAAAAAAATACTCAGTAGAAACAAAAGTCGTTATGATTCAAAACCATTAAAGAATATAAAAGGAAAGACTCATACCTAGAAGTTAAGTCTGTGCTAATTAAAAATTCAAAATATTTTTTGTTTCATGGTGAATTTTGGCTGTAACATTATCACAATGAATTTTTAAATATGAAAATTGGAATTAATATCATTTTTCAAAATATCGTGTAACTATTCAGTAAAAAATTAGATTTAACAATAAACAATTTGTTAAACATAAACAAAACATATCAAATTATTTAGTGTTGAAATAAAGAATATGCACAGTTCGCATAAATTATCTTGAATTTAAAAATTAATCTCTACATTGTTTTGATATTGTATAAAAATTGATAACTTCAGAGGAAAATTTGCTTTCTGAGGAAAATTTGCTTGGAGTAAAAATTTAATTTCATCGCAAACTGCAATATGATATTAATTTCCAATTTTTAATTTTTCCTATAAATTCAAACAATTGAATGCAAACCTTAAAAATTTTAAATTAATGAATAGCTGTAGTTTTTCTGCAGTCTGTGAATTCTCGTGAATGGAATAGTTTTTAATTCTTATTTAAGAATTTGTGAAAAGTGTGAAATTTATTAAAACATTTATTAATGTTAGCATATGGAAAAATAAATGTAATCAATATTCTGCCTTTTTTCACATTTTTAATTAATATACAGAAGACATCTTTTAAAAGAGCGACTATATATGAAATAAAGGAAATCTATTCATTGACGGTAGAAGAAACAGGAATTCACTCGAAAGTTTGCTATTTGTATGTATAATCAGCAATATATTGAATATTTTATATTACTCTAAAGATATCGATTTGTTTCACGATTACATTTATTAAGATAAAGAAAGATAATATTTGTGATTGACCATCTGGGAATAATTCTTTAAAATCATTTAATAAAGGAGATAATGGTATAGCACCACTCATTCTGAATGTTTTAAAAATAAATCTAATGCAAAATAAATGTTTTGTAACGTAAACTACGCAAAATTATTTTTTAATTCAGACGCTTCTAAAAATGGTTTATTTGAACTTCTTTATCAATAATATACTTTCATGAACGAGTAATGAACATACCCATTTGACAAAATGAAAATAATATTAATGTACAGTGCTGAAAAGATACAAATTTTTCAATTAGAGTTATGCTGTGATATAGAAATAGTTTTTAGATCTCTTAAAGTCTTTTATCTAGTAAATATTTATTGTTTTTATCACATTCATACAATTTATAATCAGTAAATTACGAAATAAAAAAGTCAGAGAGTTGTTAAGTATTTGTTTAATCACATTAAGTATAATTAATGTTTCCAATTTTTTTTGTATATAAAATTAAAATTAACTGAATAAACAAATTTGTTTCAAATTAATACTTATTTGTCATAAGTTAAAGTACCATTAAATTATTAACGTGCAAAGTATATAAATTGAATTTTTTTATCTGTAAACATTTTATGTATCTGTAAACATAAAATTTGCTTTGGCTATATGATAATTTAACTCAAAAAAGAAAAAAAAAAGATTATATATGTTATTAAAAATGATAATTTAAATGGTACTAACTACATTAATATGAAAAACTTCATATTGCAATAAAAACACTTAAAAATTAATACTATGAAAATAAAATATACTTGTAAGTTCTTTCATGGAAAAATTTCATTCGATTTACAAAGATTTTTTTCTGAAAATGTATTCTTAAATATTTCTTAAATGCTAAGATTCTCAGATTGATTATAAGTTCAATGATTTCAAATCCGAAAATAATATTTACTTTTTTTCCATTTAAGTAGTATATAATGAATGCAAAAAATACTAATTAGAAATATTTGCATCATAAAGAATAATTCGTTCGCTAAAATAAAGGAAATTAAATTAATTTTAAAATTTTATATGTAACAGATAAATATGTTAATTAATTACAGGACAAAGAGAAAATTAAATTGAGGAATTAAAATTTTATAATAAACCTAAATAATAAGCCATTTCTTCCAAGGAACCTTCAGGTGTGTGAATGTTGCATTTCCTATCTACATGCAGAAACCAAAATCATCTTATAATGATAAAGACTTATACAAAGTTTTATATATCTTGTAATTCGTTTTCTGTGCACACTATTTTTCCAAACATATTTCACTCCAACTATTCAATTGCTTGATCCAATACTCATACGTAGAGTATGTATTGAATATACAATATAAACAAGACACAGCTATCATATTTTTAGACTTCATTAAGTGGTTATGTCATGCAGTACTGAACATACAAATATGCAGGGAGAAATTGTGATCAGTATCACTTCAGTAACCCAATAAAATTTGATCCTGCTCTCAAAACTCAATTTGAACATTAGTCAGTAGATCAATTCTACTGAAAGTAACTGACCAGTAGCAGGATGAATAATAAACTGTTTTCCACAGTCATTAATGAAGAAAAAAAACCACTTGTTTGGTGGGACTTCTTTTGTTTAAACTAAGTAAATTTTTTGACATAATCTCCATCTAAGAATTAAGTATAACTCGATTATTTTGTTGGTTCTTTTTTGGAAGTACACTGTTGCTGAGTGTTAAAAATTCTCCCTTTTTTCCTATTTCAGGACCCTTGAATTTCATGAAGTCATATAACTATTTATGAACTTATATTTCTTACTCCCAATCATATCAAAAACTAGATCGATTCCTTGGGTATTTGGAAGTTTTGATTTTAACACCAGAACGCCGAATGAAGTCAAAATGATCCTTTTCAAATTTTGGACTTTCATAACTTTCGTTCTCTAAATGATAGCAACCAGTGTTCTATGAATTTTTCTAAATAATTCGTTTATTTAAAATAATGATAGGTTTTTGTTTTTCTAGTGCTGTATTTAGGAACCAGAACCTAATTTACCTGGAATGCCTGAAAAGGATCAAAATGACTCACTTCATATATTAAGGCAAAATCAAAAAAATAATTTGGTGCAAATGTTCTAACCACCTGTTAATAGTTATATATAACCTCCACTAGTGTTTTTGGAAGTCATTAGAGGTGTTTGGCGGAAATAACTATTGTAATTGAGGTAAGTTACTTTGCATTTAGTCTAAAATGGAGGCACTTTTCTAAGAATCACGCAAAGAACCTACCATGAGTTACCCAGCTTCTGTAGATTATCTTTTCCCCTTTTGTTCTCTGTGTATCCATTGTGTATCAATCATTATGTATCCACCGTGAGTGCCTTCAGCCTCTTTGCTGGAGGTACTTTCTACCATTTCTAAGAATACCACAGTTGGCCATTCAACTAACTCTCTTTATCAACTATTTCTACAGCATATTACGAGGCCCACCATCTGGCTTAAATCACCTGATAATACAGCCATAAACACTTTATTTCCTTTTTCGCTTACATAAAATAAATCACCAGTTTATTTCAGCTGCTACCGAGTTTGTGACGTAGAAAAATTCTGGTACACCACGTGCCAGACGGCTGTAACGATATACATGACAACACGAAGTAAAATTCCTAAGGTCATTTGAGTTTTTACCTCTAGTGTTTGATTGTCGTTAGAAAATGGCTGGTTGTGTTGAAATACTAACGAGGAAGTCTTTAAAAATAGAAGACATGATTCTGAAGTTGATTCAGGAGGGGAAGTGAAACAGGTAAATAGGATGTAATGGTTGCAGAATTCTTCACTAAATCTTGTGAAGAAGATAGTGAAATGTGAGATGAATCAGGAGGTGATGAAGAGTCTAACAAAAGATAAATATGCCAACAACTACGAAGTCCAAAAAATTCTATTATTTCTACAAGTCCGCAGAAGTTGAAGAAGAGGAAGAAGAAGTGTTCACTTCTAACAACTGTTTGTCTCCTGACGTCTTGATTACTATCACCGGCAACAATACAAGATGGATGCATATTGAACCTGGAGTAATATCTGCAAGCAGAAGAAACCACAAAATATTTTATGTTAAACTAATGTCCCCACATCATTCGCCAAACGCAATATTCTGGATGGAAGTCCTGTAAGTGCCTGGCGTTTAAATAATATGTTTATGAATCCCATAAAATCATGCACTGAAAGCGAAGTTCACAGAGAATTGCAAGATAGTAATTGGTCTTTGTCTCTTGCAGAACTCAATGATTCTATTGCTGTTTTGCATGCGCGAGGAATTTATCGCACTAATGGTTATGTTCATAGGCTATATTCTACTGTTTGGTGTCATCTATGTTTTAGTTTTACTATGGCAAGAATCAGAATTCGTGGCATCATAAGGTTTTTACGGTTTGATAAAAATCTACACTCTTGGACTGAATAAAAACTGATAAATTTGTATTGGCTTCGGAATTGTGGAATCCATTTGTAGAAAACTCTATAAAGTGTTCCGTTCCTGAGGAATATATTACCATTGATGAACAGCTTTTTCCTTCCAAAGGTAGGTGCCCTTCACTCAATATATAGCTAATAAACTGTACAAATTATGAATTACATTTTGGCTGGCCTCGGAAGTAGGAACTAAGTTAATGCTTAATGGTTTTCCATATTTGGGGAAAACAGAACTGTGTTTAGCTAAACAATCCCTTTGGGAATATGCAGTTCTTTGGCTTGTGAAACCATACAAAAGTAAAGGCAGAAACATAATTACTGACCATTTCTTTACTTCCCTTTCTCTGGAAAGAGAACTAATAAAGAGGAAAACTTTATTTCTCGGTATGATAAATCATTCACATAAGGGAATTCCAAAGAAAGTAAAAAAATGCAAATTTTTTTCACTTTATCATTGAGAGTTTTTCAAAAATGATCAAAATATTACATTGACCGTGTATCTCTCTATTCTAAAAAAAGTAACTCCCACTGCCGCTGTCAAAAGCTTGTCAATCTATCTCCTCCGAAACCGCTGGGGGTATGCGGTCAAGAGCTATACCAATGGATGCAGAAAAATAGGGGGACCAAAGTAAGATATGTTTCAACTTCGTCGGACTTTAAGCTTTATATTTTTTATTTTATGTTTTGTGGGAAAATATTGACTTTTTCATCTTCAGTTTACGATAACTTGCCAAATAATGATCGTAGAATTTTGATCTTTTTACAGTCTAATACTACAGACAATTTTCTTTCAAACTAGACCTCATTTGTTTATATTTTTTTTAAAAACAGACTAATATTTTCATCAAAAAATGAAACAAAGTTTTTCAAGAAATATCGTCCCATATGTGGATGTAATATCGATGTTCCTCAAGTTTTTATCTTACAAAGAAAATATTTACATCATCTGGAAGCTGAAAGCTTTCTTATTCATAGAAACCTCATTTCAAGTCTCTGTCTTAAAATTTCGATTGTTAATTAAATGTTAAATCTGATAATTCAACAGTGACGAAAACCCCTTCGGATAATGGTGACAACAGTAAATGGATGGAAGCTGCTATATTGCCCGATAATCACCCCTATGTATCTTGCTATTAGCCCTAACAGATGAGCGAGTGTAGCTAGCCTAGGGGTGAAGCCCCTAGTCAAGGTGAAAATAACAAGAATGATCACTGAGTTCCCTTCATGGAAATGTTACTATTTCGGATAATAGAAAACGGATAATAGAAAACAAACTCCTGCAGCAATAGAGTACTACAATAACACAAAGTATGGCGTTGATGTTTTAGATAACATGGTTTGAATGTACACCACAAAATCTTGTCCACAAAGATGGTCTATGTATTCTTCAACTTTTTGGATTTAGCTACTATAAATGCTTGAATTGTTTACCATAAAGTTACGGGAATTAAAATTAGTAGAAGAGAATTAATATATTTCTTTTTGTGACGAAATATGATCCCAGTACTTAGTAGATACAAAAGCCAAAACTGTTCAAGATATAATCCAAAATCTTGGTGTTTCTGGCCAAAATTGCAATGTTGGTAACTGCTAAAGAAATAAAACAGCAAATATTTGCTAAAAGGACAGAGAGCCCGTTTGTGGCAAATGTGAAGGTTAAAAAATGCTTATTTGCTTGAAATGTATAACAGATTAATACTGTTGTTTAAATAAATATTATTTTATTTTATTTTCAATTACTTTAATTTATATTTGTAAATGTTGGAAAATAAATAGTTGTAATTAAAAAAACAATTGCTGAATAATTTTATCGTAATTTGAACCAGGAATCAAAAGGATCCCTATCACGCGTTGCTTACTGTTCAAAAGTCCAGGCGTTCTAACGTTAGACCCCGCTTCCGCAAACTCCGTCAATGCTTATGTAAAACACATGTCCACACAAAGAAAAAGGGCCCAGAAAGAAAAAGGGCGAGTATTTTATATTGATTCGTTAAGTTACATAATCATCTTACTGCTCAGATAAGTAGACATTTTCCACACTGTAAAGCAATTACAGGCATATCTAGAGAGAGTGCAACAATAGAAGTGACGAAAAACAGGTCTTTTCGAGTGCTGTCAGAATGACAAACTTTTGAAATATACTTTTATGAAAACTTGTGGAGGGAAATCCATCAGAGGAAATTTGTTAAAACAAAGTCAGTGGAGTTTTATGGCTGTATGTTTTCCTTCTGAAGCAGCATGTATTATAAGTTTCGTTTGCGAAACTTCTGTAAGGTATAATCAGAGGACAATTTCCTGCTGTATGCTGGAACCTTTTTCTCCCTAGGATCTGATTACATTGCGTGTGAGATCTGAACAGTTTATATTAAGGTTTCATGTTGAAATTTTTTTGTAGTACAGTCTTGGAATATCTTTTAAAAAATGCTTAGAAATGTATAAAATCCGCATGAAGAAAATTTGAAATCAATACAGATACAGATGTTGAAATGTTTACCAACGTATAATTTTCTTTTGAAAATTCCTTAAAGCGAAATCAGAAGAAATTTTACCCCACAAGTTGTCACATTCTTCTCTATTATCTTTTTACACTGTGTATTATGAAATCGAAACAATTTTGTCCCCAAAACTTTGAAATTGCATTATTTTGTTCATATACGTAGACAGGTAAAGATACATTAGATTCATTAAAAAGTGCAATCTTATTATTTTTTAATAATTAAATTAAAATTTCAACCACTGTATCTCTCTTAAAATCTCTAGATCACTATATATTCCTTTCAAGTCTATGAGGAATGCTTTTCGTATTTTAAGTCACCTTATCAACCTCCCTCAGAATTAATAAAGCGCATCTCAAAAGTACTGTGACCTTTCCAATTTTCAAATTGAATTAAATCGGTTTAAGCAGGTAATAAGTTTCTTGGTAAAAATATGTCACTCGAAATTAAAGTGTTAAAATCCTTCCTGTCCTTGATTGAATGAAATTGATTAAAAATACAAACTATTCAAATCTTAAATGTCTGGAAAGTTTAAAAAAAGTCCACTCGAATCTTATTCAATTAGCTTGACAAATCGACCTTTTTGTGCATGTGTCATCGGTCTGTAGTTAGCAGATGACACAAATTTACTGCCCTTCGTTAATTGTATATATGTGCGGCAACTTACACATTCCTAGTAAGAATGTATCCGAAATATGAATAATTACGGCAAATGGCTAGCCCATTTAAAAAAAAAAAATCTAAAGAAATTGGAAGAATCGGAGCAGTGAAGTATAAGATTGTATAAAAAAAATGGGGATTATGCATTTAAGGATCGGTGTAAAAGGCTAACAAAAAGAACGTAAAAAACACTTCCTCTCGTTCTCCCTAGTGATGCGACATCGATAACAAAACATCGATATTTTGAAACATCGATATTCAATATTAAAACATCGATGCTAGTAAAACATCGCCCATAAACCATCGATGTTTTTAAACATCGATGTTTTAGAACATCCATTTTTTAAAACTGGTTTAGTAACCTCTAACATTAATGTTACTTCCGTTAGTCGTGGGGAGGCATCTTACTAATAATATTAACGTCAACTTATATAAAACCAGAATAAAACAAAAACTTAAATGGATGCACTCGTGTATATACTATTTGTAAAATAAAACCCATGGAAGTTTCTGGAGTGTCAGAAACATTCCAAGCGCTCTGATTGATTCATTGGTTGTTAATTGTCATTTGTCTGTTTGCTAAGGAATCATTCCCCCTTTTGTATTCGTCCTTTTCAGAATTCAGACTTACATTTACTGAGTGTGAAAATTATGCTACGTGGTAATTTTTTTTATTACGGTATCTTTTCATTAAAAAAACATCGAGACAACGTAAAACATCGAGTACAAAACATCGATGTTAAAAAAACATCGGCTTCAATAAATCGATGTTTTGATAACATCGACATCGATGTCGCATCCCTAGTTCTCCCGGCCGTATTGTTTTGTATTGTCCTAAAATTTCTCAATCTTGCAATTGTATCAGAGCGCAGGCTGCAATATCTCCATGGATACAGATCATCGTCGAGAGAAAGAAAATTATAACATTGTATTTCGAATAATGAGCCATGAGCCCTACTTCAGACATTGATTGCATTAGATCAGATATGACCTGCAATTGAAGGATGACTGGATGACCACCATCTTCTCCGATGTGAAGAAGCTCAAACCAAATATTCCTGTTGGTCACACCTGCTACTGCCTTAATTTGATTCCTTGGTTTGGTGCAAACTCCCTACAAGCTCTCACTTTCTTCGTCAGAGGGAGATGTGTCATGGTTCAGGGCAGCTTCGTCTTCAATGGAACTACTGATATTACTTATCCAAATGATAAAAAAAAAACTTTGACGGTTACCAGGACACATTAACCCATTTGTGCCTAGCGTCCTTTTAAAAGGACGCTTACATAATAAGCTATAAATCACTGAATTTTTTATTTTTTTTCGATCCAAATAGCAGAATATCATGTTAAAGTGTTGTATTTCTTATTATCCATCAGTTGGTAGCACTACATTAATGTTCTATTTCTGCTTTGAGGGTCTAAAGTCAGAGTTAATCGTTTTTTAGGTTTTCAAAACAGCGTCACGCAAAAAGTAAGTTTATTTTATTGTTTTTCAATGTTACGAAAATATTTTATGCTGTTATCACAGTCAATACTCTTTTCTTAAATATGTATCTTTCAAAATTGTTAAATTTTTTTTAACACTGTTATATTTTCTTTTGCGTAGCGTTCTATATATAGGACGCTAGGCACGGATGGGTACATGTTTTTCTGACCTGTTCCGCTATACGAATGAGTCTTTTTTCTCAATTTATTATGTTTTATTACCATAGAGAAAAGGAAATGCTATTTATTTTCAGAAAAATGATGTTATAAATTATTTTTATAAATAAAGATTATTGAGTATTCCTTATTTATGAAAATAATTTAAAAATAAATGTTCTGTTGATTAAGGAATGATTAAAAAAATTTCTTATTTTAGAGAAATATTAGCCTCTTGATAATGTAATGAACGTATTAACAAATTAGCCTCTTAAATACAAAAATTTTAATCAAAGGATGTGTTCTGTATTTTGTGATTTTAAAAAATAAAGAAAAATTACGAAGTACATAAGTAATTCTCTAGATTTTTTAAAAATATGTGTATTTTAAATGTCTATAATTTAATAAATTTTAAGAATTTTGTCTTTTAATCCAAATTATATTTGATCTAAATATACTGAAATGAGCAATCGATAAGTTTTAAAGCTCTTATTTATATTTTTGTTTTTATTTTAAGTTTGACTGTGGAGGGGCATTAGCTTTAATGGCAGAGTTATCTGATAATGATACATTCCATGAAGCGTAAATTTTTTGAACCCACCATCTAATGAAGTTACCGATGACTGGCACTATACGGGTTAATAGAACTAAAAAATGTCCACTTGGAGATGTTAAATCTGTTAAAAAGAAGAGTAGGGGAAGTTTTGATTTTCAGAACAGCAAAAATTTTAAAATTGTTCGGTGGAATAACAATAGTGTCGTTACTTTGGCGTCTAACCATTATGGTACTGAACCTGTAGCTCAGTCCAAACGCTGGTCGAATATTGATAAAAGATTTGTAGAGATTGACCAACCGTATATTGTGTCTCAATATAATAAATTTATGGGAGGCACCGATCAAATGGATGAAAATCTGGCACAATATCAGTGTTCCATACGGTCTAAAAAATGGTGGTGGCCACTGTTTTTGTTTAGCTTAGAAGCATCAATCCAAAATGCGTGGCTATTGTACAGATTATGCCCTTCTAATGACAGTAACAGAATGGATCTCCTCCACTTTAGAAGAGAAATCTGTCAGAAATATTTTTCTAAGTACAGTAAGAGACCAAATAACAGTCTGGCTGCAGGGAAACCAAAAAAACTTTCAAAAAGAGTGTCTGGTGATGTCCGGTATAGCGGAAAAGATCATTTTATCTTTGTGAATCCAAAACAGATAAGATGCGCCGACTGTAGCAAAAACCCCACAAGAAAATGCAATAAATGTTTAGTTGGATTGCATGATAAATGCTTTGAAATCTTTCGCACAAAATAGCTTGTATATAAATTGTGTAAAAAAAAAATTACGAATAGATTTTTTCATTACTTTGTATTTTAATAAGCCCCTTTTATATGTAAATTTAAATATGAAAGTGTGTAAAATTTATCATAAGACATAATTTATTAAATTTGTGCCTTTTAAGCTATTACTTTTGACATTTTCAGCTTTTTAAATTGTTTTGATTTCTTTTAAATGATTAAAATACAATTTAAAAATCTTGTGTTTATTTTATTATGCATTTTTTCGCAGAGTTGCATTTGATTCATGCGTTTATTTATCTAAAAACGGCATTAAAAGGAATAGTTTTAGAAAATCTAAGGGTTGAAGTGTTTGTGTAAAACCTGTACCCTCCCGTGCCTAGCGTCCTTTTTATAGGACGGTAACATTATTTTGAATAAAAATTAAAATTTTAATGCAGGAATTTTTTTATTATTTTTTCAGTTCATTTTGCACCTGAACGCACATAATTAGGTAAAGAAAATTAAAGAATTCGATGTTGGGCATTAATGGGTTAAGTAGGCTCCTTATAATGACTGCTGATATATTTGAAGGGTATGACTGCGCGTTCAAGCTGTACAGTAAAATTATTCATACTCCACATACATAAAGGGGTTTTGACTCAAAAATGCGTTAGTGTAATGGATTGTCCATCGTTATGTCCTGATCTAAACAAATGGAGAACCTTTGGGATATGTAAACTCACGATGTGTACATGACTGAAAAACAATTTCAAACTGCGATAAAAATGAAGGAACATATTGAACAAATGTAGTTTGGAATAGAGTCAGAATATTTGCTGAATTTGGTAAACAGCATTCTCAACAGAATTTTCGGAAATTATTCCGAAAATTGGCATAGTTACATAAAAGTAGGTTAACTGTTTACTTAATGTGGTCCTACTTTTAAAACAGCTTTGTATTTTGTTTGTAAATCGGATTGAAATTATAACACTTACAGCAAAAATATTGTTCAGATTCAGATTTACTATTTCAAAAATGGGAAAGATGCAATTTTAACTGTTGATTTATTTTATTTTTTCTTCGGAAACATTTAATGTATCTGCATTTTTGTGAAGCAATATTTTAAAATTAATATATTTGGAAATCCTAAATGCTATAAAGGCAGAAAATGTACAATGCCTATTCAACTAATGTGTCTTTAAGATTCTTGAAGTTTTATGTTTAGAAGGTGAATATCAAATACAATTTTCCTTTTTATAAATATTGAATAGTTCGTACTGTAAAAGAAAAGGCATTAATTTAATACTGAAATCATATATTTTAGGAACATCATTTTGCATCATTTACAGAGATAACAATTTAGCCTCGAAACAACTATGTGAGAATTTAAAATGCCAATAACTATGTTCTCTGCCTGGTTTATTTGATTTTATATTGCAAATAACTTTTCTAGAGCTCAAGAGACCCCAAATTGGACGGATATTAAATTATCTGTAGCGATAAAGAAAAAAAATCTGCGATCCGGCTGTCAAATATTTTGAAATTGAAACTTTAAAGAAAATATTTAAAGTATGATATCAGAATAAAGGAAAGGAATAAATGTTTTCGTATTACTGTTTCTCCTATGGAATAGCTATTTTTTTATATTGTGTTTCAGCACAAGAATGTTTAAATTGAAATGGAATATATTTAAATTTCATTTTATTCAAATCCTTATTTACAACAAGCAGTTTAAGTGGTTGCAACACTTTTCTCAAAATATACGGGAAGAAAAGTCTACAATATATTCTTCAATATCATTTTTGCAGTAGTCAGGAGGAAAATAAAAGAAGTTGCATGCAAAAGAAATTGAATTCGACAAAGAGAGAACTATATAAAGTAAAATCATGCAACATCTTTAAATAAGTTATCAAAATAAAAAGTGAACTGTCCGGGTAGCATAAAATGAGTTTCTTTCAATGACCATTCGCAAGTGTTGGGATCATTAAAGACTTTAACAAAATTAAAGACAGTAAAACATCTAAAGTAAAACTGAAATGGTTTAGAATTGATCTTCCCATCTTGCTTTTTTTTAGGCTGCACCATTTTCGGATGGGCACCACCGGTCTGGGGTTCAGAGAATGAATCTGATGCCTCTCTTCATTTATCAGACGAACTCTTTACATGGTGCCGTTTCAACTGACATCTCTCTCATATTCCATAGCTTGATTCACACAAAAGAGGCCGAATATTCTGTAATAACTCTCGCTGGGATGAAACAATCTGAATTTAAAACATACATGACATACTGTTGTCTAGAAGCTGGTTATGGCAATAGTAATATCACATCAGTAAAAGAAGGTATGTTGCATCACAAAAAGGTGGTGAGTGCTTTAGATAGCATAATGGCGGCTCATAGTTGGTTTTGGCAGCTCTGAAAAAATTAAGAAAAACTGGTGACAGAATAGAATGAAAATTGGGTGATGATCAACAGTTATTTATTAAGTTACTATAGAAAAAGGAAGGTGGCTTAAGACCATAACAAAAAAATAGTAGTAGACATCTAGGTGGACTCTGGAGGACGTCGATGTCTAGGAAAATAGGACCGGATCGTTCGGCGTATGCTTCTTTCTTCATCATGGCAAACACTTGCGTCCGAGTAGAGTCGTGGCGTGCATAGGTCTGTCTTTCTACTCAAGATTCCTCTTCCAGCGTGGCTTGGTCACGTGATCTTGATTAGTTGACCAGATGTGAGATTGGCGGCGGTAGTCAAGCAGTGCAGCCAAGGCACTGCTTGGCGTAAACAAAGGTTAGGGTTTTTGTGTGTCGGGGGGGGGGGGATAAATGTGCATACTGTCACTGTTGCAACCTTTTTCTGGAATTAGCATCAAGAGCAGTGGTTCTTATGTGGAGACAAAAAAAAGTGTTTTCGTGAATCTTTTTCAGTATAATTGGGGAACGTATCTAAATTTAGATATCATATCAGTGCATAGGGGAACATCCGCTTATGACGTTTGCATTAAAACGGAAAATAGCAGATTTTATGAAAGCGTTATAAAAGCGTTACGACACATACATTGACGTATATGTAATCGAATGCATTATATGCCATACTGGAAGTGATATCCATTTTCTGCCAGACAAACGTCGACTTGGAACTCCATGTTCCCGAACGTATTGACAAGGGTATATGAAGGTGGAAGGGGAGAATAGAAAAAATTTCACGCTCAATAATTTCCTTTAAACATTTCACAATGCACGGCTTCTTCCCATAGACTGTTTCCAATGGAAGAAATCTGGTGGCATCAGATCCGTCGACCGTGGTGGTCTTTCAAATCCCCCTGATGCGGAGGGAATCAATTTCCGCCATGCTCTTTGTAGATGTGTGACACGTTGCTCCATTTTGCTGGAAGTAACCTTATGTTAACTCCCAATCCTCCAGTTGATCCACGAACTGTTCTAAAAAGTCCATGTACACATAGGTGTTTCCCGGTGGTGTCAAAGGATATGGGGCCTGCGATGCACTACAGGGACATAACGCACCAGACACCAACATTTTGATCATGAACGATTCTTGGTGAGTGGGAAAGCGATTTTCAGCTGCCCATATAGGGTTGTTTTTTGAGTTAACATAACCTGAAAAATGAAACCCCGCCTCGTCCGAGAACTACGTGATGAAATGTGGTTTTCATTGAGGGGCATATTTTACATTGTTTCGTTCCGTCCTAGCGCGAGTTGTTACAGAATATTCGAGGGCTCTTTCGAGTGAATCACCCTATAAAACATTCTATGGTTTGACCTATTAAATTTAACAATTTCCGAGTCTGTGAATTGTGAACGCATTCAATCACATATAATATTCCCTCTCTAAAATTATTCTAAAAGATCCGAAATAGATCTCTAAAATCATTAGTTCAAATCCAGCCGGCAATTGTATCTTATGTTGTGGAACGGTCCATGACTAAATATTCTACCAATTCCCTATATGAATAAATATATTGAAAAAAAAAGCTCAGTGTGTCGATAAATCATCAATTTCTATCAACTATTAAGAACAATAACTTATAAAAATCAAATATCCCAACAAAAGTGCTGTGTAGGTTAAGGAGAAATAATTTCTTAAAAATAAAAAGAACAACTAGGAATTGAGAGAGTAAAACTATATAAATGGATATCTGCCAGCATCTTGTTTTTCTTCTCTCTTTATTTATTGTTTATTTTACTTCAAATATTTGGTAGAAATAACTAAGGATATAGTCCATATTCCGGTACCTTTTACACAGATAGTATGTTAAAATTTAAATAAAAAATTGAATGTTTTAGGTATAATTATATAAAATTTTAAGATTTATTAAGATAAGAATTATATGAAATATTGTTATTACGAAGATCATTTTAGATTACTTTGCGTAGATAAGATATTATGAATTTTGAAATAGCTATGCATATTGAGATATCTGGGCAGCACTTTTGCATATTTCTCCATATCTTTCTTCGTGTAAACTTCCATAGGTTCTCTTGCGAGTCTAACTCAGAATTATCAGTTTTTTTGGATCAATACATCCATGAGCCGTGCATGATATTTTATAACGTACTCGCTAATTTAATGATTTATAGGAACTTTGTATTATCATGTGGGATTACAGCCTAAATAACTGGTCCTTTATTTACATCAATATGTTATAGTAAAAATTGGAGCACACGAACTACAGAAAAAAGTTTCAAAATTCTATACGTAGAAACTCAAGTTGTTATAGATCTAACACTTATCTTTACTATATTTTAGTGCTACTTTTTTTCCAGTAAGACGCCGAAAAAGCGGTATAATCGTTCAGTGAGTAATGCCATGTTCGTTTTTGGGGTGGTATTTGTCAGAGTATACTTCTCTAGGACTAAAAAAAGCTTTTGGGTGGAATTTCACTATAACGTCATCGAAAGAGTAACTTGAAATCTGCGTAACCGTATTCGTTTTTTAGAGGTGCATTTTGCAGAGCATACATCTCAAGGACTAAAAAAAGCTTTCGGAAGGACTTTTCATGAAGTCTTGAGTTGCATGACGTAATAAGGTGTTATTGCTGGATTCACGGACGTATAGAAGACCGTATCGCCCCGTTCTCCTCGTCATTTTGAAAATTTTGGAAATTCGAGTATTCTTGCGGCTCGCTGACACCCGTCACGTGAAATAGCCCCGAAAACCCCGTCTTTCATCGATCGGTATCGGGAAAATTGGAAATTTTGACAATTCTACTTTCCAATTCGACAAATACCTGTATCACAATTAACGTGGAATCGGTTCCAACGCTATATTATCGGGTTTCTGGACAGAGGTATTTTGGAGTGATACATATACGTTTGCCGAAAACTTTTCGAATCATGCAAGCTAGACTGTTTCTTTCCCACTGCCAAGCATGTCGTTGGCTCTATGAGGATGTGAGGAGCTATCAAATAGTACTTTCTATGATCCTAACTTTTATTCAGTGTACTGTGACATCAGAAGAGTACAAAACTATTCGAGGTGGACTTCTTTCATGCTAAGCTATAGATGTTATTCTCTAATAATAGTCTGTGTTTGCAAGACGATTTCGTGCATGTGCATCATGCGAAATGTGTCAACATGGGGTTTAAACAGAATGCAGACGAGGTCCAGAATATATTCTTGCTACTTCACTAGTTTGACTGAAATGTTATAGAACATTTGAGGGACACATTTCGGGAGAAAGATTCGACATCTTTCTCCCCCTCCAACATTGTAGAAGCAATTAGAACATGTGTTTCTGGATGAATAGGGCCTAATTAGAATATATTATATAAGGACATATATCACTCTATCCCATATAGAATTCATGCTGTTTTGAAAAAAAAAATTGGCAATCAATTTAGCAGTAAAATTATCTGCAGAAACTGTCAGTGTCTTCTTTTCATTTTAATCTGTTGTACTTATTGATGCAATTATTTCATAAAACAATATTTTTATATCTTCTGAACCCCAAAGTCACGAACTTGTAGAATTCCTAACCATAAACCTTGGTGAAGGGAATGGAATTTTGGAAATCCAAATGTGTCCTTCATTTGGTATTACTTTGGTTAACTCCATAATTCCTAGTTTAGTGTTAATATTTTTTCCTTAAGTAACCTGCCATAGAATGTTGACGCTGTGTTTATTTTCAAAAACGGTTTCATAATAACATAAAGTATGTCGAACATACATGAATTGAAACTGGATTGCTGTTACTTGTAAATAACGATGGAATGTGAAAGTCAACGATTAGGTTTTTTCCGGCAGTTTTTATGTTTCCACTATTTAATGCGGGAAAGGAGCAGTTTACGCTACATTAAATCGATATCTGAATTTAATGCATATGTTTACTTGAGTTTTCTCGGATTCCAAATTTGCCACATTTCCACAAAATTAAACATTAATGGTAAATTTCGATCAGCTTCGATTCATTGAACATCGTCGTCATGATAACCACCTACTATTAAAGTAATTATTCATCATTTATAGAATCCCGGAAGAAAATTGTCACAGTTCTCAGAGCTCTTTTTCTAGAACTCAGAATAACACTAGCAAATAACGCAATTTATACAATATTTGGTAGAATTTATATGCGAAAAATAAATCGTGGAATGAAATATGAGTAATACTTTGTAGCTACGTAAACTTGATATCTAAGTAAATGTCTTTTTTTCAAGCGGATAATGTATATTAATAATGTCTAGATACACATGATACCTTAAATATATCTTATGTTAACCTTCTACAAAATAGTAAATATATATTCCATAAAGATCATAGTACAATAATCGAAAATTCTATTTAAAATTAAAAGTTGGTGCTTAGACAATTTTACAAAAGAAAAAATCTTATGCAATCCAAATAGCGAAATTTAGGAACATTACAAGGAGAAATTTCTTGTAGTTACCCAAAAATCAACACGTCCGGCTATTTTTGCTGTTTCTTTTGTAACACGGGTATTGCAAACACTGTTTCTTGGTTTTTGAATTCCTTTTTATTTAATTTAAACTTTAAAAATTTAGCTCTATCCTTTCAAAACTTACATTTTTCATTTTAGATCGTACTTAATAAATATAACTTGTTTTAATCGTCAATTCATACTTTAATCATTTCCATAAATTCTTTCTGCCTCTATTTCAACTTATTTTCGAATCATTATCAATTTATTTGTAACACTGTTGTTTTACTTTCTGGCATTTTTCAAATTTACGGTTTCCATATATTCTTAAAGAACAGAGAGAACTCCAAATTTATTCTTTTTCTTAAATGAATCCTCCACCAGACATACTGTGATAATTTTGCGATTTTAATAATATTTGATCTTCAATTTCCTTCTACCATACTTCATACCATGAACCCAGCATATAGCGCGTAGACCGTCCCGGATGCAGTAGTATAGTCTTTGACACTATCATTTGTACTATCCATAGAAGAAGGGTGCCATTGTCTCCAAACAAGTTTGACATCGACTTGTTGATCGACGGAAGGTGTTTTATTTCCCTTCTAAAACCAAAAGGAAATGCCAACTGTTTCAACTGTCACTCCGAATAATCAACCATAGCTCCTTTCATGCTGCTCCGCCCACTGACTCATATCCCATTAGCTCTCTTCGTAGAATTAGCTTCTTCTCTCTCATAGAATCTCTGTCCGGCTATCCTTACGCTTTGAATCTTCCTCGATTGTCTCAGGTTCTATATTTTTTTTCCCAAATCCTCTCTCCCTTTTATTAATATTTTCTCTACATCCCCAGTTATTTCTTCAGTACCTACCAGCCTAAACTTTAAAAAAATTTTAATTTAATTTAATTCTTTTTCTTCACACACACTCTCAGTACTATTATAATCAATATTAGAGAACGGTAATCAGGATACATTCCACATTGAATACATAGTATATGCATCTATAGCTCCCAGGAGCCTTTAATGTTAATTATGCCTATGCCTATGCTAATTTCTACAATTATTCTCCAATAGCTAGACAAAGAACTAATCATTTTAAAGGTATTAAAGTCCCCCTGACGGCACTAGATATTTTATCAACTGTAGAAATTCTCAAGAAACTCAGCTTTCCCAAGAACATATCTTTGACTGTCCTGATCTGGCAGATGCTATTGTCCAGACTTTCGGTTCTGGCTAGACTTTTTTCTTCGTAGACACGGCAACTACTGAAACAATAATATATGAAGTGACCGTAACAAAAACTATATTTACCGCATGAAAGTTCGATGTGTAGTTTTCTAAAATTTATAGTTAGTTCGTAAAAGTTTTGGTATAAAATTTTAAAAAATATTACAATTTTTAAATGTAGCATTATGTTTTAAAAAGTTCTAACAAGTATTTTATTCCTAAAGTAGATAACATTTCATCCGGATTTAAACTTCAATTTTTTATACATAGACGTATACAGAAAAAAGGGAATATAAACAGGTATAAATATAAACCGATATAAACCATTTTGGTATATATACGTAAAAATGAAGACGAAAAAAAATGGAAAATGTCTTATATTTCAAAAAACCTCTCTTAAACTGCATTTAGTAATTCAATAACGTATAAATAAGGTAATGGATTTACTGGTTTCAATTTCGTAAATCCTGTGGATTTTGGGATTCCTGCTGGCATCCAAGCTATTGAAAGAGGGGAAGTTTCTATACTTTAGGATTCTGAAATAGAATTAAAAGTTATAAACTTTCAACACAATAATTCCATATATATTCAGTGGCATTGTTATTTTGAAACATAAATACCCACACGTACCATATACATATATATATATATATATATATATATATATATATATATATATATATATATATATATATATATATATATATATATATATATATATATATATATATATATATATATATATATATATCTGTTTTATGTCACTAAAAATTTTTCTAAATAATGTCTGGAGAAGTTTTTATGGACGTCGAATGATGTTAGAGAGTTTAAAAAGACTCAAATACTGGATTGCATTAAGAAATGAAAACTAGTAGGTAGATTCTTGAAAATATTGGATTTGGGATAGTAAAAATCTACCGTATTATCATAACATCTTCGATGAAATGGGGAGAGTTGAATTCGAAAAGCAAATGCTTTTGAATTAGACTTCGTGATATCACATCTTAAAAATGCTTAAGTAAAACTTACATTTATCTATCATAGTAAAACTAAAGGAATTTTCAGAAGCACCTTGCGATGGAAAATTATGTGATTAACATCGAACAGCTCAGCCGTCACAAGGACACCAGTTGTCAGTAAAATGAACTATGAAATGTGTATGAAACAGAAAAACATTCATCCAAGCTGTGTGCAATTATTTTGAGAAATATCTAGTTATAAAACTGTCATTTATAAATTATTCAACTATAAATTTGTCATAATTGTCTAAGCTGGATAAAAATCGAATGTATGAAAGTTTTATTTATTAATGAAATACAACAACAAAGTAATTGAATAGATATTATTTTTTGTAGTTTTTAATACGATTACGTAAATTGAACAGGAGAAATCCAACTTTCTTGTTAGATAATATTATCCATGAAATAGTTCTCTTGGGCATGTTTTATTGGTTTACATCTTAACAAATGTATGAGTTTTAAATCCCAATCTATGTAATAGACTGGGAGCCTAGCTTCGAAATCTCAAGGAATGAGAAAAAGATTATGTATTGAAAAAAAAAGAGTATAGTTTAATCGTGAAAAAATTCTGCCCACAAGTTTATTTTAAAAAAAAGTTAATTAAAGTGATTAGAAATTATGTTCATAATTTAATATGTTACCTGAAATATCTGACATGAAATATGATTTTAAATGCCTTAATTGAGATTTTTGTACAAATTCTTATAAAGGATTTACAGCAATAATACTTGTAGCTGTATATAAAAAAATCGCATTACTAGCTCTCATATTCTCTTATAAAATTGTTTTTTACTAAATTATTTTTTGCAATTAAAAGTGTGTAAGCAAAATTTTCAGAATATGTGTTTTTATTCTACGTGCAATTTAATTGTTATGTTATATCAGAATTTATATCATGCTGCTTGCTTCAAAAAGATCTTTATAATAGGGAATTACTACAATTTCCGGAAAAGGACAGAGTGATTCATATCTTTAATTTAATCTCATTATCTGGAACTACGCGGATACTACAAATCTCTTTCCTGCCGTTAATTGCTTCATCAATTTAATTCAACACATCCCCAATTTGTTCTCAACATTTACTGTCGTAAATATACTTGCGATAATATATGTTATTTTGCTTTCAAACGGATCTTGTATGACACTAAATAATGGACATATTATCGGGCTTTTTTTACAGGGATCTTCCTATCCTTTTGTTATTTAATTACATAAAAGTATTATATCTATTAATCTTACACTTAGTGACTATAATGAATCAATGTTTATTACACTTGTATGAAAAAAGATATAATTAGCGCTGACGTAAACTAAACCATAAATCAAGAAGTCTTTAACTTCGTGTTAGTATTTTTATGTAATCAAATACTTTTATGGTAAAACAAAGAGAAAAAAGTGTAATATTTTGAATACGCTACGTTAATTTTTTCGGTAGCTTATTCTGTCTTTTTCTGTATCGTTTACCCTCTTGAAGTTCATTACAATTTCTTAACATGGCATTACAGAAATCTGAAAAACGCACCGACATGAAATCTAAAAAACATACGACCTCCAACCAGATGTGGGAACCGAACCCACGCCTCTGTATTTCGACGCCAGTGTTATGATAATTTACCAATCCCATGTAAGGAAACCTCATAATGTGCATTTTATTCCTGACTCTGCATTTGCGCCAAAGCTTTTAGTATCCGATTTTACATCATTTTTACATCATCCGATTTTTACATTAATGAGAGTATTTGGTCAAACACATTTGAATAAACTACGTAAATTTTTTTCATCCGCTTATTTTATCTTTTTCTGTATCGTTTGCCCTCTTGGAATTCAAGTATTTGGTCGAATATTTGGTCAAACAGATTTCTTTTATTTATTTTTTAGCGATGATGTTTTTTCCTTAAATAGTAATTTTTTATATTTTATTAAGAGTCACTACAGTTATTCGCATCCGTCGACCTTGGTGTACTAGCAAAAGTAAAACGCATTTTCCTAACTCAATGACTGTCTGCCAAAAGTGGCTGATTAAAGTCGTTTCCTAGGACTACGAATTCAATAGCAGTCATCACTGTGGAAGTCATGATGGATCAATGGAAGCATTTGTCCCTGTGGACCATGTCCACCTCTGCTTGCGGATTGTTTTTCCTCAGCAAGTTAGCATCTTCCAGCAAGACAATGTAACGTACCATACAGCTCGGGGTATACGTGTGTGGTTCGAAGAGCATCAGGACGAGTTTACTGTACTCGCTTGGCCCCCAAATTCTCTTAACTTAAAACCAATTGAGAATCTGTGGGACCACCATGATCGGGTTTGTTTTGAAAATTCAGATGCTGTGTGGCGGAATCAGCTCAAGCAGTTCAACGTATGACGTCATGTCCCCTTCCTAATCTACCTGGGTTCGTTCCGATCCAGATCCACGTTGGATCTCCTGTCTTTATGCAGATTGCATGGCTAGGCTGCTCCAGCAAGACGGCTTTAAGGACGGACAGACAGAGAGACTGGGAGATCGAGATCGTGAGTCGAAACAGCTCCAGTGTGTCAGCTGCTCCAGGGCAACTACCTATAGTAGAGCAACTTGTCTACTTTAAACCCTTAATAGTTCTTATGATTGAATAAAAGACGATATCAGATCAACGCCCAGGATCCTCACACGTGCAGCCTAGGGCAGCCGGCCACGGAACTGGCGTCGGCTAGGCTCCACATCCCTTTGAATACCTCCCAGAACCTCATTGACTATGTATCTGCCTGTCTTACAGAGTGGTATACGATGCGAAAGGTGGCTATTCTGGTTTTTGACAGGTGGTCACATTAATGTGACTGGACTGTATATCAAACACATGAAAGAAAACAAAAAAATATTTTTCCCTGCGAACAGATAAATGGCAAACGTATTGAAGGAACTGCTTCATTGAATAAAAGAGAAAGAATATATTTTCTATTTTATTATATTTCTACTAAGTTTTTTTAGAGCTCATTACCCTTATTAATATTACATTAATCAGCCACATTGTTATCTAATATATGAAAATGAATGTTTGTATCTCTGTAATTGTATAGAAATCCACAGTTTAGGAGCAACGATCGTGAAATTTTACATACAGGCGTCTTTAAAAACAGCCGAGGGTCTGAAGAACTTCAAAAATCGAAATTAATTACCGTTGATTTTTAATTAATAAAAAACCAACAATTTGTAAGCTGTTACACTTTGTGGAATCACCGCTCTGAATATGGCGTCCATGTTAGGGTTAGCTGGCAAACAGCGAGCGAAAAGATAAAAATAAATAAAATCAAAAAGTCTCAAGTTATATATTAAACCAGAATAATAAATGAAAATAATAATCTTTCAAGTCAGATTTTATACTCTAAAATAAATCGGATCCAACGGCATATTGACACTCTCACACGCGATGGAAAATTCGAATCAACCACGCTAAGTGTCACGATCTTTTTTAATCGCTACTGCAATTCTCCTAGCTTATGTCTTTGTGTCTATTGAAGAGTTAAAGACTAAGCTTCTATCCTGCTAACTTATTTATCACTTAAAACTCCTCTTACTCCATAAATGTATGTATATTCACCAACCCATAGCAACTTTCCAAAAAACTCATTGCGTATATTTTTTACTTTACTCAACAATGTTGTGCATAATCGTGGCGTAGTAGTTAAAGCGGTTCATTTGGTACCACGTAAGTCTCGGGTTCGAGTATGGGATCGTGCAAATTTTGCTAAACCTGTATTTTCAGCTTTTTTATGAAGGCTTTTTTATTTCAGCTTTTATTTTATTATTTTTTTAATTATTATCTTTATTTTATTTTATTATTTTTTAAATTATTATTTTTATTTTATTTTATTATTTTTTTAAATTTTTTTTTCAGCTTTTTTATGATGAAAGACCGAATATAGCTGAAATCCGAGGAGTTTATTATACATTTATATATTTTTAATTGGTTTTCATATTATTAATGTGTATAACATTTCGTATGCTTTTTTTTTCTATGTTATTTATACTGTGTTTAGTTTTTTTAATGGATTTTGGTAGGTTTATTATAAATTTATATATTTTATGTTTTACTTTCCAGAATTTTTTTCTCCAATGATAAAGGCTAAATCTTTTCTATGTTATTTATACTGTGTTTAGTTTTAAAATTGATTTTGGGTAACAAACATTCATCAATAATTTATTTCTGGGCATTGTATTGCTAACAAGTAGGATAACTAAGAATTTTTGAAGGATGCGATTCTCGATTCACAAATGAGCAATAGATGGCGCCACTATTTTAAACTTTTAGTATTCCATAAACTAACGCCTTCTAAACGTTCGTTTAGGAGGTGTTCCTAAACGAACGGTACATTCAAATTAAATACAATGTCAGTGTATGCAATTAATGCCAATATATATATATATATATATATATATATATATATATATATATATATATATATATATATATATATATATATATAGATATATATATATATATATATATATATATATATATAGATATATATATATATATATATATATATATATATATATATAGATATATATATATATATATATATATATATATATATATATATATATATAGAGATATATATATATAATAAATACGACGATCAATGTATACGATTGATGTAAAAAAAACAAAAAATATATTAATAAAAAAAATCGTAAGGGATATTTTTATAGACAAAATAATGTAGAAGAAAATATTCAAATTAAATCTCATAGGACATACTAAAGAATATAGTACAGTTAATGTAGTACAGTTTGAGGAACATATCTTTTACATTATTTTAATATTTTTTTTTGAATAATGTCCAATCGTCTGCCGCATTATCAAGAAAAAAGTCTCCGAACTATTATCTTTTATTGACAATCCAGAGAAACGCAAAATATTTTTCGATAACTTTTTTTACATCGTACAGTCTGCTGACAGATTTATCTAACAAAGGCTTTAAGGCAATCGGCACAGTGCAAGATTCCAGAAGGGGACAATGTTCTCTTAAAACAGCAAAAGAAATATCGAAATTTCAACGTGGAGAGTTTGATTACCGATGCGATGGAGAAGTTTATATGTGCCATTGGAACGATAGTTTTGTTGTAACTATTACATCAAATTTTATCACTCACGAACCATTAGGAAGAGCAAAAAGATATGTCCGAGCTAAAATAAAAGTTGATTTTCCTTAACCTTACATTATAAAATTATATAATAAAGGAATGAGTGGAGTACACCTGTTGGACCGACTTCCTGGAAGTTATCGACCAAAGGTACGCAGCAAAATATGGTACTTTATTCCTTGATCATAGTGTGGCATGTAAAAGGTTAAATTCTAAAAATTAATCTTTAAAAATTCACCAAAAATTATAAAATGGAGGTAAAGATTCAAAAAAGATTTCATATTAAAGGAATTTTTATGATCTTTTTCGTGATATAAATTTTATAACCCTCAAATTATTATTATTTTAAATGCAAACTTTAAAAAAGTTACTAAAACAACTCAAAAATTTAATTTAAAAAAAATCTAAGAATTTTTCAAAAATCTTTCTTAGTGCACTCGTACACTATAAGAAGAATCGCCATGCAAAATTTCAGCCCTTTTATTTCCCGCGGTTTGGTCTGTACGTTGTATGTCTGTCAGTCAATTAGTCAGTCAGTCAGTTAGTTACGGAACTGTTATATATATATATATATATATTATTATTACTATCTTTATATCGTAACGTTAACTTCATGCGCACGCATTATTTTCCTATGCTTTTTTATTATTATCTTTATAATAGCGTAATTTTCATATGATTTTAAACAACAATAATTTTTAACTGGCATTCAATTCGCTGTTAAAACTTTATATTTACACCCTATTTAAAAGAAGTAGGGTGTAAATTGTAGGGTAGAAAGTTGGTAAAATCAAAACTTTGCGCAATGTATTTAATTTCTCGATTAAAAGTAGTTTTTTTTTCTAAAAATTAATTTATTTCGCTTGAAAAGCTAAATATTTTATGCACGCGGTTTATATTATTATTACTATTTTTATATCATAAAGTTAACTTCATACGCGAGCATTATTTTCATATGCTTTTTTATTATTATCTTTAATAACAACTATCGTTTTTATTCATATTATGTTGGTTTTTTATTAATTAAAAATTAAGGGTAATTAATTTCGATTCCGGAAGTTCTTATTATTTTTATTTTCATATGCTTTTTCATTTACGAATTATTCAAATGTTGGTTAAAAAACTTATGTAATTTATACATTTGAGTGAGTTTAATTATTGTAATTAATAAATTTATATTTCTAGAGAGGATGTTTCAGGTTTTAGTGGTACTATCATGAAAGGCTGAATCTACCAAAATTCTGAGGAGTTTATTATGGAGAGAAAAGGAATTTAATATGTAGAGGATGTTTATAGGAGTTTAATGTGGAGAGGAGTTGAATGGTTTGCAGCCCTCAATCAAACACTTCATTTTTTAAGAGGCAACGCTACAGTCATATCATGGTTCTATTGGAAATTTCAGCTAAACCTGTAATTTCAGCTTCTTTTTTTGCCCAAATGATAAAAGGCTAAATCTAGCTGAATTCTGAGGAGTTTATTATAATTTTATATATTTTTTTATTGGGTTTTCATTTTATTCATGTGTATAAGATTTCACATGTTTTTTTCTATGTTATTTATAACGTGTTTAGTTTTAAATTAATTTTGGTTAGCAAACATTAGACAATTTGACATTTTTACTTTTCAGATTTTAGTGCTTCAATGATGAAAGGCTGAAATTCCTGAATTCTGAGATGTGTATAACATTTCACATATACTCTTTCTATGTTATTTATACTGTGTTGATTTTGGTTAACAAATATTGTTAAAATCCCGGGCAATGCCGGGTACTTCAGCTAGTTTTAAATATAAATCTATAATAATGAATTAGAGTGAATTTTTTCGTGTTTTTTAATGAAAATACGTAGTATTATTTAACTCACTCACGTATTACTATAACTTAAGCTTAAATTAATGTAAAAATCTTGTATCATACTTAACCTAAGCATTTAATGTTTTATCCTCTCTGGCTATGTAATTCCCTTTATTGAGAATTATTTGACAAACGACCACCAAAAATTATATATTCTACACACATACATATATAAAATTCTTTTCACGAAAGTGATGGAGAATTCTGGACAAGATAAACTAATAAAGTGACGGAAATTTAATACCTCTCATGTGAAAAATAAAAGCCTCAGGTTGTTGTTTTCCCTCAGACCGTAGTTTCAGAAAACATTGCCTGCAGTAACGTTATTCTTAAGTGATAATGAAAAGAATGACGTACCAACAGCGAAGGTCACTAATATGTCAAAGATTGCTTTCTAAGCTCATATAAATTTCTTATGACATCTCCTTACTTGGGCTGAAATGAGCTGAAGTATGATGATTATCCTCTTTTAGGGCCAGAAATTGACGTCTGTATATATTTTGAAAATAAAATCTATTGCGTTGCATTACATAAGGGATAAATTGCAAACTTAAAGATATAAAATGGAAAAAAAATTGTTAAATAATGTGAACATGAAATTTACATTTTGTCTTGTAAAACGTTAAACTTTTCTTTAAACTGCAACAGCGGACAGACTAGAATGTAACATATACATTTTTTTATTACTTTTTATAATAGATATTTATGAGGTACAAGTTTTGGTAAATTTTTACGCTATATCTAAAGATTTTGAAAGATAGTAAATCTACGTATTTATCAACATATTGGTTTAACAAGTGTTAACATAACTTACAGATTTTGTTATTACTTCTGATAATAAAATCATATATTTATGAGATGCAAGTTTTGGTAATTATTACATTGTATTTAAAAATTTAAAAACAGGATATATATACTACCAACATTTTATACTTTTAAACATGGCAAACCATCCACTAATCTACCTTTAAAATTTAGATGCCCTGAGCGATCCCAATTTATTCGATTCAATTTACTTAGATGATGAAATATTAGAGAGAAATACAAGTTTTGAATTCATTTCCTCCTTCGTATCACATTGGCTGCTCGTTATAATTTTTATTCTCACAAATAGATTTCTTGATTACGTGTTTTCCCCAAAACATTGGCAGTTATCCCTTGGATTATTTTTCTATACATTTCATGTTTTGTTTGTATAGTATTAGATCCTTTATCTTGGAGTATTCTTCACTAGGGGGACAACGGTTACCCATAAGAAGATACACAGAGTTACTTCCATGCAGCATAACTGCCGTAAAACTGTTGTTCGAACTCGTGTCTGTAGCTTATTGCGACAAACCTCATACAAAATGAGTAGCTGACAAACAAGACGTTGCTCATAATTCTTTAAGTTTACTTTCGCCTTTTTATTTGTCAAAATTGCTGAAAATCCGATACTTTACAACAAAGTTGGGGATATCCTCTCATGTTTGTAATCGCCATAAGCATTAGAAACAAAGAAAAATCGTAAATTTCATAGGAAGTACTCGGAGAGTCCCTTTTTTCTAAGACTTTTTATAAGCCGTGTGTGTTCCTTTGTGTTCCTACTTTCTAAGGTTAAACATTAATGTAAATACTTTTCTGAATGAGTACTGCGAGGAAGATAATATATCAACAGTTCAAAAAAATAAAATATCAAATCAAAGCTAGAACATTCTATCAAAACACTTTAGTTCTTACAATTCATTTTTAATTTCGTTCTTTGTACTTTAATAAAATAAATTGCCAAATCAAAGCCATAACATACTATCAAAACACGTAAAACTGTTGTTCTGTGGGTTCCAATGCGTAAACTGTATAAACATTTTGTTTTTCATTTAAATTCAAATGTTGAGTGGAATATTTTGATTCCACTCAACATTTAAATTTAAAACATTGAAAGCAAATGACCTGTAAATTAAACAACTTCAGATATGTGAATACAGAAAAATGTATCTTTATAGTATAATTAGTATATTTTCTTTTTAACTGCGCAAAAAATATGAAAAATACTGTTTGAAGACAACAAAATACTTCGGGCAATTTATGTCTTGGAAAAAGCACATGAATCGGCCAGTGAAATATTTTACGAGGAAATGGAACATAATCTTTAAACAGATTCTCTGCGGACTATCAAGTGCTTATGCGTTTCTCATTTAATGGTGCCCACGAGACAATACTTTCACTCAAACAGCGAATAAATTAGAAGAGGGGTACTCGTACTTTCCCTGAAATCCACTTTAAGAAGAAATCAGTCGTTCTTTGGAACTGTCGAGATGTTGTTAAATTGTTGTTTGATTGATGTTCTAGATATGGGCTTTTAAAAAGCGCTTTTAATACGATTCTGTGTGGTTGTGTATATTTGCCTTTGAACGGGATGTTACTAAATATTGTATGTCTATGTAAAACACCACTTTAAAGACTGTGAAAACTAAGGATAGTGATTTTATCTTAAATGTATGTTCTATATATAGATAAAACACAGGCATGGAGAAGTAAAGACCAGTGTAAATAAAGATAAGTGTATTCTGCTATACATAAGTTAAAGTCAATGCAATGTAAATAACTATCGATTATATTTAATGAATAATTATTCATTATCATTTTTTAAAGCTAATGTTTATTGATTAAAAATTTTTGCAATGATATGGATTTTATAAAAACTACTGTAAATTCAGATCTCAAAACTTTTCAGCATTTTATATAGTATCACCATTGCGTACTGAAGCTTTCAAAATAGTCAGGTTTAAAAACGGAGACATAGATAAATAGAGTAAAAATATTAAGAAAAATTCAATAAGATTTTTTAAAAATAATTTTCTACTCAAGGCTTTTAATGTATTTACTTTTCCAGTTTGTCAGTCTTTATTAATATGTCTGAAATGAAACATAAAATCCCCAAAAAAATTCTTGTGGGTTCCAATGCGTAAACTGTATAAACATTTTGTTTTTCATTTAAATTCAAATGTTGAGTGGAATATTTTGATTCCACTCAACATTTAAATTTAAATGAAAAGTAGTCATACTGCATGTAATAAGCTCAAATAATCATGATAAAATATTTTTTAATAATTTAAAAATGTTTTCAGTTATTAAAATTTTATCATTTTAAAGTTATATGTAATTAAACCAATTTTAAATAAATATCAAAGAATTTCCTTCGCTTGCAATACTGGGACATTTATTAGTATTTCTTCTGTACCATACTATGTATCTTTACCAATATTAAAAATATATTTACTGGTTTATAAATTATTGTTTTATTTGACACTAGATCCACCAAACCGATCAAAATTAAAAGTTATAACATTTCTAGTAATAGTTATATCTAAACTGTAAGTAGTCCTAGTGTTAGAGAATATTTTTTCCTAATTAAAATACGAATAGATCTATATTTAAAAGTTGGCACGGTGACCGCTGGACTGGCTGAAATTATACATTATATTAACTACCACATGTTAAATGTTGTACATCTAGTATAGGGTATCCGCTTGAAACTAACATGATTTATGAAGATAAACGTTTAAATTAATTATAAATTGAAAGAAGTTAAAGGAATAATACCAGAGATACTTGGATTCCAATTCCAGGACAATGGCCTCTTATATATTTTGACAGACGAACGTCTACGGTTATTAGTTCCAGACTAGTCACCAATCTTTTTGTGGCATGTGGATTATAATATTCTTGTGATTTATTTATTTTTGATCAATAAGGCGTTTAAATCTGATGTTATATACATATTTTTCTATTTTCTAAAAGGTATTTGGTATTGAAAATAATTACTATTCTCTAAATTTGAAAAAGAAGTAGTGCATTGTATTGGATTTAAGATAAATTTGTAATATATACGTAGTAAATTGTTTTATTTTATGCCCAATAATTATTTATTTTTTTAGTATTCTTACTGGCAATGCGGTTTTTGTTACATGTTACATAATAAGGCGTTTAAATCTGATGTTATATCTATATTTTCCTATTTTTCTAAAATGTATTTGGTATTGAAAATAATTACTATTCTTTAAATTTGAAAAAAAATGTAGTGCGTTGTATTAGTTTTAAGAAAATATTGTAATATATACATAGTAGTTGTTTTATTTTATACACAATAATTCTTTATTTTTTTTAGCATTCTTACTGGCAATGTGGTTTTTGTTACATGTTAGATGATAACACCCCATTCAAAACGTATTAATGTTTTGTTCTACAGTATTTGTGACTCTAGATAACAACGACACAATTTGTTTGTTTTTTGGTCTTAAACACCTCACAAATATAATAAGCAATCATCTGGGGCTAAAGCGAAGTTCAGCCGGAATAAACACAGACACAATAACAAGCCTCACAGTTCTCACAGAGCAGCCGAGCTCCAAAGTAATAATAAATGAATGAAGAAATTTAGATTCCTTGATATGGGTGCTTATATAAAATTGGAGACACTCTCGATTGTTCTAGAAATAGTAAATTCCAGAACTCGACAACCACGCCACATACGTTAAACATGATTGGTTCTTGGGACACCTAAATGATCGCTAAATGTCGTCAAAATTCTCGAAAATATCGCCTCAGGTCGCATACTGAAATCTGACAGAAAATAAATCGTATTTTACTCAACACAAACATACATTAAGTAATGTTTAAATGCATTTCAGAATAGTGTGAAATTAAAAATTTAATTATTTTTCCAATGCGGAGGAACTTGCCGTCAAACATTCGCTTATACAACGCCGCAATTTTGTACCCATCTTATTGTGAGGGCACCATATAGGCGGACAGCATTACCCCCTATCAAGGGACGACACGAACGGAGGAATTTTTCGTGGCGCCAGTATTCAATTCAAGCACCCTCAGCACCGAAAACCAGCGTTCTGTACCACTGGGCCGCAACAATCCCGATTTAATTTCAAAATGCAGATTTTTTCTCAGAGTAATTCTTTTCTTTTACGCTGTAGGTACTCATCTGTTATAATATTCGCCCTCCCATATTGCTAATTTTTTCTCTTCATTATGGAAGCACCACATAGGTGAAGAAACATAGCTCCCTATGAAGATACAACAGAAGAACACTCATGTCTTAGTCGGTATTTGGAGCCGAGCCCACAACATGGAAGATCACGGGGCAAACCACTGCACGATGTGGGAGGCATAAGTCAATATATGAATAAAACTTTCCATTAGCCTTTAAGGAATATATATTTTCCTAAAAGTCTTGTTTCTAAAGTGAAAATTTTATTGTAATCAAATTTTAACGAAGTAAAAAGTTATTGATACAATTACTTTTATTTAAGTAAAACTTTGTTACTATAAAAATGTACATATAAAATTGAGATTGGGAATAAATTAATAATATTAATTGAAGAGTAAATAATAATCCAATTTTGAATCACGAGTTCCTCTGAACCTATCAGTTCTTAGAAAGCAAAATTATCTTGCAAAATTTAACTTGCTCTGTATTCAAGATAAAACACAATACTACACTAAAGTGCCACTGAATTAGGGATACCTACCTAGTAACGAGTCGGGCCTACTCTGGCCTTGATAACGGCTGCCACACGACGAGGCATAGGTTCAACAAGCTTCTGGAAACGTTCCACGGGAATGGCTTGCCAAATATTGGATAAAGCTGTCCATAATTCAGTAAGGTTCTTTGGTGCTGTGTGATGGCCTTTCACGCTTTGTTCCAAAACATCACAAAGATGCTCAATAGGATTTAAGTATGGGCTTCTAGGTGGCCAATTCATGACGCAGAAGTCAGAGGAATGCTCATCCAACCAGCCAGTAGCAAACCGAGACTTGTGAGAGGTACAGTTGTCTTGCTGGAAAACTCCATTACCGTGCGGATAACAGAACATCATAAACGGATGGAGGTGATCACCCAGCAACTCTACGTACTGAATTGCATTGAGGGAGGTTGGTACACGCACCAAAGATCCCAAACTGTGCCACGAAAAACACCCCAGACCATAATTGAGCCACCATGCCCTTGTACAGTTCCAGCCAGGCATGCAGGATCCATGGCTTCATGAGTCTGATGCCATATTCTCAGCCTTCCGTCGGCGTTAAGTAGTCGGAATCGAGACTCACCACTTCATGCTACTCGTTTCCAGTCCTCTACACTCCAGTCTCTGTGATCTCTTGCCCAGGCAAGACGTGCAGCCCGATGGCGAGTATAGAGCAATAGTACTCTCGTAGGTCGACGGCTCTCGATACCCATACGATGAAGCGAGCGTTGCACAGTCCGTTTACTGACTGTACGACTGGCGCCGTCATTAAAATGGGTGGTAATTTGAGCTAATGTTTGGCTTCGCTGGCTACGTACAATACGCCTGAGCCGTCTCTCACCACGCACTGTCAAGGCTAATTGTCCTTTGCCGTTTGCGCGATTGCTAGATTTTTTTCCACCATCCATGCATTCTTTGTATACTCTTGACACTGTCGACCTTGAACATCCTAGCTGTCTGACGATTTCGGAAATTGAATGGCCCATGCGTCGCGCACCTACGATTTGTCCGCGATCTAGCGTCTAAATCAGGCGTCTAAATCAGGCAGTTTATCCATACTGGCAATTCCAACAAGTAATTCAGAACAACCACTGTACGCGCTATATATGCAGTTACCACAGCGCCCTCACTTGTGCATACATGATGCGCAGCGCTACACAATTTGCATAGGCTTTTCTATCCCTAATTCAGTGGCACTTCAGTGTATATTAAAACGGGGCTTATAATCATTTAATGTATGAATTTTCATTTTCTTTCGTATATTTTAAAAAAACAAGTTTTATTAAAGGCTATATTAATTAGATTATTTATTTTGTAATGATGATACCCTAAATATAAGTTTTTTTAAAAGCTATATTAATTAGATTATTTATTTTGTAACAATGATACCCATTATCACGATTTATGAAGCTGAATAAACTACAGTCAAATTTTTTATTTACTCAAGAATGGGAAAAAAGAATTCGATTTAATTCTTTCTTCATTAAATCATATCGCTTCAAGCAATAGCTTATGCTCATATTTATGGCGTTATAAAATAATTTCCCACATTTTGCAGTTTGATTTACACTTAACAACTTATCCTTGAGGAATTATCTATATCTTTTTTTATTAGGATTATTAAGAAGTTTTCTCATATTAACAAATTAATTTATTGAGTCTAAAAGAAAGAAAATATTTCATTATTTTAAGAGAAATCGTAAAGAGTGTGTTTGTTATTCAATGGGGATAGTTGTGTGAAAATTAAATTTGAAGAAAGAACATAGTCAAACTTATAGAAAATAAAAGATTTGATGAAATAGCAATTGTTCATGCATAAGGATATTATCAGCAAATTAATGCAAGATGAGGACACAGACTAATGACATTGAAAATCAAGATTAGCTAAACATTAATTTTTTAAATCTTTTTGGCAATATCTAGATTAAGTAATTTGCATTTTTAACCCGTTATTGAACCCAGATGAACCAAATATTAAGGAAATGCAGATTTTTCTCATATTGAAATCAAAACATTTATCACATGGACTGTAATGTCGTAAACTTAATTTGGATAAAAAAAATAAAAAGTTAGGTTATTTTTTCCGGATTATAGGTAAAAGAAAATCAAAGCCCTTAAGGCAGATTTATTTACATGTTTTTTAAAGTGTTTGCCTAGACATTATTTCAAGTACAGAAGATTGTTTGCACTTTATGGAAACGATTTGTAAGGTAATTTTAATACATAAATGCCATATATTTGCGGCAATTTGTTTCTGTCTGATAACTATGGTTCTTGACAATATCTCTAGCTTGAATTTTCCATGAAAGCAAACTTTTTCTTATTGCTGTCATGTCAATTTTACCCCATTCAACTTGGACCGTTTTCCAAGGTTCGTTCAGTGGTCTTGGATGCCGATTTCCTAAGGCTCGTTTTAATAAATCGGAAGTGCAAAAGCCCATTGGAAAAGCGTCAGGTGATTTTACAGGTATTTCATTAATGGGGATACACTTTATTTCTGTTTCTGGATCTTTCTTTGCTAAAGAAGCGGCAGTTGATTTAGACGTGTGACTAGAGGCTTTGTCCATATGAAGCTCAATTTTATCAATGTCCTTCCCATATAAGGCTGGAATTTCTTCTTCAAAAATTGGTTTTAAAATATTCTGCTGATAGTAGAGTGAATTAATGTTTGCTTTACTTGAGCCTTTTGAAATTTTTAATTGCCTTTGTAACAAAATCCTTTAACTATCATGAATCCCCTTGGGAGCTTATCTGTACACTGACGAAGCCATTTCGTATGATCATTCCCGTCAGTTGAGCAATAGAAAATTGATCTTTTTTCTTTACGGTCACTTAAATACACCAATGCCACATCGAGTATTACCAAAAATCTCCATTTTTCAGCAGGTGTTTTTCATATAATTTTCTACAATTTGTATTTCTTTCATCAATATGATTTAGCACAATCAGATGAACTTTAGGTTTAAACATCTTTTTTTAATTTCAAAGCTTTATGGATCATTTTACTTACAGTGCCAGAAGACATTCCTAGTTTCGATGCAATGGATCTTTGAGTGGGAGCATTTTCTTTTAGGATCAGGGACTTCACTTTCTTGATATTTACTGGCGTTCGAACAGTCTTAGGATAAGGTTTCGAGGTCAAGTTTTCTTTTTTTATTTCAGTTAGACTATTTTTCCCTTTAGAATTTAATGTATTATTTTATTTATTTTACAAATGCCACACACTACAAAAAAATAGCACCTATGCCATCAGTGCACGTGCTCTCCAATACTTCTCAACAAGATCAGTAAAACGTTTTAGTGCAGAGCACTCGTCTAAATGTTCCGCCGTCATAGTCCGACCAGAGTCACAGAGGGTACAGACAGCCAAATCGGCAATGCCGATACGGAAAAGATGGGGCCTTAAACATTCATGTCCAGTTAATAATCTAAAATGCGCTACGGCAGTTTTTCTTGGGGCCTCGGGAACACAATTGGGATTCTCGACAAGAAATGCCCAACTCTTGTTCTTAGATGTCTCCGCAGCCTCAAATTTTAAATTACTCCTGAAAGTCAAATTTGTAATTAGCCTCAGGGAATGGAAAGATGAGGCTCTTTTATAACTCTGGGTCACCATGGCTCCTTGGTGACCCACTTTAATGTATTATAAATACCTTCTTTTGAAATGCCATAGCCGCGTTTTTTACACCGCTTTATAATTTTTTGATACGAACATTTCTCCTCGGAAAGTGCAGTTACGTAACCTTTGAGCCATCTATCAGTTTTAGGAGCCATTTTCAAAATAAATCTTTTATTTTACAGTCCAATCAAAACAAAACAGTAGCAGACGATTATTCTGAAGTTGCCAATTTTTATCTCAAAATGCAAATGCCAAATGAAATTATAAAATCGTTTCCATAAAATTCGAAATACCTTCTGTATTTATTGTCAGAAGTCCCAATGAAGGTAAGTCACCTTAATTGCAAACGTGCAAAAACTAAGGTCTTGTTAACATTGCTTGCAGAGTGAAATTAGCATCAGTGATAAAAATTTCAACCAATCACAGTGCTCAACGCTATGACTAAGTGATAAGTAAAACCAACCACATCTTATTCCAACAATTTCGGCGTGAACATGGGAACGCCATGGACGCAATTTGAACAAGGCTTAATTCCTTTGAAGAAATATCAATAAAATAATAAAATATGCAGTTCAGGGTGGTGTTTAGATCCATTAAAGTCATTTAAGACTGACTAAGTAATTTATAAGCTTTTGAGTTTAGCTGGAGAATACTGGAATTGGATTTATTTCTCATTCATATTTATTCTTCAGTATGTGAGTTTGTGAAAGGAATAGCTTTTTCATCTCAAAGCTGGAAAATGACGTTAATGAATGAAGGCCCCCGATATACCGTGTTTTTAAAGTATACCTAAAATTAATTGAATTGGAAATGAATGTCCAGTACCCTAACCTACTTGAATTCTACATGTGATCTACAGGACTTTTCTTCAAAGGACGTTTCTAAGGGTATGTACCAGAGAAAACATGATTTAGAAGATGTGAAATAATATAAATTTAACTATAACGGGGCTTTTATTAAATATATGGTAAGGTTTTATACCATCCAGCCTTGCAGTGACGTCATGTTGTCTTTTAACATAATATTATCTTTCAAGTAAGATTTTGAGTAACGTGCTTAATCTCTCAATAACAGATGTCGCTGCAAGTGAGCTGTTTTTTCTGATTGTTGCTTTGGTAACGAGATGTTCGTGTTATATGAATTCTGGGTTCCGCTCTGATCTCGCTCTCTTTGTGTGCTTTAGAAGTGTGTGTACCTTTGTGAACCGACGTTTTCGAACGTGTGCCTTTTAACCTGTTGTGAGCCGCAGTGTGTGTGGCATTCAAGTTTTTAAGAAAGTATTTTAGTGTTATACAGCCCGCTGTCCATTGTGTACTATATATAATTTGGTCGGTCGAGCCGGAGGTCTATGGCACAGAAGTAGAGGATTATGTTAATGCGATTGTCGTTGATCAAGCACGGAACAATCTGCATTGGAGTGAGTTCGTTTCATTTTTTGTGTGTGTACTTCTGACCTTAGTAACATTGGTATTTATAATGGCCGATTTAAAAGCTCGCTTAATGAAAAAGAAAGTGTTAAAGAGTAATATAACTAAGTTTAAGGGTAAAGTAAATATAAAAATAGAACAGACAGATAGTATTGAGTTAAAATTATACGAAAACAAACTAAATTGTTTTAATGAAGAACTTAGCACTGTCTTTCAGGATATATTTTTGTTGTGTACTAAATATAATTTGAATGGCCCAAATTATATTTAGTACACAACAAAATATAATTATTTTACCCCTCTTTCTATTAAAAAATCCCTGGACCCGAGAAAAATTGCACATACATTGAACGCATTGTTAAAGCTGTTCATCTATTATTTAATGATGAAAACAACCTTGCAAAGGTGGAATGTTTTTTTTTGTCTTTTTGTTGAGTAGCCTACTTTTAGGTTCTTTTAATCTTATAAAAAACAACACGGTGTCTCACTATGTGTAATAAAAGTCAATAAACCAACGCATTGATCTCTGGCACTGATATTTATTCTATTTGCTAGAAATTCATAATAGTAAGTTTACTTAAATGCTTTTCAACTTATATTACTAATCATATCGAGTGAATTTACGCAAATAGCAAAGTCACTGCAAAGCCTCAAAACCCTTTATTTCCTGCGGCATCTGTGTATATATATATGACGTGTACATATAACTTGACAAAATTTTTTAGAAAATATGTAACGGCCTTCATTAAATACTCCCATACAAAATTCTGAAACCGAGGATAACATTTCCTAAAAAAATCATAAGGGGACTCTTAAGGTTGTGCATTGTAAATTATCATGACTACTGTCTAACTTAGAAAATACATTAGAGGGTTCATCTATATAAATTGAATAACCAATATATATCACAGATAAATGTGATTGCCCGAATCAGTTTGCATATTTTTATTTAGACTGGTAAAAAAAAAACAAGCTCCATTTTTTCCAAAGCAATTTTCTCTCTCCTATGCGAGAAATTGAGATAAGCAAACATCTTCACAAAATAAGAAAGTAATGCAATTAATTTTAAGTGAAATACTTTTTACGTGTTTTGCAAACATTGTTAAAGCATTTAAAAAATTTCCAAATATATGAGTATTACGAAAAAAAATGTATCTCATCAATTAAAAAGAAACTGTTAATTTTATTCTTTAAGTTTTTATGTATAAGTTTATGTATACTTTTTGTGACTATTCTCACTCTAAATTATTTATTCATCCACTTTGTCTATATAGTATTTATAAAATCTAATCTTTTCTATGTTCGTCTGAAGGACAACTAAACTATTAATTAAACAAACAGCCTAATAAATGTTTAAAAATCTTTAACTACTAAATAATAGTAGGAAAAGGTTTCTGAAAACTATCCCGCTAGGGATTCACTGTACAATGCTGGAAAATGTAGTTTTTTTTTCGGCATTTGTGCATACTTCGTATTTTAACTTAAAGGACAAAAAGAAACAAAGAGTACATATGGTATAAGTTTGAGAAAATAAAGGTTAGAAATAAGAAGAAAATAGATTAAACTTGTAACTTAAGTATTTTTCCAATAAAGTGAATAGTATTTTAAACGAATTATTTGAGGCCTTTATTTCTTTTACAACTTTTACAAAGTGATTGTCCGAGCAATGATTTATTTAAATTTCCTTCATTTTATGCTTTATATCTCGTAACTGCTAAGTATTCTGTGAAATCGATATACACTATATAACAGAAAAATAAACGCACCAAGAAGGTGTTGTCCGATTGTAATGAAATTTCGTATGCCAAGATGTTTCAACCGAACATGTAAATGATTGAAATTTGGTGTCCAAGGCATGAATAGCGGGATCTCCAGCGCATTAGAACTGTGCATCCAGTAAGTGTATACATGGAGCGATTCTTGATCTCATGCTCGAAATTTCGGTTGCATTCTGACTGAGGATATCTTACGTCGACTATACCTATGCATCACCGAAGGATTCGTGATCCTTACTAGCATATTTCAGAGTTTAAGAGGTCTTGTCATCGGATTGAAAGAAACTAGTTGGTCAAATCGAAGAATCGCTGGACATCTGGTTTTGAGGCAATGTGGCGATTTGATTATGCTGACAAGAGTGGGTCAACAATAGCAGATTTGAGTGTCAGAACAACAGCGGTCGGTTTCTGGTTGAGTTATCACAGCACCGGATTCGTCATTATCGAGCATCCGACGTGTGACCCTCACACGTCGAGTGTTCAACTTGGCCATTGACAGACAACAGAGAATGAGGAATTCACGTTCGTGCCTACCGTTACGTAACTTACCCCTCATTCCTGTACAACAAGAGTCCTCGTCAAGTCCGATTACAGTCATGCTTAACTCGATTCACGTGGAACTGGGGACGTATAATTTTAATGATGAGTCTCGTTTCCAACTGTGTCCTGAAAACCACCGTATAAGTGTATGGAGACGTCCAGAGCAGCGTGGGGATCCTGCTCTAACTATAGCACACCACACAGGCTCTATAAAATAAAACTAGATTTTCATTGTGTTTGTTGAAAAATATTTTAGCCTGTGGTGTTATAAAGCTAATTTTTAAAAAAAATTATACAAGCAAGATGCAGTTTTGGCTTAAAAACATAAAAATGCCTATATATATATATATATATATATATATATATATATATATATATATATATATGCGTGTGTGTGTGTATATAAAAATAACGCCCCACCATTATTATATCTAATGCGCATTTTAAATTATTCTTGTTTCCTCTCTATAAAGTATAGTCCCTTTATTTTAACTGCGACCTAGGAATTGACCAACTAACCAACCATATTGCCCTCTTACTGCATGCGCGTTAAAGATATTTTTAAGCATGAGTCAACATCTCGATTTTATTTCGCCACGTTGCGCCTTTCAAAACATCATGCGATGTTGAATCATACCTTTATGCAATCGAGTCAGATGCCGAATTCTAGCTATTTAAATGATTTCTCCGCGGTCAGCGCCCTTACACTTTATAAGCTTCTGCAAAGGGTTTTCGGCGTTCTTTCCTGTCTACTCTATATCTTGTCCCGGTGTCGTCCTTGCTTCGCTTTCTGTTATCTCCGAGCCTCTCCGCTGTCCGTCCATGGTCGTCAAAACAATCTATTGTCCAGCGATACTAAAGCTCCGGCAGGTCAGGGCTAGTTTATTTGTACATTTTTGTGAAGTGATCCGTATTGAATGAGTACTGAAATGTCTTGTGCAGTGTGCAGTCTTCGTTATTTGGACTAATAAAAATATTTCACGGATCTAAAGCTTATCATGTCTCTTATGTGTGCTCCTTCAATGCCTCTCCTTTAGGGTTCCAGACAATACAGGATCTGCACGATCATCGTCCATAGCCTTCCGGACTTGGTCTGCTGTTACTGTCGGTCAAGGGGCATAAGCAACAACAACAACACAATTAACAAAGGATAATTCATATTAGGATAATTATAATTGAAAGGCTTTAAACCACCAGAAAATTTTGATACACATTTATTATATTAGAATTAAAAAATAATGTTTAGTCGTCTTTGTTTGTCACTTGAGTCGGTTCAAAATTACGGGACCGGTCTTTTAGCCAAGTTGGACTCCGGTCCTTGTTGTGCTAATTCAAAACAGGAGCCGCACCTTCATGGCCAATAGCCTTCGGGACTTGATCTGATGTTACTGTCGGTCAAGGGGCAACAGCAACAACACAATTAACAAAGGGTAATTCATATTAGCATAATTATAATTGAAAGGATCTAAACCACCAGAAATTTTGATATACATTTATTATATTAGAATTTTATTTAAATTTATCATGCTACTGTTTGCATTTCACGACACGTATAAAAAATTTATTTAACAGTTTTGAAAATCCTAGGTACAGAAATTTTTCATTTTTTATATCAAATTATGTCGTGTAAATAATTAGTTTCATATTTCTTACAAATCCTCTTTCACACTAAATTCATTTTCCCTTCATAATGTATTAAAGTCCATACATTTTTCATTGAAACCTAACTCTTTATTTCCATTTTCTTCAATAGCTTTTGAAACTTTAAATAGAAAGAATGCATTTAAAAATATCCAAAGCTCTGTAAAAGTTTTAGTGTTACTGAAGAGATTTTCAGTGCTTTCGAAATCCACGTTCGGTACTTCAGACGTGTGCCATTGTAGAACTTCTGAAGCATTTTTCGCTTACAATGGGAAGTACATGAAGCTGAACGATATCCTCTTAACATTTCTCTTTCTTATTATCCTATAGAACATTGTTTTTTGTGAAATGTATATTAAGTTTCTTTTGGGGGTAGAATTGGGCGTCTTTCAAATTCGAAAGTTAAAGTGAACTTGTTTCTGAATTGTTTTAACATCCTTCAGAAAGTGGTTTTTTTTTACTTATTGTTTACACCATAAAATCTGTATTGAGAAGGAGAACATAACTCTGAAACTCTGTATTACCTCTGCCTCTATGTAAGTTTTGCAAATACTGTCCAACTTCTGAGTTCATATTTTAAAAAGGGCTTATTGAATTCATTAACTGAAATTTACTCATAATTAAGTTATTTTTATTGCTGTGAATAATTTTATTAAAATATTTAAAAGGTAATATATAAGGATAACAATATACCTTTAATATTTTTACACCTGCTTTAAAATACGTTAAAAATCAGACACCATCACAGGACGAACCTTCATACTCAACAAATCTATGGTAAAATATTGTATATATATATATATATATGTATATATATATATATATATATATATATATATATATATATATATATATATATATATATATATATATATATATATATATATATATATATATATATATATATACATATATATATATATATATATATATATATATATATATATATATATATATATATATATATATTTATTTATTTATATTTCGCTAGCAGCTTTCTGTTCGTATAAATAGAAAGTTATATAGGTAGTTTGTACAAATAGAAAGCTGCTAGCGATGTATATATATAAAGGTTTCGCTAGCAGCTTTCTATTTGAATAAATATAGAAAAAAAGAGTCATAGATTTGCCTATTTATCATTTGTTGTTTTCATATCAAGGATAACTTATTCATCTGATCAAGTAAAACTCTTCCATTTCATAAATATTTAAATATTTTATGAAAAGACGAGAGAAATGAGGTTATTTAATTTTATTGATATATTTAGGGAGGGCATTTTTATAGCCTTTTTCATTATATGTAGGCATCGTTTGCATAACCTTATAATTTCTCTTTTCGGAAAAAATACTGTTATTTATGAAAAAATAAGCTCAAAATGGAGCAAACTGCACACTTTATATCAAAATTAACTCTACCTCGTTTTAAATTCAGCTCAAATTACTTTAAAGAATACCTTTCAAAATAACCTAATATTATCCTAATTTTTACTTCAAATTACGAGTAGATTAGAGTTTAATCTCCGGCCGTGGTCTTTAGAACTATCAGTTTCATTTGGGCTTTTATTAAATTTATGATATTCTTGAGGGAGAGGAATTTCATAACACTCGTTACCTCCTCTTTTATTGCATTATTTAGAGCTGTTGAGTCGTAATACGAAGGTGTAAAACTAATAAAACCTCTTGATTGCAGTTATGAAAGTTGTGGTATTTGCCCTAATATGTTTTATTAGGAAAGAAAGCTAAAAGAGTACAATATGAGATACAACCTTTTTCCCTCTAGATATCATATTTGTTATTACTGAAGATATTTTATTCGTTGATAAAAGAGTTTTAACTAATGGAAATTTTAATACCGTCTACGTTTATATCTAAATTTACTAAGGATTATTATTATATGTTGATTTTCAGTTCACTTTAATACGAAAACAATGTGTTGATTTTTTTTTCTACAGGAGGTTGATTATCTCATGTAGACCTATATTTTGAAATTCTAAATACATAAGTAGTTTAAGGAAAAAAAGGGACAAAAAGTAAATTCAATTAGTCTTGTGAGGCTATTTTAAATAATGTGTAATTCACAGTCATATATCCATATTTTCCTCTCTAGAAAATGAAATTACGTAAAAAAAATATGTTACTCTATGACAAATCTACACTGCATATATATGGTGTTGTGGATGATAATTTAGGTTTATTCTGTGTGATTTTAGATAAAATAATTTAAATATGTTAACTACCTAAAACTAACTTCAGCCCACACACAGAATATCCAGCATGACTCACCGAATAAAATCCAAATGCAAATCGGTTTATTAATATTATTTGTAGAACACGATTTGAGGTTTTTACTTCATTTTTGCAGGAAATCTACTAAGGGATTTTAATTTTTTTTTCAATTAAGTTGTTGTTGCTTATAGTACACTTTTTAATGGCACGCCATTTAGTTTTCAATGAATATTTTACATTGGAATAAATATTTATCAATGGTTCCATCTTATATCGATGAAAATAAAAGTGGATTAAGATTTATATTAACAGCTCATTTCGAGAGAAGTATTTCACGATGACACATTATTACTTTAACAATCCATATTTTAAGTTTCTTTACAATTTAGCATTTTATTTGTTTATTGAAAGGTGAAAAGAAAGAAACACTCTTCAGAAATATGAAATATTTGTATTTCAGCGTCAGTGCAAATTCCAAGTTTAGAAATATTTTTTTAGCCATGTAAAAATCAGAGAATTTTTTTATTTCTGAACGCATATAAGGACGCAAAAATAATTATCAAAATTTTAATATGAAAGAATTGTTTATGAAACCGTTGAAATTATAAATGGGATCAGATTTATATTGCTTTCCTTCTACGTATGATATTTTCTATTCAATAAATGAATTAACAGCTCCGATCACTTTAAAAACATGTATTCAGAGGTGAAAGTATTTCCAACAAATCAATCAAGCGATTTGAGTTTATATAAATTTTATTTTCACCTATGATTGCATCTTTACTATTTATGACATATTTTAATAACCTGTTCAAATTATCACTACTAATATTTGTTTCATGTAACTTTTTAAAGGTGAGATTAGATTTTTCTCTTCATTTTTTTCTTTAAAAGTATTGTATATGTTAAGTAAATTAATTTTATAGTTCAATCGACTCTATTGCTCAAAATGGACAAAATGAAACAAAATAAGCTCTCCGATGTAGTAAGAAGGAAAACAATTGTAAAATACCTGATATCTCACGCAAAATGTGATAATTACATCAAATGCCACAATATATTAATAAATGATTATCTGTGTTCAAATAAATATTATACTGACCAATTTTTTGATAAAAAAAAAGCTGCATAAAAATTTCCTTCTACTTTATCTGAATCAATTGTAGCAGTTCATTGTTCTTTTAATTGACGTGATTTAATTAATCTACCTGATTCTCCAATAGTCAGTAAGTTTACATGGTGGTAAACATAGCCATTGGTCATTAGATGATCAAACATTTTCTGAGTGTAGTCTATAAGATTGTTTACAACACACTAGAAGCATTACAGATATATAGTTTGATCTTTACACTACATGCTCCAAGTGACCCCTCTTTTAAGGTAAGCTAAGATTTCAGTGTACATTCAATGTTTACCCGAAGAAGTTCTCAAACAGCACTGTTACTGCCGCAGTGTCCATGAATGCAGATATGTTGTCATTCACACTCATAAATTCAACCGTAGTCATTGTTACGGTTGTAGAATATTTAGATGTCAAGAATATTTAGATGCAACATTCGAATTCTTATGGTAAAAATCAGCATTATACATCTGGAACCGTATAACAAATCGTACAATGCGATAGGAATGGTGATCACAATGAGTGCATTCCAATCGTAACCATTTACGCAATTGAAAATACTGTAAACAGGGGGAATTACAAAAAGACAAAAAAAAGGTAAAGAAAACAATGCTTAATAGGTAAAAGTACCAAAAAAACAAGGAACCTAGAAAAAAAGAGAGGAAATAACTGGCGAAGTACATTTACTGAAAAAATTATGATTGAATATATACTAATATCTTTCAGATGTACAAGTATATGTGAAATTAAAAACGGTTGTTTTTGAACGAAGTGGGAATTACATGTTTCAAAGGTACAGTTTTTTCCGCTTATAAGAATCACGTTTGTTATCACTGTTTTTGATTCTAATAGCCGAAATTTAGGTTTTTGGACAGGCACACACACACACACACACCTATATATGCATATATTAGGTAATTTACCATAAAATACTCTTTAATTTACGTTAATTATCTTTTATTAAAATTGTTTTTTTATAATTTTAAAAATACAACTTAATTTCTAGACCTATAAGTAGATACACATGATTATAGTAAGAGAAGAAAAAAATCCAATATTTGTTACAACATACCTGCTTAACAGTTTTAACATTTCAACTACAGGAAGGGAGCAAGAAAAAGTTTTCTATGGTAGTTTGACGTAATGAAGTTTTCAGGAGGCTGTTTATACCTCTTTCAATGCCAATAGTCTCAGACGAAGATTCACCATCTAGCTTACGTTTCATGGTTTGATAACGTGCTGAATCTACTAATGTCACTTTTGCCTAAGTGATAGTGGACACTTCGCCAAAGATTTATATGGTTCAGGGTCCAGGAAGCCACAACCAGGATGTGGGAGGTTGAAAAAAAAGATGGGACCCGGACGGGCAAAGATGCCCCCGGGTCAAGCTAATAGGACAGTGTTGTGCTAAAGCGTTTAAGGGGAAACTATTATGTTATGTCTAACAAAGAAAGGGATGCATTTTACGACTGTATTCCATCCCATCTTATCAGTCTTTCTTTAACAAAAAATAAAGAAAGAACTTCGGGCTTTTTGAGGGTTTAAGTGCCTTTTTTGGAAAAATGAAGGGAAAGCGAAGAGTGTAAACTGATTCTTAAAACCGGTGGATTGATTCTTCAAAGCGAAAATTTTAACATGGAAATAATACACTTGTTTTTGTTTTTGCGATATTGATTCTTAAAAACGGTTTATTCTTATAACCACTAATCACTATAAGTGATGGTTACTGTATTTTGAAGGAAATAAAACTCCGAAATCAATCTGGGAATGTAGGAGGTAAGTGTCTCAGAAATATCAAAAATAGGCCCCAATTAAGATTGACAACATAAGACTTGGAAATTTCTGTATTAACAACACAACTCATGTCTTATTATTCCCAATTTACGACACCTTTCAGTTTAGCCATTGCAACCAACTGCATTGTCAAGGAAAAAAAACAGTTATCCAAATAACTATCGACAGAGATATTATATTTTATAGAATGAAAAAATAGTTTATTGACAGCCCTCAAAGCTAACTAAGCAAACAGTTTGTAGATTTCCTAACATAAAGAGTAAAATAGAAAGAACCATCGTCCCATTATTAAGAATAATATTATTAGTCGAGAAAGTCGATAAAAGTTCTTCAAATTTTTTTCCATTCCATGTATTTATTCACAAGTTTTGGTAATTTAGATTTCTAGTTATGCAGTTAGTCGTACTTACAACAGAAATTCACTAAAAACCTTACAAATTTTAAATAGAAAACTTGGTCTGATTACTTGTGGCCTGATGAAGCGATATAAACTAAATTACTTAAACTAAAAAAATATACTTATTTGAAATTTAATGAATATTTCTAGATAGAGTATAATACTTATGTCCAAAGTATTTAGATCACAAAACTCTGTGTATTAATTTTACTGCAAATTATCATTATTTATTTTCCATAGAGAATAAGTGGTTAATCTCTACAGACAAAGATGGTAGAACTTAAACTTAGTTTTTATAAATAGCATATTTACATAGTATAAATATTACAGATATTGCATCATATATCACATAGAAAAGATAAAATGGAAATGTTAAATACCCTTGACTTTTGTAAATGCAATCAAAAATCCTATAATCTACGTGGATTTTCAACTCCAGAATTCACAAAAGAAGTATTGAATGCTTTCATGAGATTCTTAACTACAACAATTACTAATCCAAAACAAGGATATCTATTTTCTTTGAAAAGAAAAAAAACGGAAAAGAAATGAAAAAATCCAAATTGTTTTCATTACTAAGGCTTTAACAAAAGGGTTAACTAGTTCTAAATAAACTGAAAAACATTAGTAAATATTTTATTACCTACTACATTTCATGTTCTTCAATTTATTTTTGACTAGAAAAGCCTTAAAAATAAAACAACACTTAGCTATTTTTCCTTACGCGTGTTATTCAGCTCTATGAAAAAATCTAACGAAAAAATTAAACTCTGCAGTGGAAATAGAACAGCAACTTATATTTTTCTTGAGAATAAAAATATTTATGGTTACATTTTATTCGTATTGAAACAACACTGATTTTATTGATTATCGGTTTCGCCTTACTTTTCTCAAATCATTAATTTATCAGTATATTCAAGCTCTTCTCTCTTCTACTGCACTTTGAAGTAACATAGTGATTTCAGAAAATTAATTCCATGCCGTTAGCACTTGAAATCGATAAATTTTCATAATTATTATGATGCAGTACAGAGAGATAAAACACTTCACAGAACTGAGTACCAGTGAGTTTAGGAAGGATGTGTCTCATTTAAAAGTCGATTTTCATGGTCATAGCGAAAGGGATTGCAATTAACATATGTATATTCAGAAAGGAACAGTGTTAAAAGGAGGTTATCAGGGTTGTAATTAAAATGTATTTACACGTGAAGGAATATATCTCGTAATCTGTTTATAATCAAATATCCTGTAATTACTCAACAAAGAAACAGAACATGCATTACCCGTTTTCTTGAGTACAACTCAAGATGATACAACAAAATGCAGTCTAGGTTGCTGAAATCTTAAACTCCCTTTACTCGAAAAGACATATTTATTTACACACCTAACATAAAGTGGAAATTCTAACAGCAATTCTCACTTTTCAATGTCCAATGTCTCTCAACATTGCAATTAACCAATGAATTACAATTTTACTGATTTGTTGAATCCCTTGGTTTTCAAGTAGTATTGCCTACAGAATGGTTTTTAGAATCCTAGAGTATCACAAGAGATAGCGCCTTTTAATAAAATTCTGTAAATATAGATGTATATCCGAGATTCTTGGAAAACCATTGTAAGAATAATGCACCTAAAGACGTTTAGTAACTACTGAACCCGTTAAATGAATTTGTCTGTAAATATTCGAAATATCAATCAAATTTATTCATCAAATTTTAGAAATATTTTATAATTTATATTTGATAAATGCAAAAAATAAATATTTATTATTAATTCATTTAAAATTAAACTTTTTCATCATTTTTAAAATTATTAATTTTTAATTTTATTAGTTTTCAAACATAAAATATTATACCAAATATTATATTAATAATCTATATCTGTTAAAAAATAAATGAATAATATTTCGTTATTTTAATATCATAAAATTGCAGTTTTGATTAGACTTTTGCATTACAGAATATAAAGCCTCTTCTAATCATTTCGTAAAGTATGTGTGACTAAACTATAGTTATGGTTTCCGTGTATTTAGCAAAACGTTTTAAGGGTTACATGACAAAGAATGTTTGGGGACTAAAGATCCTGACTATTGTTGCTTTTTCATTCATCTCCAAGTCAGCTTTCTCAAGCAGAATCTCTTTTGTACTATTTAAGAGCAATAACGTTCTAAAATTACTACTTCCTTTCTTTATAACTGAAATGTCTCATACTCCTCAGGTAGACAAGCCCTTACTTATATTTTCATTTGGTTTCCCATGCTTGAGCGCTGTGCAAGGATTATTCTACATTTTTTTCTCAGCCCAGTGACTGAAGAGGGAAGTTCAGCAAACTAAGCGAGACAGAAGATCTTCTCTATGTGTGCTTTGAAATGATCCAAGTTGAGTATCACGTTCTCGATAAATGCAGTTTTCAGATAACACATAAATCTCGTCTATTCACCATCTAGAAAGAAAATAGTTCTTAAGCATTTATTTAAGCTGATCCCAGAATCTTAGACTACATCCAGTAACTTAAGGAGATATATTAATTAAACTAATAGTGCCTTTTTTTAACTGAAGCCTTCATATAGTTGATTATTATTATTTATTGTTAATTGGTATTTGCTACTATTTCACTCTTCAAATATTACTAAAGATATAATTTGTTTCTGTTCATTTTATGTACAAACATTATATCTACGCATTCACATGTTAAAAAAAGTAGAAGGAGAAAACCATGTGATTGCATACATATTACATAAAAATTATATATATATATATATATATATATATATATATATATATACAGGGTGTCCCAAAACGACCGCATAAACTCTGCACAGCTAGATTCCTCGTTGGGAGTACATAAAAACTGACCAAAGAAGCGTTCCTCTACGATCCATAGTTTACGAGAAAAATACGAAAAACAAAGTATGACGTCACTGCCGGTGCAAGAAAAAAACACTTTATTGGACATATCAACAACAATATTTGCATATCTTTAAAGACGATAATGTTTAAAACGTTCGCCGCGCATATCGCGTCATGCATACGCGCGCGCCATGGAATGACGTTAAGCCGCCATTGAACTCGTATTTAAAAGGCTGCATCTTGCCGGTAGTCTTCGTATGGTGTCCATGTACTCCGTTCGTGACTACTGCGACATGTACTTGATGTACGGCCGATGTAATGGAAATGCCTTACGAACTGCTAGGGAGTATGCCCGTCGATATCCGTCCCGCCGTCCTCCCTATGTCAACGTCATTCGTAGGCTGGACGTCAGACTGCGAAATACGGAATCGTCTTGCCAACAGCAAATCTTCACGATACTGGAAGACCGCGGAGCGTCCTGACGGTAGCACAGGCCGATGCAATACTGCAGCGGGTAGAAGAGACGCCCGAGGTAAGCACACGCGCATTAGCCCGTGAGATGAGTTCGAGTAAAAGTACTGTGCACAGGCTTTTACGGTCTGAGAGGCTACACCCATTTCGGTACACAACCGTGCAAGGTCTGAAACCAGATGACTTTCAGAAACACGTGGCCTTCTGTGAATGGCTGTTGCAGCAACAGAACACAGATAATGGTTTCATTGCACATATCCTGTGGACTGATGAATCATGTTTCACTCGTGATGGGGTATTCAACCATCACAACAGCCATATGTGGTCCCAGGTCAATCCGCATGCAATCCGGCCGCAGAAACATCAGGAACGTTGGTCTCTTAACGTGTGGGCCTGCATACTCGGGGATCGCCTGCTTGGACCATATCTGTTGCGTGAACGGCTCTCGGGACAGTCGTACTTGGTGTTTCTCAATGAGGTCTTAACCGAGTTCCTCGATGACATACCATTAGCGGCAATACAGGGACTTTGATTCCAGCATGATGGGGCTCCGGCGCATTTCTGTGCTCCTATACGTGGTTGGCTGGATATGGAAAACCCGGGCCGCTGGATCGGACTTGGGGGTCCGGTTCTATGGCCGCTACGTTCTCCAGATCTTACACCGTTAGATTTTTTCCTATGGGGCCATCTCAAGGAACTGGTGTATCGAGACGTAATGACAACACAAATGGACTTAGTTGCTCGTCTGCATGCTGCTCGTACTTCGGTGGACCCCGCGATGCTGCAACGTGTGATGACAGCCACTCCACGGCGTGCTCAATCCTGCCTCGACATGCACGGCGGACACTTTGTACATCTGCTTTAAATTGTGCATGCTGTTGATATGTTCAATAAAGTGTTTTTTCTTGCACTGGCAGTGACGTCATACTTTGTTTTTCGTATTTTTCTCGTAAACAATGGATCGTACAGGAACGCTTCTTTGGGCAGTTTTTATGTACTCCCAACGAGGAATCTAGCTGTGCAGAGTTTATGCGGTCGTTTTGGGACACCCTGTATATATTTAAATATACTGAACAAAAAAACCACACAGCAACAACACAAAAACCACACAAAAAAACAGATCTTTTTTAGGTGATTTTTGTTTAGTAAAATCTAGCCAATTTCATTTCTCCTTTCGTTGACGAAGAAGGATAAAAATTATCCATTTAACACGTAACAATTGCTCTGACGCAAAATTCCATAGGAAGTTATTTAGGAAACAAAGATGAAAGTCTTTCTGTTCGTCAGTTTCGGTATTTATCGCTTACGTAATTGAAACATATAGTCTGTCTTAAGTAAATCTCCACAGTGCTTAACAAAATCATATAAAATTATTTGCCTATAAGCCCGTCAGTGAATCGCAACGAACTCGTTTAACGGATTTCGATAAAATACAATCTCCTCTTTTATTTTTCTGTCAAGACAATTTTATTGCTAAGATACTCCGAGATCAAAAGCCCAAGAAAAGTGTCTATCCATCCTGTGTGCTCTATTTAATTAACCGTGTGTTCCAAATCTCATTACCAGTTTGTAACCTCCAATATATATATATATATATATATCAGATGATTAAAACTAATTTCTTTATGGAAGAGTAAATTAGGGTAAATTGTTTAAAAGAATGATATTTCGAAGGTTTAAGCGATAATTTCTTCTGATTTAAAAGATTGACAACAGGTAAACTGTAAAATATTATCACCCAAAACATATTAGAACAAATTGTGTGATCGTAAAAGTATAAATAATAAGCTTTAAATTTAGTGATCGCCAGATTCAATGGGGGCTGGGACGATTATTTGTTCGATGATTAAAGTTAAACGGCAGGAACTTTTACACGATATTTTGATTTTTTTCCTAAATTTTAGGCTATTTGTTGTGGATATGGCACACGCCCATGTTCTTCTGTAATACATGGAGGGAAGAAACATAAACGATTTTTTGTTGTTGTTTTTGTTGCTTATTTCTTAGTTAAAATACCACTGGTTCACAACAGATGCCAAGTGCAACCTTTAAGATCGTCAGTCCATCAGTTCCTAAAACTTTAACGGACAATATGGTGGAGTACAAGACCCTTTGTTTGAATTAAACTGAATGAATTCACCAAGAAACAACTTTGGGAATATTGTACAACAACAGATTCTCGTTTGAATGGGAGCAAATAAATTTCCATCCCTCATGAAGCCTGAACGCTCTATATAACGGAAGATTTTTGTTGTAAATTATTATCAAATCAATAAAATTAATTTCTGCTAAATGTTTTGTAGGATTATTTTACTCTCCCTTTATCAAATCTGCATAACATAAGTAAGATAAAAAAAGGGTCAGGTTTCCTTAAATATTATCTAGCTTAATACGAGATTTAGAGATTTGAAACTAAATAAATTTTAAAGTGATAACAAATTCCAATTCTTTTGAATACTTTACGTTATAGTAAATGGATTCCAACACTGATTACCCATGAAAATTTATGTACTGTTGTTGCTCTTAACTTTGTATTCCCATGTAATTTTTTTGTTGCATTCTACCTGCTGCATTCTTTCTTTATATTTAACTATCTGAAAAACCACACTTCGCCGTCAATGTATGCAATTAATGTCAAAACAAAAACAAAAAAATATATTTTTAATATATACTAATATCAATGTATGCAACTGATGTAAAAAAACAAAAAAAAAATATATTTATAAAAAAATAGCAAGGGATATTTTTATAGACAAAATAATGCAGAAGAAAATATTCAAATTAAATCTAATAGAACATACTAAAGAGTATCAGAATAATAACGAATATAATAATAAAGAACACACTAAAGAATATAATTAATGTTGTACAGTTTGAGGAACTTATCTTTTACTGTAATTTAATATTTTTTTGGATAATGCCCAATCGTCTGCCGCATTAGCAAGAAATTTTTTTTTTGTCTATTTCGTTGTCATGCACGGGACGATTGTCGCAGTGTGGGCGACAGTTTTCGAAAATTCAGCAGATGCAAGATAGGCACAAAGTAATGTGAGGAGAATATATTCAGGAACCAGCTAATAAATGGTGTCCAGCTGGATTTAACGATCTGCGTAGGCGAAAGGGGAGACGAGAGATGACAAGCTGATTGGAGGAAATATTATTATAAAAAAGATATGTGTAGCCTATAATGTAGGTCCATGATTACCCATTGGTCAGGAGGTGGCCACCAATGGAAGCCCAGAGTGAAGAGTTCGAATTAAGTTGAGGATAGAGATTTCTGTGCAGAGTAGAGGAGATTGATTTGAGAAACCGAGAGGGGCAGGCATAATTAAGAAAAGCTGAAAGGGCCGCAGTTCATTTCGCATGGCGGGTATGTAAGCCCCAAGCGTTAGTCAGTGAGATAGCGATGCAAAGTTGCATAAGGGCTGAACCTAGCATAGAGAGGCAGTCGAACACGCAGTCTACCTAAGATATATAATTGGAGCTCGACAGATGACTATTGGAGAAATAGATGCAAGCCCCCTGTGCCAGTGAATGAAATGCTTGCCAGTTGAAGTGCCACTTAACCGAGACTCCCGCACCGACCCGAACCAGATGCTCCCGTCTGCCGACCCAAGGAGCGGACCCGTCATGACGACCAGCCCTTAGCCCTAGAAGGTGGTACCCATCCAGTTCAACGCAGAAGTGGAGTCCCATCCATGCCGAACCCCTTCATCGATTGTGCGCCAGCCCTTATGTTTGCGGAGTCCGATAGACAGTTATGCAATAGAAGATCGGCGCAAGCCACCCCTCACCGCTGATGACAATAAGAGAACCCATTGTGGAGAAAAGAAACCCCCTTCCCATATGTGCGAGCGATAAAGGTGCAAAAACGGTATGAGATTTTGTAAACTTGGTAATTCTGTGTCGATGCTCACTGAGTTTATGATAAATTAGGTGATGACGTAGGGTAATGTTAGGAGAAGCCAATGTTAATATTACATATATTGCCATAGATATATTTTACGTAAGGATTGTCGAGTAGTAAATTAGTGATATTAATATTATTAAGCACCAGGAATATATTATGGAATGTATAAATGTATGTAATTCATTATTATGTGTAAGAAATTGATTTGTAATGGTACATTTGAGTAATCACTCGTTATCATGTCAACGCAAGGTACTAACCATACCAATTATCAAAATTATACAGTTACAACGATAAATTAATTTAATGTACCAGAAATAGAAATCACTTGATCAACATTTAATAAATTAAATTCTAAAAATTAATCTTTAAAAATTCACCAAAAATTAGAAAATGGAGGTAAAGATTCAAAAATGATTTCATTTTCAAAGAATTTTTATGATCTTTCTCGCGATATAAATTTTATAACCCTCAAATTATTATTTTAAATGCAAACTTAAAAAAAGTTACTAAAACAGCTTAAAAATTTAATTTAAAAAATTCTAAGAAGAATTTTTCTAAAATCTTTCTCATTGCACTCCTACACTAAGAAGAATCGCCATGCCAAATTTCAGCCCTTTATGTCCAGCGGTTTGGTTTGTGTGTTGTATGTCAGTCAGTCACTCAGACAATCAGTCAGTGAGTCAGTCAGTCTGTCAGTTACGGAACTGTTATATATATATATATAGATGACAAGAAATTTATTTTATTTTTTTTCAACAGTTATGAGCCTCTGTATAACATTATCTATCCATTCATTAACACATTTAAATATTATTTTTTATATCCATTTCTGTAAGACAGTATGTAAATTATGTAAGGAAATCCATGTGACATAAAAAATAGATGACACGGAAATCTACAATCTATATTGAATATACGCTTTCTTTTCAGACTTCAAAGATTTGTTGATTTTTTAGAGAAAAATGTATAAAAAGTTATGCCTTACATTCTATACACGCATGCTGAGTTATCTTCATGATCCATTTATAAGTAGTCTTTTTTAAATTGAATCTGTCTGGAGCACGATTGCTGTTTTATAAAATCCATAGCAATAAGTAGAAGAAATGAGCTAATGGATTTCAAGTAAAGGCTTTACATATGTATATTATTTTGTTCATGTAGTATTTACTGATGATCTTCTAGGAATGAAATAACCAAGAAATTTACCCGACTGACGCTGCTTGTTAGATCAGGTGTACTTCAAACAAGCGAATGAGAATTATTACAGGTTATCATCAAATCCTTATTTGAAAATTGCATTAAATTGCTCATGCATCTACTTTTTACTCAAAGTTAAGAAGGCGTTTAATTCAAAATAAATTAAAATTAGTACATGTCCCTAATTTATAGATAAGTAAGGTGTGTCATATTAATTAGTTATAGCTTAACAGTAAAATGATTCAGGATCGAGATTGCATGGTTATTTTGTCACTGAAACTAATGGTTTTTAAAATAATTTTTAGCTTCCTTTTTATATGAACTTCATATGTAATATAGAATTCAAATGAGTATTAGTAACTGTACGAAATTGTTCAATCAGTTTCACTAATCCAATTCTTCAAAGGCATTGTTTCGCAAATAACAACAATATTTTGTCATTTTACCTATTACTAATTACAACAATCTCTCGATGTGTACTCTGAAAGGACGTTTTTCTCTATGCACAGATTTGTTCATCGACAGATTTTAAGTTCTATTTAGAAATTTTACATTAAATTATGATGATAAAATTTTCGTCACTAATTTTAAATAAGATATTAAACAGAAATGTTTCTTCTTATATCTTCTATCCAGAGTATAAATTGATTTTTAATTATTTTCCAGAATATCAACTATGTTAAAATATATACTACATATTATATAAAAATAAATTACCGTTTTTGATCAAATATTTAAGTAAATTTTAAAGTATCTAGACTTGAGATTGTGCCCACGAAAGGAAACTACCATAATCTTTCTATGAGGATCAAATTTGTTTAAATGGTTTTGCAAAATCTGAGCGTCTGATTCGCACTGGTGTTTTCAGATGTTGAAAATAAAATATTATGGTGACACAGCAGGATCACAAACTGAAATCAACTCTTTCTTTTAATCTTTAGAATCATACTATTCATATAATTGAAGACGAGTTTAAAGAACTTGCTCGTAGACTGAAACTTCTCAAAATACATCCAAAATGCAAGGGTAAACGAAAACACATTTTACGACGACCCCTTAAGTAGTAAGAAGTCCTATATAAAGAATTGCCTCTAAACAAGAGCAATTTATTTGGTAGTGCATAAACTTTCACAATTACACCATGTGCACAACAAGACCGAGGAGGCCTGATACACTACAGGGTTTAATGAAGCAGGCACCCTCGTGGTGCACCCTGGTTCATGCAAAATCTGCTACAGCTTTTGACCTACCACGACTGTCTCCGGGCGCATCTTTGCCGCATAGATATGTCCCGATTGCATCTTGTACCTTTCGGGTCAACCTATGATTGCATTACATCTTGACGTGTGCATTGCACTTTGAAATGTTAAGATCCCTGTTTTTGAAATAGTGGAGAGCCCGTGGCCTAATGGCCTTTTGGCCAAATGACCGATGTAAAATAAACAGTATGTACAGTAAAATTACATAAAATAAATTCCTCGTTGATAAGTTACTTTTATAATTTATATTAGGTTGCAATATAGTCTTCATATTTCAAAAAAATTTCAAATCAATTATTATCCCGAGGAGCTAATTGTTTCTACAAGGAGATCGCTAACATGGCAAAAATGACTGGATCCCTCTCATATAAGAAGACTGGAGAGTCAAAACCGCTTGCAGGGATATAATGTAGCAGCAAATTTGTTAGCATGGTAACTCTGCTAAAACCTTTGTTTAAATTACGTTTTACAGGTAAACTGATTTCCGATTTGTAGTTCTATGGTTTGTGCGGGATCAAAATGGAAATTAAATTACTTTGACTGCCAAATATCTCATAAAATTTCTGATGTATTAAAAATATATATGACATTGTATGAAAACTCTTTTATTACTTAGTTAAAAGCATATATCTAACTTCTGGTAAAGAATTATATAACGGGTTTCATTCAAGATTGACAAGACTATTTCATTTATCTCTGCTAAGTCTCCTTTATTGGGAAATCAAAACAAGAAGCAATGGTGCCATCTGCCACATTTCATCTATGGACACTTAATTAAGTTTCTCTTTCAAATCTTGCAACTGGTCTGAACATTCTTTCTAAAATGACGAAAACAAATTCTTACGAGAGAAAATCTTACTTAATTAATACGAGGTTATATAAATATTACTCACCAAGAAAACTCTTTTGACGCATGAAATATATTTTCCTTTGTGAGCGGTGTGTTCTACATATTCATATATCTCCGGGTATTTGGGATGTAAGAATGAGTGTTAAAGTTTACCTGGAATAATAGACACATTTCAAGTTTTATAAAATACCCAATAATGCATTTATAACAATTTCCATATGTCTCCATGTATACATTTTTCAAATGTTTTCATTATTTTAGGGCTTTTAATACATTTAGATATGATATTAGAACTGATTAATGACTCATTTCTCCGAAAGTAAAACATAATTTAACCATAAAATATTTGTTATTCCTTTGAAGAGAATTATTGGAATATAATCGCGAATTTCGTTCTAATGAAATTATATTATGTAAAATATAATTTAACTTGTTTTTAGATGTTTTGAAACAATTTAAAGGAATAAATCTTCTTTTTCTGTTGTTTATCCCCAAAAATTTTTTATACGAATAAATATTACAAACTCAAATATTTATTTAATAAAAGAGACAAACTAGTGGCTCATAGTTATAAAAATAGTTATTTCTAAAATCCAAAAAAAAAATAAATGTAAATGTTTGGTTCAAATCAATTGTGTTGCTACACTTTACAATTTACAGGTGACTGGGGAGGGTTCTTTGTCATAAGGCTCAACTGTGTGACCTTGGCTCTATACATCTCGAATGTTATCTAAAATGGTAAAATTTAAAACTTGCTTGTTCAATATTCTAAAAAAAACAAGCAGTCATAAAAAATTAGCTACATATATTCGATTATTTAAAAAAATATTACCAAACCATATAATCTGTATGTTTCCATTGTACAATCATAATGAAAATAATTTTTTGAGGATCACAATAAGGGTAACATTTACATTACGTCATTATCAAATGCCAGCACTTACGGAATCTGACGACCACAAAGTTCTACTCTCTTCACTTATTTAACTATACTTCTAGGGTTCAATGATTTTCGCAGAATATCTCGCAATAAAAAGGGAACGTTATAAAAACTCCCTTAACACAAAATAATTGATTTCAACGACAAAGAAATATTGCCAAATGTTTATTTAAGTACGAAGGGGTATCAACAGATTTTTTTACCATGACAGTGAAAGTGTCAGTCTAGAAACAAAGATGCGTTTTCTTTTAGGTCTCCTTTACATAGTCACCCTGTAAAGTGAAATACTGTTCCCACAAATGCAGTATGTTCTGCAGGTCTTAATGTAGTAACAATCATTTCAACCTGAAAACTATCCTTCCACAGTAAAAGTGACTTCAGCATCCGAAGAGAAATGCTTTCCACGAAGTTATTTGGTTCTGAGAGCCAGGGAAATGTCTGAATGTTCCAGGTCTCGTGAATACGGTGGTTGTGGCAACACGGTCTAAACCACACTCCATCGCAAGTTCAAGTGTATCACTTGCTTTGTTAGCAAGAGCATTGTCATATAAGAGAAACTCCCCTTTCGATGTTTTGCCATGTCTTTTTTTGCTTCTGTGACTCGCGTAGTTGTAGCAACAGACTCTTTTAATACTCCTTTGTTTCCTATCCCCATAGGTTAGGAAATTAGTCAGACAAATGCATGTGTAGTCCAAAAATACTGGGAGGATCACCTTCTTGGATAACTTTTAGACCCTTATAAGTTTAAAGGGGGGGGGGGACTGGAAGAATGCTTCCGTATTTATCTCAGGATCATAGTGATAGACTGAAAACAGCCATAGTTACTAATGTTCCGAAAAAGTATTCTTTGTCTGATTCATTCATAGCCAACATGTTGCTCGCCTACGCCTGTCTTTGTTCCTCTTTAAAAGTAGACAGCATGCTAGGAACCTATCGGATCTTAAAATTTGGCAGGTGCAAATGATCATGGAGTAAGGAAGGACCCCATCCACAACATATGTTACCAGCAATAATTATGCAGTTGATGGCAACTTTTTTATCCGACAGCACCAGTTTTCTCATTTTCCCAACCATGTCACCATCAATGGTTTTAAAGGAGCTGTCTTCCCTTTGTCATCCTCAACATTTGTTCCTTCGCTTATGAAATGTTTTTTGCAGCTTTTCACTGTGCTATAGGATTGTTTTTTTCACTATAAACAGCTTCATTTATCCTGGGAATGCAGTGACTTGATCATACTCGTGTACTCGATTCTTAACGGGATGTTACTTCAAGCCGTTTCTATCTTTATATCATGAAACATACCTGAAAATATAAATAAATTTATAAATTATATATAAAGAAAGATGCTATAATGCATAGAAAGTATTATAATTCAAGACTGTCTTTTTCATAGACATGGCAAAGTTTTACTGGTTCCCTTATATATATATATATATATATATATTCCTTAAATAGATATTTATATTTAAAAAAAGCACCCTTTGTGAAGTTAGTAGTTAAAATCTATAGAAAAAAAAAGACAAGGAAAAGAGCTAAGTCTTCTTAGGAATATAATTTAGCTGACAATATAGCAGAAATGAGAGTACATTGTAAACACTTACACATATCCATATATGGATAAAAATATATACTCTACAATGACTGAATAAATAAATAAAAAAGTTCTATTTCATATTTGAGACCTGTGATTAGTAAACTTACACGAAAATTTTAATAATTAAAATCCACTCATTATAAAGGTGCACGTTTTATGGTAATTCAGTGTTTGCGAAGTGGCATTAATTATATAATGAGCATAGACATGACTTTCTTCCATAATTGATAACTGGCTTTATATGCCTCAACCATCTAAATCGTCTGAATCTATTAAGTGCATTCATCTTATATTCTTTCACCTTTAGCATGTGTACCAATTACAAGGTTTCGCAAATTTTCACATAATATTTTGAATTTTGAAAATACTTTAGAAATATTACATACCACTGACTCCAGGAATACGTGTAATTAAGATCAATTATATATATATATATATATATATATATATATATATAGTTAATAATTAAATATACATCTGTTGTATTAAACCAGTGATTGCAAAGTAACATGAGTCGTGAATTTAACATACACTCGGCTTTCAATCTGTAATGTTTTCTGGTCTCACAGGTTTCCACCATCTAAATCGACTGGGTCTGTTATCTATCTCATTATGCATATTAGGTAGGCATAGTTTGCATATTGATCAGTGTGTTCTGTGAAATATTCTGCCACCATTTTATATTTCGAAAGCATGCATGTAGCATTTCAAAACAATGGGATGTAAGTATATGTAATTGCATTTGATCCGAGTTCCATCGTTAACAGTATACATTTATTATGTGTAGCAACATTTATTAAAAATCTTATGAACTTTAGAGGAAATTTTTAAACAATGATGATTGGCACTTACAATATTGTTAGATGTTTTCTCGCAGTGATTGATTATTAGCTCTCTTTAATAAATTAATTAAGGCTACATTTAATAAGATATTAAAAGTTTAGAGTATTAAAATATTACGTTTTTTAAGAAAAACAATACTTTTTTTAACAATTAAATCTGCTCTCACCTGTTCTGAGTTGTGAACGAAAGTATTTAGATTCTTCTTAAAAAGAATGCATACGTAAATGCTATTACTGTGACATTCAAACAGAAATATGTTCTATCCCTCAAGCATGTAATAGTGAATGCGAAATATATTGCTTAATGTATTACTATTTAATAAATATGAACAAAATACATATGAATGAAATAAAAATATTTTACGGTTTACAAAATTCATCAAGAGCGACAATTTTCTTTAAAGCGCTACTATCATTTCATTTTACTGTAAATAATTATAAATATATTGCCCTTAACTGAAGTCAAATCCTTAAAAGTAAGTAATCACGAAGCAAAATTATTATTTAAAGGTATGAGAAAAATCATTGTTCAAAATTATTGGACCACGATTGTAGGTATTAATCGATAGTTAAATATATATCACCAGTGCCATTTTCCCCTCGAAGATATTAATGTAATTACCAAGTGTATCAGATAATATTTTCAAATTTAATCAGTTTCGAAACATTATACATCCTTTACAATATTATAAGACTTTTCTTTTGCCATTAGATATTTATGCAAAATTATGTTTACGAGTTTTCTTTATTTTTTTAAATTTTCTTATTTACATTTAATTTTAAAGATTTAACCAATACCTTTACACTTCATACAGATATGTGTTTGATTTATGTTATTGCATTATGGCGGCCCCGAGGCAGACTAGAGGTAGCGCGTTGAGTTTTTGACCGGGGTGCTCGGTGCGAATCCCGACGAACTCTATTAAATACCTTCGTGTCTAGGCCGTATATGGGTTCTTAAATCCGTAGACTAGGATGTTCTTCTGTGAGATCATTGGGTGGGAGAAGATACGTGCTTTCCAGATGTTGTCCGTCAAAATTGACGTAGCAACAAAGGGGATAGTGTTGTGTTCACGTACACAGTGTTCCCATATAAATATGAAACGGTTCTCTTGTATTAAGTACGAATGTCTTCACCTATCAGGGCCCAGCATAGTCAACCAGCATGTTGCTGCATTATCAAACCTTTGAAGATTCTGCTTTATTTTCCAGTCATTGGTCAAAATAGTTTGATAAATTTCGCAAATTACAGTTCCATTTAAGCTATTGTTTCTCGTTTATTTCGTTTATAATACCTACCTACATTTCTATAGAAAGCTATACTTCGGATAAGCCAATATTTCAATTTCTTCAAATTAGTATCAAGTATCTAACTTGGAGACATTTGGTGTCCCAATACATAAGTCTTTATTTTAAGTCTCGTTTTGCAGTAAATAATTTTCTTTATTATTAATATATATCTAAGAGGGTAAAAAAGTCCCAAATATCTCTTATTTTACAATAAATTTATTTTTAATCTCACATAAAAATATAAATTTTTTATGATCCTTACATCAGATTAAAATAAATGCAGCGCTTAATCCTACGACGGTAATCAGAGTAATGAGCCTTTTTAAATTAAATATTTCCTTTTGCCTAATTAATTTTTTTAATTAATAATTCTTTAATATCCTTGGGATAAATTGCGACAAACGTTTTGATTAAGTATTCTTTTTTTTCAATAAAATTCTAACGTTAGATTTTTCTGAGTATGATAATTTAACCGTAATTTCTCCGACTAATATTTTACATAAATGCATTAAATATGTAATTTTCATATTTCAACAAGTATGTACCCTCTCTAAATTTCTGAGTCGTATATGTTCATTTCATTATTCTAGCAATTAAAAATTATCCGAACTTCATTATAGATTTCTCTCATACTTAACTATGACAAGATCTTTACAACGTAGAAAATTATGTCAAGTAGCCTTATATATAAGTAGTTCCTTTATATAATGATATATATTATTAAACAATAGATTTTTATCGAAAGTTTTAAAGTTTGTACTAAAAATGACCCAAATATAATCTCATTAGTTGTACAGCCATAACCACATTAGGTGACTATATATATATATATATATATATATATATATATATATATGTATGTGTATATATATATATATATATATATATATATGTATGTGTATATATATATGTATGTGTATGTGTATATATATATGTGTATATATATATATATATATATATATATATATATATATATATATATATATATATATATATATATATATATACACATATATATATATATATATATATATATATATATATATATATATATACATATATATATATATATATATATACATATACATATATATATATATATATATATATATATATATATATACTATATATATATATATATATATATATATATATATATATATATATATATATATATATATATATATATATATATATATATATATATATATATATTGTGATATCTTCAGACTCTTAGCAGAAAAACATAGAGTCAGTCTACTACATAAATTACACTTTTTATTAAAAATTAATTTGATGAATTTTTACTCATTTATTTACAGGTTAGTTGATTTACCTCTAAACGTAGAGGGAACTGGCCTTCTTAATTGCCCAATTTCGTTAACAAATATCAGCTATTACAGTCACGAACTGAAAGCTATAAGGGTCGGTACACAGTCTCTAGAGTAACTACGGAATGGAGTATCGTTTTCGGCGAAAAGCCTCTAGAGCATATAGCCCTGAAATAGATATAACTGTGGGATGGAGTCGGTCGCTCAAAGGACCTCTGAGACGAAAGGTGCTCTCTTGATGAGAGTCTCGACCAAGTCTGTTAAAAAAACTGGATTTTTTTCCCGGCTCCGGAACTCTCGCTCCCAGTCACATGATTGGAATTTTCTATATTGGACGGCCAAATATGTGACGTCATTTTCGTTGGTTATGATTCGCTTGATGGCGGCGCCACGTTGCCCACTCTTATAATCAGCTAATCAGAAAATCATTAGTTCATGTCTAATAAAGCATTAGTTCACGTCCACCCTACCGGCGGCAGATAGATGCGACGCTTTCTCTGCTTGCAGACTTCTGGGCTCCGATCAATATAGAATTTCCGTAGCTCACCTATTGGGGGATATCCATGTTGTCTGGATGATTTAATCGGAAGGTCGTAACGAATCTTTACAATATATATATATATATTCATTTCGAACGCGGCGGCACTTGTCGCTAGAAATTCTCCTATATGAACACCGCGAAACTGTTGGCCATTCATTTAATGTACATCGTAAATGTGGCCAGAACTAGCCCTTACAAGCCGATCCCGTAATTTAGAACCGAGTAAAGGGACGAGAACGGTACTCTTGACCCCGCATCTCCAGAGAGATTTGTCAGGGACGGGCATCGAACCAATGACGTACAGATCATTGTTCCGTTGCTCTTACCAACTGGGCCACCACGCCTTTGAATCTGTGTATAATATACATAAAAGAAAGCAGTGAGGAGTCATTGTCATTAGACATTTCTCATCTGTTATTCACCGCGAAGTCTTGCTGGCAACTTTATTATAGGAGCACCATTTAGGTGGTTCGCAATTACTCCCTATGAAAGGGACAGCACGGTAGCGAAGAAGCCTTATTTGGAATTTGAACCCGAGCTCTCAGTGTAGAAGCTTACGAGCTAACGACTAAGCCAGGTGGGCGGCATTCAGCACACATTATCATTCCTACTAATATAAATGTTATTTTGCATGCACAGTTGCATTTTAAACAAACTTTGATATTAATTTCCTGATTTTTTTATGCTGTAATCACCAATAATTTTACTAAAAATTCTTGAAAACTTATAGTTTATTCCCGTGCACATAGTGCAAAGAATTGTGCAACTGAATTTATTGTCTGATGTCGATATTTCAGAAAGCATTAAATACAACCTGCAAAAAATTATACAGTTAAACAAAACCTCTTCTTGTGTTGACTTAAATACATACATTACCAGCATTATTACCCCTTAACTTTCGTCATGCATTACAACCTGCATATTGCACTGTCATGAATATGAAGTACTGTTGAATTGTATTTGTCGTTTCCGATTTCGGCAATTTGTGATATTGGCAAATCATTATATATGTTACCCAAACGTGGGCATGTTACGATTTCCATTATCGATTAGTGAGGTTGGGCTAGCTGATACTGGTTGCGGATGTATTACATAGATATTGTGATTGGACTGTTTATAGAAATTGAGAATTTTCTTTTAATTTTATAATATATTTTCTCAAATATGGCAGGTTTTTTGAAAATCAGCACTAGTCACTTCATTCAATTTTTTTTGTTAATTTTGAGGAATAATGTAGATTTTCGATGCAATATTTGGAGAAAAGTTGTTGCATAGTTTTTAAACTTACTGTTTATAATTAAGGTTTCATTGATGTTTTTACTCGATTAAATTGTGGCTAATATGTCGGCTTGTAGTGAACTGTGACCTGTGGCTAATGTTTGTAGTTTTACTAGAACTTTAATAAAAACTCGAAATAAATGTATTTGATAATAACTCTATATATATATACACATACAGATATATAGATATACATATAGACATACATATAGATATACATATATATCCACAACCACTCACACACACACACATATATTCTCCAATGAGGAAGACGGTTACTTGGACATTATCCTTACCGTCATATGACACCGCGGTTTTGCTGGCCACTTTACTGGGAGCACCGTATAGGTGGACCAGCATTACCCCCCTATGGACCGGTCCCGTAAATTTGAACCGAGTCAAGTGACGAGACCGGAACACTTGACCCCGTATCCCCAGAGGTAAATTTGAGAACTTGGAGGACATTGCAGCCGTGCCTATTTGATGTACCCCAGCCACCATTAGTGAACATGGCGGCAGATTTTTTCAGCGATCGGCCTCGAATCCGAAATTCTCAGATCACTTGTTCGACGCCTTTGCCAACCGGGCCACCGCTCCACACACACACACACACTCATATATATATATATATATATATATATATATATATATATAGGCATACTTTTCTCTTCTCTAATAAGTACGTTAAATATATTATCCTGAATAGATTCCTTTACTATATCAAAGGAAATAATAATAAAAAAAATCGTTCCTTCAGTAACAAGTTTTGCTTATGTTTGTGGAAGATCCCGAAAAATAACAAAAAAACATCTATCCACCAAGGATTGACCTCCTAATTATTCTCTTCATTCTTCTTGTCCAAGTAATCTTTACTTTGCCCAACCTATGCATTTATTTATTAGTGTGCTCTATTAAATCAAATAGATTTCGAATGAACATTTAACTACTTAAATTACCGTCTTTAAGTTCTTCTGTTTGTGAATAAATACGAAGGTAATGTTTTTTATACATAGTTGTAAAATTAACAGTTGACCATTTTATCCGATAGCATCAGTTTCCAATACTTGTAAGGTAATTAAAATGTCATTAAATGGTTTCCAATACATTGCAGAAAAAAATTATTGGATCTTTTACTGTGATTTTTTCTTCCATCTCTCTCATAACTTTCATTCTTGAGAGTGAAAGGGATTTCGGTACTCAAATGTAATTTAATTAAACCCCCCTAAAAATGAACAAATTTATTTGTATTTCCTTTCCGATTGTCAGATATTCATCTGACAGACGCAATGGAGAGATAATCCTAAAATCTTAAATTTATTATAAAATCATAAAAAAAGTTATCAAAAAATCATTAAATACAATTAAATAATTATAAAAAATAATAAACTCCTTCTATAATTTTTATCTCATATGGTTGTATGGAATATAAATATATAAATATTTATAGAAACACGCACTATCTTACTCTCTCTCAGTATATATATATATATATATATATATATATATATATATATATATATATATATATATATATATATATATATATATGCGTGTGTTATGACAAAGATGTACTTCTCATACCGTAACATAAGTAAAGAAGTCATTCCATAACTTTTTTTTTAATGCGGAGGCACTTGTCGTGAAGACATTCGCCTATAATTCACCGCAGTTTTGCTGGCCACTTTATTATGGGGGCGCCATATAGGCGGACCAACTCATTCCATAACTTAATTTGTCCAATAAATTATTGATTTTACTAAACCTTTTTAAAGATTTCGTAATTTTGAGATTTCCCCTCAGCCGTACTTTAAGCTAAAATTGAAAATAGACAGCACAGCACTTTTAAGAGCACAGAACATTTCCTTATAAGAAATGCAATACTTTTGTTAACTAGTGAGAATTATAATCATCGGGATGCTTCATTTCGATAATTTAAGTTATGGAGTAGGAATACGACATCGATGTCGATGTTTTAATAAGATCATCGATGTTCTAAACATCGGTTTATTGAAGACGATTTTTTTTTCAAACATCGATGTTTTGTGCTCGATGTTTTACTTTGTCTTGATGATTTTTTTATAAAAAAAGTACCATAGTAAAAAAAATAACCATGTAGCATAATTTTCACACTCAGTAAATTTAAGTCTGAATTCTGAAAAGAACGATGCACTAGCAATGAGAAAACTGGCAATAAAAAACCAATATACCATGTAACCGTTTATTGTTAAGTGTTGGTATTGTTAGTACTTTTCTTTGATATGATAACGAGTGATTACTCATATGTACATACACAAATCAATTTATTACACATAATAATGAATTACATACACTCATGCATTTCATAATATATACCTGGTGCTTAATAATACCAACATTACTAATTTACTACTCGATAATTCTTAAGTAATATATATCTGTTTTATATGTGTTTTAACTATGTTTTATATATTTTGTGTTTTAATGTTTTATGTTTCTTAACTGTGTCTGTATCTTGTAACTCTACTATATAAGCTGTCCTCTAACTGTAATAGTGGCTCTCTGTTAATAAAAGCACTTGTATAAAACATGGCGTAGGCGAGTTCGAACTAAAATACCTTTAAATAGACAGCTACTAATTCCAGAAATTCAGGTTAACACAAGGGAAAAAATTTTAAACAAGCAAAATTTATCTAAATCGTGTTATGATAAAACGTCAAAGCCGTTCTCAGATCTACCTCTCAATCAAAATGTGTTAATTCGCACTGGTAATTCTTGGGAACGAGGAAAAGTTATAAAAAAAGTTACTAGTCCTAGAAGTTATTGCGTAAAAAATTAGTTTAATCGTATGAAAAGAAGAAATAGAGTAGATCTGAAACCTTCGTATAACGCACCTAATTTTAGAAATAGTGAAGAAATTAGTGATTCTACTATTGGTTGTACAAATGAAAATGTTAATTTTAGGAATTGTAATTTTGAATCGCAAACAACCGAGGAAAATAATATGAACTTTCAACCATATATAACCAGGTCTGGACGAGTAAGTAAACCTCCCTTGAGGTATGGGTACATGTAAACACGTGTTTTATTTTGTGTGAAAACACTTCTTTGAAAAGGGGGACATGTATATGTCTTTTAACTATGTTTTATATATTTTATGTGTTTTAACTGTTAACTGTTGCATGTTTCTTAACTGTGTCTGTATCTTGTAACTCTACTATATAAGCTGTCCTGTAACTGTAATAGTGGCTCTCTGTTAATAAAAGCACTTGTATAAAATAATATCTATGGCAACTTGTGTAATATTAACTGCGGATTCTCCTACGCGATCACCCTATTTATCATTACTCAGTGAGCATTGACACGGAATTACCAAGTATACAAAATCCCATATCTGTTGCACCTTTATCACTCGCGCAGCTAGGAAGGCGCTTTCTGTACTCCACAATGGGTTCTCCTGTTGTCAACAGCGTAGAGGGGTGACTTGCGCTTATCTTCTATGGCACAACTGGCTACCGGACTCTGCAACCTTGAGGGCTGATACAAATTCGACAAAGGGGTTCGGCATGGATGAGACTCTACTTCTGCGCTGAACTGGACGGGGAACTCCTTCTAGGGCGAAGGGCTGGTCGCCGTGTCGGGTCATATCCTTGGGTCGGGAGGCGGGCGCACCTGGTTCGGGTCGGCGCGGGAGTCTTTCGGTTAAGTGGTACTTGAACTGGCAGGCATTTCATTCACTGTAGCAGGGGGCTTGCATCTACTTCTCCACTAGTCATCTGTCGAGCTCCAATTATATATCTTAGGTAGACTGCATGTACGACTGCCTCTCTATGCTAGGTTCAGTCCGTATGCAACTTAGCATCACTATCTCCCTGACTAACGCTTGGGGCTTCCATACCCGGCATGCGAAATGAACTGCGGCCCTTTCAGCTTTTCTAAATTCTTCCTGCGCCTCTCAATTTCTCAAATCAATCTGCTCTGCTCTGCTCTAAATATCTTATCCTCAACTTAATTTCAATTCTTCACTCTGGGCTTCCATTCGTGGCCACCTCCTGACCAATAGGTCAACCTGGACCTCCATTATTGGCTACACATATATTTTTGTAATAATACTTACTCCAATCTAAATTGAAGGGGGGTCAGCCCCTGTACCTTTCTGGGGAACCCTCACACTCCGAAATTCTTACGCTACTCTCCGACCTCCTGCTGTCGTCCTTATTAAATCAACATCATAAATTGCTATATCTCCCCTTTTTATCTGCAACTTCGGACCCTTTGTTTCCAATTTTCCCCTGATTGGTTCATTAACTCCACCTGGTCCCCCTTTCTTGCTCGTATTTCCCTTTCAACTTGGCATGTCTAGTCTCCCCTTTCACCAACGCAGATCGTTAAATCCAGCTGGACACCGTTTATTAGCTGGTTGCCGAATATATTCTCCTCACATTACTTTGTGCCTATCTTGCATCTGTTCTATTTGCGAAAACTGTCGCCCACACTGCGATAAACCAATCAGAGCACTTGGAATGTTCTCGACACTCCGGGACCTTCAATGGGGTTTTATTTTATAAACTGTGTAAACACGAGAGACGCCGCCATTTAAGTCTTTCTTTTGTTCTGGTTTTATGTAAGTTAATGTTAATATTAGTAGTAAGATGCCTCCCCAAAGTACCGAGTGGAAATATTTATCGAAAACCTCTGACAAATTGAAGAAATTCAATATTTGCCTTATGTCTCTGAAAACTTCTGGCAATACCACGAATTTGTTAGGACATTCGAAGGCAAAACTTCGCGATACTTACATCGAGTATTTTGAGTCATCAATGAAGCCTAAGGCAAAAAGTAAACCACCTAATCCATATGCTTCTGCCCCAGCCATTCCGTGCAATTTTGTGACTGAAACGGAACATAGAGAAAAAGCCGTAAAATCGTATTCCACTATTCTAGGTTCCATCAAAAAACTTTGAAAGACAGTTTCAAAAATGAAATATTTTTACTGAGGGTGGAGATATGCACAGCAAAGTTTCTCAAACTATTCTTTATATGTTTTGTAGAGATTCTCAGACGATTTCAATAATTAAAGACGATAGTTTTAAACACTTGTTCCAACTAACTGTGGCTTTAGATACTGCTCCATCACGAAGAACAATAGATTCAATGATATATCAGAAGTACGAAACAATGTCATTTATGTTAAAAGAGCGATTGAGCAATGTCTCAAATGTGTGTCTCAAACAGATATTTGGAAGAAAATTTACTGGACAAGAAGATTTCTTCCAGACGAGAAGATAACTGGAGTGTAAGAAAGAGGACGAAGCTGTTGAAGAAACTTGATACAGGAAGTTTGGTGCCCGAACTTGCAGTTTACTTGAAGTCTCCTGTTTTTAAAGTAAAAGACAACTCAAATTTTACTCTCATAATTAAAATTATAAGAATTCTACATTTACTCCAGTCAACGAATGCTCAAAAGAGGGGTCTAGGTGAAAAGTCATAGGCTGGAAGAACTGACTTCAGAACTTTGTTTGGACTAGTTAGGAGGTAAACATACTAAAAGTCCCCTGTTCTAAGGTGAGCAACGGGGGTGGGGCTAAGAAGTTCCCGTTTTTGGTTTTTCGCTGATAACTCGAAACCGATTGATCCTAAAAAATCGTCTTGTAAAATAATAAAGCTGATAAAATTTCCTATAAATCGCACATATAAAGTTTATTCGTATCTTCAATAGTTTCTGAGAAATGAGCCGGAGAAAATCGCTAATTTCTAAAAAAAAAATGAATTTTGCCCCCCTTTTTTCAATAAACTTCGCCTCTGGAATTCTTTACCGTCGATCTGAGAGGCAAATCTTCGGAATGAACTTGTACAGCATTAAATTTCCTTCAAAGCGAATATATTATTTAATGATTTTCCTTCATCTGTTAAAAAGTTAGAACAATTTTGTGATTTCTTACGAATTTCGAAAAATAAGCCTCAAAGCTGTAGTTTGCACTTTTTGCCATTTAAATGGTTATGCCATTCACAAAAATTCTTTGTATGTGGACATGAACCATCTCGTAATTATGTTTTGTACTTCTATCCTTAAGGTGACTGGTAGGAGGGGGACAGGAGTTAATGCAAATAGTACCTACCATGAACACGTGCGCTTTATAATACACGCAGATTATGTTCTTTTATTAAAATATACCTAATGAATTATGCTCTTTGCATATATATATGAGCAACATTTTCGACATGTTTGCTTCGTTTTTTGTTTTGTTGTGTAATAGATACATCGTTCTTCTTTGGGGGATAATAGAGCTATTTTGGTGGGTTCACAAGCACAGGGTATGCCGCCAGGTGCAAATACCTGCTAACTCAGCAGTCGCGACGCTGTCGAAATGACCGATTTCATCTTTCAAAAGCAATAACTTCCAAGAAAATCGGGATAGTTTCTTAGTATCTTACACGTGGGTAGGAATAATACATAAGGTCAGTTACCAGGAAACTTAATTCATTCAGTTCAGGAATCTACCCTCATTGAGTTTCCAACGTCGTGACGAGTCGGTTGTTTAAAATATTTAAATTTCATTTGTTATCGTTCATCTTTATTCGCCATGACTGAAAAGTGTTTAATATGTGATGGATACATGGATGAATCGAATGGTGATAATGTCCATATTGTCTTAAAAGGGTATATCTTCACTGATACAAGCCAGCAGAGAAAGAAATCATAGTAAGAGTTCTCGGCTACTTGGTGTGAATTCCCTGAAATTTCACACCTCATGCAGGGAGAGGTACACTAGAGCCAGCACCATCACGGCTGATAAGAAGAAACCATCATCAGTTTCATCAGAACCTCAAGAAAAATGTGAGTTTGAGGTCAACAAAGCCTACATTTGACTTTAAGACTCAATGCTTGTTCTGTAAGGTATCGGTAAAAAATGAAGGGAAAAGGTGCTTAAAGAAACGGAAGGTACTGTACAATGTTCGAGACATAGATACCTTCAAAATCAAGTGTATGAATGTTGGTTTAGACAGAAATGATGAATGGGGTAAATATGGATGGTGAAAGGGGTAAATATGGATAGTGTCTCACCTTTCCTCAATCATTGATTTAGTTGCTGAGGAAGCATTATACCACGAAAGTTGTCGCAAAAATTATTTTACACAGTCGTATTTTCCTCCAAAAGATAAAATCAGAAACTTAGACTATGATACTAAAGCCATGAATGAAATTTTTGCGTTCATGGAAAATAATAGTGACCAGTTTTCTTTTGATGAAATACGAGCTGCAGTAACAGAGAAACCTCCAAATGATAAGACTATCACAGCAAGACTGTTGAATACATTTGGATACCGTATCATATTCTCAGCAGGAGTAAATCGATACCAAGTTAAAATAGTTTGTTTTAGGGACACTGGGGGTAAACTTTTGTTTGTTTCTTGGTACGATGAACATGAGAAAAATTCAAGTGATGAGCGAATGAGGATTGTAAAAAACGCAGCGGAAATTATAAGGCAGGATATCTAGACTTGTGTGTACGATCCCAACACCTATCCGCCAAGTGATGATTTCCTTAAGGATGCAAGTTCTGTTCCCGAAACCTTGAAAACATTCTCGGAGGAAGTGACATAAAAAAACGAAGAAAGTGGAAGAGAAAAAGAAAAAATGCATTGCAATTGTTCACTCCATCATTTCCATTCTTCAACCACGGACATTTCCGTCCTCCATAATGAACATTCTTCCCCTTCTTGTGCACAGAAGGTTTGGTTCAAAAACATTGGTGAACCTTCTAACTAGTTTGGGCTTCTCATCAATCATCTTATTATGAATCTCAAACGTTAGAGTTGTCAGCAATGGCCCATGTTCTGCCAAACTTTAAACATGGAACTTTCAACCAGTATATATTTGATAATGCAGACTTTAATGCATGCACGATTGATGAATCGAATACTTTCCACAGTATTGGAGGAATCAGGTGCATAACTCCGCACGCAATTAACACGCAAGAAGCACCAAGTGATGTTGACTCCTTGATAGTGAGAATTGCGATTGAGAAATCAAAAAATAATTCTTTTTTTTGCTGCCGTTGGAGTAGATGCAGACTTAGCAGTTCTCCTAAGGGCCATCACCCCCACCTGATAAAGATATCATTTTAATCACAGATGGCCGTGGAAAAGTTCTAACCACTACTTACTCCACACAAGAGTTGCAGCTACTGGGACTGCGAGATATACTGTTTCTTCATGCCTTAACTGACTGTGATACAACTTCTGCTGCTTTCAGAAAGAGCAAAGATGGTTTCTGTAAGCTATGTCTGAAACATCTCGATATTCAAGAAGCCTCTGCAGTATTCTCCAACCCCTCCTCGCCACCCAGTAAGATTGTCGAAGAGGGAACTGTATGTGTTTTAAGATGGTAGGGGCTGAGTCAAACAAGATCTCTCTTAACCGCTTACGATACGACACATTTATCAAGTCAGTTTCAAATGTCAAACCAGACATTTCCTCTCTTCCGCCAAGTGAGGGGGCAGATACGCAACATTTGTATCGATGTTACCACCAGGTCCAACTGTGGTTACGAAAATAGCTTTTTCCTGAAGAGTGGGGGTGGAACTGAAAGGAAATCATCTCTATCCAATACCAACGAAGCACCCACCTGCACCAGATGATATCCTGAATATGATATTTTGCCTGTGCACTAAAGGTTGTACCACTAGCAAATGTGGGTGTAGGAGAGCATCGATGAACTGCTCGACTGTTTGCCATAACTGTCATGGACATTGTACTAACGGTATCCCCGTTTTGGATTGCGAAGTTGAGGACGAGGAAGAAACTGAAACCCTTCCCTTCACTACAGAAATGAAGGACGATGCGGAGCAGCCATTCGCAGTAAAAGATGACACACCACCTGAGGAAATCTCTGGACCCTCTCGTCTAAAGCGACGCAAAGTAATGTAATTTCATTTTCAGCATAAATTATTTCTTAAGATTGTTGCGATTATGCTGTTTCACCAAATTTACATTACCAATTTTTCGTGTACTGTAACCTAAATTTTTTAAGGTGACTGCCTACGTTCGGAGCCAATTTTTTTAAAGAATTTTTTAAAGAATTTTTTAGGTCTTTTATGGTAAAAAAACACTTAAAATTTAAAAAAGGAACAAAAACTTACCAGTAAATACCATACTTTTTTATAAATTGGTCCATTTTAAGTAATGTTTAATGATATTTAGCTAAAACGGCTATCACTCTGCACAAAATTCTAATGCTATTATTTTAATTTCCTTCTCATACATGATACATATGACAGTTATCTTCAAAATGACGTACAATCTAAGAGAAATTTTAAAATGCAAAAATAATACAGACAATTTTATGTTCCGATATGAAAATTATCTTCGATTCGTCACTCCTTTCCTTATAAAAACAGCCCCAAGTAAAAAACTATTTATTATACATCAATTATTGTACGTCATTTCATTAACAATGTCATTAGAACATTTCCAGGAAATTTTGTCAAATTATATACATTATTATGTGAGATATAATGATAACGGCAGAGATTTGCTCTAAAAACCTAATTCTGAGAAAAACGCATTGTTTGTCCCTTGTTAAACGCATTGTAAAGTTGTTTGTCCCTTCAATTTTGTAGCAGACGATACCATTTTAAATAGCTAGAACTCTGCTTCTAATTGATGTAGAATAAAAGTCAAAAAGCTTTTGAAAAGAGATAAGATGGAATTACACGATTCTTGCAAAAAATTAAATTGACCATAATAGTAAAAAAAATGACATTTTCAACGCGGGCAGTCACCTTAAAATTATCTTGCATTTACATTACATTCATTTAATGTAGTTATTTACCTTTTTTATTACACTAAAATTTTATTCCCGAGATGTTACGAAGATATTTCACTTTACACAGCGTTTAAAGAAATGGTTTGACCATTTAAATGACAATAAGTGCAAACTACAGATTTGAGGATTATTTTTAGAAATTTGTAAGAAATCACAAAATTGCTCTAATTTTTGAACAGATGAAGGTAAAACATTAAATAATATATTCGTTTTGTAGAAAATTTAATGCTGTATACGTTCATTTCCAAGGTTTGTCTTTCAGATCGACGGTAAAGAATTCCAGAGGAGAAGTTTATCGAAAAAAGGCGGGCAAACTTCATTTTTTCATAAATTAGTGATTTTCTCCAGCTCATTTCTCAGAAACTATTGAAGGTACGAATAAACTTTATATATATGTGTTTTGTAGGATATTTGTCAGCTTTTTTTTTTGGTAAAGCCAATTTTTTGTAGGATTAATCGTTTTCGAGTTATAAGTGAAGAACCAAAAAACGGGACCTTCTTAGGCCCCCCTCCCCCCTTTATCCCTCCCTAGGACCGGGGACTTTTAGTATGTTTACTTCCTAACTTGTCCAAACAAAGTTCTGATGCCAGTTCTTCCGCCCTATGACTTTCCACCTAGAATCATTCGTTGACTGGACTTATTGTTTATAGTTTCAATTAAGTATTTGTCAGTAATGGCGAAATCCGTCCCATCAGAAAGAGATTTTTCCCTACCTGGTGGGATAGTAAGTGAAAAAAGTATGTAAACCTTCATAAGGGGGAAAAAGTTAACAAACTTCTTTTTTTACAAACTGTTAATAAATATTGGGGTATATGATAATTATATTCCCAAATAATTGTTATTTACAGTAAAGAAAAAATCAGTTATTCAGTTTTCCCCCATACGCTGGTTTTTGCATCAGTTTTTCAAATTGGCGTAAATATATGTAATTTTCTTTTGAGTTATTTAAATTGGAAACAAAAGATCTGTTAAAGAATGTTTTTTATTATTTTTTTATATTAAACACCGTTGGTCAAAACTCATAAAATATTTTAAATGTTTTGCCTTATACTCTATTAATATGAAACCAATTCTTTTGTTTTGTGTAACAGTCATGAAATTCAGAATTATTTTCTCCTCCAAGAAGTAAATATTTTCTCCAATTTGTAAACAAATATGACTTGATATTTATAACAATTTTTCATATCAACCTATTAAAATCCCCTATAAATCAACCTATTTAAATTAGAAAATATCACGTTTTTTTTCTTTATGGCTTTAGTCTTATCAATTGTTTTTATAGCACTAATCCCTTTCTCAATTTTCTGATAAAAGTAATAAAATGTATCATCGAAATTATGTGATATGCGCTGCCTCTAGCAACCAAGTTTTTGTCAGTTGTGTCATCCCAATGAGAGGGTAACGGTAAATCATCCCCCGTGTGACTAACCGAAGTAGCATTAATGTTAGAGTTTACTAAACCAGATATATATAAACCATATATATATAATAATATATATATATGCATTTTTTATTCTTTTTTATTGTAATTCACATAATTTTTTTCAGTTATACGACACTATAACTACTTTTCAAACCATTGCTTTTTCACACTAATGTGATTATTTAAATGATTTAGGTTGTTCTTATTGGGAAAATTTGTAATTTTTGGGGGGAAATTTATTGCATTTTTAGGGGATATCTCTCTCTTTTATTTTAATGGAGATCCAAAAAAGACTACCCCAAATCCCTTCTACAGTTATTATTTCTTCAAACTGTGGCTTTCTGGTAAGTTATAAAATTCATTTTGTTTCTATTTGTTTTCTCTGAAGCCTAAGTGACTCCAAAAAGATGGCGTCGCTTAGATAGGTTGCAATAATCTGAGTTTTCCTCCAAACGCGGAAAAATCAGAAACCGTGCCAAATAGCGCCAAGCGGAACAATATACGGAACTCTTCCCAAAAAACATTCCCAATAGTTCATAAATTGCCAAGTAAATTGTGAAATTTCTGGGGTTCAGTAACGGATTGTTTCAATTTGTATTATCATTTATGTGAAAAGTTTCTTCGGAACTCACCGTGCAATCGAAAACCTTTTAACGTCGAATATCGATGTACCACTGTATATGTATGCAAAATGAAAGATAGTGATATAGAGGATAATTTATTCTAAAATTTCCTTACAAATGGTTAAGTGTTCACATTAAGATAATTTTTGTTAGCAAATTTTAACTTCCTTACTGAGAAAAAGCTTAGAATTTCCAAGCTTCAGCTTGTAAGGTAACATTTTAATGAGTAAAGAAGCCGCTAAAAAGATCATCACTGAGTTTGAAACTTTGTTTATATTTGTGAATTGACATGAAAAACAATACTGTCCAATTTTTCACCTTTGAATCAACTTTTCAAATCTCAGTCACTTATCCGCTTATCAAGTGTTTTTGATTTCTGTCGTCCGTTTTATCCATATCCAGCTACATACTCTTTTTTTGTAATTTAGGATTTACTGAATTTTACAAGTTTAAGCTTGTATATTTCGAAAATAAAGGAAGCTTATCAGTATTAATTATAAAAGTTTCTAAGTGCTATCCAGGTATAAGTCTCGATTTTAAGAGTTTGAAACTGATATATATTTTTCTAATTTGTTTTACAAATTATTTTTCCATGAATTATTGAAATTTTAATAAAGGTATGTATCTGAAAGGTATATTTTTTATTCTGTACAACAGAGCCTTCATAAAAATTTCAAGTTATACTTGAAAAATTATACATACCCACTTTAACAAAATAATATATAACAAAAACATTTTATATTTTTAAAAAAGTAAAAACATTATTATGATGCTAATAATTAAGATTAATGGGTATATTAAATCGTTTTTTCCTTATCCAGCTTGATTGTAACAAGAATTTTAAAATTTTCTTATACATAATTTCCTTTGAGTACATTGTAGATGCATCTGAATTTTGAGTAAAATGGGTTTTCAAAAAGCATTCCAATTTACGAAAAAAAGAAACACCTTTTAGAAGAAAAGGAAAAATTATGGAGTAAAAACAATAGTTATTGTACAGAGAAATCTTTTTAATTAGTTAAGATATCGCAAGAATCGTCTAAGAAGCGTGTTAAACTTAATTAAGTTGCAATTGGAAATTCATTAAAAAGGAGAAAATAAATGAAATGTGTTTTAATTGGAAAAAAAATCATCCCTTTATTTAAGACATGACGGTTTACTTCAAGGAAAATGCATTTCCAGTTTGATTACAAATTTGATCCTTAGTTTTCTAATCGAAAGATACCCATTTCATAATAGTTATACCTAGATGTCGGTGCATTATTTTAACAATAATCAAGTTGATAAGATAAATATACAATAACTGAAAAGAATTGTAATTCTCGAAAAAAATGTTTTATCTTTTACCCAGATGATGTGATGCATTTAAATTAAAAATTCCAATGGTGCTTCTATCATATGCATAAATAATTATCAAGCTTCATATTTATCTTCTTTCAAAAGAAACAGCAATCATATTAATATCATTTTCATAAAACAAAAAAAAAGTTTTATACCAATAAATAGAAATAAGAAGGTTACTGCCACAGTATAATTAATTATATATATATATATATATATATATATATATATATATATATATATATATATATATATATATATATATATATACATATATATATATATATATATATATATATATATATGTATATATATACACTCATGGACAAAAAAATTAGCGCACCAAGAAATAACTGCGGGATCGTAACGAAACTTGCAATGAAGGTACATGTCGGGGAGATATGCAAATGATTAGAAATGCAGCGTGATTGCTCATTACGTATAGCCGGTAGAGGGCGTTGAACATCGTACTCTGTGGAGTATTGGACCCCCTCTAGCGCGAATGCACGATGCGATACGATCGGGCATTGAGTCATACAAGTTCTGTATGATGTCTTGAGACATTTCGTTCCATATTTGCTGTAACCTTGCCTCGTTCAAACTCGTGGGATGCCCAACTCGTCGTCCCAAATGATCCCAGATAGACTCGATTGGAGACAAATCTGGGGATTGGGCAGGCCAAGGAAGGGTAGTAACAGTGCAGAGACAGTCTTGTGACATCCTTGCCGTATGAGGTCGATCATTGTCTTGTTGAAAAATGGCTCCTGGGAGCCGTTGCATGAGTGGCAACACATGTGGTTGCAGGATTTCATGAACATACCGCTGGGCTGTCATGGTGCCACGGAACATTACTAGGGGTGACCGTGTATTGTAGGCAATGGCACCCCATACCATCACACCAGCTGTGGGAGCGATGTGTCGCTGTACAGCAAAAGCAGGATTGAAGCGTTCACCACGGGCTCTCCACACACGAACACGATTGTCATCACTGCCGAGATTGAATTTGGATTCGTCGCTAAAGACGACCTGGTTCCATTCCGCTGCAGTCCAGTTTTCTCGTGCGCGGCAAAACTCCAAACGGAGGAGTCGATGGGTGGGCGTCAAGGGCAGCACACGTAATGGGCGCTGCGATACCAACTGTCCTTCAGCCAGGCGCATTCGTATGGTTCGAGAAGACACAGTGGCCCCTAGTGAAGGTGCTACCTGTGCTTGGATGGCGGCCGATGAAGCAGTTGGCTGTACGCGTGCATTTCTTACGATGTGGCGGTCTTCTCGACGACTGGTCTGTCGAGGGCGTCCTGAGCCTGGTCTTTGTGTACATGACATCTCTCGGGTCCACTGGTCCTAACACCTCCTCACAACACAATCAGAGCGGCCTAATTAACGAGCTACTCGCCTAGCTGACCACCCAGCTTCCATCACCCCGATGATTCTCCCCCTCTCAAACTGCGATAACTGCTTATATTGTCTTCGAACACGGCGTAATGGCATGTGTATCTCAGCTCTTCCTTTGTAAATGATTCAGCACACTCAAACAAGCTTTGGTTACCTGTTTTATACTCCACAGAGTACGATGTTCAACGCCCTCTACCGACTATACGTAATGCGCAATCACGCTGCATTTCTAATCATTTGCATATCTCCCCGACATGTACCTTCATTGCAAGTTTCGTTTCGATATGTATATATATATATATATATATATATTAGATTTATGCATTGTTTTAAAAAAAGTTAATTAGCATTTATTAAACAATAAACAATAATAATTTGTTAAAATCAATTTGCGACGGTATTAATAATAACTCCGATAAAATTTAAATTCATCATATTTTATTCCCTAATACCGTATCTTTACTATAAAAAAAGAAAAATAATTTTCGGCAAAGTGAACTGTAATATCAAAGTCAGGCAAATATCCTACATCCAAAGAAATTCAATAAAAGCATTTTTAATAAATATATTATTTCCAATTTATTATAATGTGGATAAGTCACATTTAAAACCTTGTCTCTCACCACTGCGGCATTTCTTATACTCTTAATTAATTTCACTCAAATATATTTCATATTTATCTTTGAAATGAATCTTTTTGTTGACATATGCAATAACTTAGCAATAATTTACTTTTTAACTAATTTCAAACTTAAGTAGAAAAATATTCGCAATTACTTGAAAAAATATTGTGTTTCTTATAATGAAAAATAGAAACTACATAAAACATCTGGTTTCCTGGGTATCAAACGGAATCTTTTAAACTGTTTTTTTAAAAGCACGGAAGTATAAAAAAGAGCACCTCTTTCGATTTAAAATCTCTCAAATCCTTATTCCATTAAAGTACAAGTGTATATAAAAAGCGGATAAGAATTTCCCTTACCTAAGATTCACATCTTCTCTTTAGAAAGTTAAAAGGAAAATTACGAAATTTGAACACATTTTAAGAAACTTAAAATAGGAGAAATGTGGATCTATTTCATAGGCTATCGGTTTTTGAATTTGTAACAGATATTTTAATTCAAATCTTACATCTGCGTTTGTTAATATTATATTACATGCTGAGAGAGATCGAGACGTGTAGGAATTAAATGCCTCTATGACATTTCTTAGTTTTAAAAAGCTTAAAAAGCTTTACTGTTACTGCAAAAAAGTTTATACTCGAAGATTGAAATCCATGTAGATTTCTAATCTACATTGCAGTTTCCTAATCTGCATTCGCTATTTGGTTGCATCTACATGCAAATAAAATTTTTATTCCATTTCTCAAATGTTTCTAGTGATATTTACTTTAAAGCTTTGAGGCAAACATTTAAAAGATAATCGAAAGAAATATATCAAACAAAATTTCTGTTTACTTTTACTTTAGCATAAACATCAGTGAACATTGTAAAGATATATTTATTAAAATGTGCATGAGATCTTTTTTTACAAACATATACCGAAATTTGAATACCATTTGCATTCAAAGCTCATTTAATTTCAACCAAAGAACTTCCCTTTTGTTTGGAATTTAAGAAATAGTTTTCGAAATTTAGAAAGCTAAAGTATGTATAAATCATTTTATGAAATGAGAGTATTTCTCAATTCTTAGCTCAGAAATGGAATTTATAAGATATTCAAAACTGGATAAGTAAACTGGATGAAAAATAACGAGATTTCGTTCATGTCACAAAATTTTCAAGAAATCATTTGTTTATGTTTTAGTTTAAAATTTTTTTCAATATAATTAAAATCCATGGTAAGTAATTAATATTTAGAAAATAATTCATCATTTATCCTAAGAGGTATATATATATATATATATATATATACACAGCTAGCTATCAAAATAATTGAAACACTAAGAAACATAATGAAAACCTTTATTAATACGGCCCAGGATCACCTTTGTATGTACTACCACCTAATTCACCTTCTAATTAATCGGATTATACAAGTCATGAATAGTGGTTAAGAATACAGTATACCATTCTTCAGGGAAAAATCATGAAAGTTCCTGTAGAGATGTTGTGTTGGATATCGATACCTCGTTTAATATATATTCGCTCATACAGATCTCAATGGTTGGATGATATATAGTCGGGGGTATTATACAGGACAAGGTGAGATATTTGACTTCTTTTTCATGACCTCCAAACCAATACTTAAGAGATTTAGCTGTATGTATAGGGGGATTATCATCCTCCAGAACGCTATCTCCTGCAAGAAATAATGTTTACACCATATGATAGACTAGTGAGCTAAAATTTCGACATATTCCTTCCCATTCAATCTCAGTTTTAGGGCTACAATATGGTCTGAAGAAAACCATGAGTTGCCATCCCAAACCCTGATAGATCTACCTCCATGATTGACAGTTGAGATGAGGCAGCCAGAATCTTACGCTCGTGTAGGTCTTCTCCAGACATACGCATGTCCTGTGGCGAGGAACAACGTGAACAATGATTCGTCGGAAAAAATGCCGTTTCTCGACATATTACCCGACCAGGATTTCCGTTCGCGGCGCCATTGTGGACGATATTTTTTATCTGCTTCTATTACAAGTGGCTTGGAAAAAGCTACTCTTCCGTAAATGCTTTGTTTGTGAAGTTCCCTTCTACCTTTAATGGTTGATACCGGAACATGGAGATGCAGATTGAGCACTTCTGTCACTTTGTTTGGAGTTGTTTTGTTTCTTCATGCCACAATCCTCTTCAATACCTCGTCCGTCTGTTTCACTATGCTCTCCATTTGTCCACTATTCTGTTTGGCAAAGGATATTTTTCTGTGCCCTCTCTATGCTATCATGATTGTCGATACCATAGCTTGATAAACACTCATTAGCCTGGAGGTTGCAGTAGCAGATACTCCAATTTAAAGGAGCTCCAACAGTTAGCCCTTTTTGCAAGGTCTGCAAGGTTTGACATTTTACGCTGTTCCCCCAAAAGCACGATTCCTTTAGCTTTACAACTGCTACTAACAGTAGTATAATACATACACTATATTATATGAAAAAATACCAGTGGTCAGACTTGTTTTTTAAAGAATACGAAGCACATTCATAAACACCACTAATATTGATAGGTGTTTCCATTATTTTATAACCACCTGTGTGTATATATATATATATATATATATATATATATATATATATATATATATATATATATATATATTATTATTATTATTAACTATTAGGGCCCTCTGCAAAGGAAAGCGATATTATCCTAACTTATAAATTCAAAATTAGCATTTTTCTGTTCAATTCATTTTAATATATATTGTATTAGGTTTCTGCAATAAGAGAAAGTATGCGAAAGAAACGTTTGTTTAATTTGATAAATAAGATGCTCCTCTCTGTAAAGCTTATTTTAAACAATCTAGACTAGATAGCCTTTTTTTACTAAAAATACTAATGATTACAATCTTAGAATAATAATTTGCGAGCATCATTAATACATGACATAGCATTTTTTTCAACAGTCATTTGAATTGGACTAGATTTTCTATACAGTCCAGACTGCAATAATCGGAAAATTGAATCATGCCAGACACTAACTACTTTCTGAAAAAATCGACTTCTTCGGGTTGGTTATACATTATTCATTACTTTTAGACTTAAGTATTTGAACGTTTAAAGCACATTTTCATGGTGAAAGGCCCATTGAACATTTAGGCACTAAGCAAATTTAATTTTATGAAATTATAACTCGTTTATAATTGAGATATGTCAATGTGAATTGAGGAACCTTAATGAATTTTTAATAGAAATTGTTTTCTCAATAATTCATACTTAAAATTCTATTTTTTTAAATGTAGCTAATCTAATTTTCATTTAGTTTAAGTTTGATATTCGATTTACCTGCAATGTTTTTTTAAAAAACACTTTAGTTTATGTGAAATATTACACGTAACCTTTTTTTTTCATTATATCTGTATACTAAAATCTATGAGGGGAGAACTGTGTAACAGCATTAGCATATTACAGAATAATGTCAATGTTGTGTTCTTTCAATCTGGTTGATTAAATTCAAATTGTTCAACCTAGTAAGTTGATAAAATGTATGCTACTGTTGACAAAAAAGTAAAAGATCGCAAAATGGACCCACATGTATCATTCACGAACATATATGCGTTGGTTTATTGAAGATCAGTAATTTGAACTAGAAAAGTTTAAATAATTTAATATATGAAATTAAGAACTTATCTAAAAAATAATAATGCTTTTATATCACCCAAGATTAATCACTAAAATCTCATAACTATTCATAAAGTGTCATATTACTCCTTAAAGTCCCTATATAACTGTTATTTAAGTACCAGGAACTTGAAGGATAAGATATAGCGATATGAAATAATTTTGAAAACCTAGGTCTCAAGTCATATGAGTTAGTGTACTAAATTAACGAGCTTTATGTACCTTCAACGTATTAGGAAGGCATAGTCCTAACTATCAACTTTGTTATGGACATGTCGGCAAGGCATATCCGAATAGTACATAGGAGTAAAAATAGTACTGAAAGAAGACTTTGTGATTGGTGACGGATATATTCAACTAATACACTTCGGGAATAACCAACGGCATCACGAATTGTATTACAAAATATAAAGTGCTTTAAGGTGAGAAAATGCAGGGAACGAATTTTGCTGAGTGGACCTAGTATAAAAAAATAATAGATGCAAAACGTCTTCCCTGGACTGCTGAGATTCCAAACCTAAACCCCACAGAATATTTGTGAAACGAGTTAGAGCGACGCTAATGGACTAGTGAAACATACCCGAAATTTACAGCTGAAGTGGCGACATTCTTGCAGCAGGAATGTAAAAATAGCCATAGCTGTGTATAAAAACTGTTGAAAGTATGCCCAATAGGGTTGCTAGTGTAATTGCAGCACGTGGGGGACCATACCCCAAATAAAGCATATATTCTTACCCTTATACCACCACATCTTGCTGTCCGGTCCATTATTGCAGGGCAGTATATATATATATATATATATATATATATATATATAATATAGATTATATACATCAGCGCAGCACTCAAATGAAAAATAACATAAACAAAGATGATCTATAAGTATTCATACAAAACAAATAATAAGCATCTCTTCAGTAACATTACCAGAATTTGTTTCGCCATTTAATATAAAACAATAGAAATTGCTAATATGCAAAGGAGAAAACATATATTAGGTTATTTCTGGACATAAAATACTTTTCCAGAATGCTTCGAAAAATAAGTATGCAGTGAAATATTAATGAATCACAAATATGAATTTATTGATGTTAATGAAATAACTTTTAAAATAACCAAATATATTTACATAATAATTCAGTTTCTGTAAAATAAAACCCCTTGAAGATTCTAAATGAAATTTTAATTATAAAACTGACGAAATACCTTTAAAAATTGAAGTATACCGAAATATTAATTCTGGAAATCACCAATAGATAAAACGTAATTATTTTCTCTACATGAAGCCCAAATGTTACAAAACAAACCACTTATTAATAAAATATATATACTTTAATTTGTTGAAATTGCATAAAAATATTCTTAAATTCGTGATTTTCTTTCATTTGCTTTTTCGACTCCAAATGCTGAAAATTTGAATTTTCATTGAACATTTATTTCTACGTACTGTTTCATGATTTTATTAATTTTCAAAATTATTCATTGCACGCCAAAGAGTCATTATACCAAACTTTGAAGCAAAAGTATTTTCATCAACAAATATTAAAAAAAAATGAAAATTAAAGCTTTTATCAGAAATTCATATTTAATATTTGTAATGATAAAAATGACCATTGCGTAAATAGCATATATTTTATCCATTTGAGAAAAAACTTTGATGTTTATGGTAAAATTTAATAACTTTTCATAAATAGTTATATATAATTCAAATTTAAAAATTATTATGAACATATATATATATATATATATGTATGAGTACATGCATGTTGAAAGATTAATTATTTTATCTAATATATTTTTCTCCTGTTCTCGCAAAAACTATATCGATTGGATTGAAAGCTTGTAGTCGAGACTGAGCAGAATCGATTCCATTCAAACAGTCCACCCGATGGGATTAATTAGTTTACTGACTCAAGACCATTACTGCTTCTTATTTATTTATCTCACTACAAGGAATTTAACGAACAAGAACTATTTACAATGAAGCATTCGCAGCGGGGGAAAGTTTCAAGCATCCTATTCACCCCATATACAACATTCTAAGTGATGAACAGTTCTACTTTTACACCAGAAGAAATGAAAATCTAAGTCTTGTTTATCCTCGTGATCATCTACGGTACAATACACCTAGCGATAGCTAGGTGTCACACAGAAACGGAATTCGTTACATAAAGGGAAAGGCACTATTAAATATAAAGTATTAATGTAATAGAATTAAAAGTGGTGAAGCGTTATTACACTCACACGCATATATATATATATATATAGGGAGTGTATTGTGTTCATAGAGAGTATGTCAAAATGAACCTGGTAATAATTTAATTTATTTTTTAGAGATATCACTTATTTAGAATTTTTGCTTAATCAACAATTATTTGTATAATATTGAATTGAAAATTTTAGTTTCTCCAAAATACTTAACGATATATTATGCTTAATTGTTAAAAAAATAGATCAATATATTTAAAAAAAATGTGAAAAACAAGTTATTGTTTTGAAAATAAAATTGACGATACTACCTTTGTGTCAGCCATAAACTTTTCTCTTCATAATTATCTACTTGTTCTAGATGTTCTAGGAAATCAAATACTCATGTATAAAGAATCTCATAAATTTGCTTTAAATTGCATTTTTGTCGATGTAAAAAAATTACAATAAATCCACAAGCCTAACAGTATTCTATTCCCGTTGTAGTCCTTTATAAAATAAGTCTGTGAAAATTTAGGGCATATTCTTCAAGCTCTTTTTTCATGTGGTGTTATACGTAAAAAAGAAAGAATAAAAATATTTCATCTTCAGATAAAAAAGGTTTTAAGGAAGGGTATATCAAAATATCTAAAATATGAAGCACAGCTATTCATTCTGTTCATTACAATGAAATACATAAAATCGTGTAAAAGAGAAAGAATTCCACCAATTCATTCCATTTAAAGCAAGATGAAAATGTATGGTTGAATTTTAGAGTATTTGTGAACTTTTGGCTGATGTCCTTAAAACTAGTAAACAGATAAATAAAAATACCTCATGATATTGCAACACATGTGTCCTATAAAATACTTTGATAAATTGAATAAAAATATTTAAAAAAGAAAAAGAAGAAAATATCCTGGAACTTGTTCAAAACATAAATCTGGCAAATCTGTTTTGGCTCACTCATTTCTGTAACATATGCCACAGTGTTTCGACACGTGTTTCGAAGCGGGCAACATTAAATTGCTCAAACACGAGAAATTTTCTAGCAGTTTATTTTTCTTTAAACTTAATTTTTCATTATAACATTGCGTGTCCTATGCCTTGAGATCTTTATATTTTTTAATGCATAAAATAATTTATGTTGGTTATAAATGTGTGTTGCCGTTTAAAAAAACTCTTTAACGGATATGAATTTATGTATTTTTAAAAGAGTCTCGAGAAAAACATCATCGTTAACTCGGAATACAGGAAAAAAATAATAAAAAATAGCTGTATGAAAATTGACATTATTTTCATATTATTTGTAATTTTGGTAAAATGTATGGTCTCGTAATCACTAAAGTTATTTGAAACGAACTAAATGATATCAGTTTGGAATTAGTTATCATCTTAAGTCGAAAATTCCCTTTAACCCTCCAGCGGGCGCTCCCGTGTATAAAGTGCAACCTTTTCGTAATTTTGAATGGTTTGTTTTTACAGGTAAGGTTTGAATGTTCTAAGCAGCTTCTATTTATAACTACACACTCTCTAATGCAGGTCTGATTTTCTGACCCTTGTATTCCTTTCCATTCATTGTTGGTCGTGATTTAACCGCAGTAAGCCAGCGATTATATTGGATTGCAATACGACAAAATTATGAGTTGATGTAGTAGATAAAATGTGAAGCTATTACACGGTATTCCACATATCACAAAAATGGACAATCCCATTGTTTTTTAGGTTTTTGGACATAATAGGAATCGATTCGCAAGTTGTCCTTAGATGCATTAAACCAGACAGTTTTGAAAGAAGGCGATTGTATCTGCATTCTTTGACCTTTAATCATAAATACCTGTATATCTCAATATTATCAGCATCTTATATATTTTTATAAAACGCAGAATTATTATTTTCAATTTGATAATAAAAATTTTATTATAAAAGTATAAAGAAGATTGAATAATCAAGATTGAAAGAAACGTTGCGCTTTGTGCAACGCGCGCCTAATGGTGTTCCAAAAAATTGGCGCGTCCGCTGAAGTGTTAAGAGAGGTTTTTTGTAGACAAGTGATAAGGAATAACTGTAAGAGAATATTTTGTTTATGTCGAAAGGCGAATTATTGCTTATATATAACTACCAAGCTATGATATAGTACTATTCTTTTGATTTGATTCTATTAGAATGAGAGAACGCTCTGCAGCTGTTTATAACCAGTTACCTCCGTGAAGAAAAATAACATGCTAGCTATACAAAATTCCTAACCTTAAGGTTGAATTATATGCAACATCAAATTCTGAAATACATATGAACTGGTAAAAATATATAATAGCTAAGTATATACTTTAACGGATTTTTTACCAGTTGTTATGTTCTAAGTATATAAAAACTATGAAAAATTTTCGATTACTTCAAAACTGTTTTAGACCTTTTTACAAAAATCTTTAAAATTCGTTTTAAGTATTATCTCTTCGCTTTAAAGAGGTTATGTATAGATGTAATGAAGAGCTTTCAAAAAAATTTAAATTCATATTTTAAGAGAAAATAAAAAGTTTGAAAGCTTTGTTTCATTAAATTTTTGTTTTAAAGGTCGAGGACGTCTTTAATGCCGACGAAATACATTATAGGACATGGCGTTTGTCGGCAACGGTAGCCAATTTACAAAAGTTTTATGAACCTAGAGTGTGTGGGGTCTTTTAGATGATAGACGCAGATAAGCAAGGATGGCACCGTTTGTGACGTTAAGTTACAATGACTCTTTGTGGGTGATGGATTGGAGGGGAGCGTTAGAAAAACGCATGGTTTGGCGGTGTTTGCGGGTGGTCAATCAGCTGTTTGGATCATTGCGTAAGAGGGGCGTTTTTGATTAAGAAAGAGGGTAGCAAATGAGAGGTTTTTAGGTGTTGAAACTTAACAAATTAAAAGTCAAGAGTTTCCTGAATGGCTGGTGAAATGGTTCCGGAGGCGGGAATGTTCAAGAAATTAAAATATTGGAAGTGAGATTGGGAGAAGGAAGTGAGAGTCAGTCGGAGTCCTAGCCCTATGTCGGCTGAAGAGAAAACCTGCCCCTGTTTGATTGCCCCAAAAGTCCGGTCGAATATTCCCGGAGCAAAAATAAAACTAAGGGGGTTTGATGCGTCGGAACTCGGTTGATCTTTCCCGAGAAAGAAAGCCTATGTGGAGTGAAGATTGATAGCTGATCCCGAATCCGAAATAAAGAGGGATAGTAGAGAAGTTTGCCTCCAGTCTGTCTACAGTGACAAATAACCCAGCGTGGAAGTTGCCCCATCAAACTAAAGAGTGCCTACAGGTTTCCAACTGACGTCACGGAAAGAGTCCCCTACCAGAGTCATCACAGAACCCGAAGGTCGCTCTCAACTAAAAGACGTGAGTGTTTATATTGATTTTGTATAGTTCAGATCCCGTGTTTTCTATTGATAGTTAGTGCGAGTTTTACGTATTTGAAAATATCGTGTATTTAATTTGGATAGGAGCTTTTAGAATTTTGTATAGTTCGTATTTACGCTCCCTGAATCACAAGTCAAACTGAATAGAACCCTGTTTCATTTGCTCGTGGTTTTGATAGTGAGCAGAGCAGCTATGATGTTAATTAAAATTGATGAGATAAGATATAAATATTAGGACAGTGTACATAAAATAGTTTTTTCTTGTTTTAAACCTTGAGTCAGTATTTTTTTATCTGCTGTGTATTTTAATGTGGATCAAGGTTGATTTAGCAGATCCAACTGGTTTGAAAACTTGTTCGTTAATTGCTAATTGCATCCAGAGCCTTGGGTAACAAAATAAATAATTATAACACAATGCACCCAAATACCCCTTGTCTTCAGTAGATAATCTTTGTACTACCACCAAATAATCATGCTCAATAAATAACATGGACGAGCAATACGACAATAGAGCCTATTCATATTCACTAAGTTATTCCATTAAGTGTCAAAATTTTAAATGTTAATTTTACTTTCTGCAAATAATTTAACCTAACATATAGTATTACAGAATTTCAAACGGTCCCTTGAGAACTGTCACAAAAATTCATTCCCTACCAAATTATGCAATAAAAGCCTAGCGGAAATACAAACCTCTTATCATCTAATAAAATATATACAGCGTAGTTAAATATGAAAATAAGTTATAAGTATACTATAAGTTAAGAACTATGCAACATATTTGGATTAATTTGTCAAAATCGTTTTAGAACTTGTTCGTATAATCCTTTCGCTTTAAAGAGATTATGCATGGAGCCAATTAAAATTCACTGAGATATTATATCAATTAAGTTTCAAAATTTTAAATCTTAATTTAACTTACTGGAAATAATTTCGCCCAACATATGGTATTGCAGAATTTCAATCGGTCCCTCGAGATCCCTTCTGAGAAATTCATTCCCTACGAAATTATGCTATAAAACCTGAACGAAAATACACACCTCCTAACATTCATTCGCTGGAGAAAGTAAGGAAATAATTTGGAGACAAACGAGGTCTGTGTCGGATTCCTTTTACGTTCGTTTTGTTTATTTCTCTTATTTTCTTATTCCGTAAAGCAGATTAACAATCTAATAATACTTCTTCGCATTTTTCTCGCGAATGCCCTTGAGAATGTCATTTCTCATTAGAAGCTAGAAAATCCATCTTTCCTTTCGGTCTCGCTCTCTGTTTTATGATTAGGGATTTCGTAAGAAGATGAATTTTCTTAATCGTGGAAATTTTATATTTCTCTGGTCCTCAACTATACCCGTAATTATATAGATAATTGCATATTGTTTTAAGCTATCGACATTTTTTTAGGAAGAAGTAAGACGGAATTATTTATCTAAATCGACTTTGAATAAGTTGAATTAAATTTGATTACCGATATAAAAAATTCGTTATTAGTGACATATTTTCCCTTTTTAAATAAATATTTAATTTCTTCTCTTAATTTATAGTTCTGAATTGTTTATTAGAAATTTAAATACAGATTTTCTTCCTTGGCTAAACATTTATGTTCCCGCGCCATTTTTAGGATCGATATTAATTTCCTATAGAAGTTGATGAGGTAGTTAATAAGAAGTTATAAAGTGTGTACTACAGAGTTTGTTCCTACAGAAATATATCCTGTATTGGTTTCATATTTATATAGAGAGAATTGATAATTTTGGCGTTGCAGGTGCTGAATTCTCTTGTAGTTAGGTTTCCAGTTTTGATAAAGAGAAAAAAGGTGATCTCAGCGTTTCTTGGAGAACTTTGCTCTGAAAGATCTAGATTCAATAGAGCAGTTATTTTCGGTGACTCGATAGCAATTATATATGCTGTTTTATGACTATCTGCCATTCCGTTTAGTACAATCTCTGTTTTTTTTCTCAATTTGTCAGAATAAACTTAATGCTGATAAGCAATATTTTTGTATGATTTCTATAGTATACTTTTCATAAATATGATGGTGAATCTTGGAGTTATAGCGTCCTAAATAACTACAATGGTAATTACTAAGCTGTACTTATATTTGTTTTACATTTCGTTTTCTTATGTACTTTTTGGGGATAATAATTGAGATTTATTAGACCAAAATTCTATGAAGTATTGATTGACAAGCAATCCACATAAGCACATAATCCAGATAAGTATATAATTAATTATACAAAATATTTATCGAAAGCAAGAGGAAGCCAAAGTTTATATATTTCGCTTCCATAAATACTTCTTAAATGATACTTTTGTCTATATTTATTCGTATTTGGGGAATACGGTTTCAACAAACCACTTTTCTTTGCAAAACACCGTAAAGATATAAATAAAAACCACATTTTTGATCTATATCATTTCCATGAAATTGAAATAAGTCATACATCATTCAATTGATTCATTAGATATAATGTTGACTAGAAAAAAAAATTAAACACAATATAATCTCGATTTTTTTTTACATTACTATCACACTTGACAGGGTTAAAAGGTTCTTTTTGTATTTTACAGCTTTCACATTGACTATAATAACTTAAATTTTATATATTTGAAAGTTAATAAAAAAGTGCGATATTTTGTGTTTTTACAATAATTGTCTTCTTCTAGTATTAAACAAATGTAAAACTCAATATTACAGGAATATAAAAAGAATCAAAATGTATATCATCTAATAATAAATGCAATCATATTTCTAAAATTTTCCGTTTTTTTCCTATTTTTGTCTGTGTGTATGTGTAATTATTTATATTTTCTTATCTTTCTTTATCCTACGTACATTCAAGTAAAAAACATTTCTGGTTAAATAAACGTTCATATACTTTTGCATAAGTTGAAATAAACTAACTCATTTTCCCATATAAAGTGTTAGAAATAATTTTGATTTATGTGAAAAGTCTGGAACATATCGGAATTTTGGAAAATTACGTCTCATCTCATCTTATTTTGCACATTTGCGTAATACACCCAATAATACGCTCTTATAAAAAAAACGAAACTCGTTTTTAAATATCCCATTGGGGAAGAAATTATTATGGTTAAACCCTCATTGAGTATAACTGTACTATTCACCGCATCATCCCCGGATCAGAAACATATACTTTCCCAGAGTTAAGACAGAAAATACCCGTGAGAAGATTGATTTTAACTGTCAAAGCTATCGATTGTTTTATTCACTTTAACGGTATTCGATACAAGTGTATATATCTTTCGTATTTTCTTTATTTCAAAGTGAAAAGTATATCGATTATTGAATACGCAGCACTTTAAGACATTCCCCACAGTAAAATGTATTCCATAAATCTATTCCCCTGCGACAGAACTTCAAAGCAATCAGGTGGAGTACATATTCATAACTTGCATTATAATACTTAAACCCTTTTAGAAAATGATATTGTGAATTAGTTCATTTCGTCATTTTCTCCTTGAGAAAAAAATGTGTGCTATTTAATTAAGGTTAAGGAAATTTCCCAGACGTCCCATTGTCCTTAGGCTGTGTACATGTCTTAATGTGATACATGTGTTTGAGAATATTTCAAAGAATATTTACTATGCTGGAACTTTAATTCATTGCTATTTAAAAAGAAACAACTACCGGACTAAAATTGCAAATGAATTATTTCGCATCTAATTACTAATGTTTTAAAATCATATAAGAGGCTAAGGAAGCCCTATATAGTTATTGAATGGATTGTTCTTTTAAGGGGATGGTAAACTTCCAAATTACCAAAAATCGAAACAAATTTGAAATTTTTTGGGTGTATTAAAATTTTAAAAATATGTAAAAATAGAATAAAATGCATTCAAAATATGTTGTGAATATTAAAATGAAAACTTGGAGGCTTTAGAAAAATAAATATTAAAGTAGGTGAAAAAACATCTTTTAAATGGCTTTTTCCCAAAATAACTAATTTACAGATTTGCTAGTCTTTGAAATGCTCCTTGTGTCATACTTTCTGGCAAAATTTTATAAAATTTATAATATAGACTCCTCTAATATATCAAAATAAATTTATGCATCCAGTTTAGGTTTCGACATCATTCAGATTATCAAAATTTATCCTCAGTGTAAAAAAGTACAAAAATTTCACGAAAATTCAGAGTACAAGCATAAAAATATTTCCTAAAAAATTAACTATTCAACGAAAGTACAAAATAATACATAAGTCTGTTCAAAATGTATTTATAAGCAATATAAATGCAAAATTAAGGGGGAGATTAAAAATTGCATCCCAAGGAGAATTTAAAAAAAAATAATTTCAATTTTTAAAATATAATTTTTAAAAAAATATTCACAAAATGAAATATGTATAAAATTTTAAATATTTATAAAGGTGCTTAATACGGTTATACTTTAATGAATATATAAGAAAAATTTCAGAACTCTGAGGTTAAATTTTCAAAAATCGCTTTGTAATGACCACCATCCCCATAAAAAGTGTAGGAATACATAAACTGAATCACAGAACGTTTTCGAAGAGAAAATTTTAAAATGTAAATAACTTCACAGCATTATATACCAACATTCCATAGAGTAAAATGCATTCGATAAATCTACTCCACTGCAACAGAACTTCAAAGCAATCAGATGGAGCACGTTTTCATAACTTGTATTATAATACTTAAATCCTTTTAGAAAATGATATTGTGAATTAATTCGTTACTGCAACTTCTCTTCGAGGAAGAAATTTTGAAATTTATTTAAATCTACGGAAGTTTCCCAGACGTCCCATTGTCCTTAGGCAGTATACGTGTTTTAATATCATGCGTGTGTTTGAGAATATTTCCAAAGAATATTTCCTGTGCCTGTAATGTTAACTGATTACCATTTAAAAATACACAACTGTTGGATTCCATTTGCAAATGAAATATTTTGTGTCTTCCTATAAATTAAAATCGTATATGAGGCTATGGGAGCAATGTACAGTTATTGAATGAATTGTTCTTTCAAAAAGTGTAGGAACACATAAAATGTATCACAGAGAGTTTACGAAGCGAAAACTTTAAAATGTAAGTAACTTAACATTATTATATATGAACATTCCACACAGTAAAATGTATTCCATAAATTTATTCCATAGAGACAGAACTTCAAAGCAATGAGGTGGAGTAACTATTCATATATTGTATTATAATACTTAAACCCTTTTAGATAATGATATTGCGAATTAATTCATTTCGTCATTTTCTCCTTCAGAAAAAATTTTGCAATTTAATTAAAGATAAGGAAATCTCCCACACGTCCTATTGTCCTTAGGAAGTGTACATGTCTTAATGTTATACATGTGTTTGAGAATATTTTCAAAGAATATTTCCTCTTCTGGAACTTTATTTCATTGCTATTTAAAAATACACAAATACTGGACTCCATTTGCAAATGAAATATTTCACATCTTGTGACTGATGTTTTAGTCATTGTAACAACCCCAACTGGGGTCGTTAGACTGTGATAATACGTACAATTAACGTCGCTTAGCGACCAACTCTGTTTATCACACAACTAAAAAATGGGTACAACTCTCAAAGAATACTCGCTAGTTAAAAATATATAGAGTTTATTTACATATATAAATATTTACACATACCTAAATTAGCATCTGGCTAAATTCATAGTCTTATTCAAACACAGTATATATATATATATATATATATATATATATATATATATATATATATATATATTTAAGTGCGATTATAATGCATATAATTCGTATACAGTAAGCAATGCCAACCCATGTGGGGTAAGTGGCGAATATGTAAGTAAGCGAGGATGTGAATTAAACAATGACATAAAATGCTCACCCTGAGTCTGTTGTCATTGTAGTTTTGGCTCGTTCCTACCACTTGTACACAAATACTCTGAGTAATATTCTTGGGTCACTGGGCACTACAGTTCTATTAAAAGTGTTCTAGATCTCGAAACGGAAAGAGTTCTGGATCTCGTAACTAATTGAGTCTATGGTCTCATAGGTCGACGATCACTCAGGAACACACCTCAGAGGCTCTATGTCGATCTGCTGGTCTGTCAGCAGCGGACTCGTAACTAAAAGAGACCAATGTCTCATACGTCGACGATTACTCAGGATTACACCTCGGATGCTCTATGTCGATCTTCGGGTCTGTCAGCAACTGTCGTCGGTCATAGGCGCGTTCACCTAGGCACCTCGTATTAATTTTCGTTGCGTTAAGCTCTCATCAATAAGCTCCAATTTCCGTAGATTCTTTCATCGATTAGCTACTAGGAGGGTATGTACACACTCATTCAGATAATGGCCAGGCAGCATTAGTCTCACTCAATTATTTCCATTTTTTTTGTCATACAGTTGAACTTCATCTTGATTTGCGAACCTTCGCTGGGCATACTATCTTTGCGTAGTTTCAGAATTCTCGTCAGCCCTGTAGCAGCTTAGTTTATTTTTCTTTTTTAGTAGGGGGCTTTTTGTAAAATGCTTCATATTCGTATATATATTTCTTTTCTTGTTTTACAATTGGTTTTTGCCTTCTTGGCTTCTCATTCACTCGCCCCACCCCTTTATTGGGATGAGGGGTAAGCAACCTTGTCCATAGGTTCTTTCACGGCTTATTTTAATCGCATTGGCTGCCTCCGAAATATATCTGAGCGTACTAATTACTTCTGACGCCTGTTCTTGTCTGGGATATTTCTCAATCAACATGCACCTACTTCTTAACCTTTGACCTTATATTTACTACTGCTCTCTTCATATTTTTTATTTTTTTATGACCCGTGTTGTTGCACGGTACAAGTGTTATTTATTGGTGCCCCGAAGCGTCGCAGTCGTAAATTCAGCGAACAGTACAGCCTGGGTGGTCCCTAGCAATTTAGATTGCCGCATATTCACATCCCGTTTATTACAGACATCATATAAGAGACTAAGGAAACCATGTATAGTTATTGAATGAATGGATTCTTCTTTTAAAAAGAATATGAATGCATAAACTGAATCATAGAGAGTTTGAGAAGAGAAAATATTAAAATGAAAATAACTTCACAGCATTATATATAAACATTCCCCACAGTAAAATGCATTCGATAAATCTACTCCACTGCAACAGAACTTCAAAGAAATCAGGTGGAGTAAATATTCATAACTTGTATTATAATACTTAAATGCTTTTAGGAAATGATATTGTGGATTCTTTCGTTTCGGCAACTTCTCTTTGAGGAAGAAAATTAGAAATTTATTTAAATCTACGTAAGTTTCCCAGACGTCACATTGTCCTTAGGCAGTACACATGTCTTAATATGATACGTGAGTTTGAGAATATTTTCAAGGAATATTTACTGTGCTAGTAACTTTAACTCATTTCTATTTAAAAATACATAAACTGTTGGATTCCATTTGCAAATGAAATATTTTACTTCCTAAAATAAATAAAAATCGTATATGAGGCTATGGATGCCATGTATAGCTATTAAATGAATAGTTCTTTCAAAAAGAGTAGGAACACATAAAATGTATCACAGAGAGTTTACGAAGAGAAAATTTTAAAACGTAAGTAACTTGGCATCATTGTATATAAACATTCTACTCAGTTAAATGTATTCCATAACTCTATTCCATTTGAGACAGAACTTCAAAGAAATCAGGTGGAGTACATATTCATAACTTTAATTATAATACTTAAACCCTTTTAGATAATGATATTGCGAATTTATTCATCTCGTCATTTTCTCCTTGCGAAAAGAATTTGAAATTTAATTAAACATAAGGAAATTTCTCAGACGTTCAATTGTCCTTAGGAATCGTACATGTCTTAATGTGATACATGTGTTTGAGAATATTTTGAAAGAATATTTCATGTGCCAGTAACGTTAACACATTGCTACTTAAAAATACAGAACTGCCTGACTTCATTTTCAAATGAAATATTTTACATCTTATATATAATGTTTTAGGCATCATATAAGAGATTAAGGAAAATGCATAGTTATTAAATTAATGGATTCCTTTTTTAAAAAGAGTAGGAATGTATAAACTGAACCACAGAAAGTTTGCGAAGAGAAAATTTTAAAATGTAAATAACTTCACAGCATTATATATAAACATTCCTCACAGTAAATTGCATTCCATAGATCTATTCCACTGCGACAGAACTTCAAAGCAATCAGTGAGTAGATATTCATAACTTGTACTATAATACTTAAATCCTTTTAGAAAATGATATTGTGAATTAATTCGTTTCGGCAACTTCTCTTTGAGAAAAAATTTTTTTTAATTTATTTAAATATGTGGAAGTTTCCCAGACGTCCCATTGTACTTAGGCAGTATTCGTGTCTTTATATGGTACGGGTGTTTGAGAATATTTTCAAAGAATATTTCCTGTTACTCATTAATATTTAAAAATACACAACTGTTTGATTCCATTTGAAAATGAAATATTTTACGTCTTACTACCAATGAAAATCATATATGAGGCTATGGAAGCCATGTATAATAATTAAATTAATTGTTCTAACAAAAAGAGTAGGAACACATAAAATGAATCACAGAGAGTTTGCGAAGAGAAAATTTTAAAATTTAAGTAACTTGATATCATTTTATAGTATAAGCCTTCCACACAGTAAAATGTATTCCATAAATCTATTCCATTTGCGACAGAACTTCAAAGAAATCAGGTGGAGTACATAATCAAAATTTGAATTATAATACTTAAACCTTTTTAGAAAATGATATTGTGATTTTATTCATTTCGAAATTTTCTTCTTAAGAAAAAAAAATTGCGATTTAATTAAACATAAGGAAATTTCGCAGACGTACCATTGTCCTTAGGAAGTGTACATGCCTTAATGTCATACATGTGTTTGAGAATATTTTCAAAGAATATTTCCTCTGCTGGAACTTTAATTCATTGCTATTTAAAAATACAGAACTGTCGAACTCCATTTGCAAATGAAATATTTCACATCTTATAACTAATGTTTTAGACATCATATAAGAGACTAAGGAAGCCATGTTTACTTATTGAATGAATGGATTATTCTTTTAAAAAGAGTAGGAATACATAAACTGAATCACAGAAAATTTGCGCAGAGAAAATTTTAAATGTAAATAACTTCACAGCATTAAATATAAAATTCCACCCAGTAAATAGCATTCCATAGATCTATTCCACTGCGGCAGAACTTCAAAGCAATCAGGGGGAGTACATATTTATAACTTGGACTATAATACTTAAATCCTTTAACCCTTGTGGGTCCCTGGTGTCATATATGACCCCAATGCAATTTCTGTTGAAAATATGTTCTTAATCAACCATTTATTATTAATGACATTTTGTAACTTTTATTCTTTCAGTTTTTTGTATAAAATAATGTTATTATATTGTATTTATTTTATTTTATTTTTCCCGAATTTGCATTTTTTACACACGAGACCTTTGGGGTCACTGGTGACTCCAGAAATATTATCTTGTTTGCTTGAGACTCCCATGTTCTTATATGCTTGTAATGTTCTTATATCCATGCAAATATATGCTTTCGAAAGATTAAAAAAATTGAATGGCGTGATACTCCATACGCAAGACCTGGACGAACTTCGTCGGCAAATGTCATAAAACTAAAACCGGGACCAACATCATATGCAACATCAAGAGCAATAGATGTAAAATCTATATTTTCTGTTGTACTACCACTGAAAAAAATATTATAGACATGACGAATATTGAAGGTACTAATTCTTCGGAGATATGTGAGAAAAAAAATGGATTATAATGAGTTGCATTGCTATTTGGGGCTTCTAATCTTAGTTAGGGTATTCAAATCACATGGCGAAGCACTAACAAGTTTGTGGGATGAACAGTTTGGACGATCTATTTTTCGAGCTGCAATGTCTCTAAAGAGGTTCAAAGTTATATCTATAGTCCTTCGTTCTGACAATAAAGACACTAGAACAGAAAGGCGACTGAGTGATAAATTGGCTGCTATTTGAGAATTGTGGGACAATTGGGTTGAAAATATGCCTAAATTATACAATCCTTTAAATAATGTTACAATCGATGAACAACTTGTCGGTTTTAGAGGCCGGTGCCCTTTCCGTCAATACATGCTACAAAAACCGTTGAAGTATGGCATAAAAATATGGATTGTTTGTGACTCTAAAAGTGCACATGCATGGAATATGCTAGTATACACTGTGTTGTGAAAACATTAGCGTAAAACTGGTTTGGAAGCATCGTACTTGAAACTAGACGGAACCGATTTTATTTCACTACTGATCGCCCAATCGGACATTCTCCAGATCTTCCTACAAAGTTTTAAAAAGAACGTTGGCAACAGGGAAGGTATGGAAATTTTTCCGGCTGAAGGACATTATGAAAAGTCAGTCCTCGAATGTTCTCGGCGAAGATGTCCGTCTGTGTTCTTTGAGAGAGGATTGTCTGAAACACGTGGTTGCGCGAGTGGCTCAAGGGAGACTCAACTGGTCTACGAAGGATTTACACAAATACGGAATTGACCGATGTTTCTTGGTTCTTTTGCTGATAATTGTATTTTCCAAGAGCACATAATTTTCGGGCTGACCATTGTGCTGTATAAGTGACCATAACATCCGTGCTATAAATTGTGATGCACCACGTGCAAATAATTTTCACTAGCACATAATCTTCGTGCTAACAATTGTGCTGTATAAGTGACCTTAACATCCGTGCTATAAATTGTGATGCACCACGTGCAAATATTTTTTTATGCTCTCCTAACTTGTCTTAAATAAAGTGTGGTAAGTGAATTCCAGTTTTATTCCTTTATTTTTTGCAATGTGCTGATCTTTTATAATCACGGCCACAACTATATATCCTTTACACACTGGAAAGCCAAAGGATGGCTCACCAGAGAAAAAACAAGCTTTACGTGATGTTTTGGATTTGACCTATAGTCTCAAGAGACATAATGTTACTTTCGATAACTGGTTTTCCTCTTATGAACATGGCCAATTACTACTAAAAAGAAATATAACTATGCTAGGACAATAAGAAAAAATAAACCGGAACTTCCCATTTAATTTACTCATTCGAAAGAATCAGTGGATTTTACCTCAATTTTTGGATTTACAACTGACATTACATCAGTAGCATATACACCAAAGAAAAACAAATGCGTCACTCTAATTAGTACCATGTACAACAAAGGTGATATAAGTAATAGATTTGATAAAAAACCAACAATGATATTGGAATACAATTCTACAAAAGGAGCATTTGATACTTAGCAGTCTAAAAGGATCAAATAGTTGCTACTTACACTTGTAAAAGAGGAACTGCTCGTTGGCCAGTTGTAATTTTTTACAACATAATTGATGTATCTGCGTACAATGCTTTTGTGATTTGGAGGGAAATTAACCTTTCATACCATGAAAACAAAATTAATAGAAGATATCTTCTGGAAGAATTACGTTATCAATTAATGAAACGTGCACTAGAAAATTTCTCCCAAGAACTGAAGCAGCCGCAGCAAATGTTAAGAAATCGTAAATAGATCCTACAGTAGATCCCAATATGAGTGGAAGCAAGGCAAATGCCAAAAAAAGAGGACGTTGCAACTTTTGTCCAAGAGACTGGATAAAAAATGTAGCGAAAAATGTCATAAGTGTTTGAAATTTATTTGCAAAAATCATTCGTTTGAGGTCTGTAACAGTTGTCAATAAATCTGCAGTTATTGTAAGTTTTCGCCTAAAATTAACCTTTTACACGCCGCACTATGATCGAATGGTAACACAAACTATTTATTGATAAAAATCACATTAAAACTCAAACATAAGAACTATGAGAAGTTTTTTTTTCAAAAAAAAATTTTGTATATGATTTATAACATGTTCCCAAAAGGGAACATTGGCGGGAAACACTTAGTTTTTCCACATGTTTTTATAAAATGTGATTAACGACCCTTACATTCAAATTTCGATTTCTGTACCCAATTTTTTAATAGTTATAAGTAAATTTCTAAAAGTTATTGAGTAATAGAACAGGTTAAGCAGAAAAATAGTCGGGGTCCCTCCCCCATGGTCTGGGTCGAGCCGTGGTGGTGCTCAAGTGCTACACCACCTTAACTAGTCAATAGGTGCAACGAAGATTTCGAAAGAAAAAATTTTCCCACTAAATTTCAAAAAAAAATAATTTTACAGTTGATGAGTAAGAATTACTATATTTAAACAATTTTGCAATTATTTATTAGCATGTTAATCAAACAATTGAAAAACCATTCGAAAAAAAGGAAGTAACAGATAATCTTTGTGTAAAAATTCACAGCACAATAATAATATGAATGAAAATCTAAAAAATACAAGGAGAAATAAAAAAAAACCTACCGAAATTCTTTAAAATAAGAAAAAGAAAACGAAAAAAGATTTTTGTTCTTAGCTTTTTTGCTCTACGTATTTTCTACTGTCCATGGTAGGTAGGAAAGTATTTCTCATGCAGTCTTTTCTCACACAAAATATTTATTTCTAGTATTCGTTTGGCATACAACCCAACATCCTTGTGCTGATGGCACAATAAAATATGCATCTGATTGTCTTAAAGATTCATAGCAATGTGCGTGAGGTCCAGTAACGGAGTGGATTTTCAATTTCATGCGAAGCAAACACAAAGTTGCTTCTCTCCTGAAATTGAGATGCGATAGTTCTGCTGTTGTACCTTTGTGCAAATGGAAATGCAGAATCCATCCAGCAGCGACAGCCATGTTTAGCGCATTGCTTAATAGACTCCAATACCATTTTTTTGTTTCTAAACATAGGTCGATATGATCCAAGAAGTCTGTCTAGTAAATCGACACTTCCCATCCCCTCATTATACATTTTTATCAGATGTGGCTGAAAAGCATCAATTCTTTTTTTTTTGTGCTTGACAAAATCGCTTCGTTTTACCGATAGGCTCATGGGTCGAATAATTGGATGCTGTAGTTACTACAGCACTGTCCAGCGACAAATATAAGTTTGACCATCACTTCGGTACTCAAAATTTCCTCTTTGCCATTTTGATACTTCCTTTTGTGATTTGAGAAAGCATCTTCCTGTCCGAAATTCCCGAATCGTGCCAGTTGCTTTGAAACCCTTTTCAGACAACTCAGTAAACAGCTTGTGTGATGAGAAAAAGTTTTCAATGAAAATGTCATGCATCTCTGGATTTTCAACACTGGATAGAAGCTCCCACACAACTCTAGATCCAAGAGGAGAGTTTTCTATTTCTGAACTTTTTCCACTATAGATTCCCATAGCATATGGATAGCCACTGCTGGAACACAATATCCATATTTTAAAATCAAACTGTTACCCAGTATACACAATTTAGTCGAATGATGACCGCAACAGGGCACTATGGATTCATCTATACACAATTTAGATTGGAAGTCCTCTCTCGACTGAAGAAAATCGCAGAGTAAAGAAAAATAATGAGAACTCATAATCACGTGTTTTCCAACATATTATGTGCCCCTCCAATAGAGTCATAAACAACGTCTAACTATCAACAAACACGCGTTTTTCAGCGGCAGCTATGAGTAATCCACTTCAGACCCATCGGAGTCCCCCTCCCCCTCTCCTCCACACACGTGGGGAAGAGGGGGGAGGGGTGAACAGGGGTAATGAAAGTAGATCACAGTCATAAACATATTTCGTTGATACGTACTAATAGCTCTCGTATTCGAAATAATTTTATCAATACTTCTATGCACTGTAATCAAAAGAACTGAATTATGTTGGAAAACTAACCTTTACACGCCAATGTTCCCTTTTGGGAACATGCAAATTTTTCATCTAATAGTAACAACAACATTTAATCTTTATTGTTATAACTTATGTTCAACCAAGAAAATGATCATTTTTAATTACTCTCTCTAAATTTTAAAATAATTTGTTGAATTTGGAATTTTATACGAATTTTTGAATTTTGTTCGACGAAAAGTTAGAAAAAAAGCCAAAGTTACGATTTTTTTTCCCATAGACACTATTTATTTTATTAACATAACCTCGATGCCAAAAAGTCAATCCATATCTTCGTTCTAAGTAATAATTTTTATAGAGCAATATGAATAAAATTATATTTTACACAGAATTTTGAAGTTGATGTTCCCTTTTGGGAACATTGGCGTGTAAAAGGTTAATATTTTTTAATACATAAACTAAATTTTACTTTGATTGCGTCTTTTTCATTTTCTTGTTTTACCATTAAAAAGTGTGTAAACTTAAAGAAATATATGTAACATGCAATAATCATAATAAATTAATTGAAGGAAAACTTGTGGGGTCGTTTATGACCCCAAGGGTCTTGAGTGTAACCGAAATGGGAGGAACCCACGAGGGTTAAGAAAATTATATTGTGAATTAATTCGTTTCTGAAGCTTCTCTTTGAGGGAAAAATTTTGAAATTTATTTATAACTGCGGAAGTTTCCAAGACGTCCCATTGTAGTTAGGCAGTATACGTGTCTTAATATGACACGTGTATTTGAGAATATTTTCAAAGAAAATTTCCTGCGCCTGTAACTTTAACTCATTACTATTTTAAAATATTCAACTGTTGGATTCCATTTGCAAATGAAATATTTTACGTCTTGCGATAAATAAAAATCGGATATGAGGCTATGTAAGCCATGTATAGTTATTAAATGAATTACTTTCAAAAAGAATAGGAACATATAAAATGCATCACAGAGAGTTTGAAGAGAAAATTGTAAAATGTAAGTAATTTGACATCATTGTATATAAACATTCAACACAGTGAAATGTATTCCATAAATCTATTCCATTTGTGACAGAACTTCAAAGCAATCAGGTGGAGTACAGATTCATAACTTGAATTATAATACTTAAACCCTTTTAGAAATTGATATTGTGAATTTATTCATTTCGAAATTTTCTCCTTGAGAAAAAAAATTGCAATTTAATTAAACATAAGGAAATTTCGCAGACGTATTATTGTTCTTAGGAATGGTACATGTCTTAATGTGATACATGTGTTTGAGAATATTTTCAAAGAATGTTTCCTGTGATGGAACTTTAGTTCATTGCTATTTAAAAACAAACAACTATTGTACTCGAATTGCAAATAAAATATTTCACATCTTATTACTCATGGTTTAGACATCGTATAAGAGGCTAAGGAAACCATGTATAGTTATTTAATGAATGAATTTTTCTTTTAAAATCAGTAGGAATACATAAACTGAATCCCAGAGGAGTTTGCGAAGTGAAAATTTTAAAATGTAAATTACGTTACAGCCTTATACATATTTAATAAAAGTTATTTTTATTATTTTCATATAAAATATATTTGTGACTCCTTCAGAAAAATATACTCAATTTTTCCTCTTCCTAATATTTTTGTATTACATCAACTTATTTTTTTTTCACTATCTCATTACTCAAAAACGATATTTTGTTATAATGAATAAATATTTTCTGTCAAAAGTTTCTTGGGAATTGTGTCTATGTTTTACCCCTCTTTGATTTTGGCGCAATAAATTATGGAATTTAAACTTAAAAGCCTATTGTCTCCGAAATTATGATTGTTATCATACCCTTTAAGGGGACAAGGGATCTACAACCTAGTTTTTTGAAATTTTCAATATTTTACTCTCATACACAAAATAAGAGTAATTGAAATTCTTTTCTACTACGCTGAAGACACTTAGCATTCACAAATAAGTATCGTGTAAAAGAATAAGGCATGTTTTTCAAAAATATCTTCAAAAATGTTAGCATTTTTCAAAATGCTCCACGCACATTACTTTTCTTCTGATTTCTTCCAAATGTCCCAAGATTGTTGACGGAGGTGTTTGCCACAATCCTGTGCATAATTCTTTGAAACAACAAATATTTTGAAAATTTATAGAGCATGAAATAAAGTAAGAACTTTAAAAAAAACATAAAAACAATAACAGACAAATAAAAAAATATTTCGCTTTAGATTTATACAAATAAAATCATTGCACAATTATGTATCTTTATATATATATAAGGTTAAACTATATAAAAAAACATTGAGGTTTTTAAATGATTTCGAATGCACATAAGGCATTATGAAAAATACTATGTTTTATTTCAAAAGTTTTTTTTTAAAAAACAGCGATTATTGTGCCAGAAATCGTTATTTTCAATTCTAAAAGTGTTCAATACAGTAAAAAATTATACAAATTATTTTCTTTTGTAAAAATGATTAAAAATTAAAAATTTAAAAAAATCGAGTTTGAAAGTCTTTTGTCCCCTTAAAGGGAACAAATTTCTCGTGTATTCTCCTAAACTTTTCAGAACACTTAACCATTCTATCTACAATGGAAAGAAAGACGCACATATCCTTGAAAGATAATCCTCGTGAACAAAATGTTTATCGTTATCTCATAATTTACCTCTAACAATAAATTTTATAGTTTTCAAAATTATTGCTAATTTCACATGTAGAACATATATTATCAATTTTTAATATTGATAGATATAAAAAAGGTAGAAATATTTGCCCACGAATGAGAATTTATTTTGTAAATTAATGCAAGTTTTTTCATTCACAACATTTTAGAATCATTAAGAGATCATTAAGAGAAAACAAAAGTATAATACTGTGTGATGTTTACCTCTAAATAGTTAAGAAAAAGTTATCTTGGTTGCTGACGCAACCTTTTGTAAGTGTCAAAAACTGTTCTACGAGGAATATGGCGATAAAGTATGCTATTTTAAACAACCGTACAAACAACAAACGCCGATTACCTCATGCCTTAGTACCGAACGCCGCATAGTAGCCTACCAATATTCCGATGTTTTGTGGAAGGATATTTTGCAGTGTAGTTTCTTAGAAATAATTTTCATTTAATTCATAAGTGCTAAATATATTAAAAATATTATACAAACACACAAATATATATATATATATATGTGTGTGTGTGTGTGTGTATACTCTCTCTCTCTCTCTCTCTCTCTCTATATATATATATATATATATATATATATATATATATATATATATATATATATATATATATATACACTCAAGAGCCAAAACATTATGACCACCTGTCAATAACGAGTTGGCCCACCTTTGGCACGCAACACAGCTTCAACCCGCCTTGGCATGGATGCCACAAGTCCTTGGTAGATGGCCGGAGACAGACTGTACCAGATGTTTAAGCAACGGTAACGCAAATCCGAGATATTGCGAATTGGTGGCCTTTGAACTCTGAGCTGCCGTCTCATGACATCCCAAATGTGTTCTATCGGATTGAGATCCGGTGAGTTAGGCGGCCAGGACATTAACTGGAATTCAGCATCCAGTTTCCGATGGAAATTGGATTTCCAGCTGGAAAAACAGAGGCCATGTAAGGGTGCAACTGGTCCGCAATGATGTTCAGATACCCTGTAGCATTCATGGTCTGCTCTACCACAACCACGGGTCCCAGAGACGCCCAAGAGAACGTACCCCAAAGCATAATACCGCCACCACCGACCTGTGTATGACCTACTGTACATTGAGGGAGCAACAGTTCGCCTGGAAGACGGCGTATCCTGACACGACCATCGGCGTGATGAATGACAAACCGTGATTCATCTGACCAGGCAACTCTCTCCCACTGATCCATGGACCAGTCGCGATGTTCCCGGGCCCAGCGCAGTCGCAGTTGGCGATGACGCTTGGTCAGCAAAGGCACACGAGTGGGACGTTTGCTGCGTAGCCAAATATCCAACAGTGTCCACTGAACAGTGTGCTGCGATACTATTCTACTTAACCCTGCATTGTTTTGGGCTGTCAGCTGAGCCACTGTCTGGCTCCGGTTTTGCTTCACCATGCGAGACAGTCTCCGACAACCTTTTTGTTTGATAGCGTGTGGACGTCCAACACCATGTCGTCTACTGCTGGTTTCACCGTCATTCATCCACTTTGCATAAGTACTAACAACTGTAGGTCGCGAACAACCCACGAGTCTTGCAGTTTCGGAAATACTTGTTCCGAGCCTTCGAGCCATTACAATCTGCCCTCTATCAAAGTCGCTTTGATCCGCAGCCTTTCCCATCACACACAGAAGTAAATGAAAGAATGATTCTTCAGACTCTTCAGCAGCAGTTAAATACCACTTCCACCTGATAACGTGCCTTCCACGTCATCCAGGCGAATTCATTGCAAAATGTAGGGGTGATCATAATGTTTTGGCTCTTGAGTGTATATATATATATATATATATATATATATATATATATATATATATATATATATATATATATACAGAGGCTGTTCGCACATTTTTTAGACGATTTTGGTAAGCGATAATAAAAAATCGTTTGCTGCAAAAGAAATAATTGCAATTGTACTATGCTTTTAAAAGACAAAATTATGTTCTGCTGCTTGAAAGTTTTGTTTTTATTCAAAATGGCGTTTTTAACAAAGCAGTGGTTCGAAGGCAACATTTATGCTCTTTCCGAAGAGAAATATGCATACTCCGTTATCCAAAAACGATGTGAGAGTCATAGTTTTGTGATATCTAAAGCGTCGATATGTAATATAGTCAACAAGAAAGGAAAAAAACGTCAAATTGGAGCCTCAATTGGGACAAAAATTCCAAACAAGTATCCAAGGAAAAAACGGACATCTTCGACTTTTGCAAAGGTACGTTGTTTAATGTTAAAAGAAAATCCCCCTAGTCAAAGGACTGTTGGAAAATCATTAAAATGCTCGGTGTCCACTGTAAACAAAATGATAAACGTTGATTTAAATCTTAAGAAAGCGAAAAAACGCAATGTGCATCGTCTTCTTCCAAATCATATCGCTGAACGCAGGACACGCTGCAGAATTCTATATGAGAAACACTTATCCAAAGAGAAATGGAAAACAATTGTCACAATAGATGAATCATGTGTGTATTTTAATGATTGCAACAAAAAAAGAGCCATTTATTATCATAAAAGGGGAGAAAAATTTAAGTACATGATTCAAAGAATCGAAAGAAAGTTTTTCTAAGGGATTCATGATTGGTGCTGGTTTTTCTTATAATGGCAAGTTAAAAATAAAGAGAGTGGAAAAAATGTGAAGATTAACTCCAAATACTATCAGTACCATCGCTTTATCCACAGTTGCTTCCTCCAAGTTAACTTTCGGTCTAAATGAATGCCCAAGTATACAGTATCATAAGTTTTATTTAAACATTTATTTTTATAGTGGAGATGTATGTCATGATGTTTTGGACTAAGGGCAAACAATTGGAAGGTGGTTTTAATAGTATTTATAACCATATTATTTTCATAAGTCCAGGTGTCAAGCACATCTAAGGCCCGCTGCAAGGCACCCTCCATGCCAGCAAAGTCAGATCCTGCAACACTCATTACTATATCATCGGCAAATAACAAGACATCAGGGACCGGGACAGATCTGGAAATAGTGTCTATTAAGTCATTAATTATTATATTAAAAAGGATAGGGCTCAGTACTGCTCCCTGGGACAAACCCTGTTGTTGAACTTAAAATGAACAGTACATTCTAAATGAGCAAAGAAAATAACACGAATAATATATATATATATATATATATATATATATATATATATATATATAAAGCGCGTAGGTTTGTAGCACAAAATTTGACGATATTTCTACACTCCGATTGGCAACGGCTGCAACTACTGGGTTAAACATTAGCGGCCGTCCGCAATTTAAAACCGGGTGTGCGTAGTGGCGTCATTTGTTACAACCGCTGATCTTTTGACAAAATATATTTACACCTATAAAATCCCGTGTTTAATCATGGACAACTGTATGTAGGTTTATCTCGACTCCGGTCTTTTTATTCTGTCACTGTAGTATTTCCTACTTCTGAAATACTCAAGTGTGTATGTCAAGAAGTTTTATGAATATCATAGTTGTAATCCACACTATATTTTAGTACTTGCTGAATTTTTAATCCCTTTTATAAGTACAGAAATTTTTCCAACTATTTATTATTTGATATGATTAAGTGGGGATATCTGAATTGTGAACAATAGTACATACAGATAGTGGTGTAATCCACACTATATTTTAGTAATTGCTGAATTTTTACTCCATTTTTTAAGTGAAAAATTTTCCCCAACAATTTTTTATTTGATGTAACGATAAAGTGTAGATATATTAATTTCGGAAAAATGTACATACAGAAAGGATGTAATTTTTAAAATCATTGGTGTTGGGTTTCTCAGTCTTATCTTTAACTCTGTTCTGCGGCAATAATTAAAAAATTCACATTTTTTAATTATGATGTTTCAGAATCAGCCTTATAGTGAATTTAACAATGATTATAAATTTTTTAGCTGAGCACCCACTATTCCTTAAAAACATATATTTATGATGACAGGTAATGGTAACAGTCCTTACATATCTTACATTCAGTTGAGTTGTTTTGCAAAAGAAAATATAAAGCGACCAAACTTGTCAAGAAGCGGCTAGTAAACTTAATTATGTGATTGACGTATATAATCTTATTTATTGCAACAACTTAAAATGTTATGATACTTTGAATTGCACAAGAGTCTCTTGCTTTTACAACTGCATTTAGTCATGGAATACTCTTTTTGCAATGACAGCGCGTATAGCCTTGCCCTCCACTTCTCCAATTACACTGGTTATCAAAAATTGATGAAAAATCACAAAAATAAAGATTAGTCAAAAAGTTACGCGTAGAATTTAATGAAACTTATACACATTATACAACACATAGGTAGCTATAAAATAACATAAAAAGAAATCTCGAGACAATTATGATGTTATACTTTGTAAGTATAACACCAAAGTGTATCAGTAAGTCAACCATATGGTGTATCAGTAAGTCCCGTGTGATACTTTGTGGTATACGGGAATTTTATGTGTATTTTTTAATTAAAAAAATTATGGTGTTATAGAAACTAGCATATGTATACAATGAACAAGCCGGATGTGTCTGTTTGGTATAGGAAAAGTACCTTTAATATGGCTTAAAAAAGTCTAACTTAAAGTAAAAATGAAACCTTAACCACGAAGCCTCATCCTAAGACTTTTTGAACGCAGGTAAATATCAAGTAAGTGAAGTCTCTGATCCTAAAAGAAAATTCGCCGAGTCAAAGATCCATTGCATCCAAACTAGGAATGTGTTTTGGCACTGTAAATAGAATCATTCATAAAGATATGAAGTTAAAAAAAGATGTTTAAACGCAAAGTTTATCTGCTTTTGCCAAAACAATTTCTGAAATAAAACAACTTCTAGAAAAACACCTAGCTGCTGAAAAAAGGAAATTTTTGGTAACACTCGTTGAGGTAGCGGTGTATTTAAGGGACTGTAAGAAAAAAAGATCAATTTTCTATTGTTAAACTGACGGGAATAACAGTACGAAATGGCTTCGTCGGTGTTCAGAAAAGTTCCCAAAGGCATTCATGATAGTTTCAGGATTTTGTTACAAGGGAAATTAAAAATCAAAAAAGTATCAAGAAAATCTAAACTGAATTCCCTCTACTATCAGCAAAATACGTATTTTAGAGCCAATTTTTGGAGAAATTCCAACCTTATATGGAAAGGACATTGATAAAGTTGAGTTTCATATGGAAAACACCTCTAGTCACACGTCTAAATCAACTGCCGCTTTTTTGAAAAAAAAAAAGAATCAGAAACAGGAATAAAGCGTATCCCATTTAATGAAATACCTGTAAAATCACCTGATGATTCTCCAATAGTCTTTTGCGCTTTCGGTTTATTAAAACGGGCCTTAGGAAAACAGCATCCAAGAACACTGAACGGAATTTGGAAAATGGTCCAAGAGGAATGGGGTAAAATTGACCTGAAAGTACTAAGAAAAAGTTTACTTTCATGGAAAATTCGAGCTAGAGCTATTTTCAATAAACATGGCTATCAGATCGAAGCAAATCGCTGCAAGAATTATACCTAAAACTTAACTATCAAAATCTTTTCCATAAAGTGCGAACAGCCTTCAGTATTATCTAATGTCAAAATGTAAATACTTTCGTTTCCCGAATTTTAATTATCTAAATGCTTTCTGACATAGGACTACTTACGAAGGTTCTGTCTGCGTATCTTATATGAGCATGAGTCCGTTGACGACTATTCTGAAATGCATCTTAAAAATTCTTAAAAGGCACATCTCATTTGGGAAGATCGCTCTGAAAGTAATTCAAGTGTTTAACTTTCTCCATTAAAAAAAGGTATGAATGTGAAAGGTACAATGTGTTAACATATATGAGAATTTATATAATATTGCGCATATGAGGAAATTTGTGTTTTATTCTGCTAAAATGAAATCATAAATGATTGTTAAGCTAGTTTAACAAGATTAATAATTTTCCAGCAGGGGGATTCACACAATCAGTTGAATTATTTGCGTAATGTGTTCAATAAATATTATCATTAAATAGCTCAGTATATACGAATCAATATTCTGCAGGAAGATATGATTTCATCCTGCGGGCATAGTTAAATTCTCAATATAACCAAATTATCTACTTAGCATGTTTAATTAAGTAAACGATGCCCTTATGTAATGGGATCAATTTTCATCGTTAAATGTAAACACATGCTCAAAGCGAAATCGCGATATACAGGTTTTACGCATATACTGCTGTGCTAAATGTAACCAGTAGCTATATTTTGGGCAATATTTCACGAACCTATGGGGAAATTGGAACAAAACTTGGCATATATGTATATTATGATCATATAAGTACAAACGAAGAAAAATAATTTTATACCAAAACTATGCCACTTACGAAAGAAGATGCAAAAAATAAATTTCGTTTTTCGTTTTGAAAAAGATCTTTTAAATGGTTGATGTCATGATTTTAAAAGAGATGTGGATACAAGAGACAGAAAATTTCCATCATATGTTTCCTACTTTAAAGATGTTGTTCATACGCATTAGAGACTCACACCTGCTACAGAGCATTAGTTATCTTTTGAATGGTTTTTGGTCGACGGTGGGGAAGATATTCTTTACTGTAGTGCTTAAAATTCAAACTAAATAAGGATATAACTCAGTCCTCTCTTTTTATTGTGATATCTTTACTTTGAGGAATATGTTTAATAAGGGCTTAATATATCGGGGACATTAGATGTTTTTTTATTTGTTAATTTGAATGGCGGATCCACGGCACCGCATCAGCGCTGAATATTACAAATAAATTTTGGTATGCCATCTATGAACCTTGTACCCGCAATAAGACATCTGCAAAAACGTGTAAAGCTCTATGAAGCAAGAAAAATTAGACTTCTGCATACTAAAAGCTACTAGTTTCCTTTTGGAGATGGGAAGGACACGGTTACATCTTTTCCGTTTCTCCGTATCATGAATGATGCAACGAGAATGAAATTAACCGTGGACTCACTCGTTAGGAAAGATCTGAGCATTGCTGCTAAAATGTCAAATTTTCTTCACTGCCCCGTAAACGGGCATGCCTTTGAACAAGGATAAGCATGATACGAACTGCTTAACATAAGATATACCAGACCAGTTTGACTTACACTCTTTGAAATACTTGCAGTCATCACTATGTGACTTCACAAAGTTAACGACAGTTAACGGGTTTGATAAATCGTTATAATTTTTTGATGACCTTGTAACAGTTCCTTTTTAAGCGTTTTGAAACATGCCCAACCCAGAATTACCCAATGTAGTAACACCTTAGAAACTTGTGTTCGAAGTTTATTATAGCTATAACTCATTCCTCTGTCGTTATAAAATGTGGTCAACTTGAGTAAACAATGAATACTCCCCTTTCAAGGTGATTAAAATGAACTGAAATAAGATATGCTCTTTGTCGTATAGGACCTGTCCTGACTTTATTTGATTTGGGCGTGAATTCGTATTTTATTTGTGGTAGTACATTTTATGTCATCAAAAAGGTAGTTGGGTGCGTTGTGTTTAGGTATTTGGTTGAATAGCACTCCAAGGTCTGGACATGATTGGTCTACGAACAAATTATAAAAGCTTAACCTACAAACTTTCTTCAAAAAAAATAACAGAAATCAACTAATTGACGAAAGCAAGTTTTCTTTAACACAAAAATTATAGTTTATTTACAATTACATATTATTTACAGTTTATTTTTAAAAAATCGTTTATGTTCATATCATCATTCTTTACATTTTATCGTTTACCTACTACTTTACGAGGTGCAGGGAGCATACGAAAAAAACTACTCATACACATTTATTTATCTATAACCCTAACTTTCCTTTTCCACACTCAAGCATTAAATTTTAAATGACCAGGGACTGAATGTATCAAAAATTATATTTCACTCACTCTATTTCGTAGGGGCAGGATAATCATCGAAACAGCAGGGTTGCGGTTCTCTCCCTCCGAATCGCACGTTCACTTAGAATCTCAGCTCGCTGTGGTCTGGAAATTGGGGGGTCTTGCTTCACAGGAACGTCACTGCTTCTTCCTTATGCCTTCCGTATTTGGTCTCCGGAGTTCGGTGAAGTCTAGCCGCTGTATTCTGGATCCGGTGCTCGATAGTTTCTTGGATCCTGCGAGTAAGGCCCAGAAACTATGTCGACCGGTTGTCCTTATGCCTCCGAAGACGGGTCCCCTCCAAATAGGAACGTAGGATCGGGCCAGCTCGCCCCGACAAAACTCTAACGCTTCTCTCTCTTGACTCCTGTTACGTCATCTTCTACGCCGCCGATGGCCCCCCACATCGATCAGTTACGCCGCTCTCATATATTCAGTACAAAAGGGCATTCTAATTTAACGTCGCAACCGGCGCCTGACTTGCTATCTTAGTCTACCATCTTCGAGACCTCCCATGTAGACCGCACTCCTACTCTCCTATCCGAAATCAATGTAATGAAGCAAGCCTTTGATTTTAAATTCTTTCTACATTTAATTTTCTTCTTCTTAAAATTGAAGGCGCATCATTACACTCTTGTACGAAAGTTTTTCCCCCACGTGTATGTAGGAAATATATATACTGAAGTGCCAGAAAAAACTGTCTAATGCCTGAGAGTTCCATTTCTGGATCTTGAAATTTCAGAAATGATACAGGGCATGGACTTCATGGTCTTTCCGAGGATGTCCTTGGACAATGGATACTATGCCTCGTGAATAACAGTCACTATTTTTTTAATATTCTTAAATATTGGAATTCTGCTTTAGGTGGAACATTGCATGGTATTCTTGCAATGTTCAATAACGTCGAGATCTAGTAAAGAAAGGAGTTATTTCATGTTCTAAAACATATATCAGTGTTCCTCAAACTATAAGTTATTGTCTATGGATGTGTGTGGTGGCCCACACATCCATATCCAATATTTCCACCCATAGCTGTCTGTTTTCGAAGGACATCCAAATCCATGACAGTGAATGGTTGACATGAATGGCTGTAACACATCTCAAAAGATGTTAACACGGTGTTCACCTGTCAGAGGAGTTGTAGACACATGAGGGATCCTAATTCTTGCCAGCTGAACACAACCATTACCATTACCGTGGCATCACCAGCCTGCAATGTCCCTTATTAATTTGATGGATTCACCGATTTTTGACCTGTTCCACAAATGCTCCCCTTTCCATATGCCCGAATCAATGGAAAATGAGATTCGTCACACCATATTACTTGTTTCCAGTCCTTCGGTTTTCAGTGGCGGTGTTCCTGAGCCCATAGTCACTCCGCATCCAGCACTTAGCTTCGTTGTTCAAATGGTATCGTCTATCCTAGTTATTCTAGCACTTCAGTGTGTAGATCATATAACTACGCTTGGTACCGAAAATTGGTATTCAGGAAAACCGATATTGGTGCATTGAGTATTCCCTTCCCAAGAACAATACAACCTTAGAAAATCAAAAATTAAACTATATATATATATATATATATATATATATATATATATATATATATATATATATATATATATATATATATACAAGGTGTTTCATATTGAATAGGATAAAAAGAAAGCTTTCCCGTGAATGCTGTAATTACTTTATTTTGATAAATCAAATTTACAGTGAAACTATGGTTATCTAAGTTTCTGTAGATGTTCTCTGTGTGCCCCTCCGGTGACACGGAAAATATCTATGGAGTATTGCAGTTCCTGCGACACTCGTGATAGAATGTTAATTATTCGAGCACTTTCGAGCACTTCAGTTATCCGTTGATTCAGTTGCTGCAAGTACCGGGGAAATGGAGGAACGAACACTTTGTCTTTAACAAAACCCCAAAATAAAAAATCACAAGTCTGTTCGCGAAACCACCTACTTCCAGCTTATCATACAAATTCCCACAGAAAACTTGATGCAACAGTCTGTCGGAAGGTTTTAACGCCTGCCCCATCTGAAAGGTGTATGGCCGAAATCTTAGATGTTTGCGTAACACATGCCACACCGTTGTATGAGGCACATTGGGTTCAGAACTCGCACGACGTATTATTTTGTGGGGGCTTCGTTAAAACATTTAATGAATTTCTTCAACCACTTCGGTTTTGCCTTCTGGTCGTCCTGTGCTGGTCTTCTTACACAATTAGCCCGTGTCCTGAAACTGCTTCACCCACCGTTCGAAGTTGTGAGGATCCGGTGGTTGTTTACCAAATTTCGCGAGAAAATGTCTTTCAACGACGATACACGACGATGTTTTGGGCCGATTCCAAAACACAGTACGCTCTCTCCTGCATGGATGTTGACATTTTGATTAACAGTGCCCCTAGCGGCGATTTTGTAACCGGAAGATTTTTCACTGTTGCCAGATAAAACTTGTATAATTGTAGCTTCAGAATTAATTTGTTTTGGCTAAATAAATCAATTACAGTATTTATACTATGCTATTCTTTTTGTCCCATTCAATATGAAACACCCTATATATATATATATATATATATATATATATATATATATATATGTGTGTGTGTGTGTGTGTGTGTGTACGTACAGAGAAAGAGAGGTAGCTACACCTTTTTTTTGCATTATTTACGGAAGTATTATAAAAAAAAACGCATTTAAAACCTAAAACAATAAGATATAAAATAAAACTTTCATTATTTTTTTCCGACGTATATCAAAATTTCTGTACTGTAACATGAGATGCTTTCTTGGACTCCAAAAGAAGTTTATACTTTGTGCCACAATTTTATGGAAAAAAAAACTTTTCTTGTAAAATGTTTTGAGATACTTTGAATCTAATAATTCAGATGTTAGAGCTAGAAAGCTTCGTTATCCTCAAAGTTCAAGTACATCACGATTTCCTTGTTTTTAAATCTGGAACGGGCTTAGCAAAATTTTTCAAATCGTATTTTTGATTTTATCCGATTGCAGCATGTAAGAGTTTGAAAGGGAAAAAAAATTAACATTTCTTAGAAATAAAATTCTCGTCAAATATTTATTTTACTCAGTATTTTTCCTGTCTGTTATGTAAGATAAGAATAGAATGCTTAAAATTTTTGAATAAGAAACAAAATAGAGAATTTAGGAATATCCCCTGAAAATATATTTAAAGCATAGCAAAAAAATTATATTTTCAAAGTTTGTAATAGTTTTAAATATTGATATTCATTTCAAAATTTATTTCTAAATTTATGTCCAAGAATAGTTATTTAAACTTTATATCCCAATACCATCACCATAAACCCCAAAAATATTTATTTTTGGTATATAGATACATATTTATTTGCATATACGAGTACATGTATCTATCTATCTCCATTTCATTTCTAGGTATACCGGTTGGTCACGTATTTCGGAGTTCTAGTACATGTCTAAAATCTTATTCTCGGTAAGGAATTTTCTTTCAAGGAAAATTGCAGAAATGCCGTTGTCTTATAGCATTAATTAAAGTTAATTGTTTGTATTTAAAAGAAGCTAAGTAATTTATCCACAACTTTAAAAAAATGACTTAAAAAAATACTTTCATGATATAAACTTTATTAACGGAAAAAGAAAAATTTTTTAATTGCGTACTCATAGACATCGAATACGTTTCAATAACATTTTAATTGGAATTCTTGACTAATCGATTTCTTTAAACCCACTTGCGAAAAAGTTTCACATTTTTAAACAGGGGATCAACGTATAATGCATTTTTATGTTTTCAGATAATAGCAAAAAATCCTAAAATTTGTCTTTAAATGTTCTTTTCGTGTTTTAATGAATACAGTACATTAATCTCTAGTACTAAATGCGAATTCCTTGTGAAATGCACATTTTAAACAATAAGTGATCAAAAACACTATATTTGCATGTAAGAACAGATTTTTAAAAACTGTTAAATATACAGCTAAAAGCATCCAAATTTTTTAGTTCTGAATGTTTTATAGAAATACAGGCTGAACAAACGTGATTTGATAGAGAAGATATTAGTTTTTAGGTAAAAAAAAATTTCTGATCCACATCTGAAATTGAAATTAAGCCTAACCGGCCGTTTTTTTACTGAGGTCTTCAATTGAAAGATGAGTACAGCCCCGAAGTGTTATACAGAGACAACGGCTATTATATATATATATATATATATATATATATATATATATATATATATATATATATATATATATATATATATATATTTCTGGGTGTGAAGTAGAAAGTTTCTCTCGGACTTATTTTATTTTTTATTTTTCTAAAATTAAAGTGAGAAGAAAAATGTTATTCACAATTTATAAGATTAATTATTAAGGTCCCAAAAATAGATACTCAAGAGCTTGACGTATTAAAGATAATTATTTTTTACCGGTACAAAAAATCTCGAAAATAAAAAACCGAAAAAGCTTCTAAGTTGGCTGCATAGAGGAACCAGTATATGGACTGAAACATTGCTATTAGATCTACAGTTCAACTTAAGTGCCGTGATAGTAACAAGCAGATACGCTTGAAAATTAAAATATTCTTAAATATGACTATGAAAAATGATAGAACTTTTAACTGATACGGCTCAGAGATTTTTTAAGGACTACAACTTTAGACATATTACATGCTCATTGAAAAAGGTGTCCGAGATTGCAAAGCGGAATAAAGAACCATCTAATAGAACTCATGATGTTCATTTTTTCTCCAAAAGATACATAAACGAATGAAGCTTTGTACATTAACTAGTAGGTTTCGTTATGAGTACGCCTGGTCGCTCGGCACACATTAGGGTGATTACCGATTCCCATCCTGGTAGTGGTCACGGCAGGATGTACATGTGCTATTGCAGCAGTCATTTTGTCCAATAAATGATGTAGGTCGAGGATTTACTCAGTTTACATAATGTTTTTCAGGTATTCCCACAGAAAAAAGTTTATAGGGGTCAAATCGGGGCTTCTTGGTGGCCTAAAAATTGGACCGTCCCTTCCTATCCAAAATCAAAACCCATGAACGAGGAAGTGCAGCGTCACAGCGTTAGAGCATGCCCCCAGTGTAGTCATGGTCACCTTGACGTGGAAAATTAAAACTTCCAGGATTAACATACCATATGCTACCAGGCAAAATCCAGTAGGTCGATTGCTGTTCCCGGTATGCACTACTGAAATCACGAACATCTTTTTCGATTACCCTATATATCGAAAACTTCGGTTTAACAAAATATCCTATTGTTGTCACAGGGCTTACTATAAAGATATACCCGGTGGCATTTATTTGCAAATGCAAATAAATCTTTGCAGTACTTGAAAAGTAATTTTGCTACACGTAGATACCATTGAAAAACCATTTACATGCAGTTTTATGTAAGTGTCCATAACTTTATCCCAAAAAAATGTACAACAACTAGGATCAATAAACGTAGGGAAAAACATCTTATCGATCTGCAAACCGATGCTACTTTGAAAATAAAATTTAATCAGAGCTCCTTGTCAGCGGTTTAGTGTAGTTTTAGATTAATCTGAGTAAAAATGATCAAACCATTTGAAATCATTTACTTTCGTTAAACTGGGTTTCCAGAGGTGACTCTAAAGCTAAAAATATTCTATGTCATCAAGAACAAAAGGGTGCTTTTACTTATTTTACTCTTCATTTTTAGAAAAAAATTCCTGTTAGAGAAAAGATCATTCTGCATAAAATATAGAAACTACTTGACTATAATTACACAGGAAAAACCTTTATCTAATTGTAACGACCACCTGCCAGAACGGAGCTTTCAACTTCGATTTCCAAAATGCTAAGCCGGTATTATCTTAACAAAACTATTTAGGCTATACTATTGTCATCTACTTCTCTGCCCTATTCCATTGGTCTTTTGGGGTACCGCGACACAAAACATTGTTCAGTTTATACATATTCCTTTTATTTTTTTTTTTTAGATAAAAAGAATAGGTATAAACTGGCAGCTATTGAATATTTTAATGACAAATATTTCTTTTTCGGGTGGTTCCGCAGATCTGTAATGACTGCCTATCATGACTAGTTTACCAATCCGTGTCATAATCTTCGAGGTCCATCTTCCACCATATCAGCTATTCCAGCCGTCAGAGTAATGTCGAAAATGATATTTTATTGTTTTTTTTAATAATTAGCTCATCGTGTCCAAAACAATCCGCTATTTTATGTTAGGGAAATTGTATTTGCATGCTCGTTGTTTATGAGACAAAATAACAGATAGCACTATATGTGTCGTAGTTAGGGACGACATGTTTCTTAGAAAAGAGGGAGAGCATAGTCACAGGTGCAGAAAGGGACACTATTAAGAGGGGAATAGAGAAAACAAGTAACATGTTTACAGTAAGGAAAACAGGCAACGAGTCTTAACGAACTGCAGTTAATGAACTTGCCACGTGAATGTAGAGATGGTGATATCCGGAGTGTAAGGAAAATAAGTAGCTAAGGGGGCTAAGAAGATAGCAGAGGATCGTTAATGGAAACAGCGGGATGACCTTGCACAGTGAGAAGTTCCAGCGTGGGAAAAATTGGGTGTCGGAAACAGGGCTGTTGCCCCCTCGCTTTCAGATTGGAGAAATGGAAAGGATGAAGTATATGGGGCACCCAATGATAAAAGTTCAGGGGGCTCATTGGTTAAAGAAGGTTACCAATGATAGCCAAGAGCGAGAAAGTATTAATGAAGTTAAGAGAGGAAGTTGATAGAAAAATAAGTAACAGTTGTGTCGAAGAGACTGAGATACTCGAAAGCTGACATTGAAAGTGACAGTATGATATGTAGATGGTGATGTTAAGATGCCCAGCGCACGTACCCAGGCAGATGATTAGAAACTCGTAAGAGGTAGCCCCGTGGAACCCAGGCGAGATCCGAGTACAATTGTTCGCCGGCAGATTTGAAAGGTTGATGAACAAGCCCGCGATAAAGAATATTCACGGCCGCCGCATCCCCAAGGCCGGAGATGACCATATGAGGAAAGACCGAACGACAGTAGAGCTGTCGTACAAGCTCTACTGTCGTTCGAACACATCGCTGGAACAGGCTTGTCCCTACAAGCCTGTTCCAGCGAAGGATTACTAGCTTCCGTCTTCAGGGATTTTGTGACACCGGAACAAGTCCTAGAGCTTAAGCCGCACCCGCACCGTAAGCTGCCCGCTACAAGAAGCAAAAGATGTCCGGATACCCAGGTCAATCAATCAGCGAGAGGCGCAAACCTACCTGTGGACCTCCCAAAGGAGAACCCCATTGTTGTCAAGGAGATCATCACATAGCAGTATCACATAGCAGTATTCATTAAAAATGATATTTGCATAAGGTATGATTAATGATGAAATGTTTATATATGTGTATATTGTGATGATTCTTAAAACATTGATTGATTGACGTACATTTGAGCAATTACTCTTAGTTTTATCCAAGTACTGCCACTAATTACAAAGATTCCTGACACAATATGCACCCGTCACTGGGCATGTGCATGGTAAATGCACATGTGCACTGACAGCCTCGATCTATTTGGAGCTAGTTCCGAATTTAAGCATGGAGACGTTTTATGAAGGTTCATTGCACGACGTGAATTATGATTCACGGCCTGTTCACACCGAATCCAGACCATTACGTAACGTTAGCGTTAAAAATTTTAACCAATCACAGACGTCAATTCGTAGACCACGTGATCTGTCAAACCAATCACAGTTCGTGTCAACGATCTCAGAGACAAACGTAGTGACGTAACGCAAAGCTCCGAATGCAATGAGAACCGGTCTCTTCTCTGACAACGAAAAGATATTCAAAAGGTCGAATGCGGATTTGAAGGAAATAATCTTCCTAAAACGTTAGTGATTCTATGGGTTAGGCAGACATACTTTGGATATTTATAGAGAAAGAACCTTGGTGGGATGGATTGTGGGATAAGTTAAAAAGGTCAATGAAAACAACAAGACGAAAATCCCTAAGGAAATCATCTTTATCGACTGAAAATTTAGATGTTATAAAAAATCAATCTATAAAGATTTCCCGACCCATTACATTTGTATACAGTGATTTCCAAGAACTTTATCCATTGACTCCAGTGCATTTCGTCATGGATATAAGTCATGGATAAACGAAGTGAATCTTCTATGAAAGGATCTCTTTAAAAACTTCTTTTTTACAATATAACATTGAATATAACTGAAGTTTTCTTTATTTGTGTCAATTTGAATTTTTTTTTTCAAATGCGGAGGCACTTGTCGCTAGACATTCAACCGCATGTGAATTACCAGGCAGACAACGCCTTCCAGACACCAGCCCAGTAATGGCGAACATTGAATGCTGACGGAAGCCCTAACTCAAACCGCAGGGCTGCTTTTTGAATTTATTATTATAAAATGTATATGTAAATTGAAATGCTTGTTTCTTTCAGTTGAACAGGAGAACTTTACAGTTAAAGGAGTGGAGGGAAAGTGTGCTACAACTTTCAAAGTGACGAATTCTGGATGGTTCTGTTACACACCCTTCTCCCACTGTAATTAGTTTGGGTTTCAGTGGTTTTTTTGACAGTAGGATGGGCGTTGAAGCTAAACGATACGAATATTTTCCCTTTTAATGATGTTAGCGGCATGAAATAAATAATTTTATAAGGACTCTGCTACTTTATTACATATCTGGATTATAAATTATTCTCCGCCATACATACTTTTCTTTGCTTCCATTAGTTACTCGTCGGAACATAGAACGAAACGTTTCACCACATTACTCAAAATGTTGCTAGCAAATAACACTAGATCTCTGGTGGTTGCAATGTCGTATACCTTGAGACTATAATATCTTTCTTGTACTCTCTTCTAGGAACATGGATATCAAATGACATGGTAAACTTCACGTGCGTAGTTTTTATCTGTCCAAGGACCAACAACACCCCCATCCATTATATATATATATATATATATATATATATATATATATATATATATATATATATATATACATAAGTGCATTCTAATAGTAAACCTGTATTATAATTATTTCCATGAAAAATTTAATGAAATTTTAAATTATTTATTCGACTGTCGGTAGTTTTTGCAATGATAAGAAAAATCAATTCGACGTCATATTTTATATTTTAATATTAAGAGATGTCACTAGTTTTTGTCTATATGTGCCTTATATTGGAATCATTAATCTTAGTGGTACAGAGAAAAGTACTATATATTTTTATGAATGAATAGTCCATCATTGAATCTGAAAAGAAATACATTTTAGATTACGCAGATAATCCATAGTTAAGTTCATATAAATAAGTGTACATAAACAAAATCATTTACTTTTTAATGTTTGCCGTCATCAATATCATTTGTGTAAAGAAAGAATTATTTAGTAACTTTGTGTAAAGCATTTTTTAAGAATTTTCCACATTATTGTTCTGGTTTGAGATGATCTCTTGCTTACCAGAGTTAATTCCATTAATTGATCCCACATATTGTATTTTTATTTGTGGGTTATGATTGCGTTTGTGTGTATGAATACTTACGAAAGTGATAAAGACAGACTGGGCAGAATTGCGCCCATTTCTTCTGCAAAAAACTTTGCTTGAATTATTTTGTTTGTTTCTTTTTTTTTGTTTTTCAAGTATATAAACTTTTTTATACTCATTGAAGCCTTTTTTTATGATAATTATAATTATGGCTAAATGATATATCATATACAATACTTATCAAATGTGTTACTCTATATAACATCAGAAAACTACATTACATAGCAAACAAATTAATAAATAAATCTTTTTATCAGTTTGTCAATTTTTACCTTCCTTTATTCCCCGTATAAATTCAAAAATCATTCGCTTTCCTGGATATTTGTAAAATACCGATAGCTGTAAAGACCGTGGGTAAGTTTTGTCATTGCGGAGAATCGATATATTGGAATTTAAGTAAATGGTTTGGAAGAAAATGCGGACAATGACTTGCCATAGCGTCTCAAAAAGATGAAAGAATAGTCGATATTTTCTCTTTTCAGGAGGACACGGAAACACAGAAAGTCGAGTTGTATTTCAGAGAAGGCCCATAATCATAAAGACGTTGCAGCTTGATAGTAAAAAAGCTCATTTTTATGCAGGAAATAAGAAAAAAAAATCAGGTAGTCTCTTCTAACGAAACTACCGCGGGTTATTAACGTACTATTACTTATCGAGTCTTACCTCTTTTGTAGGTATATATATATGTATATATATATATATATATATATATATATATATATATATATATATATATATATATATATATATATATATATATATATGTATATATGTATGTGTATATATATATATATGTATTTATGTATATATATATATATATATATATATATATATATATATATATATATATATATATATATATATATATATATATATATATATATATATATATATATATATATGTATATATGTATATATATATATGTATATATATATATATATATATATATATATATATATATATATATATATATATATATATATATATATATATATATATATATATATATATATATATATATATATATATATATATATATATGGAGGAACGTTATCCTACGTTAAAAGTCTCAAACGTATTATACTTGTTAAAACTATGATTTGGTTTCTCTTTCTTCATGCATGGAAACTGACTGATTTAGCTGAAATCCTAAATAATCATTTTTCATGAAATATTAAAGATACAATTCACTTAACTAGTATTGGAGATCTAAGTAAATAGAAACTGCAATCTTTACCCGAAACAAATAAATAGACTGATACTAAAAGGTACATTTTATTAACAAATTTACAGCTTCTGTACGACATATTTCACTATTTTTAAACTCTCTATTGCTTTGTGTTATTTTAGTTGGGGAATATGTCTCTTAAAGAATAAGATTTTGCCAAGTCAATATGTCTTTTGTATTTTTATTCACATACTGAAAATCATATTAAACATAAAGAAACATTTTAAAATAAATAATTAATTATCTCTGATATAACACAAAGTTGAGCTCTTGTTCTCAATACTTTCCTATCTGAATCAAATTTGAAGCATCTTGGAAATATAGAATAATTAATTGTATATACATAAATAAATATTTTATTTTTTTACTGTAATAATAAAATATTTTTTTGGACTGTAAATATTTTCTGTCTAACTTTCGAGAACTTGGAAATAGGAGTAAACTGTTAAAAAATTTATTCAACCGATGTTATGGTGGCGATTAGTAGACGGGATGGGGTGGGGACAAATATCATTGATAAATCGACATCAAAAGTGAAAAAACTCTTTCTGCTGGATATACTTCATAGCATTATATTAAACTTGCGAAATATATTACGGCTAAATAGTAGAGAGATAAAGAAAGAGCCTAAAACTAAAAATGAGTAAAAACCTTTCAATTTATAAAGAAGTTGATTATAACTAATAATGCAACTTTCAGAAAGGGCGAAAAATAAATATTTCGTTTTATTTAAAAATAAAAAAAGACATTATTAAAGAAATAACATAATAGGCATAAGATCACAATGTTTGGAGAATGGAGAGTCAAGTTCTGATAAATAAAGCATCATTCTAATTCATTTCAAATACTTTGATTCGTGGAGAGTAGCAAAGCATACAGTCCAGTTTTATATACTATATATATATATATGTATATATGTATATATATATATATATATATATATATATATATATATATATATATATATATATATATATATATATATATATATATATATATATATATATATATATATATATATATATATATATATATATATATATATATATATATATATATACTAATAGGGTCACTGGTGACCCCAATGGTACTCAGTGTTAGAAGAGAAACATTCTACTATGCTGTTAAATAATTTTTTAAATATTCTACATATTTTACTTTTACTCTAATAAATATTCTGTTTTTTTTCCCCAAGGATTGTCTCAATAGATGAGTAAGTTGCTTAAAGGAAACTGATTGGATCCTTGAAATGGCTTTACAGGTCCTCAGATAAAAAAAAGTATAGAAAACATTTCTTTGATGCCCAGTATAAACTGCTTCTATACTAATAAAGGGACAAGTGGATGTCGAGAGATCACGTGACCGTAACTGATCCGGGTGGGCCACTCCTCGAAAAAAAAGGGCCGACAAATATGAGGGAATCGGTGTAATTTTTTTTCTCATGAAAGTACATAAATGTTACATATTTGGAAATAGCTTCGAAAACTGATAATTTTTTTTGCGTACACTTATTCTGTTAATTCAATAGTTTTAGAGATATTTTCATTCTAAAATCACTCACTGCTGAGAAACCAAATCATTTGGTGCAGTGGTGCTGCCATCTGTCGGCAGCGACGGGAATGAAAAGTGAAAGGAATTTATTCACTTGAATTTAATACATTTGTAGGCTTTTTTTTCTTTTGTGGTGCCCGAAGTACATAAATATGTTGCACGGATGGTTTGAACGTAGCTAGGTGAATCCCGAGCCTAGCCGGGAGAAGCCCGGCTAGTTAGTAATAAACGGTGATTTTTAGATATTTGTTAGTACACTCCCTTCCAAAAGTTAAGCACAGAGGAAAATGTCAATTTCTGTAAGCCAATCTGAATTAAAGAAGCTGTCATTTGCTGCAAAGGTAGAAGGAAGTATGCAAATATGTTAGGTAACAGCCAATCACGTTTTCGAGTCGAAAAATATGCAAAACAGGCAGTCGTATAAGAAGCTGGCGTTGTGAAGGGTTACAGGAGTTGCATGTAAGTAGTGATGAAAAGTGTTTAGAACATTCGTAAGATTTGTTTTCAAGCTAGACGTGTTTCTATGGATTCCAGAAGACGAATGGAAGATTCTGAGCGCTGGCGGACTGTCGGAAGCATTGAAGCAGGACGGTCTATCACAGATGTTGCTCTTTTCTTCGGCGTTCATCATTCCGTCATTTCACGATTATGGAAACAAATCCAAACCAGCAAAACAGTTGTCCGAAGACCTGCAGCCGGTCGTCCAAGGTTTACAACCCCTCGGAGATCGATATATTGCTATTGTAGCCAAGCGGAATTGAAGATCGACCTCCACACGTGTGACATCTATGGTTGCAGCGGCCATTGTTAAGACGATATCTGTCACTACTGTTCGTCGAAGGCTACACGTGAATGGTCTGTACGCCCGGATACCACGAGTTTGTGTTCCTTTATCCGTCCAATCCAGAGGGGCATGATTAAATTGGTGCCGCCAGAATGTGAATTGAACTATATCTGATTGGGGCAACGTTATGTTCACAGATGAGTCCAGATTTGCCCTGCAACCCGATGATAAGCATGTAAGGGTCTGGTGGGAACAAGGCACAGGCAATCGGCCCGAGAACATCACCGAACATCACGCATTGCGCGGAAGCCTCATGATCTGGGCAGGGATTTTATTGGGATATCGCACTGACCTGCACATCTACAGGCGAGGTTCTGTGACGGCTGTACGATATCGAGATGAAGTCCTAGACCCCACTGTGAAACTGTACGCTGCAGTAGTTGGTCCTTCTTTCGTTTTAATGGACGATAATGCCCGTCCCCATAGAGCTGCCATCGTTGACGACTTTCTGGAGAGTGAGGGGATAGCGCGTATAGAGTGGCCTGCTTACTCGTCGGACCTTAATCAAATTGAAAATCTTTGGGATGCCCTCGGCGGTGCTGTATGTAGACGTTTCCCACCTCCAGTCACTCTCAGAGATTTAGAAACTGCCCTACAGGATGAATAGTCATTACTGGACTCTGCGGTGGTTGTTCACCTCGTAACAAGCATGACCACACGCTGTACACATTGTATGAAGGTTAGAAGTGCTCACATACCCTATTAATGTCGGTTTTTGTTGTTTGTTTTGAATTTAAACATAATTTTGTTCATGACGCAAATATGACGTCATCTTATATTTTATGAAAATAATTTACTTTTTTATCTCTGTATGAAATTCTTTGTTTTGTTTCATGAATAAACATAGAGCTACTTACTTGCAGCATTTCAAGTCAATCAAAGCAGTACTTGTCCATTTTTTCACATTTTACCGCTCCGTGCTTAACTTTTGGAAGTGAGTGTATTAATGAAAAAACACAAAAATATTTTGACTGGTTTAAGAGGCTTAAGTCTATCAATTTTGTATACAAAATTACATTTCTTTGTACAAAAGACTCAATTTGAAATTATATTTCTGTGATTGGTACAAAAGCCAATAACTTGGTATATTTAAATCACTGTTTTAGACTTAAGGTTTTATACCCGGCATCAAAGATTTATTGTTGAAATAGACCTCATGGATTCATGCAGTCAGTATATATAAATTTTATCCTTAGCATTAATTAAGTAAATAAATACTTTCAAAATACATATTAACGTTTGAATGATTTTTACTATCAGTGATATTGGCTAACCTTTTCCCCATTAAAGCTAAAAATATATACCGAAGCATAGTAATGTATCTACTGATGTATTATCTTATACTGTGCAGTCATCATTCATGCTCATTTATTTATTTATTCAGTTATATGTGTAATTACTTTCCTTGTATTATTTATTATTATGAATGTGAGCGTATTTATTCAGAAATAACGTAGAATAAATATAAACTGCACTGTCGTTTTTAATAGGCAAAAACAGTAACAATTTCTAAATTAAAATAAATATCTTATGTTATTCCAAAAACCTAAAACCCTAAATGGATATAGTTTGCTGTATTCCGATAGACTCATAAACTTCCCCCTTTAACGCAGAGAGAGAGAGAGAGAGAGAGAGAGAGAGAACTTAAAATACGAAAAATCCTCTCCGACATCGTAAATATCTATTAAAGTAAAATAAAGCCTAATGACTATTCATTAGTCCCAAGCATGTGTCCCCTAAGTTTCCCCATTTCGCAGAATCATTTCCTCTAGAACATAAATCTGTAACAAAAAGAGCAGAATTTTAATTCAAATGATTGATTAACGAAGTTTTCCGTAACCTTTGCTCAAAGATAAATTACTTTCCTATAAATACCACGCGACAATACATTAGTTTAAATATTCTGGAATTTATTGTTTTTGAACCGTATGTAATTTTAAGTAGTTGACATAAAACGGGGGTTTTTGGCACTCAAGTAAAACGATAACACGAAGGTAGCGTAGGTTGGGTGTGTTAGGCGAGTATCTTTGAATTTCTTTCTGTGCAGTCGTTAGGCGTAGTTTCTATTTCCGCTTCATTTCATATGTGATGAGCCATTTGTAATTTATGTAACGATTATTTTCTGATTGATACTGGCTTAACTCCTTTTTGGGTGAGGCTCCAGTCTTAGCTATTGAAATATTTTATTGTATAATACACACTGTATAAAATTTCCAGTTACATTAACTTATGTATGATATATAATATGAAAAATAATAATTTAAAATGAAAAGTATTTAAATTTCAAACGCTAAATTAACTTTAGAATTAAGAAAGGGTATGAAAAAATGACGCGTTTAAGTTACATGTATTTTAAAATGCATTTGTATAAACTTTCTTGATTTTCTTCTGTTGTGCAAAAGTATTGCCCTTAAACCTTTAGCAGGCGCGCCTGTGTACAAAGTACAACATTTTCGTAATTTTGAAAGGTTTGTTTTTACATGTTCTAAGCAATTTCTATTTTTACCTACACCCTTTCTAATGAAGGTCTGATTTTTTTTACGCTTGTATTCCTTTCCATTTATTGTTAGTCGTGATTTCACGTGGTAAACCAGCGATTTTACTGGATTACAATACGACAAAAGCAGGAGTTTATGTAGTCAATAATTATGCAGCTATTAGACGGTATCCTGCATATCAAGAAGATGGACAATCTCAATTTTTTCAGGTTTTTGGACATAATAGGAATCCATTCGTAAGTTGTCTTTAGATCCAGCAAACCGGACAGTTTTGAAATAAGACGATTGTATCTGCATTCTTTGGTCATTAATTATAAATATATCTCATTATTATCAACAATTTATATCTTGTCATTAAATACATACTTATTATTTCCAATTTAAAAAAAAAGTTTATTATCAAAGGAATAATCAGGGTTGAAAGAGACTTTGCACTTTGTTCCACGCGCGCCTGCTGGTGTTCCAAAAGTTGGCGCTCCCGTTGAAGGGTTAATAACAATTTTCTATGACGCTTTAAAGTAGGCTAAAATAATTGAAAGTACAGGAGATGAAGTAGATGATAAAGAAAGTTAAAAGTATTATACCAGAAATATTTGCTTTTTTGAAACTTGCTGTCGTATAGTATAATCAATAATTAGGCCTTGTTTCACTGCTTCCAGAGCGTAGTTTTCCGTTAGCCCCGAAATAGTTGACAGGACCAGTGATTGGTTTGACTCATCATGTAGTCATTGAGATCTGTGATTGGTTAAAATTATTATCCCGGACGGTACGCCCTGTTGCCGAAGTAATGTGAACAGGGCTAGAAGAACGCATCCTGACCAGAAATAAACGATACTTTTTTAATTATTTACAACATTTGGAAATAGAACAAGCATCATGGTTTCCTAATGTTTTGCCTCTGATCTCATAGTCTAAAAATCTACTTTGATGCCATAAGATTTTTAAGTGCACAATTCTATCCTTACATGATTTGTTGTCATACTTTGATGCAAAAGGAATAAATTATTAAATGAATATACTATACTTTCCTTGGCACATATTTTGTCGCTTGAACCATTCCCCAACACACGATTTTTCGTTGATAGTCATTCATCAGGTATGCAACTTCTACTCCTACAATTGAATACCGTCAATCAACCCCCCGCAGATATAGTATTCAAAACCAAATACTATGCTCTTGGTTACACAATTATCCTCTTGCGATAAGAAAATGCATAATACACTCAAAATTCAACGAAATGAATAAACTATAAAGATTTAAGGCTTAAAGAATTCTTTGGTGATACAATTTGTGCTGTTGAAAACATCAAACGGCAATCTTTTAAGGCCTTCAAAGTGGGTAGGTTTCAGTAAACATTTAGGAATCATTTCCTTCTGACTAGAATCGAACAATTTAAATATATGCATTAGTAAACGCTGAACATCCTCTAGTTTTTGAATGACGTAACGTATTGGTATTGCTTTTATCTCATCTACTATAAATATCAAACTTTCTTTAAAACGTGTTCTAGGTATTAAAGACTCTATTAGTGAATTAACATTTCATAAAGTATCAGGATATTCACAAATTTGAACTTTTTGTTTTATGTCTATTGTTGGTAAATGCATTTTAAAAGTCATTATGCGCACATGCAGTGAGATAGAAAAATTTACAGATAGATAAATATCACAGCGAATGTTTTGGTTTATAAATAAATAAAAAATAACATTAACTTATTTGAAATTATATATACGAAATGTATCAGATTATTCATTTAAAGAAATATACTAATAGTTTTATATTTTCTGTTTTGAAAATTATATGATGTTTTCAGACTTCTCCCTTTCCTAATTATTTAACGAACAACAATCTTTATTTTTAATGATAAAACTACTTCTTTTAACAGGTCTCTGAAATTGGTAAAAGCAGGGAAATCTCTAACATATGCGCGTGATGACTCGAAAACAGACTGCTGCGGAAAAGCGGGCGCCGATTCGTCTGGCATGACCATCTCTTCGGGTAAAATGTTGAGACCATGTGATCAACAAACCGAATTTGAATTTTTTATTCTATTTTGGATTCGGATTTTGATTTTCGTAGAGGGAGAACGGACAGTAGTTTTAAAAAACATTCTGTCGACAAAAATGTCTGTAATCAAATCTATTATTTGTTAATTATTCGTACATTTAGTGGATATAAGTGCATCATTAAAGATGTGTATATGTGAATCAGATAATTCATTATCAAAATTCATCGGCTTTGGGATTTATTTGTGTCTGAATGCCTAATTAGTCTGTAGTGGAAAAAAATGGAGAGGTTATACTTTCATACTTTTGGTTAGTCCAATTATACTTTTTATACTAATATTATAATTTTATACCAATTATACTTTTGGTTAGTCCAGTAAAATTGAATTCTTAGTCGAATTACATTCTTTAATTCAACAGATCATTTATAGATAATTTTAATATCTATGGTTAAAATTTAATGCTAATTCCAAGGACATTTCTAACTGTGTAAATTTAATTGATAATGATCTATTTAAAATGATTTTTAAAAACAGTGACTATCCAATTTACTTACAAAAAGGAGATTTACTTTGTTGCGTTACGAGATTAGAAAACATGTCCCCTAGAGAGCTACCATACTAGAGCAAGTTAGAATAATATTACCATATTTCAAGCTATTTTCGAAACTCAGATAGTGTGAAAGATAGAGATTTAAAAATTATTCAGAGCGTAAACTATATTTCGCTGCATACTTCAAAAGAACATTCCTTTCACATATGTTGGGCTGAATATCACAGACCCGTTTTACAGCGTATAATAGGAATTGTTTTATAAAATATAATATGCTTCCAGCGGATCATAAATTTTCCATATCATGATATTTACGCTTCTCCAGACAAATATGAGTAGTTAGAGAGATGGGTATTTAGATATATGAAATATATATGTACGTGCGCATGTTATGTTAGTGTATATGTTAGATAGGTAATAGTATTGCTCCTATTTACTGAATTTTATGCATAATCCTATTAAGTTATGAAATCTTTCAACTTTGTAGCGATCAGATCTGAATTGCTTATAAGGCTGAATTAATTGTTTTCTACAAATCGCTGACTTTTGGAAAAAGTCTATTGACTAGTTCAATATTTATCTACAAATGGATGTTTAATTTATTTCAAAGACAATTAGTAATGGATATATTTTTTTAAAATTCTCTACTCTTAAAGCATTGTGTTGGTAAAACATTTCAGCCACAACGCTTTAATTGCAGAGAATTCTTGTGGTGATAAAACATTTCCACCACAATGGCCCACAAACACAGCTTCTTCTAACACACTAGCTGGCTTCTAACTTTTAGGAGGGCAGGAATTGAATTCAGTTAGGGCCCTCCTCCACACATTGACTGCCTGGCCGTCCTTAAAATACGAAATAATATGATTTTTTTAAAAATTGAATAACAATAGAGTTGATGTTTGAGTAGTATTCAAAAGTTATACAATGCGAAAATAAATATAATATAAATAAAATGAGAAAAAAAATATAGCATCGAATTTTTGCTATGGACCATATCATTGTTAAAAATTATTTTAAGGCTAAATACATAATCGGAATCTTCAGTTTCACAGCTTAAAAAAGAGGAAAAATCAACTTTCTTAAAAGTTTTCTACAATTCTCTGATATTAACTGAACTTCTATTAACGTTTAAATTTATTTCAAGCTAAGTTCCCCCACACCCAGATGTTACACCTATTCCCACAAAGGATTTAGGAAATATGCTTAAATTTTAGAATTTATAATACTTTATCATGTTTTGCTGAAAATAGACTGAAAATGTCTATAGACAATAGACATTTTCTTTGCTGAAAATCTCTGACATGCATTTTAGTTTTTACATATCCGTTGAAAATTTTAATCTACTCTTTACTCTACGTTAAACAAGAGTCAGCTGCAGGCAATCAATATTTTCAGACAGAACATTAAGAGAAAAATTAATGCAATTTACTTATGATGAAAGTATTTTACCTCTTTGCTTATGTATGATTCAGAATCTATGAACGTGGAGTCATAACGTAATTCTTTTATATACGTTAGATAATTATTCTACAGAAACTGTATGGAAGCCAATAGGATACTCTAAAAAATATCAATTTTATAACACATTTTTAAAGAAGAATTGTACGCCGACACGCTATAAATTCAAATTTCCGATTTGTGTATTGTTTTCTCCATTTACTAGATTATTGACATTGTCACGATGTTGCATTATGCATCTGATAGTAGACAAAATTGTGTCACAAAATTTTAAAGTTTTTCTGTACATTATTTTTATAGAAAATATAGACATTCATAGTTTTAGATGCATCGAGAAAAAAAAATTTAAAAACTAATAAACAATGTTATTAGGTCACATATTTAATAAATGATTGAAAATATGCGCATACCGAATTTAAATAAGATAAAACTTATTTAATACAACGTACACTGAAAAGGAAAATGGTTATAGTCCAATGACTGTAACATATAATATTTCTATTCTATTTCAAAATAAAGATGCTTTACTGATAAAGAACTTCTGGAGAATGCTCAATATAAAAATTACAGGTTCTAAAATTTTTATTATAGCATTTAAAGAGTTTTGGGTACTTTCCATACACTTCTATTTTTATTAAATTTTCCCCCAGGCATCATTTATATGTTAGAAAAGAAACTATTAATTTAGAATCTGCTGTATAATACTGATATGCGCGTCTGAAAATGTATACATGAAAGATATGTTTATATGAAAGTGATAATTCATTTAAAGTTTATCAAGCACAACTAACTGTCCTACATTTACTTTGAATGTAATATAAATATAAAATCTGTATTTTAGTGCATAGAAGTGTGCTTTAATGTGCTTTCAGATTTTATTTTAATAATTTTAAATGAAACTTTGACAGATTAATACACATAACTTTTAAATCAAATGCGGTATAGCAGTGCTGCATTCATTGTCTAGAGAAACTTTCTCTGTAACGAAAGTAATTTCGATTATTAAATTTAGTGCCGAGTTTCAGTTTCTTCATTTAAACCTGCATGATTATTTTCTTTTATATGCTAGTTTACCTTCTGCATGAGTAGCTTTCTTATATGTATTGATTGCACCCAAAACTAAACTTGATAGCAGCTAATTAGGCAAGTGTTGTAACTAATCAATATTGTTTCTACATCACGCTGGGTTCATTTGGAATATAATCAACGTAAATAGAAGCACGTACTCATGCGTAAACTTATTAGAGAGTTAGTGAGCTATTAAGATATAAACAGTTCATAAACATGTCTCAGATAATGGAAAGAGGTTTTCAACATGAGAATTAAGTACAGGAATTAACTTTTTTATGTGGATTATTTACTTTCTTCTCTTTGATATTTTACGCTGCCATTAATTAGGGGTAAACAGCCTTCTGTGATAGTATCATACGAAAAGTAAGGTTAAATGAATGTTGGCAAGATTTCTCTTTTTCGTTGTCTTGAAAAAAGTAACAGTTATTGTTAAAAATGCATAGTATAATTTTATACACCAAGGTACGAAAGTGACGTTCAAAATTCGCTCAATTTAGAAAAATAAACTATAATGAACCTACAAGAATTGCAGTTTTTGAATTTTTTTCCATCAATTATGGATGGAAATGTTTCCATTAGGAATCATAAATTTACGCAAGAGTGTTTTATGTGTTTTTAAAAAGTAAACAAGGTGGAATTTAAGAGTGGAGTTTACGTGGAATAACTGAAAATAAGTAGAGTAAGAAAATCGATAGCGGTAATTGCCCTTCAGAAGATATTTTATATAAGCAGTTAGTTATAAATACGTTTTCAAACAATAATGACTTAACATATTTTCTTACGTACATCTTACTTGATCTTTTGAAATCTACAATCAGTTGTAGAGGTGAATGCCTTCGTTGAAAATATCATTTTTTGACTATTTTGGTCCATTTTATTTTTTGCAAGAATCATGTAATTCAATCTTTTCTCTTTTCAATACCGTTTTGATTTTCACTGTACTTCAATTAGAAGCAGAGTTATAGCTGTTTAAAAAAACATCGTCTGCTACAAAATGGAAGGGACAAAAAACTTTAAATGCGTTTTTCTCAGAATTATGTTTTTTAGCACAAATCCCTACCGTTATCATTATAACTCACATAACAATGTGTATAATTTGAAAAAAAATTCAGGAAATGTTTTAGATGCTATTGTTAATGAAATGATGCACAATAATTGATGCATAACAAATAGTTTTTTATTTACTGTTTTTGTAAGGAAAGGAATAACGAATTTGCGAAAATTTTCATATTAGAACATAACATTCTCTGTATTATTTTTGCATTTTAAAATTTCTCTTAGATTGTGGGTCATTTTGAAGATAACTGTCATATGTATCAGGTGTGAGAAGGAAATTAATATGGTATCATTAGAATTTTGTGCAGAGGGATAGGTGTTTTAGCTAAATTTCACTAAAAATTACTTCAAATTGACCAATTTATAAAAAAGTATGGTAATTACAGGTAAGATTTTGTTCCTTTTTTAATTTTTAAGTGTTATTTTACCATAAAAGACCAAAAAACCTTTAAAAAATTATATTTTAGAAACATTGGTTCAGAATGTAGGCAGTCAACTTGGTGGAGCTAAAATCAGATTTCAGAACAGATATTTTTCAAAGTCCTGTGATCTCAAAATGGTGGATAAAGTAACATTACTTTCTACAAAACTTTTTAGATTGTATGATAAATATGCATTTTCTTCAAAATAAACAAAATATTTTTCACTTTATATCCAATATATTAAAAAATTATATAAAAAAAAATTAAGACATGGAATCAATTGAATGGTGTAGCCTCCCAAGCTTTGTGGAGGTAACCACGCAGGCATTGAAATTCCCAGGCCTGACGAGCTTGTTTCTCTTATGTTGGCCATTTTTTGGCGTTTTGTCCCATAATAAATAAGCCGAAAAAACCACGGTGAGTTTCAGTGTATGTTAGCAAGATATGTTCCTACCTATAGTTGAAAAGTAGAAACAAATAAAAATGCTATTGAAATACTTTAAAAAATTTACTTTCGGAAAACTCCTTTAATTTAGCAACGTACATGCATATATGAAATAAATAATAGAAAAATTAACAGCATTATCAGAGAACGTACAGTTCCAATTAAGTAGCATTTTTATTATATATCTGTCAAGACAATAAAAATAAAAGACAGTATATTCAGGTTTAACACAGTAAATAGAAACCCATACTGTTATAAAATATTAAAAAATATAATTTCAAAGACTCAGGAGAGCAAACAATTATAATGTTGAATAAAAATTCCACAAAATTTTCATGATTACCTTTCTTTCGTTTTCATTTCGCTATTAGTAGAAAAATAGTCTTTGTATCATATTGCAAATTTCTCATTTTGTGTTCAGGATACATGTATAAAAATGTAATTTCATTTTGACATGAAATACATTTACTTTTCTTAACGTTTTAAATAGGGATTTTACCCCATTCCACAACAGATTAATTATCTTGTGCAGATCTAATTTTCTTTAAAAAATTGTATAGATACAATGGAATTTTTAAAAAAGCTTTAAGGCTGCTTTTAAAATTTTAAACACGTCTTATTTTGAAAAAAATATATATACATGTTTATTTCGTTTTGAAAAATAAAAATGAAATTTCTAAAAACTCTTTTACATTTAATGTAATATGTTTCTTCGGTTTACATCAAATTATTTCTTTATTTATTTATTACATTTTTCTATGCCTCGTTGACTTTGCTTATCCAGCGAATTTGATTGACTAAAGATGTTTTAAAATCCTTTTGGAATAGCATTAAAATTTATTTTTCAGAGGAGCTTAATAAGATGCTGAAAGTAATAGATAAATGTTATTTAAACTGACGCATAAACAGGTTAGCTTAGATTTCAATGGATCATTAAGCTTTTATCCTCAGGTTAAGTAAACTCCTTAAAAAAATTGTAGTTCCATAAAACCTTTAAATGTGATAGTTGAATGTGGTTATTTTTATTGAAAATTACATAGATTCATTACCATACCAAAAAATACTAAGAAAGTCGCTTGAAAATCACTACCAATCCTTATTATTCTCCAAATCACGATGCAGAAATTCTGATTAAAAGTTTGGGAGACTGCATAAATTCCGTTGAGAGCATTCATTTTATTCAAACAAGTCAATGGAAGTAAAAATATGCCCATGCTTTATGAGATTCACTTCACGTCAATTACGCTTCAAAACTCTACGTAATATAAATGATGGGCCAGAATTATCCCAGAGTAGTAAAAAGGAGACAACTAGGTATAAACTATTAAAGTTTATTAATAGAAGATGTTGTTTGCAATTGTTTTTCGCACAACTGTTACTACTTTCCAGAGTTTTCTCAATTATGCAATATTAAAAAAAAATAATAGAAGCTGCTTTTGGGATTATGAGCTACGTTATGAAATCAAGCAAGTATTATCTCTTTGTTTGTAATAATAAACTGAGAAGTCAACATCGCTTTCTTTGTACTAACCCTATTGGATTCACTCACCTCAATGATTTAATGATTTGTTTCAAAAAGCTGTACTCCGTAATAGAGAGAAAGAAATTTTACACCTTGGAACATTTTTCTTTTTTTAAATTCAAATAATATCTTTAAATTTGAATTAATCCGGGAAAAAGTCTGGTCCAGTCTGTTTTAAATGCTCTTAAATTCCTTCAGTGGATGAAATTTATAAAATGAATCCTCTTTCAAGGTGCAGAAAAGATCAGGCTATCTAAATGTACCACTTTTATTTGATTATCAGCATTTATGTAGCAGTAAATAATAGACAAATTTGCTCTATATGTTAACATTGAGGTGTGAGAATTAAGTAGGGTTAGTACACAGCAAGCTTAACACACCCTTAGTAATAGTTTTGGGAAATGTACCGGACTTTTCCCCTTACAATAATATAAATAATTTGTAACAGGGACCAACATTATGTAACTGTTTGTGCGTCATAATCTCGTCTCTTATATGCATGGCCTTTTTGGGTTCATAATATTAAAATTCCATGAAAATATCAAGCTTTAATGAATTCAGAGTATAATGCTATGAACATAAACGCACTTCGGGATTTATGTTAAATTTTTGGGGAAATCTTTTGTAGACCATATACGCAAATACAGAATTACTGCCTGATCCGTTACTTACATATTTATGCCCCATTCATCCTTTATTCTCCCAAAACGTGAATAAAAGATAAATAAAGAAAAATGCTTTCATAACAGTTTACATTTTCTATCACATAAATTCACAAATCCATTTAATAAAAATCATCCGGCCGGAAATATCCATTTTAATCAGGGATGTATAAAATGGGATTACTTTGTGATATATGAAAAGCTATCACTTCCCTTTTTGATGGTAAAATATTAAAATAATTATTTCAGTACTAACACCACATTTTTCAGCACTAATTCAAGAGCAGTCTTCCTTCATCTATCACGCTGCCATCACGAGTTTGTTTAATCATTAGTTACCATTAAACTCCCAAGGATTTCAAAAGACGTGCTCTGTTTACTGCTTACGTGATTAGATAAATAATCTTTTCGAATATTGTTGTTTCTGTGGTAGGAAAAATTTATTTCTCGCGCCCCGATGCCTATCAGGTGTTATAAGATAATTTCAAAATTGAAAACGAAGTTTCATTTTTATCTTCTAGACATTCCGGTTTAATCCTATACTTCATCTGCGTATGATTTCTTTTTTAAAACTTTGAAAATGAAACATGAGTGGCACACAAACACACTCAAAGGAGTGACTTAGAATTTACTCCTATGATACATTAAATTTTAAAAATAATTTATTACGAAAGCAGCTACACACTATACTCCAGAAATCGATATATTTAACTTGCTAAGTCCATTCTTTGGAAAGTCCGTGAGAGTAAACTACTGCATCAATTTGCTTCATTTCAGTCTTAAACGAAAGATTTTAATCTATAGATGTGCCAAATTTGGTATTTGTAACCGCGATTTATATTAATTAGTGATAATTTGCAATTAAAAAATTCCTTTCTGCGCATGCTCAGTGACACGTTTAAATCTGGCTTTAGATACTAAACACGAGGCCGCATAAGCACATTAATTTTTTTCTGCGCATGCTCAGTGACATGTTTTAATCTGGATTTAGATACTTACAAAGCATGAGGCCGCATAAACAGATTAATTTCTTTATTCCGAGGAATGTCTCTCTCTGCCACTCTCTCTGCCACTTTTATTTTTAATTATGTTTGTGATATATAGAATTAAACCTGACGGAAATTGTTTATTTTGCATTGTTTTAGTTTGTCATTGAGTAACCATATTTATTTTTATTGGTTTCAATAGTGCTTTTTTAAAGTGCATTTCCCTATTCTTAATATTATGATTTTTAACCAACTAGTAGTATTTATCACCTGATGTACTTTTAAATGCAATCAATATGCAATTTCTGTTGATGACGGAAGAAGTTTATTTATTTATTTATTTACTGATAACTTAAAGCAGTCGCAGTCAGTAATTAAGAGATGTGTTGAAATTAATGTATTGAAACATTTCAAGTCGTTGAATGTTTTAAATACATGCCACTGAAAATTTCATTCAAACATGATAAATCTATGAAAATATCCAGTTTTAAAACATTCAAAATATAGTTCTATGAGTGGAAATGCAGTTCATAAATGCAGTATATAGTGCTATGAATGTAAGGCCTTATTTTATTAGATGTTAAATATTTAAGTACATCTTTGTAGACCTAGTATATAAATGCAGAATTAGTACCTGCCCCTTTATTTATATAGTTATGCTATTTTGTGGGTGATTACTGTGTAATAAACATACCATTGAAGCGATATATTAACGTTACAAGTGAAAGTACTTTTGGAAAGTATTAAAAATTAAAGCAATGATAAGAATTATTGGTATTATTTCCTTGATTTACAAAAATAATCATTAATTCTTATCGCACGAAGAGCTTTATAGTGACACTTAAGAACAGAGCACCTGCATAACTGAATGCTTTATAAAGGCCTTGTAATTTCTGCCAAGTACATTGGTGTGCAGAATACGAGAAAAGCTTGGAAAGAAATAAGGTAGAAACGGTTATCGATTGCAAATTCTATGAATCTTTGTCTGTGATTTGTTAAAATTACCTAAAGTGACATGATTTATACGTGCCACTATTATTTCATAAATTATTTTATTTAGAAGATTCAGAGGCATAGTGAGAATGGCGTGATTACGTGAATAACGTGCGGACTTATATTATGTTCATATACTTACTCTTCTTATGATGTATAATAGTAAGTATCCAGATACTGTCATTTGTGTCTCAAAAATCATTTAGATATATGTCAATAGTCTGATGAACTTGTAAGGGACCGAGCAATGTAAGATGTATTTAGAGACTTAGGAATTCAACATAATGTGATCCAAAGTAAGCAATTTTTCAGTACAGGGCATATCGTTTGTCCGCCATATCAAGATCTTTCGAAGGACATTACTGCATTCAGAGACACTAGTTAATTTTGTTGTTTTAAGGAACGTCAGATAACTACAATCCATCTGACTTTTGGCGGCTCAACAGCATGAGTACTGACAAATATAAGGAAACTGCCTACCAAAGATTTACTAATAGGCTTGTTTAAAACGCAACCAAAGGGTTATGTCTCTAATTTACCCGCTTCCGAACTGGATGGGATGGATAATATCGAGTTACCTTCAACGTCGGTGAAGTCTAAAAGATTAGTAGAAAAATTTCTTCATTCAGGATTTAGGGTTCAGTTTAAATACCGATTTCCCTCATACATCAATCTGAAAAAGAATCTGGAGCATTCATTTTTTTACTGAATACTTCTTAAAGCATTATTTCTATGGTGAAGGCTTTATTCTTTGGGAAAGATTCAAGGAAAATTGGCCGCAATGACCTCCATAACTGATGTAGAAGTTCTGCAACAGTCCGAAAAATAATAGATAAGACTCTACATCTCGAAGTAATGTTTTTGAAGGGGTGTAGTTCACCAACGTAATAACATCCATCCAAATATAACTTTATGAATACCTTGAAATTATACATTATTTCTCAGCTGGATTGGTCTGCATGTACACTGCAGAGGTAATTTCAGAGGTAACCATATATGGGATATCCAAAACACCGAATTGTGACACTCCAGTCCCCTTATTGTCTTTTTTGTCGTAATTTTAATAAATAATTTGAGGGCACATTCTGGAACATGTGGATTACGTAATTTAGAAATTACTTTAATTTTGTTGTTAAGCCAAATTTTATCCATCACGAGTTATGTTTATAAATTTTTCATTTATGCACTTTAGTGCTCGATAGTGAAGAACAGCAAAGGGAAAAAAGGAAATATCTAAACATAGCTATGTGTCATATATAAATCCTTACAGACGGAAAGATAGAAATATGTCCATTGAAATATATTTTGAACACATAGGGTTGTTATTTTACGTCATATATTTCAACGGTTTTTTCTTGAGAAAGGAGAGGGGAGATTTTATGAAAAATACTCAATATTAATTAAGGCCGCTGTGTAATTGATACGCAACTATTGATACGCTCCTCTCCATGTTAACCTATGGAGAAATTCGACAAACTTCCGGCTCTCTCCGCTTTCGCGTGTAAGCCCTGTACGAACCTGAAGACCAGACGCTGCGTAGCATTACCTCCGAACTCAGAAGAGGGTTTAGTTCCCCTGTTCGCTTTATGAATAGTATAGGCCTGGGCTCCGGACGGATAGTACAGATCTGCTGACCAATTGAGGTAACCTATGGAGAAAATGTATCTATTATTTACAGCTACTTAAATGCTGATAATCCAACAAAAATGGTATTTTCATACAGCTTGAACTTTTATGCACCTTGCAACAGGATTCATTTTATAAATTTCGTCCCCGAAAGGAATGTATGAGAATTTAAAACACATTAAACCAGATTTTTTTTGCAGATTAATTTAAATTTTAAAATTTTATTTTCCTTTTGTTTTAAAACGGAAAAATGCCCAAAGGTGTACACTTTCTTTCTCGGTTAAGCAGTGCAATTCAAAAATAAATCTTTAAATCCTAGACGGCAAACTTTGGACAAATTATCTCCATAGGTTAACATCAAGGTGAGTGAATCCAATAGGTTTAGTACACATCAGTCTTAAGGAAGTTTGTTATTTCGCTTTTTTGTCCCTCCAGTTTTACTCAGTCAGCAAATTGTTACAACTGAACTTTTTTTTAAAAATAAAATTAGCAGCTATCATCGAAAGTGGTTAGCCGCACCAGCTTCCACGGAATGTGGTTGTTTTTGAATACCGACTATTTTATGGTCCCTCTTTAGCTGTCCCTTCAAAGGGTATGTTGGTACATTTATATAGAGCTAACATTATAAAGAAGCCGACAAAATTCGCTTTGTGGATAGGTAAATATCTTCAAGACCAGTGTCTGCCGCATTTGAAAAAAAATACATAAATATGTTGTACAAGTTACATAAATACTATTTAACTAATATTTTATTTTCAAAAAATCACAAAATATTCAAACGTTAATGTGAACATTAACGTAAATGTGTTTATCGAAAGTAAATTTCATTAATCTGCAGTTTAGAGGTTAAATGATATATTACATTGTAACTCAAAGAAAAAAAGCAGTTATTCACATCTACAAAGTTTACTGAAATTTGCGAGAGCTCTTATGCTTTCTCAGTATTTACCGTATCACACTAAGAAAATAGGGATTTAAAGAAAGTATCACGTAGCATAAAGGTAATCTTTTTTTTTTGTTTTCAATTATGAAACAAAGTATTATCTGCAATTGTACGGGATAAATTCAAAAAGGAATCAGATTAAAGTGGTACCGGGTTTTTACATAAACAAGAAGGAAATTTACTTTGAAAAATTTTTTTTTGTATTCCTACAAACTATTTCAGTACCTCAGTATTTAACGAAAGTTTTTTTTCTTTTCCTGTAATTATAATGAAAAATAAAACAGTTACACTATGAGCTAATCAAAAATAATTGCATTAAATGTTTAATGTTTATTACCTAAGGGCAATATTCATTTAAATGCAATTTACAATGGATTTTGTTACATAACTTAATCTGCACAAGTTTTGGATTATTTTCGTCCATAAGGAAAGAGCAGGAAATCAAAGCACTTCAAATATTAGGTATGAGGATTGCATAACAGTTATTCACCATTCAGCATCAATAATTCATACTTGTATATTTCATTATAAATGTAATTTAATTAAAAGCAAAAAAATATATATTTTATTCCAATTTCTAATTAAATATTTGTAATCAAAGCGAAATGTAAAGATAAAAGTAGATGCAGAAAGGAATTATTTCAAAGGTATTTTATAAGCTACAAATCATTTACAACTAAAAATCTTTTCAATCCTTCCGATATAAGAGCAATGACAGCTTAAATGACGAGGAAGAGTTATTTTGTAAAAATTTCAGACTCAAAGAGAAGGCTGCATTTAAAACATTCTCATTCTAAAATTGATCTATCTAGGTTTCTAAACTTAGTTGAAACAGCCCAAAAATTTTCAAATGCAGAGAATTAAAATTAGCCACAAAAGGTACCGCGAAAGAAATGTGAATAGCTCTTTGATGATTTTTGAGCGAGAGAGGAGTTCCTTTAGGAAAATTTCTTTGTTTCAATAAAATGTTAAACAGGAACAATGAAATACAAACCGATGAAACATGATATTAAATAAAAGAGCATGATATGACACAATTGAAAGCCTTTTCCTCAATTTTTTCTATTTATTTGCATAGCTTTAGAAAGCCATCAGTTCACTTTATTTCTCCAAAAATGATTAAATTCTAGAACTCAATGGAGGCTGTCGTTATTTTATTGGGTATTGGTAATGAGCATGCAGGATTATCGAAATGAAACACTGAATCAGAAATACACAGTATAATTCTAATCGCCTCATTTTACAAGTCAAATTGGACAAATTATTGAACATTCATTACTCGCTAATATAGTCTTAATTCTTTTCCTGATAAAGATTTATTGATTGAGTCCTTCTCAGGGGACCTCTAGATATCATCAAAACGTCTTAAAATAAATTATATAAATTTGCCAATGAAATATATTGCAGTATATCCTTTCTGTTACAATGCCATGATTTCATGCCGATTCAGCGATTATTTATTTTGAACTCAAAGATCTCCCTAAGGCATAATTAAAATTTGTAAACCGAAGCATCATTGCCTTAAGATGGAAACCACAATGGTTGGGAGACAACATCGTACAGACTTAAAGCAATATGTTTTAAAATGCTGTAACGTTAATCAATCAAAGTGGAGGAGTAACATTCAGACATTTTTGTAAGAATTGTATGTAGTGTTAAAATATAATTTTAATTGCAAAGTGTTTACTGTGTGTGTAGAAAATTATTCCATTACAACGAAACGCACGACTTCAAATACAATTTATCAGCAATTAAGGTTCTCTAGTATGACGAGGTTAATTTTTGCGAGGCATTACTATAATTGCATTATGTATACACAATCTCTTCCATCATATCACGATAAAATGAGGGTTAAGTGACTGCCGTCGTTAAATAAAAGCGAGTGATAATAAAATTTACTACATTACTTTGAGCTTGTGAAGAATTAGCTACGGTGTGTTTGTCATGTTTAAGCGCTATGTAGCATAAACGTGTTCACTCTGTACTTTATACAATAACGCTCATCCTATGTGACTCTCAGTATTTATATGTGCTTTTTCTTATGCAGAAAATGAAAGTGAGACGTATACTAGCATGGGTTTTTTAATTGTATGATTATTATTAGGAAAACACCATCATTATTAATTACACTGCATGTTATTTATTAGATATTGAAAGGAATTAGGTGTATGTGAAATAACAAAAATTTCATAAGAAATAAAGGAATAGCAGGATGTAACGTTAAAATCTCACTTCCCATTTTTTTTCTAAAAACAGATAATTTAACAATGAAACGACTTTAAACATTTTAAATCAAGCAACATATATTCATTAAAATTTAAAGAAAATTATATTTAACCGATTTAAGAGCATTATTTTCAATGGTTTACTGACTTTTAAGTGTGTTGAAACCCAAAACATATAGTTATCTTAGATAATATTTTAAGAAATGCTTCTACTTACTGGTTATATCCATATGCTCATCAAAACTATTTAGGTTTTACAGTAACTTTTATTTATTGGATAGATTTTAAACATCCTATCTTGTTTTTTGGAATTCCAAAGCAAGTAAATTTCTCACTTTGAAATAACGCATTATTAAAACTGTACAGAATTAACAGCACACGTATAAAACTTCTCCCATTTCACCCAGATTTATCATGGAAAGCACCTCAAACGTGAAAAATAAAATCAAACCTATGAACTATGTCGAAATTCACGTGAGGCCAAATGCTTTCTCAATTACGAATTTAAATGCAGTCTGGAGAAGCAAAACACCCACCCGTGTTGCAAGAAAAATGTATTTTCAGACTACAGCTTAAACAGATTAAAGGAATAGCTCACATTCGTAAGTATTTGTGTCAGGATATAACGGATAGCTGATATTTCATTTTGTTCAACCAGGATTTTGCAATTTAATGAGAAAATCTTTCGAAACTTTTCATGAACCCTTCGCGTTAGTTTTAGCAGGAAACTCTGCTCATAATTTACAAAATATAATGATCAGACATTAATATTGATAAAAGGCTACGAGCATTAAGGCTGATAAATTATACATAGAGCTATTACTTTTTAAGGAAATGTTATAATTATTAATGTAATATAGAAAATAAGAAAAATTTCAAAATAACTGAAAATGTAGTATACCTTTTCCATAATATTATTAATGAATTTTCCTTAGTCGGAATAAATTAATTTTTATTCCTACACGCCTGGACAGGGAGTTTTCCCTTCTAGAAAAATCATTTTAATGCATATTGGTCTTTTGCTGAGTAATTAGAAGAAATGCAAAAGCATCAAAAATTGCACAATCGTTGTAGAGAACGTATACATTGTGATAAATGAGACTTATACCAAGACACGACAGAAGTGAATAAAACTATTTGAGGTATTAATATAAACTTGGAAAAACTTTCTGAAAGTCTGCAGACATTGGATGATGTATACCCTACACCATCAAGGAAATTGGGAAAGTCCTGTTTGAAAGAAATTGTCTCTAAAATACAAAATTTTGAATGGCAGGTTTTCAAACGTAGCACGATGCACGCATTATCCTGTTTATAAAAAACAAGATAGGATGTTTAAAAGCCATCGAATAAATAAAAGTTAAGGTAAAAACTAAATACTTTTGATAAACATATGAATATAACCAGTAATGATGCTAAAGTAGAAGCATTTCTAAAATATAATGAAAGATAACTATACACTTCATTTTTCGGTACACTAAGAAGTCTGTAAACCATTGAAAAGAGTGCAATCAAATCATTTAAATATACTTTTCAGTAAGTTTTAATGGACATCAGTTTGTAATTTAAGTGAATGTTGACTTTTAATTACTCACATTGATTTTACCTATTCCTTCCATTATGGCAATCCACAGAGATATTTGATTATTAACTGTGGATAGTACAATGAATGTATTTAATATTTAGTTTAAAGTAAAACATTAAAACATACTTTGAAAAAACATACTTTCAAATTCTTAAATTTGAAAAAAAATAATAAGAAGGGTTTTCAAGAAAAAAAATTTCAGCCTTGTATGAATCAAATGCACACAGTACATATATGTCATACACATTGTTTGAAGTGGTATTGTTTTTTCCATAAGTAAGGTAAACTTATCAGCAATATCTTTCAGATATAATGTTGACACAATATCCTTCGTTTAATGTTTGGATTACTCCGGGAACGTCAGTTTTTGTTTTGTAAAATGTAAAGTATTGTTTTTCCTCTGGAATGATACTTTACATTTTTGCCTAAGTTTCCGGATCTCATTTATTAAAAATTCTTACTGATATTTTTCCTCAATGTCCAATTGCTTTAGACTCCATGTATCGATTCCTTGTAAGAATAATAATCATTTTCAATGGTATTATCACGTACGAACATAACAAAGCATTTATTTGGTACAAGTCAATACATCGTCATTTCTTATTCATATAACAATTTCGGCGGCCGCTAATTTTTGGACGTCTTAAGCGAGCACTCATTTTGTAATACGTATCTGATGGCAATTAGCTATTGATACGACAAATCGGTAGAAGCTAAATCAACTTCCAAAGTAGAGTAAAAGTTAAAATGTGGATGTAAGAATATATTATATGCTCCACAGTGTATAGAATTACTCTTCCACAGCACTGGGGAGTGCTCAGTGCTGTGGCTCATGAACTGATTACTACAGGTCCCATCCCCTGCTCCTACAATGAATCCTTGAGAACATTTTATGAATTGGTTCTCTGTGAATATACGTATAATTTGAAAAGTATTGAAATATAAGGAAAAAAAATTCAGGTAGTCTCTTCAAACGAAACTACCGCGGGTTATTAACGTGAGATTACTTAACGTTGCTTAAGTCTTTTGTATGTATATATTTGTCTATATATATATATATATATATATATATATATATATATATATATATATATATATATATATATATATATATATATATATATGTATGTATGTATCTAAAAATTTTGACGTATCTTGGTACTTTACTGGTTAAGTTGTACAAGCGATAGACTGGGTTTGGCGCGCTGCCAAAAATTAAACTCTCGAGATACGGACGGACGGATGGTTTTAGACGGTCTGAAAATTTCCTTGCCGGAGGACCGTTATGGAAGAAAGTAATCCTACTCTAAGAAAAGTAAAACTATACTGGGAGCAAACAAATTGAATTTATTTTGTAACGCAAATTAATATTTTAACGTAAAACTCAGTAAAACATTTAAAACAATTCGGAGATCAGCATTTATTTTTAAAATCATAAGGCAGATATATTTCAAACAACGAAAAGAAATGCATATGAATAATACTCAAAGAAAGAAATTATGTGGCAGAAATATAACATCGAAATAATATGTTAGTGGTAGGGAAATATAAAAAAAAACACAAAATTATGCTTTGGAAAAAGTAGCAGTTTAAACGGATAGCTATATTATGTTGCGTATGTTGGATAAAAAACACATTACTATTTTAAAGAATTATCTTTGTGACCTCCGAAGAGACTACCTAAAATACTGAACAAAAGAAAGAAAATATGTTATCTAGTAAAGAAAAATTGAATTTTCCATCAGGAATACTGAAAATATTCATGTTATATTTTGTGTATGAATTTCTTGAAAATTAGTGACTCAGTACATATTTAAGAAAATACTTAAAGCTAAGTACAGTAAACTACTTTACATTGGTAATTAACACCTAAATTCTTATTTTAATTTTATTTTAATTTGGGGTATTCTGGTAAAGTATTTTTCTGTCATAAACCCTTGCAGGTGAATTAACTTTATTACACAAATTTCTACCTTAATTACAATATGCTATTATCAGAGAATGTGTACCTTTTTGTATAAAAGCAAAGTTAACTGGAAATGTTATACATCCTTTCTACTTTATGAGTACAACATGTACTCGTAAAGCAATATTTCAAACACAATTTTAAATATTGTTAGAGTTTTAAAATATGTACTCCTTTTATCATACGTCGTGTAGAAAGTTATTCATTTATTTTTATTTTTGTTTCTTCTTTTTTTGAGTGTGTAAAGTACATTAATATAATTCAGAAAATAGTATGAAACATATTTTTGTACTGTCGTACTGAAAAATATTGCTTTTATGAAAATTCCATGTTTTTTCTGTTATATTATTTATAATTGAATACGACATTATATCTGAAACTCATAGAAGATATAACATCCTCCACAAATACAATTATTTTTCCAGCTAAACTAAACCTCTTACATTAATATATCATATCTATACTATACATTATCAAGGGACATTTTTTGATTATACTTCGCCGAAATCTAATTTATCAAATGAAAAAGTCTCGATTTGTTTTGTCACACAGATTCTACTATCAAAAATTTGTTCGCCGTTTTGATTGGATTGCCTTTTGATCTATAAATCATTGAGTTTGAGTTAGACCAAGAAATAAATTACTAAGTCAGTTTTTTTTATTATTTTGCTTCAAGATGACTGAATTTGATTGCATTAAACTCTAACGCGCTTGACATGTATTTCGCTTGAAAAGCCTTTATAAAATGCATCATTTTCGTCTTTAATCATTGCATAGATGTATAAACATACGCTACAACGTATATTAATACAACGTACGGACATACTCACTTTATTTTACTTTTCTCAATCTTTTTAACAAAAATAATGTTTATAGGTTTTTAAAAGGAAATGTAGTGGAAAATTTTTTCAGCCAACTACTGAAGCGTCATTTGCTCTGCATCACGTTTCAATAATCGCTATTCCTTTATTTATACTTTCAAGATTAAACTTTATTTATAGAAAACTACATTTTCAATGTTATAACTTAAGACTCTGCTTGGTATTGCTGCGGAATATGTACAAATTTGGAATGTGTGGGTAAGAGTTAGAAGCTATTAGCAAAGCACGATGTCTGCACGCTTTCGAAACAAGATTTTTCATTTCGTAATTACACAAATACTAAACTAATTTTGAAATATACATTTTCTTTGTATATGTGCTAGTTACTCATCTATATCAACTTGAGAAATTTTCTCGGAAATATTAGTGCATATTAACTTGTTTAACTTTTTTCTATCACACTAGGGGCTTCGCCTCTAGGCTCGCTAAGCTCGCTCCTCTGTTATGGCTAATAGCGAGATACATAGGGATGATTCTCGGGCAATGTAACAGCTTCCATCCATTTACTGTTGTCACCCTTAATGCGAAGTGCGTGTCAGCACTGTTGAATTATCAGCTTTAAAATTCAATTAAAAATCGAAAATTTAAGATATAGACTTGAAATGAGGATTATATGAATAAGAAAGCTTTCAGCTTCCATATGATGTAAACAGTTTCTTTGTAAGATAAAAATTCGAGGAGCATCGATATTACATCCACATAGGAGACGATATTTCTTGAGAAACTGTGTTTCATTTCTTGATAAAAATATTAGTCTGTTTTAAAATGTTTTTAAACAAATGAGGTCTAGTTTGAAAGAGAAATGTCTGTAGTCTTAGATTGTAAAAAGATCGAAATTCTAAGATCATTTTTTGGCGAGTTATCGTAATCTAAATATGAAAATGTCAACATTTTCCCACAAAACATAAAATAAAAAAACTTAAAGTCCGACTAAGATGAGACATGTCTTACTTTGCCCCCCCCCCATTTTTCTGCATCCATTGGTATCGCTCTTGACCCCATAACCCCAGCGGTTTCGGAGGAGATAGCGTGACACGCTTTTGACAGCAGCAGCGGAAGTTACTTTATTTTAGAATAGAGAGATGTGATACAATGGGTTCCTATGACGTCAAATCAGTTTTGTTCTGACTGAGTTTTATGTGTTTTTTGTCAGTGTTTTTTAAAACTGTTTTTTTAAGTTGTATTTACGTAGATTTTGAAAGTTGATAAAAGCATTATTTCTGGAGTTAAAATCTTCAGTTGAAGTATTTGCTTTACATTTTTACACGTTTTTTTACACATTCCGCACGAAGCAGCACGTAGCATTGAGGCTAGACATATGCCAGAAATTATTGGGGATAGGACCCATCGAAGCAGATGCAGAAATGATAAGTGCTCGTTATTAACCACTATAGAGTGCACAGAATGCAAGGTGTTTTTGTGTTTCACAGCAACAAAAAATTGTTTTAAATCATTTCATGAACAATAAAAAAATAATATAAATTTAACACTACAAACTGATTATGCTTATTTTCCATGCAGCATTCGTGTATTTTACATATTGTGTGATGCAAACTCAGAATCAACTAATTGAAACAGTCTTACCTAATATTTAAAAATTCTGATTGTAGTGCATCGGCCCTGGTGTATCACACGTGATACATGTCCCCTAGCCCCTATATTAAAAAAAAATAATTAAATATCCCATTTCTACTTCACAATGACCTAAAAAACTATTCAAGTACCTTTTACAAAATATCTAGCTTTTATTTTTGTCGCAGGTCTGAGAAGGATAAAAGTAGATAAAACAGCCAATACATGCTAGAAATGAGTAGTCTTTGAAGTGATTATACCACCCAAAAATTTTGTAATAAATTTAGTATAATTTTATATTTTTGACATACCTTGGCAGCTTTAATTTACATAGAATGTATCAGCAGAGTATCATATTGTAATATATTTTTTTATATATCTGTAATCTTCAGTTAAATATCATGCAAGTTTGTGTAAACAGTGAAAACAAAAATGAATTGAATAAAGACGTGATGATCATTTAAGTATTTGTTGCTTTAAAAGTACATTTTTCTTAAATTAAGTTCTCATTAAAATTTATATGCAACTGAATACATTCAAAATAGTAAAGATATATATTTTATGGCATATTTATTTACTTCGTGAGTAACCACATTATGTAGTTATCAAATTTAGATGCAATGGTCAATTCCTTTAATTCCATCAACGCAATCTGAATTCACTTTTACGGGACTTGGGACGCAGAATGTCATTTGTTTTAAATGCACGCACTTTATTTTGATTATTCATTTAATATCATTTAATAACTTTATATACGCATTTATAAGGCATATAAAAATAGTTGAACAGTTTGAAATTGAGTGAAAAAATAACGGAATTTAAAATTGAAACTTACTGGAAACTTGTGGTAAACACAAAATAGGAACACACAGCTTCTTAAGGCTGCTTTGTACTAACCGTTTTGGATTTGCTCACCTTAGTGTTAACCTACAAAGAAAATTTATCTACTATTTACAGCTGCACAAATGCTGATATTCCAATAAAAATGACATTTTAAGTACTTTTCTTCACCTTGCAACATGATTTATTTTGTAAATTTCGTCCACCAAAGGAATTTATGAGCATTTAAAACACACTATACCAGATTTTTCCCAAATTAATTTAAATTTTAAAATATTATTTGCACTTTAAAAAAATGACCTAAGGTGCAAAATTTCTTTCTATATTAAAAACAATATTTAATAATCTTAAAACCAATATTTAATAATCTTCACCTTGAAGCAGTATTCATTTAATAAATTTCCTCCATCAAAAGAATTTATGAGCATTTAAAACACACTACATCATATTTTAAATCAAAGTCAGAAATCCTTGGACAAATTTTATCCAGAGGTTAAGACTTAAGTGAGCGAATCCAATAAGGTTAGTACACAGCAGCCTTAATGTATATACAAAAAAAATAAAAATAAAAATAAATAAATAAATAAAAAATAAAAATAAAATAAAATAACTAACTAATACACACACACACACACACACTTCCAAGTTGATTTCTTCTTTTGCCGCCTCCCACATCCTTCGTCTGGTATTTTTTGTGGCCTCCCCTTTTTAGAAGAGCTGACGGTCGCCGCAATTGTGAATTGTCCATAAAGACAATCCAAGGGGTTCCTCACCCTGCTGAGGAATATTAAATATGTTCGAAACTAGCACCGATCCTCTTTTTTTTTTAATGAGGATTTTCAGAACCCGTGTCTTCCTATTTAGAAATAAAAATTCAAAATTACAAGTTACATTTTGATATACTTGATGTTCCAGAAGCAATGGAGCTGCATAATTATTTAAAATTGAAATACTGGAGAGATTTAAAAAAAAATCTCTTCAGCAATAAAAATTTTTTTTTTAGAAAATTCTTAATCAATTTAGAGGACAAAAGGAGGTAAAAAATCAGTCTGTTTAAAAACAATTCATTCAGTTCTAAAGTTATTTTCTAAAGTTACTTCGGGAAAAATAACTTTAGATTTTTTTTTAATCTGTATTAAAGAAAATTCTCAAAGCAGTTTATTAAAAAATAAAATAAAGGTACTCAGTATAAAATTTCTTTGAGACACATTGTAAAGAATCTCGGATATATCCTTTTCAAAGACGACAAATCATAAAAAGTTACATTTCGAAATAAACTGACTTAGAATAAAAGCAGAGATAAACAGCAGGATACCCATGGACAGCATAAAAAACTATTTTGTGACATTGCATTAAGTATGTGTTATTTGGACCAAATGGCTCAACAGCATGATAACCGTTTTTAAAAGCTCAATAATTCGACGAAAAAATAAAAATTGTAGAATTATCAAACTTAACTGTCCTTGACCTCTCTTCAAACTTTTGGCAAAAGTATGTGTTAATTTTATGTCAATGTAAGCATAATAGTGTCATATAATATCTTTTGAAAGTATTGTGATTTTATAAAAGGTTGCATGAAAGCAATATGGTTTGTTGCAAAATATATGAAGAAGACGTGTATTAAAAAAAAGTTTAAAACATACCTGAAAAGAGATATCCATAAATGTGTTATCTAAGACGAATATTTTCATGTCTTGAATGATAGAAATTAATAAATTACCTTCATTTAGATCCTATAACTTGTTATAGTGTTTAGGAAACAGAAAATACTTTGTATGAAGGATAGATAAATTACTGTTCAACTCTTTGTATTATACCGATAAAAACGTATGCTAATATTAAACTTTTATGGCTCAAGAAATAATAGGAATTACTAAATAGCCTTCATCTAGACTAAATTTTTCTTCTTAAATATTCAAAAGTAGATTACTTAATTGTAGACTTAATTTAATAAATTGTATGGCAACACTAAGCCTGTAAATTTTGAATCATCTGCTGTTATTGTGCTACCGATTTTAAATCATTCACGAATACTCCAGAATGTCGAAATCAAAATACCCGACAGAAATGGGATAACTCGTTATATTACTTAAGAAACTGTTTACGCAACAGTTACGAAACACTTTACATTGTAAAGAATTCGCCGAATGGTAGCGAAAAGAAATCAGCGATACAATCTAATAATATTTAAAATGAACGATTTATTTATAAGATGATTGAGTCGATGAAAATTATGAAATTTACAGAAGCGATGCTCTCTAATGCTGTGCGGATATACAAGTCAGCTACCACGCCTCAGTTTATATTAGATGTCTAACTGCACTCAGGCACTAAAGTTCTTTAGATCGTGCACGGGAACTCAGGATGCGTCACGATCACTTCTGCGAGAATTCAAGTCCACAGAAACTCAACAATTGTCCAAATCCTTCTGGGATCATAAAACAAACTATGTCAGATACTGGAGTTCGACAGGAAGTCAATAAAACTATTCGCCTATCACAAGGACTTATCGAGAATTTAAATTCTGGCTACGACGCCTGAGTATCGCTTCTTAGCTTGATTCTAAACTCAGCCTTCAATATATTTCTGCCAGAAGTCGACGAGGTGTCGAACGATTCTTCTCCGAATCGAAAGTAAAACACTTTGCCTCACCGAGGACTTGAAACGAAGTCACGGCTGCAATTGCCGGAGTAGCCAGTCTCAGCGTGAGAACTCAGAGCTAACTGAATTTTTTAACTCTCGTAGCAACGCACTTTCAATTTGGCGCTGGTATCACTCAAAATTTAAAAGGGCTCTAATTGGCGCCTTTTAAAAGTGACCTCATTCCTCTGGAGTTTGATTGGTCTAGCGTCAACAGCTGGCGTCTTTAAAAGAGACCTCATTTCTCTGGAGTTTGATTGGTCTAGTGACAAGAGCTGTTTGGGTCCGCCCGCAGGTTCACTGTTTTTATTTCCTGGAATGTGCATGAAAAGAAGGGGGTCTAGTTCCTTAAGATTGTGAGAATCAATGGATTCTTCACAACATACAGGATATATAAATTAAAGCTGTTAAATTCAGCTTATATAAGATATGTTGAACATTAGTGGTACAGAAGAGGGAGATATGAGGAATTCCTATTAAAACTATACTGTCCATTGGTCACTCAGGGCATACAACTGAGGAATATTGTTCTCTAGTTTTTATTCAGTTGCCAGAAAGCAAAACTGTCCCCCTAAAAAATGGTTAGTTCATCGAAATATCCGATTAAAATATTTGAGATTTTTAAAAATATCAACAGAGTGTAAGAAATAAAACAAAATATTGTTTACAACTTTATAAATTTGCTTTTTCTACAGCAGTTTAATTTTATAACTTAATTTTGACAAATATATATTTTTCCAGTATAGTATAAAGTTAAAGAAATTACGCTAATCATTCCATTAACATAACATCAGATTCCTATGCGGTACTTTCTTAAATGCGTGGACGTGAGGTTACACGCAAATATGTTAGTAATATATATATATATATATATATATATATATATATATATATTGTTAGTTAGTTAGTTAGTTAGATTATAAGTAGTTGTCTTTTTATGAATATGAACTCAGAATTCTCGTATGCCTTAAAAAATTTAGAACTGCCAATATTATCCTATCCTTATATGAAATTTGCGTTAAGTTTGTGACTTTTGAAAATTCAACTCTACAGCAAATTGCTCTCTTTTTTAATTTCCCAATAAATGGAGCCAGCATTGTCCATAATAGTTTTACATCGAATATTGCTGAGAACGCTTGTAAAGGTTGCTAAAAAATACTTTTCCCTCTTCTATCGGGTATTTTGATTTCGACACTCTGCAGTATTCGTGAATGATTTTAAATCTGCAGTATTATACTAATAGCTGCTCATTCAAAATTTACAGGCTTAGTGTAGCCTTACGATTTATAAAATTAAGACTGCAGCTATTGAACCTAAATGCGAATATTTAAAAATAAAACATACCTTGAAACAAAACTTTACACTGGTAATTATATAATACATGTTTTATACACTGAAAAACTCCAAATAGTATAGAAATGTATGTAATTCCCTCTTGGACAAAGTTCAACTCGAACACCATGGACGAACAGTATTCCCTTGCTAAATATCGGTTTTGGAATTCGGTAAGCTTCTTAAAAGACTTGTTGCAAAGATATGATATTTATTGAATCTAAGTTCAGTATAAACGCTCTCTCAGCAGCGAAAATTTTGATTTTCTTAAAAGGTAATAACGTTGAAACTATTGATTTTTTTGTTTGTTATTAAGCTTCCGCGAGACATGCGGGAGAATTCAATAAATTTTGAAAATAGATCAATTACAGAAAATGAAAGTGACGGCTAAAAATTATAAGCTTTTCACGTACTGAAAATAGGTATATACATATATGTATACACACACACACACACACACACACACACATATATATATATATATATATATATATATATATATATATATATATATATATATATATATATATATATATATATATATATATATATATACATGTAAATAATCTTTTTAGAGAAAGGGGAATAGTTAAATAATTTACAGGGGAACTTCAGGACAGTTATTTTCGTGGCGTTAAAACGTCACTGTCTTTCATATTTCAGGACGCGCGACAGATTTTACGAGAGGAAACCACGGGGAAGGACTATTAATAGCATCGTGCTGATTGACGGGTTGACTACGCCCCATCCCCATCGACGGTGCAAACGTCACGGCGCGTTGCACGTACCTTGAAAAAAAGTAGGTTAGTTTAACCGGGGATGAGAATTCAATGATATCGGAATCAGTGAGACGCACCGCGTTTTTGAAATGGCGAGGGCTAGACGCTGTGTTAATTGGTCAGTGGTTTCACCTTGAATCGAAGTAATAAACGTCAGAAAATAGACATTGCTCTATATCTTACTGGGTCGGAGTTCCTTTCCACAACGTCAAAGACTTGTATAAATACGAAAGACTGCTAAATTCTATGAAAATAGCGAGCGTGGTTCGACACCTGTCATATATATATATATATATATATATATATATATATATATATATATATGCAGTAACCACCGCTTATAGTGATCAGTGGTTATAAGAATCAACCGTTTATAAGAATCAATATCGCGAAAACAAAACCAAATGTATTGTTTCCATGTTAAAATTTTCGCTTTAAAGAATCAATCCACCGGTTTTAAGAATCAGTTTACACTCTTCGCTTTCCTTTAATTTTTCCAAAAAAGCCACTTAAACCCCGAAAAGGCACGAAGTTCTTTCTTCATTTTTTTTTAAGAAAGAATGATAAGATGGGATGGAATACAGTCGTAAAATGCATTCCTTTCTTTGTTAGACATAACATAATAGTTTCCCCTTAAACGCTTTAGCTAAACACTGTCCTATTAGCTTGACCCAGGGCCATCCTAACCGTCCGGATCCGATTTCACTTTTCTTCACTGACAAACATAGACAGGGACTCTTTTTTCCTACCTCCCACATGCTGGTTGCTGCTTCCTGGACCCTGAAACACATAAATTTTCGGATAAGTGTCCACTATTATTTAGGCAAACGTGACATTAGTAGATTCAGCACGTTATCAAACCCTGAAACGTAGGCTAGAAGGTGAATCTTCGTCTGAGACTATTGTTATTGAAAGAGGTATAAACAGCCTAATGAAAACTTCGTTACGTCAAACTACCATAGAAAACTTTTTCTTGCACCCTTCAACTGTGTGTTAAACTGTTAAGCTATTAAGCAGGTATGTTGTAACAAATATTGGATTTTTTCTTCTCTTATTATAATCATGTGTATCTACTTATAGGTCTAGAAATTAAGTTGTATTTTTAAAATTATAACGAATAATTTTAATAAAAGATAATTAACGTAAATTAAAGAGTATTTTATTGTAAATTATCTTATATATATATATATATATATATATATATATATATATATTGGTGTGTGTGTGCCTGTCCAAAAAACTTAATTTCGGCTATAAGAATCAATCGCTTATAAGAATCAAAAACAGTAATAACAAACGTGATTCTTATAAGCGGAAATCACTGTATATATATATATATATATATATATATATATATATATATATATATATAATTTGAATTTATTTATTTGATATGATTAAGTGGAGATAGCTGAATTGTGAACAATAGTACATACAATAGTAGATACAGATAGTGATGTAATCTACACTATATTTTAGTACTTGCTTAATTTTTACTATATTTTATAAGTGATGAAATTTTCCCAACAATTTATTATTTGGTATGATTAAGTGGAGATATCTGAATTGTGAACAATAGTACATACACAAAGTGATGTAAACCCAGCTATATTTTGGTAGTTGCTGAATTTTTACTCTATTTTTTTAAGTGAAAATTTTCCCTAACAATTTCTTATTTGATGTAATGATAAAGTGTAGATATCTTAATTTTGAAAAATAGTACATACAGAGAGGAATGTACTTTTTAAAATCCATTGGTGTTCGGTTTCTGAGTCTTTTACTCTGCTCTGAGCTAGTGGAAATCCACATGTTTTTAATCACGATGTTTTAGAATCAGCCTTATAGTGAATATAGCAATGGTTATAAATTTTTGGGCGGAGTTCCCACTACCCCTTAACAACGTATATTTATGATGACAGGTAATGGTAACATTCTTTACTTATGTTACTTTTAGTTTAGTTGTTTTGAAAAAGAAACTATAAAACTAAAAGCGACCATGCTGGTCGCGCAGCGGCTAGTTTAATTTGTATAATATGAAGGCTATAAATTTAGCTGTATAAATTAGTAGGCTCTTGCTTTGAATATGTTTTGCTAAACATATTCAAATGAAAGTACATGATTAGAGCTCTAAATTTAGTTAATTTTTTTCTTTGACCTAAAAATTTTTGAATACATTATTTTCCCTTTCTATATATAATGAAAAATCTAACTGAAATTAGCCTCACGTATATTTAAATTGATATTAAATATTATGTCATATTTTCACAAGCAGTATTAATTTGTTAATGGCATTTTTATTTGAAATATCTTATCCTATTGGGTTCCGGGAACAAAGCTTTATCCAAAGATTATGTCTGAATGATCTCCGAACATACTGCTGACGTGAAATGTAGATTACTCCAAACGATCTACATAAAATATACTTTGATCTATTTTTAATGGTATTACCTTTAGGTACTTTTATCTGGCCTCCTACCTCTTATCTACTAGGAGTTAACTTGCAATGGTCATGGTGGTATGGTATTCATTTGACTATTGTTCACTGTGTAGCCCATCAACGAACTTATCCAGCGAGGTTTCAGCCAGGCAGTTAGGAGGGGAGAAATGAAAGGAATTATTTGGTACACTGAACATTTCTCTTTAAAATAAACACATTTATGAGGGATTCCCCATAGGATGGAGTCCGAATACAAATGCGAGGAGTAACTAAGCCGCTTTTCAATATGAAAATGGGTTGCTCAAGCTCCTAACTCTGACGTTTAGATTATTTGACAGTAATTTACTGAAATTATTCATCTATAAATAAACTTTAACATCTAACTCAGACAATCATGTCTCTTGCAGAGCATTTCAGTTCTGAAACTCTTGGGTAAAAGCTTTCAATAGACTTAGATATGTTTAAAATTCTCAGGATATATATATATTTATAATATAACTCTAACAAAATTAATATTATTTTTAATTATTGTACTGATTGGTCCCTCAACATTTGTCTTATACTCAATTTATAGTATGTTATTTTAATATGTATATGTCATTTCTCAAAGTCAAGTTAGCGACATAAGCGCAATCATAAAAAACTACAGCTTTGCAAATAGCAATACCACTGAGGAATGGGTGAATCTGAATGCACTGCCATTCTAATATAAGACTTCGATACGAAAACCGTCGAAGAAAACCATATTAGGTACCGAATATATCTTAGTTTATATTGACAAAATACATTTTTCAATCATTCAATATTAGAAAAAAAATTAATTAATCAAGTCTTTTTTTAAGCTCTCTGAATTTATTTCATGGATTTATAACATGTATCGAATGATAATGAAATTAGATAATTATTATCCCTGAAATATAATAAAAGAAAAAAGAAAAACAAAGAAAAGCATTTAAATTGCCCTAGGATCATTTTTACCCATACACAGTAATTATATATTTTGACCTAAAAACACCTGTTACAATTTTTTTTCTTTAAAAGATATATGTAGAAATAATTATGATTGGAAGAATAAAATAATGTTTTGCAGCCAAGGAAATTTCAGGTTGGGTGAAATGGTTTTTATAATTATTCATGCATCCGATAAAGTCCTAGAGTAATTCTCGCACTCAGTTTAAGTCTAAAATATAGTGGTATTTTATACAACAGTATGACATTTAAAAATTTATAAATATTATTATTTTTGAAAATTATCAAGAACTGGCAAATTACTCCAATGCAAACGACATTATATCGGATTATAAATATTTTCTGTCACATTCGTTAACTAATGTTGTAAGATTATAAGCTTGTAAAAATACAAATACAGGGTGCGTCAGAAAGAACATTACGATTTGGAACGTCAATAATAAAAATTCAAAGCAAGATAGAGAATTAACTCTTTTATACCTGAGAAGTACACAGTATGCCATTCTCATCCATAAAGTTTTAAAGATTACATCAGTTAAATGGCGACCGTCATTTTCGATGCAGTTTTGAAGTCTCTTTCGAAACTTTTGCATGGATCTGTGGATCATGTCCCGCGGAATCGCCATGATTTCTTGCGTAATTAATGATTTGAGTGTTCGCAAATTTTTTTATGTGGGGCTATCTCAAATCAAAAGTGTACCAACACCGACCAAAAAATTTGCAAGCTCTCAAAGCAACAATTATGCAAGAAATCATGGCGATTCCGTGGGACATGATCCACAGATCCATGCAAAATTTCGGAACTTGAAAACTGCATCGAAAATGACGGTCGCCATTTAACTGATGTAGCCTTTAAAACTTAATAGATGACAATAGCATACCATGTACTTCTCAGGTTTAAAAGATTTCTTTCTCTATGTTGCTTTGTATTTTTGTTATTGACTTTCCAAATCGGAACGTTCTTTCTGCCGCACACTGCATTTTACATGGTAACTCATAAATAATTGTCAGCGTTATTACCAATTCAAAAATAAGCTTTAAGACCTTTTTAAGACCACTATCGACAAAAGTGCATTTAATTTTCTATACGGGTATAATCCTTTACTGGTAAAATCCTTTGTTGCGGTTAAGTCATAAATAATTTGTTCTCTTCAGTTCAATATTAAGTCTAAAATATAATGTTATATTATACAACAGTATGACATTTAAAAATTTGCAAATATTAATATTTTTGAAAATTAAGAAGAATTTGCAAATTACTCCGATTAGGACAATGTTTCACTGGGTTACAAATATCTTCTATCACATTCAAGTTTTAACTAGTGTTGTAAAATTATAAGCTTGTAAGTATTCAAATATTTTAAAAGATTACTCATAAATAATTGTCAACATTAGGGTTTCTACAAAAACCTACTTTTTGAAAAACCGGTTTTCGAATTCCAGATTTTCTAAAAACCGGTTTTAGCCGGTTTTCGAATTTTTGTCAAAAAAATAGAATAGGGGAAATATTTTATTTAATTTATATAAAATAATAAAAAACGAAATCAATATCAAAGTCAAAATTTAAAAAAAAATTAAGGATTACACATTACTTACACAAAATAACGAAATTTAAACAAAAGTTTCAAATTTCAAATAATATTTATATTTATTTCACTAATTTTAATTTCTCCTAAGAAAATAGGATTTTAAAAAACATAAAATATCCACTGAACTGTGGCTAAGTCTTGTTCTTATTTTGGACAGAATATTGCCTGAAATTGAAAATACTCGTTCACTAGCTCCTGAGCTTGGTTTTATAGTTTTCAGGGCATCAAATAACAAATCTAAGTTTTTGGTTCTTTTATTCGTTGCCTCAAATAATGAAAGTTCAGCTGTCAGTGTCTTTGGATTAGTAAGTTTTTCTTCAGGGTTTTCAAGAAATCAAATAAGTTAAAAATTAATTTTTACATAATAATTTGAATTCTTTTAAACCGGTTTTCTTAATTTAAAAACCGGTTTTCAAATGTGACAAATTTATTTTGAAAACCGGTTTTTTAAAACCGGGTTTGAAAAACCGTCAAACCCTAGTCAACATCATTACCAATTAAAAAAAAAAATTTTTTTTTAAACCTGTAAAAGCAAAACTGGATTTATTTTTCTAAACGGGTAAACAAAATCCTTTGTTCCCAATAATCCGGGTCGTAAACTTTTCTGGGATTAAAGTTCGCAGACCCTTTTGAATCAGAAGATAGGGAAAAGGAATTATCGATCAAATGAAAACGTCATCAAAATTCATGAATTTAAGGTTCCAACGGGGAGCGTTTAAAAAGGGTCTCTGGTGTATTTTTATCTATAAGGGAAATGACAGCTGTTGTTGGAGAAATACTCACGGGAATATTTTACAACAATAGTGATTTCAGTTTTCTCAAAGACTTTGATCTGTAAATGGTTTTTGCACGATTAAACAAAATGAAAAATGAATAAATGGGTTCGTCGGCTTTTCCTCTTTTCATGTTTTAAGGATAATACTTGAGGAATAGATGAATAAATCATAGAAAGAGAGAACGAAAATTTAATGTATGGAAACTTTTTTCATTAGTTATAGTAAATTCAAGTAATTCAGAGTATTTTACTACAACTAATGAAATATTACTGCAACTAATGAAAATTTATTATTGTCTGTTTTCTTGTATTTCATTGTTTTCGATTTTTGCTTGTCACTGGAAATAAAAATTTAGAAAAAAAACTTTTGATTAACTTTACTTTTTAACTTAACCTTCATCCTTGTGCTTTATTTAAAAGTAAAAGCTGTGAAAGCGTTGAGGAATTTTTTTATTTCAGATTTTTATATCAAATTATATTAAAAGTAGTATGTTTAGTTTTTAGTAAAATACTGTGCCTCAATAGATTTTTGTGGAATTTGATTTAATTTACTGAACATCTCTAGTATTTATATACCACATTACCTCTCTGCATTGAATTTTAAATTAAACATACTACTTTTACTATAATTTGATATAAAAATATGAAATAAGGAAATTCCTCAACGCTTTCACAGCATTCACTTTTAGCACACTTAAAGCACAAGGATGAAGGTTAAGCTAAAAGTTAAAGTTAATCAAAAGTTTTTTTTTTCTAAATTTTTTTCCAGTGGTAAGCAATAATCAAAAACAATGTGATAGAAGAAAACAAACAATAATAACAAAAAATTTAAAACGAAGAAGGAAATACATCACTTGCTCAATGCTCTTGCTTTCCGGTATCCGTTGCAGAGATCTTGAGAAGACAGTTCCTCACAGGTCTGGAGGTGAGAAATGTCATAATTTGGGAATTACCACAAATAGGGCAGAACGAACTCTCTATAATTTTCAAGCGGCTCAGATGTTTAGTGAAACAGTCGTGGCCAATTAAAAGCCGGATCATGGCTACCGAATCCTTCCTTGGAAAGTGGAAGGCTTGACCGATATTAATAAAAAGTTAAAATCAGCATGTTTGCCGACGATAACAGTAACATAAATGCATTCACTGAGAAATCATCAAGATGAAGTTTAATATTTTAACGAATAGAGTAAAGAAGTAAGTTTAGAGATTGTCAGAGGATGTATGAATGTTTCATACGATTTATGTTGTAGATCTATAATTAGAAACTCTTGATCTTATCAAGACAGATACACTTCAGAGACAACTATACCCATTTTACTACATTCAGCCCTCTATTATTTTTTTAATTAAATTATTTTTTTATGATAAATTATTTTTTAAATATTAATAAGAGAATTTAACAGCCACAAAACATGACATCGTTTTCAATAATGAAAAATATCAAAAATATCTGTAACAAAAATTATAAATCCAATATCACAAGTGATTTTATCTAGTAGATTTATGTTCATCAAAGGCCATACCGCCTTGTCATTTATGATATTAAAGCTTTGAATCAAAACCTTTATCCCCAAACAAATGCTTCTAAGAAGTATAAAACTAGAAAGTAAAAATAAATATATCGTTTAAAAAATTGAACATTTACTGAGAAAAAATTTGCAATTTTGTTGTTTAATGTGGTTAAACTTTAGAAGTTTTCAAAATCAACCATTTATAAAAAGAACGACATTTTATTTTCAACCGTCTTGAATAGTCAAAGATTGGAAAAAAAATTCCAAAGAATCCCCCTCAAAAATGTTCTGAGGCACTCTCCCTTGTCGTAACGTTTGAAAAGATACCATCTTCATAACTCATAACAACAACTTCTGAGCTGCTGAGCAGATCAATATTAGTTTCGTGGAACTATTTCTCTCACGTATGTGGAATAGAAAGCCCCCAAAAAAATGAAGAAAGAACAAGCAGAAATGCGATTCAGTTTTCCGCATTTCTTCAGATGGGTTTAATAAAAGTCGATAAGGGAGCGCAGAAAACAGTAAATAAAGGGAAACATACACTCCAAGTATTTTCGGGCCTTTTTCAATTTTGAAAAACCTTTTGAAGTGCTAAAGTGAAATCAGCTCTTAACTCAGCAATCAGCTCTTAACTCAGCAATTGGGGTTTTTTACGGAGGGATTTAATGACTGGAAAACCCTTCTGCTACTTACAAAGCTGCACACCAGCTTTTGAAATTGTTAAAAGTATATTCTTACTTGTATGTATGTATTTTCATTTCATACGGACATTTTTTTCTTAGATACCATACGTAAAATGTACCAACAAAAAAAGTCAACATTTCATCGGTTATGCAGTTGTAATCTTAAAAATAGATTTCGTAAAAACTAACAAACTGATGGAAGATAATTTTCAATTATTTCTAAACTATCCTTTATTCAAATAACTTTATTGAAATTTTACGTTTTTAAAATTACACTGCTGGCCACTGTAAATGCAACACCCTGAAGGAAACATGCAAATAACATGAAATTTACAACATGCATTAGCGGAGGTGAGATATACAAATGATTAGAATTTCAGCGCAGACGCGCATCACGCGCGCCTTTGGCGCCACTTCAAAGCGCTATTTAAGGCTTGGAGATTTCGACGATTTCAAGTTCGGCAATTGTGTTTTTCTTGTGGTTTTTTCAAAAAAACGATCAATTATGCCTCGTCGAAAACAGCGATCATCTTTTGATCAAGTATCCGAGTTCGACAGAGGAAGGATAGTGGCCTACCGAGATTGTGGATTATCTTTCAGGGAAATCGGTAGTCGTGTTGGACGAAACCAAACAACTGTAATGCGGATATGTGATCGTTGGATGCAGGAGGGTACGACGGACCGGCGTGTTCGATCGCATCCACCTCAGCGCACCACTTCACGTGATGACAGGCAAATTGTGCGCATGGCAGTGACGGATCGCTCAGTCACATCACGAACCATAGAACAGCACATGCAGTCTGTAATGCATCATCCAGTGTCTGCGCGTATCATTCGATGCCGTTTACAGCAGAGTGGTCTGTCCGCAAGACGTCCATTGCTTTGTCTACCCTTGACGCAGAACCACAGACGTCTCCGCCGCCAATGGTGCGATGACAGAAGGATGTGGATGGCAGAATGGAATGAAATTGTCTTTACTGACGAGTCACGCTTCTGTCTGCAACACCACGATGGTCGCATTCGAGTCTGGAGACACCGTGAAGAGAGGATGCTGAACAGCTGCGTTATGCACCGCCACACTGGTCCTGCACCGGGTATTATGGTATGGGGCGGTATTGGATATCACTCTCGCACACCTCTAGTACGCATTGCCGGTACTTTAAACAGCCAGCACTACATCTCTGAGGTGTTGGAGCCAGTTGTCCTTCCTTACCTTCAGGGCTTGCCCACAGCCATATTTCAACAGGATAATGCGCGACCACACGTGGCACGCATTGTCCAACGGTTCTTCGTCATTCGCCAGATTGAATTGCTTCCCTGGCCGCCTCGATCTCTGGATCTTTCGCCGATAGAAAACATGTGGTCCATGGTTGCTCTACGATTGACGCATATTCCATCCCCAGCTGCCACAGCAGATCAACTTTGGCAACGTGTGGAAGCTGATTGGTCTGCTGTACCCCAAGAACTCATCCAAAGTCTCTTTGAATCAATGCCGAGGCGTGTGGCAGCGGTGATCTCCAACAATGGCGGCTACTCTGGCTGCTGATTTTGGCAGGAACCACACTTCACAGAAGTCTATAAATTTAATCATTTGATACTTGGTCAACATGTTATCTATAAAATAAATTTTGTTGTGATATCTCTTGTCCTTCTTGGTGTTGCAATTTGGGTGGCCAGCAGTGTATTTCCGGCACTCTTCTTTGAAAACGCAAAACCTAAGAAACATTCAATATTTACAGGGTATCCGGGCTAAAGGTATCCAAAAGTTATGGCTTATCTTTACGGAATGACCGATTAAATTTTTTAAATTATTTAAATAGAAAGAAAACTCACCAAGTTTTAATATCAATCATTGATTTTGATCATAGTATCATACATTTCGATCTGTGCACTTTTTGTAGCACGTCAAACGTCTAAATGGTAATTTAGTTCACTCTAAGTGTTTCGCAGCATATCAGGAGTTATTACACGAATTGCTTGAATGATACGCTTTTTCAACTTATCCACAGTTTAAATTTTTAATGAATCCCCAAGCAAAAAAGTCTAATAACTGCTGATATGCTACGAAACATTTGGAGAGAACTGGATTACCATATAGACGTTAGTCGTGCTACAAAACGTGCACACATCCAAATCTATGATAGTATGATCAAAATCTATGATTGATATTAAAACTTGGTAATATGTTCTTTCTATTTAAATATATATTTTTTAAATTCTACTGGGTAGTTCCTTAAAAATAAGTCATAACTGTTGGATACTTTTAGCCCCGACACCCTGTAATTTTAAACAGAAATATATATTATCTTACGATGAATGGAATTCATAGCATCATACTTCCTATTAGCCAGGGTTTGGTCTAAATTCAGAACACTAGGTAGCAAATCCGAGGATCCAAAGTTCTATTACTACTCTTGGTAGACTGTTGCAACTGCGGGGTCCGTCCACTGGAAACAATATTAATGGACTATTAGTAAACGTTTAACACATATCGAATGAGGGAAATAGAATAGCACGGTCAAGAAAAGTGAAATATGAGTCATGAATTCCAACCTAATTCATGCCCCAATACTTCCGTGACTAACATTGCATTGTTATGTGGAAGTGAAGTACACATGAGAGCCAACAAGTAACTGAAACAATACCCCACTACCTCGAATGATAGCATCTGTTCCTGCTAGGATTGCAAAGAGATTGGAACAACGACTTGCACTTAATTATAATCTTTTTCTGTTAAACTGTGATGTATTTGCATAGATTTATTCATTTGTAGTCGATAATATATCCGACGTTATTGTGCTAGTTCTACACGCATCCCAAATCCGCATGAAGATTTCAGTTGTTTAACTTAATTTAAAATTGTTAATAATTTATGTTATTTATGGAACTGACTTATCTATGCTTATATATATATATATATATATATATATATATATATATATATATATATATATATATATATATATATATATATATATATATATATATATCATAATTCATATGAAGGCCTCATTTGAATAGTGGTACAACTCCATTCTTGTTCATTTGGAGATATATAGTCTTAAAGTCTAATGAGTGCTGAGAAATGACTGCTAAGTCTGATTTGTAATATCCTCTGTTGGCAGCCGAAGTAAGATATAAGTGAACCAGTTTAAAAATAAGATAGAAATAAGATAGACTTGCATGAATATGAAAGTGAGGCTAACTCCATTTTTTAAAAAAGTGGAGATGGACCACTATTCAAATAAAGCCTTCATATGATATCATGTGTGATGAAAAAAAATTAGTTATGTAATGTTTGTTTTGTTAGCTTTTTACATTTAAACAGTGAATTTTCATAAACGCGAATGTTTTGCATTGTACGACGATTTTTCTCTAAACTAATCCTTTTAATCCTTGAAAATGCCCTTAAACTTTCCTCAATATGCGCGCAAAATACCACATGAAATGGAGAAGAATATTCCAAGTTTTAACAACATTTATATTTTTTTCGAATAATATATCCTTTGTACAGAGAAAGAATATTATTCCTACCGTGAAAAATTTGCCAAGTCTGACTATTAAAAAAATGTACTTTCGTATCAGCACTTTCCAGCTTTTTAGAAAATATTCTGAGGAAATCACAAGCAATAAATTGTTTGTTTACCAGAGCGCAAGAATTCTGTGGTGATATCAGTGGTGACCTCTAGGTCACAGAACATTGATTAAATGACAGTTTAATCATGCCTGACTATTACAGTATCGACATCTTGCCACATAACTTTTATGACAATACTAGCAAGAGACACATATTTAATTCAGATAGGATGTTAGAACCAAAAGAGAACGATATTCTTTTCACATGATTGTGATAGAACAAACGCTGAAGTCACATTGTTCTCTAGTAAAACCTTCGCTGGTTATTTATTTACGAACAATAGAAAAAGAAATCAATTAATCTGAAAAACCTTTAATCTGTGTCTCAAGACAGTTTTGAAACATATTATGCTTTTTGCTATACACTGTTATACATACCAAACACATTTTAAGATGATAAAACAATCAATATATATATATATATATATATATATATACCGGATGGTCATAAAGAAACTTTGCCGAAATATGGATCTCTAGCGGCTGTACCTTTCAACCGATCGAGATGAGATTTCAGATATAGTTATTCAGAGGTATGAGCTCGGGATTCTGTGAACGGCAAACAAGTGGCGCTCACGGTTACGGTTATAGGTACAGAAAATCAAAATTTTCAAATAGCAATAATAGTTTTTTATGATACACGTACCGTTCCAACGCATTTTAGTGTTTTCGCATGTGCTGAGCATTTTGCAACGGGAAAAAGTGGGCATTGCCATTTGAAAATTTCGAGTTTCTATATATATATATATATATATATATATAAAGATAGGTTGTTATTTGGTAGTAGTTATCCTGTTAGTGGGTTTCAGAGGACATATATTAAATGCGTAGCTGAAAAGACACGAGGCAAGAGGCTATGTATCTAGAGCTGAAGAGTTTGTTACGTACCTATGTTCATATGTTTTTAAGGGGGAAGTGTAGCGTAAAATATATAAAGTTTATAATGGCTACAGGATAATAGGATGAAGGATGTAATGAATGTTCAGTAGAATGTGGCCGTAAAATTATAGAGTGTGTTCACAGAGTTCAATGACGGCAACTAAGTTCTATGGCAGTATTGTTCAGCTACGGTACAATATAGACTGTCGTAGAATAGATGTTCTGTAGGGCAACACTTAGAAAACTCTTAAGATTTAAAGAAGAAGTTGATGCTGGTAGCCGGAAGCTACCGAATTACATACTTGTCTCTTATATTACCAATAGAAGCTTTGGAACGGTGGACATCAGGAGACATCGTGGTTAGTAATTCAGCAGAATTGAAGATCTGGTAGTACATAAATCGTTGTTTCGCAATACCCATAGTTCACAATAGCTGCGATCATCTTTTACTTGATAAATTTAAGAGAAGGCTTTCTTAGTGAAAAGAAACTATTTTTTTTTAAATTCAAAGTTTTATTTTTTCTTTAACACATAAATCAAAAGAATATCTAGGTTAATATGATGAAGAGTAAAATAGTAGCTCGTTACATGTCAAGAGCTTCAGGTCAACACAACCATTCAGTTCAGCAGCCAACATATAAAATCAGAGAATGAGCATATCGTTGATGCTGGTAGCCGGAAGCTACCGAATTACATAAAATGCAAGCTTTAAACACCACAAAATCATCCAAAGCTTGCCCTCGCCAAGTTACGGCTCAGAGCCGACCCTCGGTTCGGAGGTGTAGAAAGAGATGTCTTACCAAACGGTAGCAAAAAAGTTGAATCTCTCTGTCTGAGAATACTTTTTTCAGCCCCTGGACAGAGCAAGGAGAGAGGGGTTGCAATACATTACAATCCCGCCCAACGCGTAGAGAGGAAGAAGGAGTAACACAATTAAAACGGCGCCAACGACATTGTGTCCACAAAATAAAAGCGCGTAACATAGCCAAAAGAGGAAACCCTACGAAGCCACATTCCTTCTGTTCGGGTAGAAGTCTCCTAGGTATTTGATTGGTTGATCTTGACCAATCAGAGGAACTGCTTACGAGGAGCGAACTTCAACCGAGAGGAGAGTTTTCCCACGATTTCCGAGAAAACTAAATTGCCTGTACCGCATCGAAAATAAATATTTGCGCAGGAGGAGAGGAAATGGGAAAAATGCCCTTTCTCTCAAAAACGGAAGATCCTTGAGCTAAGTCCAGCAATTATTATTTTGAACAAAAACGACGGACGGGGGAGATAAGACTTTCTATTTTCTGGACAGAAGAGCAGCTGGCAATTACTAAGCACAGACAAAAAAGGGAGAGGTATTTTATGACGGCTAAGTGCTCGTCCAGATGTTTGGATGAAAATCAATAGGAATTACAGAAGGAGCACAGATAAAAAAATTTTAGACCTCCCACGAAAGTGAGGGCAACGGCGAACTGCTAACGGTGAAAGGATAGGAATTAAGCAGAAGGACAGAAATCAGTAGGATAGTTAAAATTAATATTAAAATTACTATTAAAGTTTTGATTATAGAATCAAAATATGTAAGGTAAACATAACAAAAAGAACCTGTAACGAAATTCCTCGTCACAGGAAGTATACCATCTGTATATGAAAGATGATAGAAAGACATGGATATACATAAGTTTGGGAGATAATTTACTCCGGCATTGAGGGTGCACAAATTTGAAGTAATGGTGTACATTTCGTAACCAATTTATTAGAAAAATAAGGAAGAAAATCTTATTAAACCTAATGCATTATTCTAAAAATGTTTGTCAATAATATAACTATCTACTCTAATATAGGTTTCGTATGATCATTTTGCGCAATAGATTTAAAATATTTTGCTTGGAATTAAAAATAAAACTAAATGATTTACAGTTGTAGAAAAGTTTTAATGATTGAAAGCGACTGTTTAAAAAAAAATATTATGATATTTAAGAATTCCCCTCTCAGAAAATGTACTAATCTTCCTGAAGTTGTTAGTTTTTTTAAAAAATAATAAGAATATGAAGCTTCATTTTTGAGTTTCGACAACTTATGTAATTGTTAAAAATCAATAAAAGCAGTTTTCATTTCATCTTGGAATTAAAATGATTATGACAGACAAATGCTCATCTATAAATGTAAAAATCAAGTACACTGAACTTGAGTTTAGAAATATCGATTAGAAAATGGTTAGAATAGTTGTGAATACATGCATAAGCTTAATACCGCTGAAATATTGGAAAACTGAGCACTGTTATAATGACTCAATTATTACATATTTATAACAAAGTTTCGCGCATCGTGTATGTTCCATTTAAGGTGATGAGATAGAACACTGAGTAAAGCAATTTAGAATATTAATACCATGAATAAATTATTTACTGTCAAACTCAAAGACCTTAACTTTACATTCAATTCTGGGTACATTCTAGAATGTAAAACATCTTTCTTCCTAAATTGCAGCTTAAGTATTCATATATGAGAATATATATCTGTACACATAAGCACCGCACAGGTATATTCCTTTATCGACTTAATGAAGCTGAGAGAGGATATGACTTTTATGAGTTACATAATTTTCTTTTATTAAGAGAGAGATTAAACTATTATGCTACTAGATCTTAAAATTGTGTTAAAAAGTATTAACTGCGGTGTCAAGTATAATGTTATTATTTTTCATATTAATACTGTTAAATATGCTAAAACTCGTTTGGTCCATGCAAACTGGAATTGTTGTGAGTACTATCTTCAAATCATTCAGGTATTTTCTGTTTAAAAAAATCTCTTCAAATTAGAACCGCAATGGACGGCATTTATAATGCGAAGCTTTATTCTGCTACTGGAAAATATCTCGAGGCAAGTTTACGGATAGTTGCATGTTCCCTTGAAATTAAACACTGTATAAGAGGAACATATTATAGAGTACTGAATAACCCTGTAAAGTTGTCATTTTAGTACACTATTCTTTTTTTTAGTTATTCTTTACCTTGGAAATGACTTAAATTCACTCCAGCAGCATCCATTGTGTTGATAATTTTCTGTTTTAGAAATACATAATTCACCGAGTGCATGTATGGTTTGCATATATTTTTGCATTACACAGGAGTTATATATATATATACAGGGTGGTTATATTTGAATTTCCACTTTGAAATGGTCATAACCCTTTCAGTCCAAAAGTTTATTACTCATTCTAAAATTATGAAATTCCTGAAATGTACTCATTTTATGTCCAGTATAAAGGAACAGAAAGAATTTATTTTTTAAATTTATTAATCAATATTTTAAATGATTCCAAATGGCATCATTGGGAATTAAGTAGTGCATGAGTTAAACATAGAGTTGATGGCATTTGGAATCATTGGGCGTCGATGCTAGGGGGAAAAAAGTAAATATTTTAATATATTTTGTTCTATACATGTATCTGAAGCAAATAATATATTTTAATGAATTTTAATAATATATTTCAATAATATATATTAATTTATTTTACATGAAATTTTTAAAAACAATTATTAATTTTGTTAAGACAAAGTGATACATTGCATTTTTGACACATTATTCTGGTGTACGATTTAATATACAATTTGCATCTTCTTTTTCCTTTTATATGAAGAGGCCAATGGCCTAAATTGTCAAATCTGACATCAGCAATGGGATTTGCATATCCATTAGGTCTACACCACCCATACCTTTGTTATAAACATCAACAATGTGTGGTCTTTTTACATCAATAAAGCTTTTTGAAGCAACAGACCATCTTTTAACACTCTCCACAGATTCCACTCCACAAAAGATAAAAATGACAGTGACACATTTATTATCAAACCATCTTACTGTTCTAATGTTTTTATCGTCTTTTGTATAATCGTAGTTTCTACGTCCAGAATCTTTCATATTTTTATCATCTTTAGAGAATAGAAAGCCGTTTTTCGAATTTTTGGGAATTCTATTTTCCTTACCAGTTCCTGCCATTAGTAGATTGCAAGCCTGAAGTTGCACAGCTAGGTTGTATGATGCGAACCAATTGTCAACAAAAAGTTTATGATTATTATTTCGTGGTACTGTCTCTGCCAAGCGTATTACAACATCACCACTTATCAAAAGCTTTGTCTTCTCAGCTAATTTTGAAGAAAATCAGTAGAAGTACAATTATATTCAAATAATACAATTAAAATATTCAAATTTTGTACAACCATGTGCCACAACGGCTAGCAATCGTAAATAAACATTTAGAGGTGTTGAGTTTCCCACCCCATTGATAACTCCCAGTGATGCCATTTGGAATCACTAGTTTTAGGAAAATTTTGGAAAATTTTTGGAAAATTGTAGAAACGGTTAAAAGCGTTTTTAACTGATATTTTTATGTCTTAGGGCCGAATTCAGGCTTTAAAATTCACAAATTAGCGATCTCTAAGAAAATGATTTCAGGAATGCGAACACTTTAAATGGTAATTTTGTTTAGGTCAAAGTTTCTTAAGGGTATACAAAATGTTAAACCCATGTAACAAAAAGTTAAGTTAGATTCCAACCCTTATTTCGTTTTAAAATATTGCATACAGCGCCATTTCCCTCCTGATGGTGAGTTTTTTAACTTTTTTTTTTGTTGTTGTTGTTGGAAAAGAAATTCCTACGACCTCCTTTAAACTATTACCAAATTTGATAACATTTGGTCCAGTAGTTTTCCTTTTATGACCAATTAAACGTGGAACTTTAATTATAACCACCCTGTATATATATATATATATATATATATATATATATATATATATATATATATATATATATATATATATATATATATATATATATATATATATATATATATATATATATATATATATATATATATATATATATATATATTAAAGTCGATTATTATGAAGGAGGATAGCACATAATGCTGTAAGTTCTGACATTAAAGGAGTCTTCTATTCACTTTTTTACAATAACCTTTTATCAAATAAAATTTTTGGACGAAGATCGGTAATTTCCTAATTCAGTTAATTTAATCCGTAAATTCCGAATATAGTTTACAATATTTCTTTCTCTTTAAATTATTATAATTCTCTGAATATTTCGCCTGCAGATGGTAATTTATATTTATTGCTGAAAAAAGGAAATAAAAAGAATAAATAGGAAATAAATGTTTCCATATCAGAAAATTTTGGCCATTAAAACTGATCTATATTAAAAGCAAAAATTTATTAATATTTTTAGGAGAGATGCGACATATAAAATATACTGTTTTCCAAACATTTTACGCGAAAAGCTTCCTTGCAGAAAATATATAGTGAACTTCGAACTACTTTAAAAAGTAAATATTTTGTATCAGGAGTTGAAAATATTTTATTTGAGATCGGAGCAAAATGTACATTAAATCAGGAGTACGTAAAAAAGATAAATATTTTACAGTGAAAGAGCTTTCATATTTAAAATTTATCATTCCTCAACTTTAATCAATTGCGGCGGATCATAAAGTATTTAAAGCTATTTTCCGATCTGAGGTTATACTTTAATATGCTTTCCAGTAAAATAAACTTGATGTTCCAACCTTAAATTTAAAGAGGTAGTTTTAAAGTATTTATACTTTATTTATGTAATATTTAATTACTGAATTTTCAGTTCATTAAGTAACTTCAAGTCCATTTCAGTAAATTAAATTTATCAGTGGGGTAACCTGAATTAGGGATATTTTGCATAAATATTTAAATTTGCAAAAGTTAAACCCATCTATGTTTGTTTAAAAACTCTTGATATATATATATATATATATATATATATATATATATATATATATATATATATATATATAAGCGCATATACACATATATATTTAAATAATAAGGGAAACAAATACTTAAAGCTGTATAATTGTAAAGTTGAGTTCAATATTTTATTGTCCAGCCTAGTAGCATTGAAAAAAGTTGTAAAAACTGTTGAAAAATGTATGTAATGTAGTAGTATTCATTTATTAGTAACTAGCAGGTTCGTTTTATGGGTTCAAAAATTTAAATGTGAAATGTAATATATTTCATGTATAGGCTTGTGATTCATGAGTTTTTTTCACTTTGGGATCGCTTTTGTTTGAAACCATTGGACTTTGTAGAATTACACTACAAGATTCCTTTAACATCTTTTTCTATTCTATTAATCTTGTCTCAAAAAATGTAATTGTTTATCTAATAATTCCCCTAATAGTTGCCGTGTTCTGTGTATGCCTCTGTCAAGTAACGTTTCCAGAGCGACCGCTTCACAAATATATCAACCTATATTAATCTCACGTGGAAAAATACAATAATAAACAGAAATTAAAAACACCAAAATCGTTTGTTTAACAAATTTATAGGTTAAGTTAACTGTTATTCAATGCACGTGTATTCAGCTTTAAAATTCATGAAAAGAAAAAAAAAATTCTGAAACCGCGATTGCAGCACTGCCTACCGGATCCAATTATTGACTGCATGTGTATACATTATTAAAAACCTCAGCTAACCAAAGATCAACAACAACACATAAATAAACAAATTAATTAAAAAAAGATTTTCTATCGGATCAAATTGATATAATTAATATAGACTGAAATTGTTACTTTTATTGTAATAGAATGGTTGAACTAACAGATGAAATTGTTAATTTATGTATTTTATTTTTTTCTTAATATATTTATACATAGCCTATTTATACATATATATAGCATAATGTATAATATATGTACATTAAATTGAAATGCACGTGAAAAAAACTTTTGCACGTGAGTAATTTGTATGATTTTAATCTTTGTATATGACTTTCAGTTGTTTACTGAAATTGTTAATGTTTTTGAGCTTTAATTGAAGGCGTTTACTTTTGTACATAACTATTCAAAGTAATTAGTTAATGTTAATTGTAAGAATTTCAATTGTAACTGAATACTTGGCTTAATTACTCGGTGGTATTATATATTTAATCTATTACTATAAATTAACTAGATAGTACCCGTCAAAACTTGACGGTAAATAATTGAACAGTTCCAATAAAAAAAAGGTACATAACCTTGATTTTCTTTAGTTTATGTATTTTATTTTTGCTTTATATATTTATACATAGCCTCTTTATACATATATAGATACTTTTCCGTTATAAGAACTATAATAATTTTGACACAAATTTGTCGCATTTTCAAAAATCGCCGCAACGAGAGAAAAGTAACGCGATATAATCACACTAATGATTGGCAGATTACAATACTAAAATATACAAAAAGTGAGATTCAAGGATCACGATACGACATGAGGACGATTATTATTGTAGTCATGGAGATAAACAAACTTCATGGAATGCCGTAATTAAATACGCCTACTGTAGTTTGTATATCTTTCTCAAAATATGTGTTATTTGAGATAAAATAAATATTATTGCATTTTCTGATCCATCAAATAGATTATAAACTTCATTATTTGTGGTTGTCAATATACCTTTTGCGTAAAATCCTGAGTTATTTTGAGCTATTTCGTTCGCCAATACGATGTGTTGTATCTGTGCATCCCCAAGATTTAAAATGCCCCGCCAAGTGAAGTGCTTATAACGGAAAAGTACCCATATGTATAGCATAATTCCCCTAATAGTTGCCGTGTTCTGTGTGTGTATCTGTCATGTAACGCTTCCGGAGCGACTGGTTCATAAATATATCAGCCTATATTAATCTCATGTGCAAAAATACAAAAATAAACAGAAATACTAACGATATTACTCAGTGGCATTATATATTTAATCTATTACTATAAATTAATTCCCTTAACAATTGCCGTGTTCTGTGTATGTATCTGTCATGTAACGTTTCCGGAGCGACAGCTTCATAAATATATCAGCCTATGGCATCCATTTTGTTTTATGGGTTAGGCTTAACAAGTTAAAAGTAAAATTCAAAAAGATTATTTGCTCTCTAAATCCAAATATTTTTAATTAATACAACGTAATATCGACACAAATCAACTTTATTTCGATTTTTAGACGGCTGTAATGCAAGTATTCATTTTATATACTCAGAACTTGAAAATGTAAACACGACTGAGTCATCCATTGACCGTAATTCATTCATCGTCGTTAATTTAAGAAAAATTTAATCAGAGATTCTTCGTCACAATAAAACAGTGTTTCATTATATTATTTTAATATATATATTTATATTTTAACCATATAATATATATATTTTAACGAGATATTACAATAATGTCAAATTTAGTATTTTCGGAAAGTTGCAAACTCGACGCATGCGTAGTGATACGTTCAAAACTGTCTGCACGGTAGAAATGAATATTTCTAAATTGCCAACACACGTGGCTTTCATGTGATTTTTCGTAAAGCATTCTATTCGATGATAGTGTTTTAATTTTTGTTTAATATTTACTTTTAATAGTACTTTTATAACGGTTTGTATTCTATTCGATTTCTTATTTAAACGGTGTGACGTAACATATTGGCCAGTTTTTATTATTTATTTTTATTTATTTATTTTTTATTTATTTATTAATGTCTGAATGATTATATTTGGATTCAAGCTAAGTAGCTGAATTTAACTTTTCAATTGTGTTTAATTGAATATTTATTTGCTTTAAATTGTTCTTTTGTTCATACCGATTTTTCGTAAAGCATTCTATTACGATTTTAGTGTTTTTAATTTCTTCTTTATTATTGTATTTTTGCACGTGAGTAATTTGTATGATTTTTTCTGTCATTTTCTTTAGTTTATATATTTTACTTTTGCTTAATATATTTATACATAGCATATTTATACATGTATATAGCGTAATACACGAATATATAATATATTTATATTAAATTGAAATAGACTGCAAAAAAAATTTTGCATGTGAGTAATTTGTAAGAATTTTTAATCTGATTTTCTTTAATTTATATATTTTATTTTTGCTTAATATATTTATACATATCATATTTATAGCATATTAGTTCGATTGTATACATAGCATATTAGTTAGATTGTGCAAGTCGGATTGAAAAATCAGCGGTAAGCATGTTTTTTCAAAGAAAGACGTTTCATTTATTATAAACTCGGATTATAACATCTTGGATTATTACAACATTTATAATTACAACATCGGATTGAAAAGCAGCTAATATTCTGCAAAAATTTCTAAAGGCTATGAATATTTTTTTTTATTGGAACTGTTCAATAATTTACCGTCAAGTTTTGACGGATACTATCTAGTACATAAATAATATTATTCAAATTTCTACTTTAATTTTACCTTGTTGTATCATCTTTTTTTAAATGCCTCAGGGATACTCACAGTAGTAAACTAAGAAATTCGTTTCTGTGCATAATGGTTGTGAATCAGTATTGTAGCGTACTGGAATTATGGTCTTTTTTCCCGAGACCCCACAAGGGCTTAAACACAGCTGCGTGTTTTTCAAAGAATGTGTTGTTCGGTTCCACAAGTTCGGAACACGTGGGGGGGATTAAAAACCGTTTTCCTTACAGATGCAGCCACTAAAGCTGTCATCTTGACGTTCTGCAATGTAGTAAATTTCGGCGTGTAAGAAGACCTGTCAGCCGATAATCTGCCGGGCCCTCCACCCCTTTGAAAATCCAGACATTGGAGAGAGAGAGACGCTGTATAAAATCCTAGCGGGATAGACGTGTTTTTGCTAGGCTCCTGTGTTGTTGGGCCGAGACTGGGCCCTGGAGCTTGTATTTGTGAATCTGCACGTAAATTAAGTGATTATGTCGGAAGTGTTTAAAGTTTAATTCTTTTTGTAAATAAATCTACTTGTTATGTTTTTGTTTTAAAAATTTGGATTTCGCTTTTAATTAGAACTCTGTCTTTCTTTGGTATGGATAAATAGTTGTGAAATTTCTTCAAAATGCTTCAGAGAGTTTATCAGCCTTACAGTGACGCCACAGTATGTTGAAGTTTCAACTTGCTTGAGTATGATAGAGAAATAATCAATTCATATGTATGTAATTGAGGAATGTTATGCTAAATGGCTTCTTCTTTTGTTGAGTTAGATATTATACATGATTTATCTGATGTCCATATTTCCACACGCAAAATATGTATTGTTACTATAATTATTGACTAATTATGTACGTGTGATATTATATTTTTGTAATATACAAAGGATAATTATCTATATTGAACCTCCCAAAATTTTGATCACATATGGTGAGTAATGGCTTGTTAAACTTCATTTGGAGAAGTTATATGTGGTGCTTGGCAGAGAGAAAACGATGTAACTGGGTCTGTCTTTACTGTTTTCCTTTTGCTTAGGAAGAAAAAGACGGATTTATAAGGAAAATTTAAACTCAGAATATAGTGTTAAACACTATATGTTGTTAACTGTAAGATAATACTTAATTTTATTTTGGAAATTTTACTTTTCATAGAGAAGCATTCTATTTAAGCGCATTACATGCACAACACACACATTACACAATTTTAATTAACCCACCTTACACACACACACACACACACACACACAATATTCACACCGGATAAAGGAGTCAGAGGACCTTGAAGCTCGACGAAATGATTATAAAATGGTTTAATTCTAACCACAAAAACTCAAGTAATATTAGAAAAAGAAATTTTCTTTCTTTTTACATATAAAGAACATATCTTTAACTATGTAATATATAAAAATGGAATTTATAAATCTGTAAATAATTTTTAAATTAACAGTTTAGAATTTTATATGATTAACTGGTGATTAAAAATCATATAGTGCTACGCGCATCATAAAATGGAGATATATACTCATATAAAATTATTAATTGTCAGAAAATACTTGTAATATATTTACCTGTAATGTAAAACCAAATAAATTGTAATAAATATTATTCAAAATAAAAATTGAGCTTAAAATTGGAAAACTTCAAGAAATATTTCACAATTATTTGTATAATTTTCCTACATTAAAAAAAATGTATTCCAGTGTTGCACATTTTTCTGGTTTTAAAATTATAGAGTACCATGAAATATATATATATGAGTTTTATCAATTTCCTATTGATAGTTTAAAATTAATTCTGCACGCAAATTCAAATTAGCAGTTAATCATACAAAATTCTAAACTGCTAATTTGAAAATTATTTATAGCATTATAATTTCCCTTTTCATATATTACATATTTAAAGATATGTACTTTATATGTATAAAGAAATAAAATTTCTTTTTCTAATATTATTTGAGTTTTGTAGTTAGGATTAGACCATAATTATAGTCATTTTGTGGAGCTTCAAGGTCCTGTGCCCCCTTCCCACATTACCTACACACACACACACACATTACACATGTTGAATTAACACACATCACCCCACACACACACACATTACATACATTACTTATTTTAAATAAAATTTTCAAAATTCCTATAATATGCATCCCTGTCATGGAAATATTTGTGTAACTTGAGCATTCTCATGACTAGTATTAAGTCCTTTAAAAGGGTATTTCAATAATTATTTTAGCTGTTCATTCCCATTTTCCATATAAATTTGTGAATTCAATTTATGAAGCTGATAAAAAAAATAGATTTCGTTGTTTTGGGGATAGGAATGCAGAGTTCCAGATTTGTTAATCTTGTCAGCTATGTGTGTGTTCAGTAGTTGAAAGAAAATGAAGTGAGTAAAAGGTTTATCTCACTTAGAGCATTTGAACATATTAAATGATTTGAGTTGAGAATATTTGACCCGCAGTAGCTATTTGTAGGGGAGAGGGGGTGAGGATTGCAGTGCTCTCTACATTAGATAGTACCATGAAGTAGTGGTGTAATCCTCACATCTATCCAGACACAAATTCCGAAATAGATTCCTGATTAAACCTCGTAGTTTCAGTTTGAAAGAAACAATGTGGGTTGAGAGCGGGAAAATACATATATATATATATTTGTTGTGGCAGAATGGACATGAGAAAAGTTCTAATTGAGTTTGTGTAGTAAACTTATCTTTCTGTGGCAAAAGCTCAAAGATTCAATAAATCTTCTCTGACAGTGATATATGAGAAGGGGTGTGCTGGAGGTTTTATTTTAAAACAAATTTCTCCATTATGCCCCGATAGAAAACGTCAGGGAATTAAGCTTTTCGTATGGATTTCGCTAGAACTACAATAATATATAACTTCATTTTGATCCGTTTTACCACCATTTCTTAGTATGAATAATAATCCTTTATCCTATAACTTTTCAATAGTAGAAAACAACCGTTAACATTCTATTAAATTCTGATCCTAGATTAGGCATGATGACGACATGAGATTATGTGTAACTTGTCAGGTGCTAATTTCGGTCAGCAATAGTAATTACCGTCAGTTTACTTTCAACTTGTAAAAAAATATCCCTTTTCACTCCTTTACGTATGATACCTGATTTACAGAGAGTCATGAAATAAGTCGCTGCAGATTATTTAAAATAACCTCTCATGAATTGTATTACAAAGTGTAAAGACCACGTATGAAAGCGTTTACCCCAGTATAATTCCATAAACAAGCTGCACGGGTAATATGTAAAATTCTTCATTCCTTAAACAAGAACAGGTACTGTGTCATAACCACTTTTCTTAAACCCCATTTATTTCATTCATGTCTAAATTTTCTCTTTATGAACTGCAAACACATTTACCGTTTCATTAACTTAATAATTAAAATTTTATATTGTGTCTTCTGAGCACCTATGGGATACGATGCCAGATATTTGTAGAGTTTGAAAAAAATAAACAGTGAAGAAATGGTTAAAATATACAGCTGTACATCATAAAATTCATAACCTAAACAGCTCAATATTTCAAATCTTACAATCATTGTAAACATTAAATTATTCTATTAGGTATAAACTTTTTCATTCTGAATATTTTTGTGGGTAAAATTTAAATTCAGGATGTGATATTGGACCTTCAAGAAAAAAGTATTTTGATTAATAATATCCATACAAAATATTTTGTATAAATATTTTGTATGGAGTTGAAACAAGGGAATATTTCAAGGCATAACAGTAATACTAAAGCTTACATTTGTGATTATGATATACAGTCAAACCCAGTTATAACGAGCTTCAAGGGACCAAAGGTTTTGTTCGCTTTATCCGGTGGTTCGCTATATCTGAACCGTTAAGAAAAATGCTAGAGTTCACAAAATGTATAACTCGTTAGTTCTAATGTGTATTCAATAATGATGTATTAAAAAATGATAAAATCTATTAAAAATTATCATTAGTAAATTAAATCGACTAAAATCGATTGCATTAAACTGACACAATACTAATTAAATTACGTACAATAAGAAAATGGCGGGACCAAAATTTTTGTTAGTTATATCCTTGAGTTCTTTATGTACTGGGTTTGCTATAACGGGGTTCGACTATACAGGATTCTCCAATTTGAAACAAACACACACACACACATAAACTTTAACTAATCAATCGTGACTATAAAATTACATTAATTCCAAAATTCCAAAACATTCCACTGGTGCACATTTATTTGGAATACCAGATAAAATTAGCCAAGTGTACAAACGCGTGGTTAAAACTTGTGAGCACGTATATGGAATTGAATGCTATAACTTAAATCGAATAGAACGTGTTCAATTCCGTCTCAAAGATTGTTCTCTCATTACTGTGATTAATTTCCTCTGACCAGAAATAATCATTAATAACGACCATTTTAACAGTCAGTCGGTCAACATTGTCAGAGTATTAATCTTGTAAAATGTAGATTTGTGAGAAAGTGGATCAAAATTAACCCCCCCCCCCTGGTTTAAATAAATCGCAAATTGAAGAAGAAGAAGCGCCTTATGTAAATGAGCGGCGTTTTTCTACTAGACGGGAATCCCTGTGGGAAGCGTACACGCTTGACAGTGAGGCTTACACTACGAGGCGAGGTCGGACAGAGAGGAGTGGCGAACGAAAAACAATTGGAGTGAATATCGCTTTGCCGTAGAGCAGCCGGACATTATCAAGTTTACCGAAGGCGTTTTGAAGTTAGCTATCGTTCCAGCGACCTGATAATAAAGTGAAGACAGAAAGGTTAGTGTGGCGTATGTACAAGAAGTGGCGTGGCTTAATTCTGGTAGGGTTTCCATGAAATAACTACCGGGATCAACACACGTGATAAATAATTCCCCGTTACCTGCTAGAAATTGAGTACGGCATTTAAGTAGTCTAATTGTGTTGTAATAAATAGTTTAGTGTAGTAAACCTCGTCGGATCTTGTTACTGGTGAGTTCATTGTTTAGTACAGTTGGTTCTCTGTTTAACGACGCTCTACTTAACGACGATCTCTATTTAAAGACGATATTTCCCGGTCCCGGTCCCGGTCCCGGTCCCTCCGACGTAAAAAAATTCAATTTTAAGACGATTTTGTTTCTATTTAACGACGATTTTTTCTTACATGATAAACTTTTTCTTCAACATTTTATCTACTGGAGGGTTACTTTCTGTGGGTAAGTTTGGTTTCAAAAACAGACCGGGAATTTCCTTTATGTTTGTTGCAATCATAGACTTGTTGCAGTGGAAAAAACCGGGGGAGGGGGGGGATTACTGTTTCTCGGAAGATCGAACATGCTTCCCTGGTGGATCGAATTTCTTAGTGCGGGTGTGGAATCCCTCTATTGTACCTACCATGTTGTCATGTGATTTACGAACTGTCTAAAATCACCCCTCTCTCACTCCTTCTGGGAAGCACGTGTTCATGTTTAGAGAATTCATGGTTGGGTGTAGGAGCTCATTCCAGTACGAATACGAGGTGAGCAGAGCAAAATGGCATCAAAGCGAAAGCATCTTACGCTACACGAAAAAGTGAAAATTATTGAAAACTGGGAAGAAAGTGTTGGAATAACAAAAGTCCAATTCTCAAGACAATTTCAGCTACCCGAGTCTACTCTCAAAGGCATTATAGCAAGCAAAGAGAAAATTCTTGAAGCAGCACAAAAATTTTGGTTTGGGATCCAAATCCAAACGGCAGAAAATTCAATGTGGCCGATCAGAAGAGTTTGAGAAGGCAGTCCTGCAATGATTTCATCAAGCAAGAGCATCTAACATTCCAATTTCCGGAGTGATATTTAAAGAAAATGCTATTATTCTGGCAGAAAAGTTTGGAATGCAAAATTTTCAGGCTTCGGCTGGTTGGCTAACAAAGTTCAAAGAAAGATACGGGCTTGTATTTAAAAGCATATCTGGCGAAAGTGGCTCCGTAGATGAAAAAATAGTGGGTGAATGGAAAATAGTGCTGAAGGGGAAATTAGATGGATATGATGAGAAGAACATATTCAATGCAGATGAGACGGACATATTCTACAATATGGTGCCTAATAAAACCATAAGGTATATGGGCGAAAAGTGTTTTGGTGGAAAACACAGTGCGGAACGATTGAATGTTTTACTGTGCACTAATTCGGATGGATCTGAGAAATTTCCACCACTAGTTATAGGCAAATCAAAGCAACCAAGGTGTTTTAAGAATATCACCAGGAAACCTTGTGAGTACCGGAATAACAATAAAGCGTGGTTAACATCACAAATTTTTATTGACTAGATTAGAAAATTTGATGCAAAAATGCATCGAGAAAAGTGAAAAGTTTTACTTTTAATCGACCGATGCACTGCACATACTCAAAATATCCCTGGACTTACAAATTTGACTATCCATTTCTTACCAGATAATTGCACTATCAAGTTGTAGCCATTAAACCTGGGTATCATTCGCAGTGTGAAAGCATACTACAGAAAGTCTTTAATTAGGAAATTAATAAACAATTCGGCTGACAGTATAAAAATTAGAAAATTTACAATCTTGGAAGCAATGCACATGATAACATCAGCATGGAAAGAAGTTTCTTCATTCACAATAAAAAACTGCTTTCGCGTTGCTGGAATTCACAAATAACTTGCAGTGGAACTGCTAAGTACGGATGTAGAAATCAACGAAGATGACATTACCCCTGAAGAATGGAGATGTCTTGTTGAAGATGAGGATGTTTCAATTCAAGATTTCTACAATTGTGATAAATATGTTTTAACAACAGATTTCAGAAACGTAGAACAAATTTATGAAGATATTGTAAACGAAAACACAGTGTCAGACGAAGAAGGTGAAGAGTTGAAGACACGGAGAACGAGACACTGCCACCATCTTACACAGATGCAATTTCTGCTCTAGATGTTCTCCGACGCTATATGACATCGAAAATGGAAGGTGACTCATTTAACATTTTAGAAAATCTGGAAAAGAGAATAACGAAAACAAGGCGAATGAAGCAATCAACACTTTTTGAATTTTTTAAAACGTAATTTATTGTACTGTTTGTACTCTTTTTTTTCAGTGTAATTTAAAATAACTTTTTGGGAATAAAATAATGATGATAATAAAAATAACATTTTTAAACACGCCAATATATTAAGAAATATATTGACAGTCCTAACCCTGTAAAGTGTGAAGGGAAATGTTATTTTTTCACAAATTCTGTTTAAGGACCATCTCTACTTAAGGACGATTTTTCACGGTCCCTTGAAAGTCGTTAAACAGAGAACCAACTGTATATACATTTAGCCCAGTCAAAATAGGTTTTATGGCTAAAAAAAATATGAAAGTTTTGAAAATTGGTGGAGATGTTTGTTTAGGCATGCTAATGAACATACTAAAAGTCCCCACCGATCAGACTTGAGCTATCGCCGCCAACTTGGAAAATGTGTACACTTTTTTGGTTTTTGGAAATATCTTTAAAAATATTGATTTTATAAAGAATAATTAAATGCAAAAATTAAAGAGCATTAAATTATGAACAAAAATCATTCATAACATTTTTTATATGTCTCACAGGAACAAAGATAATTGACTTTGAAAAGAGCGCACTATCGCACCTGGGACGCGCAAGCGCGGTTCCCCATCGCGGTGGGGGGAAATACCCTCGCATGTGCATACCATAATTAGCCAAATTAGTTTTACACTAAATGGGAAGGTTTTTGTATTTTTTCAAATAACTAGGGAAATATTAACTTTACGTAAAAAAAGTTTATTTCAAAAATTAAAAAACATTAAATTATGTGCAAAAATGATTTTATACATTTTTGTCGTAAACCTAACAGGAACGGAGATATTGACTATAAAATGCGAGTTGATAATGGAGGCAGCTTCTACACAAAACATATATTATATTTTTTTATAAGTCTAACACGGACAAAGATAATTGACTTTTGAAAGAGCGCACTATCACACCAGGGACGCGCATGCGTGGGTGCCCATCGCGATGGCTGGAAGACACGTGCATGTGCATAACGTATACGCCAAATCGGTCTTACCCTAGTATTTTCCTAGACAGTTAATAGTTAGCCACCGTTCCGTGTGCGTCTGTGAACAATGGCTGATACGGAACTATGTTTTATATGTAAAAAATTTTAGTATGTTCATTAGCATGCCTAAACAAACATCTCCACCAAATTTCAAAACTTTCATATTTTTTTTAGCCATTCCTCAAAATCGGGTCTATTTTGACTGGGGTAATTACCTTAAGGGTAAAGGAAGCAGTGAACTTCACAGACTGCTAAAAATTGATATTCTTAAGCGAATCAAAATGCTGATTCATTGATAGAAATATAAACTACGATTTCACTCATTTATCGCTGATTATAAGCATTTCTTATCTATTTAAAATACTAGATATATAATTTTAATCTTCGAAAAATCTATTGCTAATATCTAGAAAACGGAGGTAATATCTTCTTGAAACTAACGCTATGTAACACATACACGTATTGCATAACAAATATAGCTCATAATGCACGAATGATTCTCATTGAAATTTATTATCAACTGAAAAGAAAATGATCCCCCATTTCGAAGGAAATAAGCTGATTTTGCTTTTCTAGTTTTCTTGTTTATCGTTTTTCTGATTTCGGAGCATTATATTTTGCTCTCCTGGAGCTTTAACATGCAAATTATGCATATTTCGAGAAAAGGAGGCATCCTGACTTTGACCGTTTTCGTATGTTGCTAACAATAAACGCCATTATCTGATTTAGGACTTGATATTTGCCAAATTTTAAAATCGATTCTGGTTTATTCCTCTGCCGCATCATTATGTTCTTTCCATTTGATTTACATTGAAAACTCTTTAAAGGATTCCAATACAATAGAACGAGGTTTGAAACACTTAAAGAGTCGATCGAAAATGAAGTTCATTTTGCATTTATGATGTTTGGCTTTATATTATGCTCTAATAGTGCAATACGCGAATCGATAGGCGCAGTTGCTATTGAATAAATCCCGATTTATTTCGTATATGCATCTCTTTAGAATATTACAAAAAAAACTTTATTTACATACCCATCTGATTCATCAGCAAACTCCTGTTTGTGCTTACATTTTCATAGAAGATTTATGCTTACTTTAAACATTATCTTTCTGAAGAAATGGTTAAGGATTTGAAAAATCGCCAATGAATCAAAATATTTTATGTGGTGATGGCATTTACTCTTCCTGCTTATAGCACTTTATGTTACATTATTTCTGTCTGCTCCAAGTTCGTTAGCGTGGATTTTAAAAGAATTCGAAAGCAAAATTTAAATACATAATTTGTTTATGTCTAAAGGCTGAATTTCCGAAAATATTCAAATTATATCTCGATAGAGGTTTTTGAACTAAAATTAAAATGAAACATTTAGAAATTTTCCATTAGTTATTGCTTCGTGATGCATCATAAATACATAATATTTAGAGGTGTAGATATAGTAATAACACATTAAAAAAGATAATTATAATTGGTTTGGGGGTATTTGTACTTAAGCATTATCACCGTATCTACAAAAATATATATAGAAAATTGAAACAGATAAATCTAATTTTGATTTTTAAAAGGATATTAATATTTTAAATGAAACTAATCATGAGATCCTAAATATTTTACATTCTCATTCCCAATAAAAAATTGAAAACATTAGTGTAATGAAGTGATACGTGAGATTTTGGTCGATATTGGGCGATATTTGAATTTAGTATAGACTTGAGCAGACAAAAAGTTAATTCTTACAACGGGATATGTAGATACCATGCCATATGCTTTCCTTGGTGCTTAAAAGTTTTGTATATTTTCATAAAGGTAACCGTGACACACATACATTTAACAATGTATTGCAAAAACTGTAATTTTGTTGCATACCTCCTTTTGATAATAACTGACTTAGTTTTTTTCAAGAGCAAGTACTTTAAATATAATACCTTAAAGCTATTATAAAATAACTAGAAGGTAACCAGTCATTTTGACATCTTAATACTAATAATGACGTCATAATGGAAAAAAGTATATGTAAGTTTAAAAATATCCCGAATTACCTAACAATATTACATTTAATCCACACCTTGTGAAAGCAAACCCTTTCATTATTTTTTATTTATTTAGTTTTTCATGCGATTGGAGTAGTAGACTGCCATCCAGTTTCTTACAGCTCCCTACGCGATATGAATACTTGAGCTACTTGATTCATTCACATTCAAGTTTGTTTACTTTCAGAATTCATCGCAAAAGTAAACAAATTTTTAAAACCTGTTAAATATACAGCTAAAAACATCCAATTTTTTTAGTTCTGAATGTTTTATAGAAAAATAGGCTGAACAAACGTGATTTGATGGAGAAGATATTAGTTTTTAGGTAAGAAAAAATTCTTATCCACATCTGAAATTGAAATTAAGCCTAACCGGCCGTTTGTTTACTGAGGGCTTCAATTGAAAGATGAGTACAGCCCGGCAGTGTTATACAGAGACAATGGCTATTATATATATAATATTAAAATTAAATGATATCACATTTAATATACATTATAAATTTATCATATGCATTACATTCCATTACAAACTATACCATCTTATTATGTTATAGTGAAGGAGAGAGGGAAATAAATTTTTCGCGAATGATCACTATTAAAATTAGCAGATTTCGTGAAAAGCACCCCACCCTGTTGAGTTGCATATCTTTGAATGTATTTTCTCTTCTCAAAACCCCAATATGACTTCGGAAATCTCATGTAAGATCATTCTTCTCACTAAACTATCATCATTCCTGTTCTTCTTGTGTCTTAGGATAAGTGCTCGGAGTCGCTGATGCCCAAATTAGTCATTCATTCTTTCCAATGTTATTTTTAGTAAAGACTAGTCTCATACAACGAACACTTAATTTATGTTTCAATTCACCTTACCAGAAACGTACTTATTTTTAACAGAATCTTCCTTATAATTGTTCAGTTCAGTTGAACTTTCTCTCAGTCGTACAACATTTTTTTCTATTATTTAGACTGCAACATGCATCGGTCCAAAACAGACCTATTCTTAGTACTCAACATCAACCAACGACCGTTTGATCTCAACAAGAAATAAATTTCGATAGTAACTGACATCTATGATATCTGAAGAAAAACTCAAATATCTTTGAACTTATTAACAGTTTCAATTCCCGAATTAAGACTGTTACTAAGTTCAAGGCCGCTAACATTTCTCATGCAGTACTTTAGTATCGGGCATTTATAAATTATTTTGAAACTACCTATTCTTATTTTCTCTTGTAGACAACTTTCTGACTACGTTTTACTACACCTCATAAATCGCACAACAGTCTTCCTCGACGGGACTTATGATGTCACAATTCAGTGTAATTGCCACTGAACTGGGAAACTCAATCACAATTTTTATGTTCACAGCATAGTACTTTGCAAGCGCTGTACAGTTCACTTAAAATTTTCTTAGTTCACGACCCGCCTCTCAGGATCAGGCATTCATTAAAACAGATAATCCTCAAATAAATAAATAAATATATATATATATATATATATATATATATATATATATATATTCATGGATTACTTATTTTACAGTATAAAGAAAAACATCTTTGAATAAAACGTTATTGTGCATGAAATTTTGGTTATACAACATTACAAACAAACACAAAAAGTTATAGAAATCAAAATATACTAAACTATGAAATTCTCTAACATTTATCATCGCTGGATATTCTATAAATATTCAAATATGAGTTATATTTCCTTCCTTAGTGGTACATCTACATCATTTGGATAATACCGAAATGCTCGCTATTTAACTCGCCCTTTATTGACTAAATTTCAACCCACATATAAGGAATTCCCAAATGTTCAATCAATTTCAATAATAACATTGAATGTTATCGGAGATTTTGAATACAACTATAGATACCTTTTCGTAATGATAGTATTGATTTCCATTTTTAATAATGCTTTAATGCAGTTTCCACTAACAACAGAGAAATTGAATGAAAGCATAACTTATCTGGCATGAGAAAATGGGGTTACTGGTTCATCATTTTAGTTTTTGTATATTAAATGTATAACGTTTGAAAACTGTGTATATATAAAATTATTTATTTATTTTTTTTATATTTATTTATTTATTTATTCAACGTTTGCATATATATTACAATAATTGAAGGCCTTATTTGAATAGTGGTCCAACTCCATTCTGGTTCATTTTCAGATACAGAGCCTTAAAGCCTAATGAGTGCTGAGAAATGACTTCTGAAGTCTCATTTGTAATGCCCTCTGTTCGCAGCAGAAATAGGCTGGAGGCGCACCAGTTTAAAAATAAGATAGAAATGACCTGTATGAACATGAAAGTGAGGCTAACTCCATTTTTTTTAAAAGTGGAATTGGACCACTATTCAAATAAGTGCTTCAATTTATCGTAAGATAATTATATGTTAAATTATTTTCTGTCTAATCGTACTTATTCTGCAATTAAAATGTAAGCCATTATTTTTTAAATAATTGGAATTTGACGCTGTAATGAAAACCTTACTAAATATAGTTAATTATATCCGATGAAGTGAGCTGAACTGCGAGAAATTTGAAAGTCTTTTGGATGAAATGAACCATAATTATAAGGATTTTTTACATACCTATGTGCGATGGTAAAGCAGAGGACAAGTTCGGGTTCGGGTTTTTTTCTCTTAAAGTAAGAAAATTACTTTGTTTTTACAACAAAACAATAAAGTTTGCAACGAACATGAAAATGATGAATGGTGCTGTCTGTTAGTTCTTTCTCAGTGACATCACAGAAAAATATTATGGATCTTAATTGTGGTTTATAGGATGAAAATAAAATTTTTTAACAGGTGGTAACTAAAGTATTTGCTGCAGAAGAGAATTTAAACTCCAATTAGCAGAAAATGCCCAAACAAATAAGGCATTATTTTCCAACCGTAACAAAGGCTAAACAATATGGTATTAGCATTTCTCGTGAAAATAATACGAAAATTTCAAATTTACTTTGCTGACTGATTCAAGGTATGGCCAGGTTTGGTTCAGAGCGTTACGGTCATTTTTTGTTACACGAGGGCTAATTGGACCAGGACCTACAACTTAAAGCCGGTTCCGAAAGGCAGCAAACGTCCATGTCAATTGTAGGACTTGAACCCACAGTGTAGAACTCAATCAAAAATTGGGACCGAACCCACAATAGCGGGACGCTGGTATCGAGAGCCAGTGCCTTTAGTCATCATCCCAGTGATGATGGCCAGTGACTGGCCATCATCCGGCTTACCTTATCCAAGGACGCAGATTAAAGAAAGCAGATTTTAGGAGCAGATCTCAGGATTTACGAAGTATTAAGATTTCTATTTTACTCATAGAAAAATCTCTGTCACTTAGGAATAGGAAGCACTACAAAAGTAGCTGCATTAGGAAACGATTATGCAAAGTTATTTGACGAATTTATTTATGTCAAAAACGATACGAAGTTATCTTTAGAGAAAAGAAAGAAGGAAGGGAGTACGTCGAATTTTGGAAATTCGTGCCTGAAAAACAATCAAGGCTGTACAAAAATGTACCTACCTGCTTCGCATGTTCTTTACATCAACGTATGTTTGTGAATCATCCTATTCAAAAATGAAATATGCGAAGAGCTCATATATATATATACACTGCTGGCCACTGTAAATGAAACAACCTGAAGGAAACATGCAAATAACATGAAATTTACAACATGCATTAGCGGAGGTGAGATATGCAAATGATTAGAATTTCAGCGCAGACGCACATCACGCTCGCCTGTGGCGCCACTTCAAAGCGCTATTTAAGGCTTGGAGATTTCGACGACTTCAAGTTCGGCAATTGTGTTTTTATTGTGGTTTTTTTAAAAAAAACGATCAATTATGCCTCGTCGAAAACAGCGATCATCTTTTGATTAAGTATCCGAGTTCGACAGAGGAAGGATAGTGGCCTACCGACATTGTGGATTATCTTTCAGGGAAATCGGTAGTCGTGTTGGACGAAACCAAACAACTGTAATGCGGATATGTGATCGTTGGATGCAGGAGGGTACGACGGACCCACGTGTTCGATCGCATTCACCTCATCGCACCACTTCACTTGATGACAGGCAAATTGTGCGCATGGCAGTGACGGATCGCTCAGTCACATCACGAACCATAGCACAGCACATGCAGTCTGTAACGCATCATCCAGTGTCTGCGCGTACCATTCGACGCCGTTTACAGCAGAGTGGTCTGTCCGCAAGACGTCCATTGCTTTGTCTACCCTTGACGCAAAACCACAGACTTCTCCGCCGCCAATGGTGCGATGACAGAAGGATGTGGACGGCAGAATGGAATGAAATTGTCTTTACTGGTGAGCTACGCTTCTGTCTGCAACACCACGATGGTCGCATTCGAGTCTGGAGACACCGTGAATAGAGGATGCTGAACAGCTGCGTTATGCACCGCCACACTGGCCCTGCACCGGGTATTATGGTATGGGGCGGTATTGGATAACATTCTCGCACACCTCTAGTACGCATTGCCGGTACTTTAAACAGCCAGCGCTACATCTCCGAGGTGTTGGAGCCAGTTGTCCTTCCTTACCTTCAGGGCTTGCCCACAGCTATATTTCAACAGGATAATGCGCGACCACACGTGGCACGCATTGCCCAACGGTTCTTCGTCAATCGCCAGATTGAATTGCTTCCCTGGCTGCCTCGGTCTCCGGATCTTTCGCCGAGAGAAAACATGTGGTCCATGGTTGCTCTACGATTGACCCAGATTCCATCCTCAGCTGCCACAGCAGATCGACTTTGGCAACGTGTGGAAGCTGCTTGGTCTGCTGTACCCCAAGAACTCATCCAAAGTCTCTTTGAATCTATGCCGAGGTGTGTGGCAGCGGTGATCTCCAACAATGGCGGCTACTCTGGCTACTGATTTTGGCAGGAACCACACTTCACAGAAGTCTATAAATTTAATCATTTGATACTTGGTCAACATGTTATCTACAAAATACATTTTGTTGTGATATCTCTTGTCTTTCTTGGTGTTGCAATTTGGGTGGCCAGCAGTGTATATATATATATATATATATATATATATATATATATATATATATATATATATATGTAATGAAATAAGATCAGATTACAGAACTATTAGAAAAAGAAATTTATTTCCGAGTGGCTAAACAGACATCTGATCTAATGGAAAGCCAACACCCGAGTGATTCCCGGGGTTTGCGTATAGAGGTATCTGCGGTTGAAGAATTTGCTGACCAAAGATGTTTCTTGCAAGCTGCATCAGTTGTGCAGGACGATTGCCTTATTTGGGCATAGAAAAGAGGGTCGGACAGTTTCGTGGCTTGCCCAGGAATTGCTGACGCTATGAAAAATATTCCTGGGTTCTTGAAAACAGAATTTGGTAATGCCATCTTAAGAATGGGAAGGGAAGAAAATTTACAGGGGTCAACTTAAATTTTATATCTTTCATATCCCCCAATTTTAAAAACGTTGTTTACCCGGGTGGAGGCTCTCATACATAACATAAAAAAATAAACTACAAAATATTACAATTATACAGAATATATCAGAAGATTACAAAAATATCTGGCAAACTCCACAATGGTTCCTCCAGATAGCAGGTCCACGCGGTTTTCCTACTATCCTTCATCTTATTTGCTTCGTATGCACTTAACCATAATTACAGTATAAGTTCGAAATATAAGACTGGTATTCAAAATATAAGACGATAACATAAATTCTATGATTACATGACATATTATCTTGATATATTTGATATGAATAAAACACAATATAAATATTTACACTACATGGAAACTATCTCTTAACACTGTCCACATATTGTATTATTATTAGTTCTCACCTTATATTCTATTAATACTGACATTGTTTATATCACAATCAAATTCACTCTATTATATTTTTAAACTTCCTTGGGTACTCTTATATTCATAACAATTCTCTATTCATGCGAAATTACAATATTATAAATTTTTACATTAATTTCATATCAATATCTCTTCTTTTTCTTCAAAGTACTGTTACATTAATAAAACAACTTCATTACATCAAAATTCGTTTCAATAGCAATATACATTTACTACCTTTAACATACCTTACTTCTTATACACAAATCACATCTCTCTCAAACAACCGTGTATCCTCACGTTTGCTGAGGAATGCTTACTATGAAGTTGAAAAGGAGGTTAAAACAAATTCCTCCCGCCACTTCAAAAGAAAATTTTTGTGGATGAACAAATGTAGATAAATGGATTCAGTTTCTCAACTGTAGTTGCTCTCAAAGGAAAACCCCAAGATCCAAAAATAAAAATTTTGCCGAATGAAAAAAAAATGTTTTCGAGTTGTGTGGCCATCAGAACCCGACAATTTTATTAAAAAAAATTAGAAAAATAAAAACAAAACAAGAACAACTCAACTGAGGAAAAGAATACATCATGACATTAAATTAAATATTATAAAATTCAAAATTCACCTTGATAATTGCAAAATTCAAAATAAACTTCACATGATCATTCTATACCATTTTTAGTTGTCCTTAAAAAGTAGTTGTAGATTCGGAGACTCACAATATTGGCAGTCCATTGATGGGAGTCCATCAGTATCCTCTGGTTTCTGTTCGCTTGGGTTTTTAATATCATTTAACTGAAAATTCTCTCTAGGACGGAAAAATCGAAGGCGAGTAGAATGTACAATCTCAGTGGGAGTTTTATAAAGAGCATTGGGTTTATCAATTTCAAAAAGAACATCTGAACATTTTTTTAGAATAGTATAAGGGCCTGAATACGGTGGGGCAAGTTTTCGGGTATTTGGATATTGAAATTCTTCATATAAAACTAAATCTCCGACTTTAAATATAACTTGTTGAAATCTTCTGTCATATCTTATTTTATTCGACTGATAATATTGTCTAGTTCTTTCTTGTGCAATTTTTCTAGCTTCTTCTATAGGAGGGTATATCTCATTATCTTGGAAAGAAATTTTATAAGGCAATTCGCCATACATTAATAAATTGGGGGAAATCCAGTTACCGAATGAGGGGTATTATTATATTCTTGGGTGACAGAGTCTAAGATTTTTGTCCATGGCACATTACTAGGGCTATTACTAACTTTACATTTTAATCTAGTTACTATGGTTTGGTTAACTCTCTCGACCTTTCCGTTCGTCTGCGGTCTATGAGCAGATGTCAAGAGCTGTGTAACATTATTAGGTCTGAGAAAATGTTTAAACTTTGATGAGGTAAAGGCGGAATTCCTATCACTTAAAATTTTCTCGGGTACATGATTTTGAAAAATAGAATTCAAACAATTTATATAGGTTTCCGTGGTGGCACTTTTAGAGGGAAATGTCCAGATGTACCTAGTGGCATGATCAACTACAATGTGTAAATATTTCTTAGTAGAATTATAATAACTTAAACCACCTACAGTATCAATTGATAATAGTTCAAAAGGTTTTTCACACAGAGGAAGAGATTGCATAAAACCATATTTTTTCTGATGAGACTTCTTGTTTACTTGACAAGTTTCACAATGTTTAACATAATTTCCAACATCATTAATTATCTTAGTCCAATAATATTGAGGTGAAATAATTCTTAACATTGAAGCTATTCCTGGATGACCAAATTTTTCATGTACTTTCTCTATTAATTTAATTCTTAACGCTTTTGGTACTACAATTTTGATTAAACCTTGTCTTTTCACTACTACAATATTATCCTTATTAAAACATCTGGGTGGTGTTATATTTTCTAACATTTGAAAATGGATGATTTCCTTTATATCTAACAAGGGTTCTGGAGGGGTTGTAGTTATATTAAAAGCAATTGGGTTTCTTGTTAACATGTCAGCTTCAACATTAGTTGTATCTTTCTTAAATTTTATGTCAAAATCATACATAGAAATTTTTAGAGACCATCTGAAAAGTCTACCTGTAGGATTTTTAAAAGTTTTAAGCCAAACTAAGCTGTGATGATCTGTATGTACAGTGAAATGTGACCCATGAAGGTAGCAATGGAATTTATCAAGACTATCAATTATGGACAAACATTCTAATTCCGTTATCGTATAATTAATTTCATATGGTCTAAGTCGTCGGGAGTGATATGCAATTGGATGTTGAGTTCCATCAGGATGTTCTTGTTTTACTATGGAGGCTATGGCTTCTTTTGACGCATCAACATAGACATGGCAAGGATAATTTGAATTATAAAGGGCCAAAATGGGTTTTGAGATTAAACTATCTTTAAGTTTTTGAAAAGCTTGTTGACATTCAGGCGTCCATGCCCATTTCTGGTCTTTCTTTAAAAGGTTATTTAAGGGAATTCTAATTTTAGCGTATTCAGGAATAAATTTATGATATACGTTAATGGTGCCTAGAAATCTTTGTAAATCTTTAACGTTCCTTGGGGCCAATAATTTTTTTATTGTTTCTACATTAGTATTATTTGGGCTGTATGATCCATGCTTAACTTCATAGCCAAGAAAATCAATAGTATCTTTAGCAAAATGACATTTCGATTTTTTAAGTTTAATATTTTCCTTTTCACAAATTTCAAAAATTGTCTTTAAGTGCCGATTATGTTGTTCTAATGACTCTGAGAAAATAATTATATCGTCAAAACAATTTAGAGCAAAGTTAACTTGATATTTATGAAGTATACGCCTAATTGTTCTTTGGAATATTGCGGGAGCATTCTTAAATCCAAACGGAAGTCTGGTAAATTGGTACAAGCCATAGTTAGAAGTGAAAGCAAGCTTTTCAGCTTCCTCATCCTCTAATTTCAGGTGCCAATACCCACTACATAGATCTAACGTAGAAAATACTTTAGCATTGGTCAATTTGTCTAGAACACTGTCTATTCTGGGAATGGGTTCACAATCAGTTTTTGTAATTTGGTTAATTTTCCTATAGTCAATACATAGTCGAGTCCTAGCATTATCTTCTTTCTTAAACGCGAGAGTAATAGGTGAACTATATTGGCTATAATTAGGTTTAATAATTTTAGCTTTTAACAAGGCATCTAATTGTTTCTTTATATCTGCGTCATCTCTAGGTGACGTTCTGTATGGTCTTTGACTTATAGGAAGTTCTGAGGTTAAGACTACTTTTGGCGATTCTAATTTAATTTCTCCCACATCAAACTTATTCTTAGCAAACACATGATCAAATTTTTGAATTAAATTGTCAGTATCACACTTACCATTATTACAAGAAATCACATTACATAAATCATTATTATTACTTAAAAATGCAGATACTTTTTCATTATTTCCATGACCACTTTTCTTATTAGGATTATTATTATGACAGCTGTTACAATTAAAATGCTTAAGTAATTTATTATCCTGAAAAAATTCTCTAGTTTTAAAATTAATAATGACATTAAAGAGTCCAATAGCATGACCAGATAATATAACATATGGTAATTGTACATTAGGTAAGTAATAAAATTTTAATGTTTCAATTTTTTCACCCAATTTTAACGGAAGCATTATATACTGACTTACCTGGACGTTTCTTCCCACAGCTGTAATGTTAATGTTGCAATTTTTGAAATTTAGTTGGTGATTTTTATTTAATGTGGGTCCTGGTAAAATATTTAGAGTTGAACCTGAATCGAATAAAATCTGGACTTTCTGTCCACACAACAGGCTCTCTACTACTGGCACTCAGTCACTGTCGTTGGTTCTCACATTAAAGTTTTTATTATGATTCTGCATTGTCATTCTTGGCTGAAAGGAAGGTGCCCTGGTGTTGAACCCTGGTCTGGGACGTTGCTGGAAACGGGGCGGATAAAAATTATTCCTCGGTCTCCACTCCTGGTGTTGAAGATCAAAATTTGGCCGAAACTGTCGGTAATTTCCTGGGTGTTGTTGGAAGCGTGGAGGTCTATGGAAAACTGGTAGCTTGGGGGTATAAAAAGTCCTTTCCTCTGAATTTTGCTTATCCAATAGTTTTAACATGTTTTTTAGTTCATCACAATTTTTTGTCGAACGAAGTTGGAGATCTACTCCTGGGCGTGCGTTTATTCCTTTTATGATGTAAAATTTTTGCTCTTCCGAGGTCATCGCTGCTTTCGAAGCTACTTGCTGGATAGTGTAGTAATACGCATCGTAAGTTTCTTCCATTCCTTTTTTCCGTCTTAACAATTTCTGATGTATTTCGGCCTTACTTATCTCCGTCTTAAATTCTTTAAGCAGTTCTGTTTTTAATTCTTCGAAGTTTTTAAACAGGGGTTTGGATTGAAGAAATAGTTCCACATTTCCGGTACACAGCTTGCGAAAGAATATAATTTTTTGTATAGGATTTAATGTCAACAGTTCACAAACCTGCTCATATTCTGCGATGTAATTTTCGATTGGCACTTCATTTGAATAGGGCTTAATAAACACATTTACATCGGAAAAGCGGACGTGAGATGGCTCGTTATTTTCACCGGTTAAGTCCACGGCTTGATTCAAATTCGGATTTTCCCCTTTCTGCATTGCTTCTTCAAAACTAGGTCACCGAACAGCGTAAATCCACCAAGGTCAGTAATACAGTAATCCACTTCTGCTCGCTGCTATTTTCGAAGCACGAAAGGGCGAATGAAGTTTTACGACGGGTGCTGGTAAAATTAATTAAAACTCCGTTTACATATTGAAATTAAAATTTTAAAACTGGTATCCTCACTGCAGAACATCCTGCCGGCTATAAGTTCTGTAATGAAATAAGATCAGATTACAGAACTACTAGAAAAAGAAATTTATTTCCGAGTGGCTAAACAGACATCTGATCTAATGGAAAGCCAACACCCGAGTGATTCCCGGGGTTTGCGTATAGAGGTATCTGCGGTTGAAGAATTTGCTGACCAAAGATGTTTCTTGCAAGCTGCATCAGTTGTGCAGGATGATTGCCTTATTTGGGCATAGAAAAGAGGGTCGGACAGTTTCGTGGCTTGCCCAGGAATTGCTGACGCTATGAAAAATATTCCTGGGTTCTTGAAAACAGAATTTGGTAATGCCATCTTAAGAATGGGAAGGGAAGAAAATTTACAGGGGTCAACTTAAATTTTATATCTTTCATATATATATATATATATATATATATATATATATATATATATATATATATATATATATATATATATATATATATATATATATATCCTCCGGCAAGAAATGTTACCCAAGTTAAAAAATGTCAATTTTGAGGTTATGTCATTAAAAAATAAGTATGAAGTACCCCATCGTGGACGGGAAGAGACACATCTCTATCTCGCAATTTGTTCACCTGAGGGCTGTTGTATTAGTTTTATTTTGATGCTAGTTTAAGCTGTTTAGTATTCTATAAGTTGATTTTTCTAAAATTCTGCATTTTTCAGTATATACCTTAATGACGTATTGAGAGTAGCATGTAGCAGTTATAAACCTGTTTGTATAAAATAGTCTTTTATTTAACATTATTTTATGAGGTACAGTGTACTATGTAGCAGTCCTCGCAATGTAGCAAACATTTGTACGTAGCCAGGGAAAGAGAAGGTTGAATATGGCTGCGCTAGACTTTATTCCCTACAGTTTTCAAACGAAGCATAATATTTTTCATATAATCTGAAAACCTAATAGTTAAATTAATACTACTATAAAATTTTCTCTTTATATAATAAATTGAAAACTAACGTAAATTTAAACAAATATTGTATTAGATCTTTTATATGCCTTAAATTTGGTTTACTACCGTAAACTACTTCCTAAAATTTGCAATTCATCATTCTGCAGTGCATATCTTGTAATTGATGCACACGTTGTTATTAGAGGTTCATTAATTTAATTTAAACCAAATTTGTGTTAATAATTTAATTTAGATTTAATTTACATATTTATGAACTTTCTTTATTATTGCTAAGAGAAATATAAACATCTAATAAGATTATCAATTTATTTAACTCCTATGATATCATAAAATAATAATTTATTAATTAATAGGTTTTTATCAGCAACTAAATTTAATTGCGCTTTAAATATACTGTATTTATCTCAAAATTCATTACATGTTTTTAACTCACAACTTGAAAGCTCCTGGGACTGATCTTGAATACAAGTTTTTGATACGCCTTAACAGGTTTCCTTCATTAGCAACTTTGGAAGGTTAAATACGCAGTTTTTCTTAAGTCACATGGAGAATCATTTCTGAGGATCACGGATTGAGAGATATTCAATACACGGTTAATGTTCAGAGCTTCATTTATTTAATAATGTTTGTATTTTAACGGACGAATGAACTGTTGTCTGCAGTATCAGATTTTGTAAGCGATATAATTAAACCTCTTCGTATTAAAATATCAATGATTTAATGATTTTGATACTCAGTACATTTTACTTTCAACAAATATTTCATCATCTACCGGAGGATACAGAACAACAAAATAAATATTTCCATTTTTTGTAGGCTTATTTTTATTTGTGATTGTCAAAAGGCATATTTATTATTATTATTATTATGTTAGAGAATGTCTACAGTGGAATAGCAACAGCTGTATGTGTCAGATATATTATCTATTTCATTTTAAAAAAAGTAGGTATGCTATGTAGTTGAAGATTGTACGCTGCAGAATGGTTACAAGTACGTTTTATGATTTAATAAATGATTAATAATTATAAGTATATGTATTTAGTGAATTAATTAGTAACATAAACAAGAAGCCAACATGTTGACAAACTTTTATCTCTCTCTCTCTCTCTCTCTCTCTATATATATATATATATATATATATATATATATATATATATATATATATATATATATATATTATTATAAGTCCAGACAATTATAAGTCCAGAACTTGTTGTATCATCCCAAGACAAAGGGGATGCAGTGCGTTAAAAGTTACATCTTTACAACACCGTGGCAAACACTCAAAAGTCGGCGGACGGGGAACGGGGTCCCTGGCCTTCAATTTGGGAGAACAAAAAACTTACATCTTTTCTCGTCGAGAGCAGACAAACAAAAGCTACGGAGGCGATAAAATCTCTCGCCCGAGTACGGGTCTTTTAAACTTCCAATTGGTCAGAAATGGACAAGTGATTAAGTCGCGTCACATGGGGTGATCGGTGGAAAGTTCTCCAATCTTATATAACTGTTATATAACGGGGAAGAGCGTGCCTTAGGGGAAAAACTATTAGATTACTACGGGTTGGATTTTAGGGGCAATGCTTTATTGCAAAAGGGTTAAAGAATTTAGATTGGCGTTTTAATAATAACAATGTTTGATATTTATTTCATATATATATATATATATATATATATATATATATGCTAGCGGACCCGACAGACGTTGTCCTGTTCACACGTTGTAATTCTAGCTGAAGTCACCGGCGATGCCCGGGATGTTAAGAATGTTTGTTAACCAAAATCAATTTAAAAATTAACACAGTATAAATAACATAGAAAAAATATATGTGAAATGTTATACACATCTCAGAATTTCAGCCATCCATCATTGTAGTACTAAAATCTGAAAAGTAAAAATGTCAAATTCACTAATGTGTGTTAACCAAAATAATTTAAAACTAAACACAGTATAAATAACATAGAAAAAAAAACACGTGAAATCTTATACACATGAATAAAAGGAAAACCTAATATCAAAATATATAAATTTATAATAGGCTCCTCAGAATTCAGCTAGATTTAGCTTTTCATCATTGGGGCAAAAAAAAAGAAGCTGAAATTACAGGTTTAGCAGAAATTTCCAATAGAACCATGATATGACTCCAGCGTCCCTCTTAAAAAATGAAGTGTTTGATTGAGGGCTGCAAACCATTTAACTCCTCTCCATATTTAACTCCTATAAACATCCTCTACATATTAAATTCCTTTTCTCTCCATAATAAACTCCTCAGAATTTTGGTTGATTCAGCCCTTCATCATAGTACCACTAAAAATTAAAACAGCCTCTCCAGAAATATAAATTTATTAATTTCAATAATTAAACACATAGAAATGTATAAATTACACAAAAGTTTTTAACCAACATTTGAATAATTCGTAAATGAAAAAGCATATGAAAATAAAGATAATAAAATTTTCCGGAATCGAAATTAACTACCCTTAATTTCTAATTAATAAAAAGCTAACATAATATAAATAAAAACGATAGTTGTTTAAAACCATACGAAAATAAAGCTATTATAAAGATAATAATAAAAAAAGCATAAGAAAATAATGCTCGCGCATTAAGTTAACGTTGAAATATAAAGATAGTAATAATAATATAAACCGCGTGCGTAAAATATTTAGCTTTTCAAGCGAAATAAATTAATTTTTAGAAAAAAACTACTTTTAATCGACAAATTAAATATATTGCACAAAATTTTGATTTTACCAACTTTCAACCCTACAATTTACACCCTACTTCTTTGAAGTTGGGTGTTGAAACATCCTCTTTGACAAATTTACACCCTACTTTTTTTAAATAGGGTGCAAATATAAAGTTTTGACAGCCAATTGAATGCGAGTTAAAAACGATTGTTGTTTAAAATCATATGAAAATTACGCTATTATAAAGATAATAATATAAAAAGCATAGGAAAATAATGCGTGTGCATGAAGTCAACGTTACGATATAAAGATTGTAATAAAAATCTGTATATATAAAACAGTTCCGTAACTGACTGACTGACTGATTGACTGACTGACATAGAATATACAGACCAAACCGCTGGACCTAAAGGGCTGAAATTTTGCATGGCCATTCTTCTTATAGTGTAGGGGTGCACTAAGAAAGAGTTTTGAAAAATTGTTCTTAGATTTTTAAAAATTAAATTTTTAAGCTGTTTTAGTAACTTTTTTTAAGTTTGCATATAAAATAATAATTTGATTGTTATAAAATTTATATCACGAAAAAGATCATAAAAAATCTTTTAATTTTTCGAATCCTTATCTTTTTCGAATCTTTACCTCCATTTTCTGATTTTTAGTGAATTTTTAAAGATTAATTTTTAGAATTTAATTTATTAAACGCTGATCATGTGATTTCTTTTTCTGGTACTTTAAATAAATTTATCGTCACGTAACAACGAAATGGACCAAATTTCTTTTTCTTGCTAATGCGGCAGACGATAGGACATTATCCAAAAAAATATTAAAATAAAGTAAAAGATATGTTCCTCAAACTATACTATATTAACTGTACTATATTTTTTTGTATGTCCTATTAGATTTAATTTTAATATTTTCTTCGACAATATTTTGTGTATAAAAATATCCCTTACGATATTAATATAAATATATTTTTTTGGTTTTTTTTACATTATTTGTATACATTGATCGTAGTATTATATATATATATATATATATATATATATATATGAATGTACCCCGTAGCGAAGTGCGTGTTTTCAGATGGGTTGGAATACTAAAAGTTTAAAATAGTGGCGCCATCTACTTTACGTCTGTGAATCGAGAGTAGCACCCTTCAAAAATTGTTGGTTATTTATTAATTAAAAATATTGGAAAGTTCTTGTGGGTCGCTATTTATACATTTGGGAACAGTTTTAAGTTTTATAAATTATTAACCTACACAGGTGATAATTTATCCGGCGTTGCCCGGGATTTTAAGTATGTTTGTTAACCAAAATCAATTTTAAAATTAAACACGGTATAAATAACATAGAAAAGAGGCATGTGAAATGTTATACACATCTCAGAATTTAGGTAGATTCAGCCTTTCATCATTGTACCACTAAAAACTTAAAAATGTCAAATTGTCGAATATTTGTCAACCAAAATCAATTTAAAAACTAAACACAGTATAAATAACATAGAAAAAAGCATGTAAAATGTTCTACGCATGAATAAAAAGGAAACCCAATATAAAAAACCATAAATTTACAATAATTTCCTCAGAATTCAGATAGATTTAGCCTTACATCATTGAAACAAAAAAAAAACACCTGAAAAGTAAAACATAAAATATATGCATTTATAATATACCACTAAAAACTGAAAAGGAAAAATGTCAAATTGTCTTTAGGAAAGTGAAGAATTTTGAAAAGTAAAGCTGATAAGTAAAAATGTCAAATTGTCGAATGTTTGTTAACCAAAATCAATTTTAAAACTAAACACAGTATAAGTGACATAGAAAAGATTTAGTCTTTATTATTGGAGCAAAAAATCCTGAAAAGTAAAAGATAAAATATATGAATTTATAATAAACCTACAAAAATCCATTAAAAAACTAAACGCAGTATAAATAACATAGAAAAAATGCATACGAAATGTTATACATATTAATAATATGAAGAACCAATTAAAAATGTATAAATATATAATAAACTCCTCAGATTTCAGCTATATTCGGTAAAATAAAAAATCTGAAAAAAGCTGAAAAAAATAAAAATAAATAAAATAATAATTTTAATAAATAATAAAATTAAATTAAAATTAAAATAAAAAATAATAAAATAAAATAAAATAACAATTAAAAAATAATAAAATAAAAGCTGAAATAAAAAAGCCTTAAAAAAAAGATGAAATAACAGGTCTAGCAAAATTCACACGACTCTGCATTCGAACCTGGGTCGACAGCATGGTACTTGCGCGACCTTCCGAACGCGCCACGATGACACGGTTCTCTACTGAGTAAAGTGAAACATATTCGCTATTGGAAAGTTGTTGTGGGCTGGTGATTATACATGTCAGAAGAGTTTTTAGTCAGAAATAAGTTAGCAGGATAGAAGCTTAGTCTTTAGCTCTTCAATAGACACAAATATATAGGTGAGGGGGATTGCAGTAGCGATTAAAGAAGATCTCGTGTCACTTAGCGTGGTTGATTCGAATTTTCCATCGCGTGTCGAGAGTATCAATATGCCGTTGGATCTGATCAATTTTAGAGTATAAAATCTGACTTGAAATATTATTATTTTCATTTATTATACTGGTTTAATATATGACTTGAAACTGTTTGATTTTATTTATTTTTATCTTTCCGTTCGCTGTTTGCTAACTAAACCTAACGTGGACGCCATTATCCAGAGGGGTGATTCCACAAACTGTAACAACTTCCATTTACCGGACGCACCCCCTTACAAATTGTTGGTTTTTTATTAATTAATTAAAAATATAAAAACATTTTCTATCGGATCAAATTGTGAATCCAAACCATTCTCGAATCAACTTCATCGCACACACAAAATTTCATTAAAATCAGTCCAGTCGTTTAGGAGGAGTTCAGTTACATACACACGGACAGAAGAAATATATATGTAAGATATATATATATATATATATAACATTAAAAACCCCATACCATTTTAAAATCTAACATTATTCTAAATTCCCTTGGGCGTACGAGCTAACTTTCGTTTTCAAATCTAAGTCCTAAAAGGCCTCTAGTGCAAAATATTAAATGGCTTCCTTTTCCAAACCTGTGTGGCGTCACCCAAGATTTCATATAGGCTCTGAGCAGATTACATAAAACCACATGTGACTTATCGACAACAGCAAATCCCTAATCGCTATCATGATCACATGACAAAGTTTATATAAGACGTCTGATCAACATACATGTGCGCTTTTCGGATTTTGTAACTGTCTTGGGAAGACGTATTCTCCGACAAAATAAAAGTAATGTAATTTGCTGCGTCGATTATTATTAGAGCCACGACTACACCATCAGCCCCTGTGATGTGCTGGACGCCCATTCTCTCCTTGGGTTGTCCAGTATGTTACACATATATATATATATATATATATATATATATATATATATATATCATGTTAAAGTAGAGATGTTAGATCAAATTTTGTAATTCTTTATCCACGTAAATTTTGAAACAGAAATATTCTGGAGTGTTTGTATTCGAAGAGAGTTTCTCCTCTCAAAATTTCCTTACAAATCTTATTTTATACATCCAACTTATACACATATAAGTATTACATAACATTAAGTAAAAGAAACGAATTAAGTATAAGGGAGGTTTTTTTTAAAACGTTTTTCTTTAACTTCTCTTATTACAAATAATGTCACTGATTATTCCAAAGCATATCTCTGGAAATAGTGACGCAGATGCATTTTTTAATTTTTGTTTGGGAAAATTATTCATTTCCTACTATTTTACCACCAGTTCTGTTTTCTTGGGTGTTCCTGTGACGATAACTGCAGAGTAACTCTCAGAAGATACTTCGAGGCAGGTAAGCTACGTACTATAACGAGATTCTCCCATTAGTGTTGTGTTAAGGGATCACAGAGTAGTGTTGGTGTATTAATTGCTCCCGATTCCTATTTGTTGCGACCGTCATTCTGAATTATTCCGTGACTTTGTAAGAAAATATGTAGAGCTGTTCTTTTTTCAAAGTTATCGGAACATTTAACTTTGCGACTATACGCGATGTTAGGAGGAAAGCTCTAGTATTGAAGAATAACGGACGCGAACCTTTCATTCATCTCTGGTTTAAAGTCCTACAGCATTTCTAACAAAATGTACGCAGACACAAAAAATAAAAGATACAAATTTTAATTATTTATTTTTTTTAATACGCATGTTTTGTTTTACAAAGCAATGGAAAACTATTTTGTATTAAATTTATGTGCAGACATCAGTCCAATTAGTGTTACTAGCTTAAGTGACTGAAAGTTCTTATTTTAATCCCTTTATATTGCAGCAATTTCATACATAATGAACAAAGAAATTTCTTCAGTAAGTACATGAATTCTGAAATATATGTGTCACTTCCTTGGAACATATCTGAAATCTCGGCATTGTTGTGGAGAAATAACGAAACACCCGTAAGTTGCAGATGTTTTCTGTAGTAATTCTCTTTTCAAATCAATTTTTAAGGTCATACATTTTTAAAAATAAGGTTAAATAAACGTGGTGAAGTTCACTTCTCTTTCACATGGAGACTCTAGTTTACTCAATTCTTACATGAAAATTCTATTTCTTTGAAATATAGTAAAGGATGTGGGTATATATTCATAGAATGAATCGCAAATTATTATTATTATTAAGAAGATAAAGAATTCACATATCTGAATTTGCAATCATTATAAAAATGTAGAAAATAAAGCAAATTTTCTAATTTTTTTAGATTTTAGCAAAAATATATCTCATATAGTTCAGTGCCTCAATCAGTCTTTTTAGACGACAAAACTAGATAAATTTATGTGATACCGAATTCATTAAAATTCCTATTACTTAAAATGCGTAAATCGATATTTGAATTTTTTTTCTATTGAGTTTAAGATATCAAATAACCCTAGTGCAAGCTGATGATTCTCTTATTTTTACTAAATGTCAATATTAGCTTTGTACTGTTCTTGTCAGGTTTATGAATGGAAGAAGGCAGTTTATAAAACTTTTCTTGTAGATTCTTACAGTGATCATTAGATAAGAGAAAAAATTAATATAAACTCTGTAAATAGTCTAGAAATAAACTTTTTGTGAATTAAAAGAGTCGATAGGGATTTCTACGCACAAACATACTGAACAAACTACAATTCGTGTGAACAGAGCTAGGAAAAGGATTTCTATGAGGACCATTCCACAGCAGAAAACAGTGAAGAGCGGATTGAAAAACACATGAGAAATGAGATGGTAACAGAAAACCACGAAACAAGGAATTGGTCATCAAAATAAACAAAAACTATAAAAATTAAACAAATGGAAATTATTATGGTGAAAATGCTTCTCAATATTAAGAAATCTACGTAAAGAAAATACAGATATTAACAAAATTGTTAGCGTTTTGAGTCAGAAAGAACTAATGAAACAATTAACCAATTAGCAAATTACCCGAAGAGTGAAGAATATACACACCTTTTAAAATATATAAGGCTTGATTCTCGGATATAGGAGACGGTAAATAACATAGTTTTTATTTTATTATTTATAAATATATCTCTTAAGCTCTGTGAGCTGAAACTTATGAACCCTCTTAATCCGACTAATGTAGCAAGGTCTACATTTACAAAAAATAAACGCTATACCCCAACAATCATCAAGTGGGATAGTATCTTTCAAATAATATAACCGCAATTTACCCATAGTTTTGAAAACAATATTAAAACTTAACGTAGCGATCAGATTAAAATTTGTTAATGAGCAGGGAGTGAAGATAGCCAAAATGCTTTTTAAAGGAAATGGAAAATGAGTCAAGTTGTCTTAATCATTAAAAGAATTTTATGAACAATGGAACATAAATATCTGTAACACAGGACAAGCGATATTAAACAGTCAAATAATTAATTAAAAAGCCACTACATTTAAATGTAACGCAGAAATAGCACTAAAAAGAGCTTCAGTTAATAGTGAAAAACTGAGTAATTATATATCTAAATATTTCTTTCAGTTAGAAATTATAAGCCATTTTAATCTGAAATACACAGTGTATTTATACAAAATTTTACAATGTTTATGCTTATGTTATAGTTTCTAAATAATTTTTTTTATTGTTTTCACAGTTGAATATCCTTATATGAACAATATCAATATAGCTATACCATTTGCACAAGTAATCATGGAACATGCGTATTTATCTAATCGAAAAGCACAAAAAACTGCTGAAACATCAAGCTATCAGGAGCATATTTGCCATTACCTTTCTTACACGTTCGAAGTTATAGATCCAAAACGTTCTAACGCAGTTTATATGAGATACCTACCAGCAAATTGTGTTCCTGAGAAAATACGTGTTCTAGAAACCAATGTGAAGAATATTAGATTTTGGAATTGGCCGATAGCAAAGTAAATAGCTTTTCTTCAGCGATCTTACTTCCGCGATTATGCGGGAAGACCCGTCTATGTTACTCATGTATTGCGCTCCATTGCGTGATAAGAATGAATCTGCGAGATATGTTTGGAAGCGGGGAATGTTGCTTAAGTAGAAAAAAAAAGACTGAGCCAAATTAGTGAACAAATTAATTTGGACTATATTTATAATGTAGAAATTTAAAATTTTGCTCCTCCTAAATTTTATTCTGAGAATTTTTAATTCACATTCAATTTCTTAAAAGGAAATTTTGATGATGGAAATAATAAACTTATATGTGAAAATACTGGTATATAAGTGTAATTTAAAATGTAAAAATAAAAAAAAAATCAATCTTTTTTTTTTAAATTGAAAAATTTAAAGCTTGTAATATAATGTAATGTATCGTATTGGAAATTTATTTTTTAAAGGACAAATTGAAATTAGAGATTTATGACCTTCTTAAGCATCTCTCCTTTATATTTAAGCAAGTTATTTGATATAACCTGTACTGAATGAATTAAAAAAACAAGTAGTTCATAAAATTATGTTTCAAAATTTATAAAATAAATAAATAAAATGCAACATTTAAACTAAGATGATGGAAATTAAAATATTTTTGTTAGACCGCTAGGTCATTGAACCGCATTGGGGTTGCCAAGCATTGGGTTGGAGCTCGCCATGTAGGCGCTACCTTGAGTAATCAGCATTTGTCTGCTCAGTTTTCTAGGTTGTCGGAACACGAGTTCTGCAAGAATCAGTTGCTCCCATATTCTAAAATTTCTACTTTGTTCTCATAGGATTTTTTGGCAAATACTCCTTGTTATTGTTGAATAGTACTATGTTTTAATTCCATATACAGTCCGCTTATACATCGACCCTAGAAAGTTTCCTATAGACAGTTTCCTATTTTTTTTGCACCACACACATACAATTTTCTTTGTTAACTACAGGATAAAACCTGTGAATTGTAAAAAAAAATCCTTTATATTGTTAAAAAGTTTTAAAAAATTGCACTGTTATTCTCATATCTCTCATTCATTATTCCCAACTTTTTAAATATAATAGTGTATTTAAAAAATAATTTTCTCAAGGATATCTGCAAAATATTAGGAAACTAAAACAGTTTTAATTGGAACCAAGGGTACAACTTTGTTTTTTTTTATCCATTCTCAGTTTTTTTCTGTTTAGTATACCAACTGTAAGCTTTTAGCGATTCAAAACCATTCACTCATATTAAGGAATGGAACTTGAGTTATCAGACAACGAGCCCACTTGAACAGCCTCGTCCGGGTGGCAGTTCAGCAGTCATACTATACCTGGGATGGACAAAATAAACAACATTAAGGGACATTTGGGAATGTCTATATATTTAGAATAGCCAGAAGAAGAGGAAAGTTACATGAAAAGAACTTTTAATGTCCTTTTTTCCAATGTTTTTTTAATCAAAAATATAATTCTCAAGTTGTTAAAAATAGTTAACATTCATAAATTGTTAGATAGTTTTAATAACTTTAATAATAATTTTTCTGTTAATTGTTTTTCTAAAGTATTCAAATCTGAAATATTTTTAGATGTTGCAGTTCGTAGCAATTTAGTTTAATGTTGATTCGTCAACAGTGAGTGTTGTTTCTTTTTTTATAACCTCAGTGTGAAATACGGCGGGGGGGGGCAAAAAGTCCGTATAAACTTTAAAAAATCCTAAAAACCGGAAAAATAACCAAAATAAAAAAAAGCTTTCCAGAGTTAGCATCGCTAGGTCACGAGATGTTTTTTAAGACAGGAAAAAAAATAACTAAAAAAACAGCCGACAGGTGGCACTGGTACGAGCGAATTCTGTGGAAATATGCAAATGAGAAGGTTATAAGAACGTGCGCTGCTAATGCACAATCAGTTGCCCGTTGCTCCGCGATGCCTCCGAGAGGTGTCATGTCATCCGGACCTGCTGCACTTTGCCGTTGATGGATTTGTGACTAGCCTGCAATGCCTTATGCCCTGTGGTGGGGGTCATGTGGAAAACCTACTGCTGTAATAAACGATTTAGAAGCATTCTTTTCGTTATTTGCGTATCTTTTCTTTGACTTGTGTAAGTCAGCTCCACCTGTCGGCTGTTTTTTGAGTTTTTTTCCTGTCTCAAAAAAAAATCCCGTGACCTATCGATGCTAACCCTGCAAACCTTTTTTATTTTGGTTATTTTCCCGGTTTTTATGAATTTTTAAAGTTTATACGGACTTTTTGCCCACCCGGTACAAGGGACAACGAAAGTTATTGAACCAAAAATGTAGGTTAGTCCACATGCCACTAATTTTAATTTTGAATATTTTAATTCTGACACAACTTTCCGAAATTCTAGAGGGGAGCCGCAAAGAAACTGATACATATCCAGTTTGACCACCGCTTACTAAATTTTATTAGCATCGAAACAGCTTCGATTATTGCGAAAAGCACGGAAAATGTCAGATGCCCGAAGTCTAACATGTAGAAGTAGTTAAAGAACTTCTTGAGGTTTCTCGGAATACGATATTAAGGAGACTTTTTTTTTCATTCGGGAGGGGTGGGGGGAGTGCGCACGACAGGGTGTGGAGCCTCTAGAATCTATGAATATGGAGGATCGACAGTTACTTTAATAATATTTTCCAAAGATATGTGGCTCGATAATTGAAAGCCTTCTGAAAAGGAAATTTTTTTTTATAAAATCATGAGGATTTGCACATTCTTATGCTTTTTCAATTGCCTGACGTTATTCTAAACGCAGGTAAATATTTTGTTTGTATACTATTGAAGGATTACCCTGCAGCAAGACAGCTTAGTTCAAGACTTGAAGGGCATATTAAGTTAATAAAACGCTAAGTAAGTTAAAAGCTTTAACTACACATTTTTGAATCTAAACTCTATGGAAAAAATATCGGTTTTTATCTTGATTGTAAACTAAAAGTATAATAATAGTTATTTTTCTATTTACTTGGCAACGCTAGAAATGTATTTATTTTATTAACGCAGGTGTTGAGAGATTTATTTTCCTTTGTAACAACTGCAACCTTTATTTGAGTGCAATAGACATTTTTCTAAACACGAAATTCATGAAGGGAAGAGACTTTTAGGCCAGAGGTTCTCAATTTTTTTTTCTATGGCTTAAAGCTTATTTTGTGCTATGCTCGCCGCTCAGTTCTCAAATGTATAAAACAGACTATTTCTTTCATTTCAACCTTTTCGTTCATACATTTATTCAAGAATCCGTATTTTCACTCATGTAATCCCTCAGCACACTAGTTGGAGTAAAATTCATCCTACGCTGTCTCTTGTTCAAAAATTGGAGCGTACTATACACATCCTTTCTGGTTTCACTGATACCTTTCAAGGTCTAGCTAATAAAGAGGAGGTTGATATAAGAGTTTTATTGCAGTTCCTGGAACTTTAATTTTCCTATGGGTGGGACGTTGAATGGGGCAAATTCCCCAGCCGATTCACTTCACGCTGACATAGGAAGGAAATCCACGCGCTGACACCAAATGTGCGGGGGAAAAAGAAGAGTTTAAAATTTATTCAACATTTTAAATTTTAGTTTCAGGTTTAGTATTTTTTTTCAGAAAGTACCAATAACATTATATCTTCACCAAAATAGGAGTATATTGCTTTAAGTAATCTGTGGTATCATCTGAATAATTTTTATAGGGAAAGACTGTAACTGTGTAAAACATTGGTTCTTAACCGGTGGTCCCAAAGAACCTAAAAAGTGGCCAGTGTTCAAATTTTAAAAATACCAGTGTCCTTTCCATTTTCTAATGTTTCGAGGGCGAAAATATCTTTATTCTACTTATTAATCCCTAATATATCTTCTGTGACACAGAATCGCAGCGTCACAGCCGTGTACTTTGTAAAGCACTAGTTAGTAACAAAAATACATGTTAAAAAATGAACGAAAATACAAGTTAAAAGTTTTTATAGGTTTTTATGTTTGCTGTTAAGTTTACTTTTACGATCAATATGTTATTGGTATTAAGTTTATTTGTAGTTTTTTATTAAAGTTGTTCATCACAATTATTTTATTAGAAAATTAAACTCATTTCCCCTCTAATAGGGTTGATTGAAAAATGGTCCCTATTGATTTTTTTTCTAATATTCTGTAGACGAATAATACGAGAATATTTTTTCTGTTTCAAGATAATATCTTCATTGGCCACTGAAAATATATTTTGAATTCCAAGACTTCTCTTTCATTTCCAGCAATCGTCATTATCCAATGAAAATATGAATACAGGAATTATAAATTATAAATCTTCAGCGTTGCTGATATAATATATGACTAGGCGGTTAACTATACCATATGTTTTAAAAGACAATATTTACATGAGAGAAGAAACTGAGGTAAACTTTCAGCCTAGAAATTTTTTTACTAATATTTTCTAGACAGTGGTAAACATTTTGTAGAAAACTGGTCGAAAATCACCCGTGTGTAACAAAATGTAACAAACAGCAGTGAAAAAAACTTTTGCATTTTTTAATGGTATTTAAATGAAAAAAATATCAAAAGATAATATGAAAATTCAATGTTATCTGTGAATAAATTTCGATTTGTTAAAAAAATACATTTCTAAACAATTACCATTCACTTTACCCAAATAGTTGCTAAGTAAAGAATATTAATATTCATCTTTTTAATATCAATAAAATATTATCATGCATCTTTTGTTTAATAATTTTAGAGGTAGTAAACATTTTACATTCAATATACTTTGATTTATGGTTAACTTTGCTTTCCTTTAAAAAAATATCAAAAGATTGCTTCAAAGATTTGTACTTGTTCACACTTTAATTAAGTATAGTAAACTGTACCAGTTGAAACACCTGGTTATTTTCCAGAATAGCATAATATTGTAATAATATTTATCTCACGTGTGTACTGACGTAATGGAAAAAGAGGCGTGTATTGCTAGGATGAGAAAAATTACGATAAACATTAATCATGTTAGAAAATAGCTTTACTTAAAAAAAAAAATCAATATTTATCTCATCACAGTATTAACTCTCAAATATTAACTTATTGTGTATATTTAATTACGTAATGTTAATGAAGTTAATTTTCAGATTTAATTTATTTCAGTTAATTTTAACTAAACGCTTGTTTAAGGATTTTTTCGTGTATGAAATGTTCTAACTTCCTGCCATGGATATGCCTATAATTACGTGTAAACATTAATGAGAGAGAAATGATAGGTACTCAAATAGATTAGCTGCTCTTTACAGTTAATGTAAATACATTTTGTTCTGGAACTAGTTTAGGGTGAGTTTAAAATCCTAGTTCAGTGAACGAGAATATTCTTACGTGCTTCTCTTTATTTGATACTCGCCTCTTTATTTGATATCTCCTAAAAAACAGAACTAGATAAAGAAATAACCAGAATAAACATATAAAGAAAATTCTGATTTAGGTTGAAAGACATTATTGGCAGAGAGCATTTTTTTCGCGTACTTATTTACGTAAAAACAGATTCAACAATATAAAGAAAAATTATCTTACTCTCTTCTCAAGCAATAATCGCTTTGTACTTCACAGTATCTCTTAACAGTGAGATACGCTAATTTCAATCGAAATACATTGAGGAAGGAATATAATTAGAAGGTAAAAATAATAAGGACATGGAGAAACATATCATTTCGATATTGATGATAAATCACTTATCATTAAGAAAAATCATTAAGAAGACTTATCATTTCCGAATTCATTAAGAAAAAGTCAATCTTAATGAATTCGGAAAAATAACCTTAAGCATTGTAGTTCAAATCAATATTTCAAGGAGCGATTCACGAGAATTTAGATAAAATCTTATCTCTTTCTAAAACATGATCACAAATGTTTTATATATAAGAAATTTTCCCGAAAAAGAGGAATGTGTGACAACATTAAATAATTGTTTCTGTGACAAAAACTTGTTCTCTCATCTGCTGAACGTATAATTTTTATTCATGCCACACTGCTCACTTTTCTTCACAATTATCCGTTTCCATTATAGACGAACGCTATCAGCAAATATGGACGTATGTTCAAACAATTAATTGTGTGCCCAGTGTTTATGCCATTAATAAATCATCTTTATGATCGAACGAGCCGTCTTTTCCTTTCTGGACTACTGAAGACTATCAAAAAGGTGAAATTTGAACTCCTCCGGGTTTTTTCCTCTCCACTCGACGACTACGCCTACCTAGTGTTTTAACGCCACGCTTCCTCCAGTTCCATTACGTATAATAAATTCGGCGCGAATGGTTTCTTGTGCTGTGAAGATCGCCAATGGATCACCAAAAGTGCGTGATTCATCGTCAACAGACAACAACGTTGCGGATATTTAGCTCCTACGGTGGTGTTGCATTTCGATTGATGTTTCGGTGCCAAGTGTGTATTCGAGAGCTCAGCGGAGAAAATTTTGTTTCCAGAAATGAATTTTTTGCGCGGGAAATTATAAAAATGTGCCATATTTTACAATATTTCGTTCCGATGTGTGTGTACAGAAAAGTTTTAATGCCAAACAAATATTCGTTTTATCCACCTGTTCATTATCACTAATTTTGGCATAAAGTGATTCCTTTAATATGCTTTCATCATGTGTGAGGTGTTCAACCACGACATGAGTGTGACTATGATTTTGAACTGGAAAAGGAAGAAGAAATAATACAGTGAACTTAACAGTAAAACTAGAACGTTCGAAGGGACTCTTGGACATCATGTAAATTTAGAGAAATTGCGCCAAGGACTTTTAAACGATTAAGCCAGTGTAAATAAAAACATAGCTGAGCATTTAAAAAAATGCTGAAGATTTCATTTGCTAATTAATTTGAATATTTATTTAAAAAATGTGATAATATTAAAATTAAAATGTGATTGAAGGTCTCTAAAGGTAAGTTAATATTTGTGAATTATTTTTGAAAGTGAGGTGTTTTTTAATTGAGTTATATTTTGATAAAAAATATGAATGTGTTTTAGTGTATTGGATAAAATTTTATTGATATTATGTGCTTTTAAAATAAGGTATGGAAATTATAGTATTATTTTTTAAGTGTGAAGGTTTATTATATGTTTTAAATTTGGTAATGGTAAAAGTGTGTTAGTAAAGTTGAATAAGTATGAGTAATTTTAAAATGTTTTCTTTATATATGGTTCAGAGTTATTAAATAGATTACAGAAAAGATGATGAATAATAAGAAATGGGGAAGGAGGTTGAAAGTTGATAACATAAATATGTGTTGATAATTTGATCCCATAATTTTAAGATCTAATTTACTTTTCTGATATATTTTATTAATCTCATTTAGTGTGCATTTTTTTCCATGGAGTGATTTTTAACATTTTCAGTTTATTATTGATTTTTTAATGTGTTATGAGATTTTAAGTGATGTTAATAATTGAAGAAGATACTAAAATTCGGAATGATTGCATTTTAGTGATTTAATGCTTTCATTTTTATTTTGTATTATTATGGTATTATCTCTTGCAAAGGTTTGGACTTTGTTTACCAATAAGGACTGAGAATTTGTTAATTAATAAGAACTGAGGAATTCTGCTATGAACTCAGCTGAAAAATTTGAGTAGACTTAAAACAAATTTTCACATGTACCAGAAAGTTATTTGGCGCATTTTATTAAATATTTTGATGTTCTTTATTTCATAGTGAATATTTTGGTATTTTTGAATAATTGATGGGCCTTAATTAAGCAAAGATTGATAATTACTCGTATCCGGATACTCTCGAAATAAACCTAGACCATACATTCAAAATGAAACCAAGAATACAAGTTAGAATTCCATGGTATGCGTTTTAGATAAGATCCTGTACTTCCCTAATACTACGAAGTAGTATTAGGGAAAGTAGTAGTAGTGGTTTCATATTTTGGACTCTAATTTACATATACGAGGTATTTTTGAAAAGTAAAGATACAATGCCGCATACTCACTAGAAAAAAATTTAATTGATTAAATGTATATAACAAATTACTTACTGATACATGCCTTATTTTTCGTCATTGTTTCCGCCATTGTCAAAGCATTTGTTAAGTCTGGGTACAAGCTATTGTATTCCACAGTCATAGAACTTTTCCGCCTGTTGTCGGAACCACCTTTCAACTTCAATTTTGATCTCATCCTCGTCGTGAAAGTTTTGCCCTGCAAGATGTGTTTTCAGGTAAAGGAATAGGTGGGAGTCCCTGGGTGAAAGGTCCGTACTGTATGACGGAAGATCTAAAATTTTCCATTCGACACTTTTGAGTAGTGCTTTGGTTTGTAGCGCTGAGGAAGGGCTAGCGTTGTCATGCAGCAAGCAAACTCCTCTTGTCAACAAACCCCTGCGTTTATTTTGAATTGCCCGTCTGAGACTTCTCAAAGTCTCTGAATATTCATCAGCATTAATTGTGGTACCGGGAGGCATGAAGTCAACCAGATTATTGCCTTGTCTGTCCCAGAAAACATAAGCCATGATTTCTTTGGCAGGGATCCTGTATCCCACATTTGGCGGGATTCTGCCTTGACGCAGACATTATAAAGTCGTGCTGCTCAAACAAGACTCACCGTGAAAATAAGAAATGACGTCGAGGGGAAAGCGAAATGTTCAAAGTTACAGTCCTGTGTTGCCAACGGGCTCACAGAAAATTTTCCTTTGCTGCTATCGGTGAAGTATCATTACTTTCCGAAAATGCCTCTTATTATCCTAGGATTGCCTGAATGGGGACGTTTTAAGTTGAATATTGAATGTGAATGATGTGAGGTACGCCAACTGCTAAACAGGATTAAATTGCAAAGTAAATTACCCAAATTCAGAGTCTCGCTTCACATTAATCAAGCTTATGAAACCGAATTAAGTCAGAAGCAGTTCCCTCCAATAACATACCCTCAACCAAATTATAATGTGATTCCTAAGAAATCTGTAAAACCAGAAATCTAAACCACCTACGACCAATCCAAACGAATGGTAACTCAGTTAGTTCTGAATTTAGTGAGTTTCCAAGGAACTCTGTGGAGAAAGTTGACACACCGCATACTGTCACTAATGAGAATCCTATGCTAAGTTCACTGCTGCAAAATGTAAACCCATTTTTCCAAAAGATAAATATGATGTTGTTGAGTGTTATTGGTTGAATTGAAGTTTTAATACAAGATTTGAAAGAATTATTTTAAACCTGCATTTTCTTAATTATTTGAAATGTTTATTTCCATTCTTACATTAATTTAGTTTGTTTGCTATGCTGAACTTTATTTCTACATTTTCCTTATTCTATCATGCTGCATTTTGAATCTTTATTATAACTATGCCTCTAAAGATATTTACCAAAATTTCAAAAATTACATTATCTACTTACCATGAAACCTAATCCTAATTTTGACAGATATTTTGATTAATATTCTCCTATTCCAACAATAGTAATTTAAATACAATTCAGACAATCTGTCCTCACAGTTTGAGTGGGAAAATACCAGAATTGATAAATTATAGTAAAAATTGACAATCCACCTGACAAATTTGAATTATTCCCTGAATAACGACAAACCTCATGAACTCAGAGATCCATTTCATTTTTAATTTTTCTTCTTTGGTGCCAAACACTAATTGAATTCACATTAGTTGAATCAACTTTGCGTGTTGTCCAAATAAATTACATTAAATTTTTAAAAAAACTATCTTGCTTAAACTTTCTATTAGAAAAATGTTATGGTTGAAATTTCTGGATCTGTAGAGTCAGAAAACCGAATGTGACATTTCTAATTATTTTTCCTTATTAATTTATCTCCTTCTTGAAACCTCTCCTATCACACCCTCTACTTAAAATTTTGGAAGCAATCCCAGTTGCCTGTAAACCTTATAAACTCCGCTATACATTTCAGTCACTCACGGTGCTCAATTAAATAAATACATAGATTAAATGATGACTAAAGACAGACCATGGAATGACCACTCCACGCCCTCCGTCTTCCTTCGGATCTCTGTTGTCTTCCACCCATTGGAATTCATAAGTGAATAGATTACTTTTTACTCTTGGTTTGGCTTGGGTAAATAAACCTTTCCTTTTTCTGGGTTCAGTGATGGACAACTGAATTCCTTTTGGCCCCTGTCAACCTGGAGTTTCAAGCTAGTGCACTATACGCACCCAATTTTGTTTTCCTATGACCTAACTTTTCGAGGTTATAGTTTTACCACACAAACACCAGTAAAAGTACTTATTTTTAGAACAATTGTCGTGATATATTGTACTCCAAAATAAAATACTGTATTTTACATTCCTTTTTAAGTGTCCATTGAAATTTTGTTGTGAATATTGAAGTATTATCATGAGCATCCTAACATAATAACTTAATTGTATTAAAGCTCTTCATATCATTTTATTTTGTGAAATGTTCTATATTTTTTATGTTATAAATTATGAATCCCTACTAATATTAAATAACAAGAACATGTGGAACAGCGTTGAGATATTTTGTGTCAAATTATTAGTTAATGATGTCAACAATTAGTATTTCTATTTTTTGTAATGTGTTTTGAATTAAGGTTGTAAAATGTAATTGTTAGATAATATTCTCATGACTTGTGCAGATATACAAAAGTGGTATTTCGCAATTTATAAACATACAAAAGTGGTATTTCGGCAATTTATTTGCTCCTCTCGCAAGACTTTTCCGTGGGGGGGGGAGGGAATTGAAACAATAACCTTTGATTTTCATTAAATAAAACGCCTATTTCAAATTCTTTCATTTTATCTCAATGAAGTATCGTCCCTTAATCCAAAGTTTGATCTAGGGATAACCAAAGTAACCGATTATATTTCCCTCTAATCCACGTGCAGAGATAGAAGTGTTTCAAATCCAGTGCACAAAACCCAGTGTGACGCATGTTCTAGAAAGATCTAGGTGTCTGATGCAATATCACGCCATATGACGTGTGATGTCAGATGTCTTGAACTGGCCAATTAAGTGTTTAACGCACCCATACTTTCGGGCGAAAATCAGCGTCCTTTGAAGCTCTATGTGTTCTGTGCCTGTCCTGTCAAACTGTGTTCTAGTGGGCTACGTCCCTTGTCATTTATATGTACGACTCCAGTCGTTTCCGGATAAACTATAGTGAACTGAAGAATTTAAAAGATTGAGTATGTGTAATCCAGTATAAAGAACTTTAGTTTCCCCAGTGATTATGCCATCAATAAATCCTCTTTATGGACGAACGAGCCGTCTTTCCTTTGACCTGGACTGGCTTTGTATTCATCCTCCATTTCGCCTGCCTCCCCCAGTGATACGACTACGTCTGAGACCCCACGATTATTCCTATCTGATGGATTCGAGGTCTCCTTCCTGTCATCCAATATCTTCTATGAAAAATATCATATATCTCGTATAGGTGATTTCAAGAGAATCGTATTATAATCGTGTTACTTAGACCAGAAAATCATGAGAAAGACGCAAGTATGAAACATGCGTAGCTCAAACATATTGCCTGAGAAAAGTTTTGCTTTAATCCAATTGCGCATGATGATGAGCAATAACACAAGGCATCGACATTTTGTCTTAATCTGTATGACTCGTCTACTCCCATTAAAAATTCTGACATAAGACAATTTTGTTTTATTTCGTATAGGTGCAGCCATCTCCCGAAGACAAAGGATTTTAAAGTTCAAAGTTAAATTTTATCTACTATAGACTCCTTATTAAAAAGGAAAATTCTTAAATACTTGGTTACGAGGCTCTGTATTCATCTTTGCATGTTATTTTGTCTCTTATTGTAACATATTAATTCCTTACTAAGGTAAAGGGATTAGAATCTGAAATACATATCCTCCCGATATGAGACCTGCAGGAGAGCTCCTGTCTCCAAGCATCGACTGATAGCATATTTGTGTTTAGAAACTTTTTGTTGGATCGACTTCTTTCGGAACAGTCCACGTTATCTTTCAGCCGCGGGATAACAAGAGAGATTTTTTTCAAAAACTTTCAGCTATTATTAACTGGTACCTGAGAAGACAAACTGATTGGTATACCGTTATATGTGAAGTGGCTATGCTTGAAGTATTAAAAATAGGTTGAGATGCATATTGCAGAATAGTAACTGGGAATTGGTCCTCTGTAATAGAAAAATGACATCATTAAAAGATAAACGAGGAATGGCGACAAAAATTATGAACCATGGAACATATTCATTTTGAGGGAATATGAAAAATAGTTTAAGGCCTTAAAAATATAGAATGTTTAGCATTCTATGCGCTTATGAAGACCGGTGGATTAGTTCCCATGCGAATAGCACCGTTTTTGAAGTCAAACGCTCTCCTCTCATCTTAGGCATCCTGTAAAACCTTTCTCTGGACTTTGCCATCCAACGGGTCGGGGAAGATCTCTTCTTGCAGGTGGTGGATGAGTTTTTCGTCTATCAAGTAGTCCGCCAAATTTGGCGAAGAGCGCTCGCAAAGCGGTGAGAAAAACTGCAAAAACAAAGCGACACAAAGAGAAGCGATTATACATGTGTATCTCGGAAAGGCGAAACGTAGCCAAACTTGTAGTGTAATATACCAACCCTTTCTCCCCAGCATGAAGAAATGGTATTCACAGATAAGAAAGCGGGATGCGTTCTTAGCGCTAAAAAGTAGGTTTTCGTTGAACCAAACTGGGCAGTCAAGGGGTAGTATCCACATTTATGTGGTACGTGCAGCTGTTATGGGGAAAATCCCATAAGAAAAGATAGTTTTTAAAGGCGGTACAAAACGTTACGACAATGCTCATGGAATTTCTATAAGAGAAGAAATACTCTGGGAAATGTAAAAATAAATAAGTTTATAGTTTTAGCAGATTTTAAAGTGAGATTTTATTTTACTTTTTTTTTAGATGTTTATGAAAAGGCATGACAACGAACTTAATATTCCTCTGCTGTTTTAATTGTTGACATGCATCAGTAATTGAGTGTCATAACTCAATGCAACATGTAGAAAAATGTGTCAGAGTCCTAAAGGAATTTAACTGAATGGCAGCTAGTCATATTCAGTAACCTGATGAAAAATGCTGAGAATTCATTTAATTGCTTTTTATTAGCAGTAAAAAGCTTTTTATCAAAAAGGTTTTCTATAATCTTATAAAAAAATTGATGCTCAGACCTTAAGAAATGGTTTTCTTGGTTGATCAGTAATCAATAATAGTAAATAGACATTTTCAAAAGAGGGACTATGATTTGTTAAAGTTTTCAAACGGTAGGTGTTTTTAACATTATACTTTTAACACCGCTCTCATTTAAAGAAGGGGAAATGAAATCGTATTCTGATTAAAAATAATAAAATAATCAGTTATATAACTTATGTATTATTCCAGCACTGGAGCAAATATTTGAATAAGATTTGTTTGAGAAATGTGAGCAAACAATCAAATATTTTGTTCTCATTTGGATGTCAGAATCTGCATGATTGTTTACCACAGTACTACAGAATTTGTGATTTTTCGAAATCTATATAGGGATTTGCTTTGTAAATAAATGATTTTTTAATTATTAATTTTCACACAAGTTTTATGCGAAACCAAATATTTAATTTTTGATCAGGAATACAAAAAAAAAATACGTTTTCATAGCATATCATTGTGTTGAAATCTCAATATAATTAATCTGGAAAGGTATCATTTTTTTGAAAAGTTCCTTGTAATATCAAATATATTTCACATAACATAATCACAAGTTACATACATTTCACAAATACTTAAAAAAAATAGAGACTATTTACATATTCATAAGACATTAGAGACATCAAACATTCCTGTGGTTTTTTCGATAATATGTTAATGGAATATTTAACACTTGATTCAGCAAATATGTATAAGAACATTTATACCGTAAAAAAACTGCTTTATACATTAAGCATGAATAATTAAGTATGCTTGCGGGTGTAAAAGTGATATTTAAGACAAATTTAAACTTCTTGAAAATTAAACACGATATAATATTTAACTTTGTCTTGTTTCATAACAAAATTCAGGTAAAAAATTGTAGATTCATTTGAGATCTTTTATGTTTAAATTGTTAAAAAATATGTACTTATATGATGTTAATTAAGGAATGCAAGTGTAAATGTGTTCATATGTAATGCATTTATTCAGAACATTTTTTAGTGTTGTATTATAGTTATGTATAATTAGACAGAAGGATTAAATGCAATATGATTACCATTTTAAATTAAATTTTTTTTTTACTTTATATCACCATATTAATCTTTTTTATTATAAAAGAATGCAGTTATAAAAAAATTATTATAGTTGCACAATATACTTCTTTCATTGCTTTATGAGTTGCAATTTTTTTTAAATTAATTTTTATCAGTTCAATCATCCAAATCTTAATAAACCTAATAAGTGATAAATGTTGCATGTATACATTACTTCTATACTTGAGATTGAGTGGCCCAAGAGTTCCATGGATATGGATAATTCTTGAGTTTGCTCAATTAAATAACCTCTATTAACTTTTCTGCCTACAAAAAAAAAAGATAGTATCAATGATAATTGATTGAAAATACAACATTCTTTGAAGAAAGGAAGACAAGAAAATCAGTCAGGAGTGTTGCCTCCAAGTCTGTCAATAACCTCTGCGACACGCCGCGGCATTGACTGAAAGAGGCTTTGTATGTGGTATTGAGGAATGGCAGTCCATGGTGCCTCCACACATAGCCAAAATTCATATGTTGTACCCACTGGTGCGTCATGCCGGGATAAGTGGTCTCCATTGACTAGATAGGTTCGATGGTCTATAGATCTGGAGAAGAGGCAGGCCAGGGTAACGATGGAATTTGGTGGTCTCAGAGGAAATCTTCAACAATGTGTGCTACGTGTGGCCGCGCAATGTCCAGTTGAAACGTGGCCGCAGGTAAGCCCTAAAGATAAGGAAGGAGAGCAGGCTGCAAAACACCAGAGATATAGTACTGGCTGGCAAGTGTACCGGTAATGCGTACTAAAGGGGTGCGGGAGTTGAATCCAATACCACTCCACAGCATAACACTGGATGCTGGACCAGAATGTAGAAACATAACACAACAGTTCTGCAGTCTCTCTCCACGGTGTCTCCAAACTCTATTCCGACAATCGTGGTGTTGCAGACAGAAGCGTAATTCATCCGAAAACAGGATGTCATGCCGAGAATTCCATGTCCGCCATTCAGTGCACCATTGCAAACGCAAACGCCTGTGGTCTAATGTCAAGGGTAAGCGAAGCAATGGACGCCTAGCGGACAGTCCACTGTGCTTCAAACTAGGTCGTACTGTTCGTTTGGACACTTGTTGTGTTACAGACTGTATTCGTTGTGCTATGGTTGCGGATGTGGCACTGAGCTCCATCAGTGTCATGCGCACACAATGCCTGTCTTCCCGTGAAGTGGTGCGATGAGACGGTTGCAATCACTCAAATCAATCAGTCGTTACCTCCTGCATCCACCAATTTTACATTCGCATGACTGTGACTTGGCTACGACTGACACGATGACCGATTTCTTCCGCAACCTCTGTATGCAACGATACTCCATCGATCGAACTCTGAAACGTGCTCGAATGATGCTCGTGTTTTTCTCCAGCGCATACTGAAGCTGCACACACAGGAAATCGTACGAGAGCACAAATTCACGTTCTTCAAAACGGCTATATTTCGTCGCTCTATATACAGTTTATCAGGGGCACTGCAGTCCCCCATGATGTGCTTGTGCGCTGCAATCCTTATCATTTGCATATTCCATCGTGGCATACGCATGATGCAGATTTTATGCTGTTTGTTGCTTCCTTCTTCGCTTTGCATTTTGAAAGGCTAGTATTTATATATATATATATATATGTCAATTTCAATACCAGGGAAAACTTTGTTTTCCTAAGAACTTATTGTTCATCAAAAATGAATGCGACTCTTGTGACAACTCAAAATATAATCCTGATATGATTGTGAAACATTTTTAAGAATGTAATGAACTACAGATTAGCCTCTAGGTATTTTTTATTGATTCATAGCTGTATTTATAGAAAAAATCGCAGGAGAAATAACTGAAAATTTGCATTCAATTACATATAATAACTTGCATTTCTTTTGGATTTCAAGATATCGGTTCATTTTAGTTGATTACACTCGCGAAGGCTGTATATAAATGCTATAAAAAACAAATAAATGTTATGTGAATAAATGGGCTTTTAAAGCTACATACATTTATGTAAAAATTTTGTAAAATTCGATGAAATCTATTCAATTTTGTAAAAGTTTGATGATGTTAAGCCGGCCTCAGCTTTCGCTTATACGGCAGTTTGCTGAAGTCAGGTCGCTTCGACGAATCGGCTCTGAGGGCGAGCAAAAGACGTTCACCCCCAAGCCGGAAAACTAGCTAATTTTACATTTACAAAATTAAACCTATGCCCCAGGTTTGTGACAAAACAACAAACATCCCGACGAAATTACGCTATTAGTTTTGTAAAATCAATTTTGTAAAAAATAATGTATAATTAGTGGGCTATTTTTCATCATTTTCCTATTTTAGTGCTATATTCCCTTGATAATTAGGACATACTTTTTCGCAAATATTGTTTTTCCAAAAATAAAACATCAACGAACGTAGATGGATACCTCAGCATTTTGAAGCTGACAGATATTCAATTTTTCTACCTTTTCATGTTTTGTCCCTCAAAGCCCAGCAAATTTTTATAGGGCCGACAGTACTAATTTTACTACAGAAAGATAAGTATGTGCACCATTCATATTATATATGTTATATATATATATATATATATATATATATATATATATTGTGCATCAGTGGAATTAACTCCAGTCTCGCATATTATGACTGGAGTCTCACATATTATTATCTGTAGCATTTTGAAGCTTACAGATATTCACACTTTTTCTACCTTTCCATGTTTTGTCCCTCTAAGCCTAGGAAATTTATAAGGCCGGCAGTACTAATTTTACGACAGAAAAATAAGTATATGCAACATTCATATTATACATGCTGTATATATCCATTTGTATTTACTGAGTGTACAAAACATCATTTAAATAATGAACATTTTCTGTATTAGTGGAATTATCTCCAGTCTCACATATTACTGAAATTACAGATTTTTCAAATATTGTTGTTAGTTTAACAGATACGACTTAAAGCCTTAAATATATCATTAATGCATTTATGCATAAAAAATTCCTACTTGCTATATTTACGCATGAATTATAAATTACAGAAAATTGTCGTTCTATTAATGAACCGTGTTGTTAATATAACTGAGCAAATATGAAAGATGAAATATATAATTTATTAAGTTATATATGTAGGTATAAATTATGAATTACTGTTAGTCTTTATAAGCCTTTCTTTTTCGATATGTTTTACAATAACTTTTAATTATTTAACTACTTTTCAATAAAAATTATTTTTATCATGGAAAGAATGGTAATTTTTTCACATTCTTTTCTTTTATTTTCCCTAAGAACTTTTGTTGCGATCTGTTTATATTTGCGTAAAAACGCTTAATATTCATTGCCGATTCTTCCCTGAAAATCAAACATTCACTAATGGTGTTTTTTTTTTGGCTAAGACCAGTTACAGAAACCTTTTGTTTAAATCGCTTTACTTGAAGATTTTTATTTCAAATGTATTAGAGTCCGGTGAAAAAAAAAGTCGAAAAGTTTTGTTTTGCAATCTACTTAACGACTCTTTGGCGTGTATATGATTATTTGTTTTGAATGGAGAAGCAGTTGAGATAAAGTTCGAAATTGTTTAAACGAACATTAACATTAATTACATGTTAAATCTTTTATTGGAGAAAATTAAAAGAAAGAAAAAGTATTCTGGATTTACCCACTACAGGAATAAATTGGTAGAAAATTTGCTCTTAAAGAAGTATCGAAAATGAAAAGAAAAGTCTGGTGTTAATTAAATAACCATTTTTTAAAAAATTAAATTAAAATTTCTATTAAAACTGCTTTTAGTTCAATACAATGTAAAAAGTGCAAATTAGTTTGTTAAAATACCTGAAAAATTGTGACAGAGCAAAAAAAAAATATTAATTGCAAATTTTCACTATTTTTCAAATTTTAATATTTAACTCCTTTGATTAGAAACATTTTAAATAGCCCAGATCCTTGCGAGTTACACTTCAATAGCATATAAAAGAACTTAAATATACAATGTTAATTCATTAAAGTTTCAGTGTATTTTAAATTGGAGAAAAATTGGAGATATTTTGATATGAAGTTTTTAGTGTAATCACCCCTCAAAAAATGAATTTTAGTTAATTCAAAATTTCAAAACGGGGGTAGGTAAAATCGCTTTAAGTAACTTTCTTTTCCCTTTAAAGTACCGATGTTTTATTTTTATTGTAAATATTAATTTTATAAGTAGAAAAACAAAACTTGCTACTTCCACTTTTGCCACGGTATAACGAGAGTCATAAGGTACGAAATTTAGAGGCTATTTGCATATATTATTATGTACTTCGATGGTTTAATGATTCTTTAATCTTGGTTTAATGATTCTTCCTCATTGCATGATCATTGCGCTATTCAATACGTGGATTATGAATTACAGTTTATTTATACAGACCTGTACTTGACAATTTATTGATTTCTGAGAGACATTGTTTTACAGATGCATTATAATATTCTGATAGCCATTATTTTTAATGCTGAAATAGAGTATTATTTAAATCTACGGTCATTCGGAGAAAGGGATATTTCATTTTGCTACAACGATCCCCCCCCTCACACGCACAAAAAAAAAAAACTTCAGGTAGTCTCTTCTAACGAAACTACCGCGGGTTATTACGTAGGATTACTTATCGTTGGTAACCTCTTTTGCATGTATATAAGTATCTATCTATCTCTCTCTCTCTCTCTCTCTCTCTCTCTCTCTCTCTATATATATATATATATATATATATATATATATATATATATATATATATATATACATATATATATGTATATATGTACGTAAGAATGTATGTCAAAATTTTGACGCATTTTGGTACTTATTTTCTGTTTAACTGTTTACTGCTTGCCCAAGCGATACAGACTGGGTTTGGCTCGTTGCCAAAATTATAACTCGTCAAGATGGGTGGTTTTAACGTCTGAAATTTTGCTTTCCGGAGGACAGTAATGGAGAAACGTAATCCTACGTTAAAAGAAAAAAAAATATAATATTATGCGATGACGTTAAAACATAAATGTTTTTTTTAAATATTGTTAGACATATAATAATTATCTCTATTATAGAGGATGAATGTGCAAAAGTAGATACTAGCTATCTGTAACACTCAATGGCATTCCCTCAGTGAATCTCGTTGATGGAATTTCTTTTCTCTTTCACGCAAAATTTAATTCTATTATATTATAACGATTCGGTGCCATAATTTCAATACAATGTGTGGGTGTTATGTGTCAATCTAACCGTGTATTAAGAGTACGGTAGATTCAGGCTAAATTTTGCAAGTAATGTAACCACTTGGACTTAAACTCTTTAAAATAAAACAAAAAATTTTGAATGTACACGTAAAATTTTATATTTTCATAAACTGAAGTGACTTGCATATTTACCATTAATTTTGTCAATTAACATGAAAAAAAAATTGTTGCCATAAAATTTGAGCTTTAAGTTGCTTTTCTTTTAAAGAATTTAGGGTATAATTTTGTTTTGTAGATATATCTATGGTGCCCGTTATAAAGGGCTTAAGTCAAAAACAATGATTTATATATACCAAGTTATTGTCGTTTATACCAATCGCAGAATAATAATTTCGATTTGAGTCTTAGACCGATTCGATTGGAGTCAAAGAAGTATACTTTACTATACAAAATTGATAGACTTAAGTCTTTTATACAAGTCAAAAGACTTTTTATTTTAATCAATACTAGCAAATATCTAAAAATCCCTTTTTTGGCTTAGAACTTTTATACCGGGTACCATAGATACTCTATACCCTTTATGGTTTAGTAATGGAGGGTGATTCCAAATTAATGGTACAAATTTTAAGGTTTGGTACAGGACAAAGTAATAATCATTTATTGCTTAGGAATGTAGGGGCGCAAGTGACATATTGAGGCTTAAACAGAGGAAAAAAATACATCAAAGGAAAGAAATAATATTTACTGAGAGCGTCGTTGAGAAGTGTTATGTTTACAATTAGTGTTCTAAACTGTGTCCAACAGTAATGCATGTTTGGGATTGTCGATGGAGCGATTTGTCCGAGTCTGTATCACTTGGGCAAGCTGTAAGCAGTTAAACAGAAAATAAGTACCAAAATGCGTCAAAATTTTCACATACGTACATATATATATATATATATATATAAATATATATATATATATATATATATATATACATATATATATATATATATATATATATATATATATATATATATATATACATATATACATATATATATATATATACATATATATATATACATATATATATATATATATATATATATATATACATATATATATATATATATATATATATATATATATATATATATATATATATATATATATATATATATATATATATATATATATATATATATATATATATATATATATATATACCGAGTGCTTCAGAAATTCGTGCAAAGTTCAAAAATTCGAAATAAAAGAATAATGCTCGGAAAAGTTTTCCATTTACGTCAATAGGATCAGAGGGACATTGGATTTTTTTTCCACGTAACAAAAAAGTCTCCAAAAGGAACCGAAAGAGGGTGCTCACACGTCATTCTGAGACTTTTATGCAAATAAGGCTATCAATAAAACACCTGATTAGAAATGGATCCGTCGTTAAAACCCGGCAGCATTCTATCTTTTACCAGATCGAGCGTTGGTGGTTAAACTTTTCTACAAGTATGGTGAATCCACAAATGTTGCATTGCGAAAGTTTCGCACAGAGAAATGACTGAAGGCGAAAAAAAGACCTATTTCATTGAATGGGATACTGAATTTAGTAAGACGTTTTAAGGAGAGTTTGGAGGATACGACCATCCTTGAGCGCGGACCGCGTCCATGTTGTACAAAGTGTCATGGAAGACTTGGTAGTCGAGACCACAACGGGAAGTAGCAGTGCTTGTGAAGCTGGGAGAAGGACGGGGATTCTGGAACCGTCGATTCGACGTATTCTCACAGAATGCTGAATCTGTATTCGTACAAAATCCAGGCACTTCACCAGTTATTACCGGCACGTACAGATACAAGACAAAACTTTGCTATATGTGCTACATTGGTTGTGGGGATACTTAAAGTTTCGTGTGTACCGCAACCACTCCCCAACCACTTTGGTGGAACTGAAAAATGCCATTCGGCAGACAGTCGCTGCCATCGATGGCTACATGCTACACTCCGCTGTAATGGACGTAGTGATGCGCCTCACTTGCCTATTACACTGTGCTGGTGGTAAATTTTAACAGTTGTTACTTTAAAATAAATGTACAATTACACGTTGTGGTGATCTGTTTGATTTTCAATTTGTGTTTGCCTTATTTACATAATAAGTCCCAGTATGACGTGTGAGCGCCCTCTTTCGGTTACTTTCGGAAACTTTTTTTCTTTTAGATGGAAAAAAAATCCAATGTCCCTCTGATCCTATTGACGCAAATAGAAAAATGTTTCGAGCATTACTTCTTTTTTTACGAAATTTTGAACATTGCACGAATTTATGACGCACCTAGTATATGTATATACACACACAATTTCAAAGATGCCAGATATTTCCCGCACATGTGCAGCAGCAACGGATATTCGTGCGACGAGATCCTCAACAGAGTCAAGTGGAATCGCATAAACGAGACTTTTCATATGTTCTCATAAGAAGTAATCGACGCTCGATAAATCAGGAGATCGGGGTGGACGAGTGAGTGATTCAACAAGCCCAATCTATCTCGCCTTAAAAGTGGCATCCACGAAATTGCACACTACAGTGCTAAATTGGGCTGGCGCCACATCATACTGAAAACGCAGATTGTCCGGCATTCGTCTACAAGGAATACTTTCCTGATACATTTGTAGCGGAGCTCTGCCGTTTCCATTTGCACGGCCGTAAGACAAGCATGTCTGCTTTTTCGGAATATGTAAAGTCTCCCATTACGGACGACAGCACAGTTGATAATGTCGTGTTCCCGCAGATGTATAATGTTGATGGGCGACAAGCTACCTATTGCCCTCTACCGGCACCGGAACCGACCAATCACTTCAAGATATATATATATATATATATATATATATATATATATATATATATATATATATATATATATATATATATATATATATATATATATATATATATATATATATATATATACATATATATATATATATATATATATATATATATATATATATATATATATATATATATATATATATATATATATATATATATATATATTTCTTCTTTATTTCCTCCATTTTAGATGTCTGCCATCCCTCTTTCCTCTGTTTGTGCCTCAACGCGTCACTTGCAACCATGCATTCTTTTACATTAAATGATTATTACAGTTTGCTGTACCAACCCTTAAAGTTTACACCATGAATCCCCCTGTATATGTAACTGAGGAAATTAAAAATTTAGCTTTTCATACGAAACAATTTCATCTGGATAGTCAAGCTGTAGATATTTCCTTTGATTATTGGTGATTCTTTACCATACATTTGACGAGAATGATGCTCTGTACTATTTCCGATGTTGTCCTCTACATCCACGAATATGCTTATCCATTATCTCTTCCATTATCCATTTTATCCTTTAAACAAGTCTGGCACTTACTGTGCTTTCCAGATAAATTGAACATATAATAATACATATGTGCTCTAAATTTTGTTTAATTTTTAATGTAATGTTCTTAAATAACTCGAATATAATATTTTACATTAGCAGTCCTAAATAATTGAGTTTGCCGTTAAAAGTGAGCAGGAGATATTTCTTTACACGTACCTTTTTATCGATAGATTAGTAATATAACTAGCTGAATACCCGTGCTTCGCTACGGAGTACATTCAAATTAAATGCAGTGGTCAATGTACGCAATTTAAGCCAAAAAAACAAAAATATAAATTTACAATACATACAACGGTCAATGTATGCAATTAATGCAAATAAAAAACACGAAATATATATTTATAAAAAAATCGTAACCGATATTTTTGTAGACAAAATAATGTAGAAAAAAATAAATCAAATTAAATCTAATAGAACGTACTAAACAATATAGTACAGTTAGTATACGTAGTACAGTTTGAGGAACCTTTCTTTTACTGTACTTTAATATTTTTTTTGATAATGTCCAACCGTCTGCCGCATTAGAAAGAAAAAAAATTGTCAATTTATTTCGTTGCTATTCACATGAAATTTTGCAAAATTAGTGTAAAGTTTCACAAAAAGAAGAGAAACCACGTGATCAGCACTTAATAAATTCAATTCTAAAACTTAATCTTTAAAGATTCCCCGAATATAAGAAAATGGAGGTAAAGATTCTAAACAGATTTCATTTTAAAGGACTTTTTATGATCTTTCTCGTGATATAAGTTTTATAACCCTCATATTATTATTTTAGATGCAAAAGTTACAAAAACAGCTTTAAAATTTCATTTAAGAAAATTTAAGAAGAATTTTTAAAAAATCTTTCTTAGTGCATCCCTACACTATAAGAAGAATCGCCATGCAAAATTTCAGTCCTTTAGGTGCAGCGGTTTTGTCTGTGCGTTATCTGTCAGTCAGTCAGTTACGGAACTGTTTTATATATATAGATTTAATTGTTGTTGTTGATGTTTCTAATGCCCCTTACCCTAGTCAAAATAGACCCATTTTTGACGAATGGCTAAAAAAATATGAATGTTTTGAAAATTGGTGGAGATGTTTGTTTAGGCATGCTAATGAACATACTAAAAGTCCCCACCGTTCAGACTTGAGCTTTCGCCGCCATCTTGGAAAATGTGTAGACTAGTTTGGTTTTTTGCAAGTAACTTCAGAAATATTGATTGTATGTAAGAAAATAGAATACAAAAATTGAAGAGCATTAAATTAGGAAAAAAAAATTACTTACATTTTTTTTATAAGTCTAACAGGAACAAAGATAATTGACTTTGAATATAGCGAATAATCACGCGTAGGACGCGGATGCGCGGGTCATCCCCATCGCGATGGGGGGATGATGACTATGTGCCCCAAAAGTCTTGCACACTCACGTGTGTCAAACCTCTGCATATCAAAGCTCGAGATAAAGTTGCAGTAACATCCAATTCATTGTTATCAGGTTGTATTGTGAGGCTTGGTGGATTCTATATTTTTATGTCATACTTTGGCTGCATTGGGTACATAATGGCTGGAAGTGGGTAAAAATAAATACTAAATTTGATGTATGCAACTACGTCAGTAAAAAAAAAATCCTGGCTATGCATATGCTAGAAAAATCCTAGCTCCTTTATTTACCCAAACACCTTTAGCAAAAATAATTTTTGATGCCATGGATATATCTGATTTCAAAAGCAATAATCTCCATGAGTTGTTAAGAGATTTTGCTACTGAACTACTATCACTAGAAACCATATATGGACATACTCATGTGCGAGACATCGAGATTAAAATGAGGAAGACTTTGAAGCAGTTGAAAGAGAATGGTCCAACTGTATCCCTCTGTTTTTAGTACTTTCAAATGGTAAAGGTTATGAAAACTTGATCACTGTCAATTGTGCGGTGAAAGTAAACGGTTTCAATACATTAGTAAACCAGTTGTTGCTTTTCCAGAGGATAGAGATTGTTAAACAAAACGATGAAGAAACGAGTAGCATTTTATTTAGAATATGAGATAGCTCCTTTTTGATTTGCTCTGTTTAATGAAGCTGGCATGCGAGAGACAACGACATTGGTTAGTTACGACGTTTTTGAAGTTCCAAACAAAGAACTTAACTTCCTGAACTGCGTCAACATTGTGGACAGTGGTTTTCTGCTACACCGTGTCAAATGGGGAACACAATTAACTTTTTCGGATGTTTGCACAAATTAAGTTAACTATATTAAAAAAGTATTATGGGACCAGCTGTATAGTCGTTTTTAATGACTAATCCAACACCAATAACAGTACAAAAAAATGGAAGAAAATCTACGATCTATTGTGATAAAATCTGTAGACATAAGTTTTGATGGAAACACGTGAGTTACTGTTCAACAATAACAGTTCCTTTCAAATGAAAACAACAAGAACAAACTGATAAGCATGCTATCAGCTCAGCTGGAAATCAGTGGGATTCGATTCCAACAATGTAATGACGAAGCCGACATACTCATTGTAAATACTGCAATTAATAAAGCATGTTATGGTAACAACGTCGTTGTAATCATCGGTGAAGATGTTGACCACCTGGTTCTATTAACAGCTCTTATTCCTACAGAAAAGACATTTTCCTTGTCAAAACATGCAAAGGAAAAGCAAAGAAAAAAATACATTCGTCAAACAAAATTCAATCATCGGGACACACCAAAGTATCCTTTTTCTCCATGCGTTCAGTGGATGCGATACTACTTTTGCAGTATTCAACAAAGGAAAGAAAAAATGTTTAAAAATGTTCCAAAGTAAAGATATGGAACACGACGTGACAGTAGTTAATAAATGCAACTCATCGCATAATGATGTTGCTTAAGCAGGAGAATGCTTTTTTCTGATCTGGTATGGAGCACTTCCCAGTGAAAAGTCCCTAAATAAGTTTAGGTACAAATGCTTCGCAAAATTTGTCACTAAAATAAAACCATATATTTCGTCTCTTCCCTCAACTGAAGAGGCGGCCATGCGACATTCCTTTCCTTTCGGTTCTACCACCAAGTGCAAAAGTGGTTTGGAAATGAGTAGAATCCTGAAGTGTGGGCTGGAAATGTCAAAAGAAAACCATCGTGCCCATCAAAACTATGGATGCAGTGGCTCCCGTTTCAGTTTTAAGCATGGTGTTTCACAACTGTAAGACTGACTGGGGAGAAAGATGCGTGTGTCGGAAAACAAGCATCAACTGCACAACGGCCTACAATAACCGCAATGGGGTATATCACAATGACATACACCATTGCAGTTATTGCACTGTAGATCATGAGGATCCAATAAAAGGAATTGATGAATGAGGTGGTGCTAGCTGACCCATAGACGATCTTTTCAAGACTGACAACGCGAACAATCCCGTACCGAAAAGAGCACGACAACCATAAAGTAGGTAAGCTTAAAAAATTATATACAATGAAAATATGGTAGTGAATAAATCCAAGTTTATTACAATCGTTCATAAAATTAAAAATTATCAATTATCTACATACCAAACAACATTAGTCTATTTTATTGTGTTTAAAGATTGCCCAAATGATGGAAAGGAGAGAATTCAAAGGAAAGCGCCTGCAACGAGACTTGGACACTACATTCATAATCAACCCGCATTTAATAGTCAATATTTTTTTTCGTGTTAGGGTTACGACAAAATGTATTTAATACTTTTGTACACAATTTAACGTTCTTTAATTTTTATATTAAACTTTTTTTACTTAAAGTTAATATTTCCCAAATTATATGCAAAAACACAAAAATGGCCTTCAAAACAACTCAAGGAGATTACTGCTTTTGAAATCAGATATATCCATGGCAACAAAAATTATTTTTGATAAAGCTGTTTGGGTAAATAAAGGAGCTAGGATTTTTCTAGCATATGCATAGCCAGGATTTTTTTTTTACTGACGTAGTTGCATACATCAAATTTAGTATTTATTTTTGCCCACTTCCAGCCATTATGTACCCAATGCAGCCAAAGTATAACATAAAAATATAGAATCCACCAAGCCTCACAATACAACCTGATAACAATGGATTGGATGTTGCTGCAACTTTATCTCGAGCTTTGATATGCAGAGGTTTGACACACGTGAGTGTGCAAGACTTTTGGGGCACATAGTCATCATCCCCCCATCGCGGTGGGGGGATGACCCGCGCATCCGCGTCCTACGCGTGATTGTTAGCTATTTTCAAAGTCAATTATCTTTGTTCCTGTTAGACTTATAAAAAAATGTAAGTAATTTTTTTCCTAATTTAATGCTCTTCAATTTTTGTATTCTATTTTCTTACATACAATCAATATTTCTGAAGTTACTTGCAAAAAGCCAAAAAGTCTACACATTTTCCAAGATGGGGGCGAAAGCTCAAGTCTGATTGGTGGGGACTTTTAGTATGTACTGTTTTCCAGCTCAGCTGATAGCATGCTGATCAGTTTGTTCTTGTTGTTTTCATTTGAAAGGAACTGTTATTGTTGAACAGTAACTCACGTGTTTCCATCAAAACTTATGTCTACAGATTTTATCACAATAGATCGTAGATTTTCTTCCATTTTTTTTGTTCTGTTATTGGTGTTGGATTAGTCATTAAAAACGACTATACAGCTGGTCCCATAATGCTTTTTTAATATAGTTAACTTAATTTGTGCAAACATCCGAAAAAGTTAATTGTGTTCCCCATTTGACACGGTGTAGCAGAAAACCACTGTCCACAATGTTGACGCAGTTCAGGAAGTTAAGTTCTTTGTTTGGAACTTCAAAAACGTCGTACCTAACCAATGTCGTTGTCTCTCGCATGCCAGCTTCATTAAACAGAGCAAATAAAAAAGGAGCTATCTCATATTCTAAATAAAATGCTACTCGTTTCTTCATCGTTTTGTTTAACAATATCTATCCTCTGGAAAAGCAACAACTGGTTTCCTAATGTATTGAAACCGTTTACTTTCACCGCACAATTGACAGTGATCAAGTTTTCATAACCTTTACCATTTCAAAGTACTAAAAACAGAGGGATACAGTTGGACAATTCTCTTTCAACTGCTTCAAAGTCTTCCTCATTTTAATCTCGACGTCTCGCACATGAGTATGTCCATATATGGTTTCTAGTGATAGTAGTTCAGTAGCAAAATCTCTTAACAACTCATGGAGATTATTGCTTTTGGAATCAGATATATCCATGGCATCAAAAATTATTTTTGCTAAAGCTGCTTGGGTAAATAAAGGAGCTAGGATTTTTCTAGCATATGCATAGCCAGGATTTTTTTTTTACTGACGTAGTTGCATACATCAAATTTACTATTTATTTTTACCCACTTCCAGCCATTATGTACCCAATGCAGCTGAAGTATGACATAAAAATATAGAATCCACCAAGCCTCACAATACAACCTGATAACAATGAATTGGATGTTACTGCAACTTTATCTCGAGCTTTGATATGCAGAGGTGTGACACACGTGAGTGTGCAAGACTTTTGGGATGACCCGCGCATCCGCGTCCTACGCGTGATTGTTCGCTATTTCCAAAGTCAATTATCTTTGTTCGTGTTAGACCTATAAAAAAATGTAAGTAGTGTTTTTTTTTTTCATAATTTAATGCTCTTTAATTTTTGTATTAATTTTTTTCATACAATGAATATTTCGTAAGTTACTTGCAAAAAGCCAAAAAAGTCTACACATTTTCCAAGATGGCGGCGTAAGCTCAAGTCTCGTCGGTGGGGACTTTTAGTATGTTCAACAGTATGCCCAAACAATCATCTCCACCAATTTTCAAAACTTTCATATTTTTTGAGCCATAAAACCTATTTTGACTGGAATTTATTCCATACCAGGTCCAGATAGCTTAGCGGGCTGGGGAGGGGGGGGGTGCAGTTACGGTTTGTAATGGAACCACGAGGATCGGAGTGCGATTTAGACAGGTGTCACCCCAATTCTGACAGAGCCGCCCTCAGGGCCATTATCTGGGGAATCGTACTCTCTCCCACCCTGTCTGACCTCATAGAGGGACTTTGCAGTGTATGGATGTAACGTGCCCATATCCGGCCTATACACGGAGGTATTTGACGGCTGTTGATGTGATTCGATCCAAGCACCCTCAGCACCGAAAGCCGAAGCTCTTGAGCCCATAATTTAATCGATTTGCGGGTATTGCATCGAAATCAGAGACCTCAAGTTGATAAAAATATCAAACATAACAATACTTATTTTGCATAAACTCCTCAAATTACTAATAAATGTAAATAGTATATGTTACCACTTTTCTAAATTTGTTTAGTATTTGTAAAATATTGCTTAAAATATTTTTTGATTTACTTTGATAATATAAGTAATTTAAAAATTTTATTAAAATTCATACCTTCTCTATGACCATGAATGCTTCCCTCCAATGTGCCTAAAAATTTAATGATCTAACACGATTTCTTCTAATATTTCTCTTCAATATTTATGTTTAATATTAAACCAATAATAAGTTTTGCTTCACGCAAAAAGGATCTTTGTTGAAAAATTATTTTGTCAAATGCTGTAACCCGGAAATTAAGTAAATAAATCATACATGGTTTAAAAGGAACGATAATGATTTAATTGCAATTTTATTCAACTCACAGCTAAATAATGATAACGAATTCTTTATTCAGAAACTAATGAAAAAATTTAGATTTTTAGTGATACCCTACTTTTTGTCTGCTTTATTAGCATGCTGCCTGAAGCAATACGATAATAATAATTGTATACAGTCAATAAATTAGATTCATTATTATATGTTACATTTAATGAGAGATATTGCAAACTTTCTATCTATTCCATATTATAAAGTTTACGGTACCATTGTGTAATATTTATATACATAGTATGTAAATTATGGTATGTGTGTCCCCCGAAAAAAAATATCGGTAGAGTGTTTGCACGATACTACTCCCAAAGAAAATATTTACCCATACTTTGAGCCCCAAAATTGCGCCTTTTAGTGCCAAAAGCTGCTTAAACTCTCTAAAGTATAAAATAAACTCTCTTCGATCCATTAATTTATAGCATGAAAAGCTAAAATAAATTAATTTTTTTTCGCCACTGTTTAAGAACATTTCCCTTAACTAAAGTGATTACAATGCTTTTAATTTTTATTGAATGCTGAAAAGTTTTAATATCTAAGGATAAAAATTTCACTAATAAAATTTTTATAGTTAGTGATGTATGTGCGGGTATACGTACATTTTAGTATATTTTTAAACTTTGTTTTCACATGGTGCCACTAAGTTCGAGGGCACTTCTTTTTTCCGATATATTTCTATTTAAGATCACTCTCACGAGTCAAGCTGCCAAGAAATTCTAAACTGTATTTTTATATTGTCATTTTAGATATGGGCTAGCGTTTAGAGCACGGCGATGTTTATCGAAGTAAAAGACTCATTATGCTGTTATATGAGGTAAACATGTTTTTTTTCCTACTTCAAGTCTGAACTTGGCTTGGGTTCTATAACTATCAAGTCGTGTTTCTCAGAAAAAGCCCGCAGTTAGAAACTAGTGATTATCGCTCAGTATAAAACTCTTTTAAGCTCTCATTCTTAAAAATGTTTTAAATCCGTATAAAAATATTTACATTTTTTTTACAAAACGTGAAGCATAAAGCAGTATAAAGTTATCACATTAAATGTGTGTAAATAATAATATAATGTTATACATTAAATGTGTGTAAATAATAATATAATGTTATACATTAAATGTGTTATATCGGGGAAAAATGTAATAAAAGGAATTTGGAATCATTCTGGAAGACATTGTGAATCATATTAGCTAATTCTTCAGAAATAATCAAAAGTGAGGTGACATTTTGATAAGCGAAATCTGATGTAAGATGTTAAAATTTGTTGACTTTAAAGCATATGAAAGTTGTGCTGCATTAATGACGCGTAATGTAATAATAACTTTATGTCCCTTTTTATAAGATATATGACTTATAATAAAACATATGCATGTTATTACTTTACATGTATGCCGCCCCCCCTCCTCCCCCCCAAAAAGTTGCAAAATTAATAGTGAATATCAAACATATACGACTTATAAAATATTCATATGATCGGACAAGCAACTCACCCTAAACTAGGAAAATTTCTTTGTTTCTATTATTCACTGGATATATTACGGTTTAGCGAGATACCTAAATTTTATGTATCTTAATTTTTTTTGGATTTCTACATCTCTGAATAAAGAAAACGTATAGCTATAAATACGCTCTTCAAAGTGATATTCTACATACAGTTAGTTTCATTATTCATAATGCATTTCTGAAAGCTTAGGAAAACCTCGCTCTTAAAAATAATTTGTAGATACTATAAATTAGCAAAGACTACGATTCTTTTTCTCTGGCACTTCCACATCAATACATTTATCGCATAATCAGAAATTAGTAAGCAGTTTTAACTTTGAAAAACATTTTTTTTCAGCTACCGCACGTTATTTGAATAAATTTTTTAAGATTTCACAAACAAGAGCTCTACACATAGCGTGTATGGAAATGTTCATAAAATTCTAACTCCATAATTACGGAATCCGAGTTCGGAGCTCGGAACTCGTACCTAAGCGACTGCTGGAATGGACGGTTATGGAATGAAAAACGATGCAGAAAATTCACCGTGTTGTAAGTCACGAAAGTTTAAAAACAATGATATACAAGCCAGCTTACTGTTTTATAGCCTTTAAACGTAATGTGGATTTAACATGAAACTGAAGCGACAAATGAGAGTCCATTATGTCCTTAGGACGGTTCTGTTGATAGAAAACCGGTTGTGATTTTGCCACAAACGAGGTCCATCCAGTTACGACAGATTGTTGTTACAAGTTAATCCGATAGGTGGCGGTCAATTCATATATTAACTTCAGGAATAACTTCACGACTAAAAAGGAAGAAGACTGGATTTATAGCGTATTGAGAAAAAATAATATTGTGAATATTTTCTCCAAGGTTTGCTAAAGATTGATAGGTATTAGCAGTATTAGATTTGCTCAACTCAAAATTAAGTTTTGGAGAAAATATTTTTCCAATCAATGTCGGCTTGAATTTAAAGATGTTTTGTTTTATATTATTCCGTAAAATAGAAAAATAATTTACTCGGTTGTATTGCACTATCAATTGCACTATCCTTAAAAGAGGCGTGCCATTGCCTGAAAAGACTGGACCTCTACCTGTTGGCTCGCGGAATGTATTTTATTTCCCTTCTACCATATAATGGAAAATCTAGTGAGGGCATTCCCTGATCTGCCACCTGGGGACGCATCATCTAGGGGTGGCAAACTTCCCCATACATGTCAATATTGAAGGAAATGCTGACTCGCTGGCCATGGAAGCGATTAACTTCGCCCAGACGTCTTCCTCCATCACACTAGCAGATGTTAATGCAATGATTAGGTCCATATTTTCTAACCAGCCCCTAAAGAAACCCCTAATTTCGATCTTTAACTATACCAGAACAATAGCTAGATTTATAATCTAGCAATTTAAGTGTATGAAAAACCACTCTGAAGACACATAATCCCTTATCAACTGTAGAACTGGTCCAGAAACCTAGCTTTCTCCAGAACATATCTTTGACTGGTCAGCCATTGTGATTACCCTTTTCAAACTTGTTTTGTAACCGCGAGAATACATATACAGCCCACAAGTACCTGATCTGGCAGCTGGTGTTATCAAGGCTTCTCACTCTATCTAATACTTTTTTCCTTCTGCACTATTCGTAGACGCAACAACAACTCAACCCAACTCTTTTTCATTTTGCAAGTTTCATCCATGAAAGGAAATTATTTGCCTGTTTAAACGGAACACAACATATTCCACCCCCACCTCCAAATAATTCAAATCTAAAGACATAATTTGCGCATCTTAACAAAAAATGAAAAAATCCATCCGAGTAAAAATAAAATCTCTCTATTACAAAGTACAATTTTGAAAATAAAGAATTAAGTCCGAGTCGACATTGAGCTGAGCGAATCCAATATATCTACTACGCAGAAAACTTAAGTGTCTCAGACACCAAAAAGTCTAGTTAAACCTTTGTATTCAGAACATAAAAACAAGTGTTCATATGTTAACTTAATATTTGAAGTTTTTATTCAAATAATTCTTGGAATATAAATATGTACTTTATAATATGACCTAGAAACAACTTTTTTTGAATAAAACATTAGTTGAATAACACATTGTTCAAATACACATGCGTTTTCGTGATTTCGTTTTCAGATCTTTTAAAAGTCCGTTACATTTAAAAAGAAAAAAATACATCAAAAGAATTTTTATGCAATTGTTGACCTGAAGAATTCGGGATTTTTTCACGTTATGTTTTCAATCATAAAAAGATTTCAAAAGTACGTTTCATACGCATTTTTACATTGAATGTGCCTCCAAATGCGGAAGAAATCCCTCGCGAGAACTTTGAAAAGAAGCTTGAAAGTAAACTTCAATATTTATTTGAAAACAAAAACCAATATTTCTGAAGATAAAGGACTTTTTTTTCATCTCATTTAAATGACATATCTTTGCCTGGCGTGCTAACAATATTTATTATTCTTGAGTTTGTTTTTTTTTATTCTTGTGTAACTGTTTTGCAAAACAGTATATTTTGAATGTATTTTTTTTTAAAAATGTGTCTGATGATAACTAAGGCACATTTAAATAATTTGGATGGTGTTTGGCATGCATTTCTGCTCGGAACTCATGCAAGATTTCAAATATATTTTGAAAGATATATATGGAATTTAAAATATCCTATCTACATACTTTGCAAATTATTTAAAAGAATATATTACTATATGCAAATTTTATTCGGCCTTTTATAAATTCATCAATACAGTCTACCCACGACTTTTGTTAACAAATTCCTCGTATATATATATATATATATATATATATATATATATATATATATATATATATATATATATATATATATATATATATATATATATATATATATATATATGTATATATATATATATGTATATATATATATATATATATATATATGTATACATATATATATATATATATATATATATATATATATACATATACATATATATATATATACATATATATATATATATATATATATATATATATATATATATATATATATATATATATATATATATATATATATATATATATATATATATATAAAGTATGCTTTAAATTAGATTTGACTACAATTTGCTCTTATGAACGATTCACGGTGCGTAGATTGAGAGTTTATTTTTTCATTCTAACTGAGTCTCCGTATTGGAGTCTCTATTAGCCTCATTCTCTCAATAAGGCATACAGTAAAATCCCTTTGTCTTTCTAATTATCTCTCTTTTAATCTTGTTAAAATTATACTTTTATGTTGAAAGACCTAGAGAAATGACATTTCAGTGATCAATGTACAGTATAGGTTTTGCCAAACATAAATTTTAAATTCTATTTTTTTAACTTTTTATGTTAATTAAATATTAAAGTTGCAGAAAATTATAAGTAAATTTACTTCTAAACAATTTTCAGCTTAAAAATTTGAGAGTTCTATTTAATTGTATGGAATTATTTCTTACATATACATGATTTATAAAAATCATAAGTAACTTTAATATTTTATCCATTTATGCAGACCAGTCAGTTCTCAAGTAACGACTATTTGTAATTCATAATTCTTAAGTGAAGCATATGAACTTAATTAATTTTGAAATTTCCATTAAAATATTTCTTAACAGTGCACTTTACATTTCTTATTCCTCCTATTATAAAATATTACCAAGTTTAATGAATATCATAAGTATTTAAAATAGTATATATACTATTCATGTCTGTTCATTTAAGTTCAGTAAAATCTTCAGTAGATAATTAAATTAAAGGCATTAAGATATCAAGTATAATTTAATTATTTTTTTTTCATAATGCTGTATTGAATTTTATAGAATATTTCCTCTAGTACTATTTTTTGATTTATTATTGAGTATTTCATTTTCTAAATGTATTATATATATATATATATATATATATATATATATATATATATATATGGCTTTTTTTCCTTATTCTATCTTTTTTTAAGAATGGAAATTCTTTTTATTTCATTACACTCCCAGCAATATGTCAAGTGTTTATCTCTCTCTCTCCCTCTCTGTATATATATATATATATATATATATATATATATATATATATATATATATATATATATATATATATATATATATATATATATATAGATATATATATATATATGTCAAAACATAACTGAACTGTCAAAGTATAGTTGAGAAGTACGGGAAAAGGGGGTTTAAAATGATAAGAATCTAGCAATCCATTTACAAAGCCCGCGTATTTTTCTGTGGGGAATCATCCTTTAAAAGCGACTTCAGTAGATAATAGACGCGGAAAGCGAAGAATTCTAGGCGAAAGGATTTATTTTTAGAAAGATACAAGTCTTTGGGCGCGAAGTTAAATTGTACGATCAGCAATAATGAAGGTCCAGATGCCCAAGGATGAGGTCTGCCCAAGGATGAGGTGCAGCAGGAGCGATGAGAAAATTAAGTTTTGGCAGTAGATTGAGTGCGAATTTCGTTGCTGGCAGTCGCTCGCGGCGGCGTGCTGAAGAATTGACAAAATGGCAATTCTTATATATATATATATATATATATATATATATATATATATATATATATATATATATATATATATATATATATATATATATATATTTATATATATATATATATATATATTATATATATATATATATATATATATATATATATGTATATATATATATATATATATATATATATATATATATATATATATATATATATATATATATATATATATATATATATATATATGTATATATATATATATATATATATATATATATATATATGTATATATATATATATATATATATATATATATATATATATGTATATATATGTATATGTATATATATATATATATATATATATATATATATATATATATATATATATATATATATATATATATATATATATATATATATATCGTAGTTATGCAGTAAATTGTGTAAATTTGATAACGTTATAATGAAGGTTTCTTCAGATTTAAGAACTAATTTATTGATTATACGTACTAAAATTAACTCTGAAATTAAATGTGAGTAATTATTATTTTAAAGAAGATGCTTAACTGTCAAAGCTTTGAAATTTGTATGTCATGGATCAACAGTTGCTTCTAAGCAGGCACCGTTAGTTACGATATTCGGCCTTCCACAGAGTGAGTTTGTAGGTTTCTCTATTATGAGAGCACCATAGTATGAACGAACAAAATTCCGTAATTTTAGTCTTGGACAGGAGGGAATTGAACCCATAACCATGGGATGGGAAAATTAGGAAAACACACGTGGGGCCGAACACCTGCTCTACCTGGCCAGACATGGATCATCTGTAAAGTATGATAAATGTCTTGTATAAATAAATCTTTATGTAACTATTAATGAAATCTTTGTATTAAGGTAGATTAAACAATCAATCGAAATATGCAATTTTTGTTTTCATTGCCCTTATATAAACAGTATCGGGTTAATGTATAATCCCACATGGAGGGAAACAGAAACTGATCAGAGCAAAAAAAAAACTCACATTCTTTTAGCACCAAACTGAAATTTTCTTGTGATCATAGAAGGCATCAAGCCTGGAACAAGCTAGGATAGCCTGGAAGGCATCAGCGTTATTTAGAAGATCCCACGCGCATGCTGCCACCTAATGATCCTAACATAAGTAGTCTCTTCGTAGTTCAAGTCTCGCTTCGAATTCAATATGCTCTGTCAAAAAAGCAATCGTGCATTTTTGTATCTAGGAATATTTATTGAAATGAAGTCCATTTTATACAACAGAGAAATAAGAATTTTAAAACTATCCATGTCTGGAATAGTGAACCGATTACTACTATAAAACTAAAAATTTATTATTTAATTTTTTATCTTTTTTATAATGTGGCTTTCCAATACGGACAAATATGATAATTTCAGTTTAATATTATTTATCGCAATCTAAATTTTTACATGCTAATTATTTTCGAACTTGAGTGACCCAAAGATTATGCACCGAAGAGAAGACAACTCTCTCTATAGCCACGGATATCATGCCAGTTTCCAAATATAGTTCATAATTTAAATCTATCTCCAATATATTTGTGAAATGTGCAGAGATCTGCCCCACTGTTCCTCTCATTCTATGATAGTAAAACAGGACAAACGAATTAACTTCATCTTTACATGTACAATCATCTTATTTATTCTAAGTATATTTAGAGGAACTATATACATGAAGCCTTATTACGGAGCAGAATCAATCAAGCTCCCACATCTTTGATCATCTCTACTCAGCTCTCTCCTCTACGCTCTTTCAGGCTGTCTGCATACGTAAACTTATATTACGTAGCTGTATCCAGAAGGCTCCCACATCATTGTCATCTCTACTCAGCTATCTCTTCTACATTCTTCACTCCTTTACGGAACACTGTTAGGGCCGGCGCTAGGGGTGGGCAAGCCGGGCCCCTGCCCGGGGCGGCAACCTTAGGAAGCGGCAAATGGGCTGTAAAATTAACTAGTTTATGAAGAAAATGATTAAACCAAAATTCATTTGAATGCTTATGAAAAATTAATAGGTGGACTTTTAATAAAATTTGCTTTTAATATGTTTTACGAACTTTTAAGTATAGGTAACCACTCACTTCAAAAATCCTCAAGCATGAGAACGACATAAGGTTGAGGTATGTAGTTTTTAAATAAAAACACGTTTTGAGAGATGGGTAGAGTTTTCGTGTATTAAAGACCAAATCCCAAACCGAATGAAAAATACAGCGCAATATAGATAAAATATCAAAATATTTCAAGGAAACCGCTCACAAGCATAATAAACTCCAGCTTAAAAATGTATAACATAAAAAATGACCCTTTTTATTAAAATTTAAATAAATGTACACACATACAAAGTGCTGTAAAAGAATTTTTTACCGAGTGTTTCAATTTGTCGGAACATGTATGGGGTCGCGAAAAACCAGTCATGACAAGCTGTGACATGATTTTTAAGCTACTACTCGTATTATAAAAGGAAAAGAGGCAGTTCGATTGTTTTATTTGTGCAATAATTGCCTTACAGGTTGGTTACTAGTGAAGTAGAGTGCATTACATACAATTATTATTTGCCGTGAGTTTTTGAAAATTGTGACATAAAGTGTGTTGTAAAAGTAAGGTGAGTAGGTAATAATTAAAAAATAGGCAGCTTTTCTAAGCAAATATTTTTATAGCTTCTGTAGGATGTTTTTGGAAAAACGCTCAAATCCGTCAGTTTTTTGGCCACTTTTTTGTTTCATGCAGTAGTTTACACCTCCTATGACATCCAAAGAACCTACTCCAGGGACGTCCACTGAACCTACTCCAGAGCTCATTAGAGCTCATTAGAGTTAATTGGGGTAACTACATTCCATGGGCCGAGCCCGCCAACGTAGCATCATAATGATGTACTTGTGAACAATGAATACATTTGAGCATATGAGAGAATAATAAAATGAGAAAAAATTTAAAAATGAAATTAAAAAGAAAATGAAATAAAAATGGCAGAGAAACATTATTTTTTAGTGCCTTTTAAAAGGCAGTCATATAAAATAAGAGATTTATCCTTAAAGGATTTAGCTTTTTTCATTTTAAGAAGACAAATATTTAACTTGTTAAAGATTTCATGGAAATCTTCTAAATCGAGTTCCTTCTGGATTTCGGCTACAGTTTCATTGATTCCTTGAATTATTTTGATAAAGTTAAAGTTAACTTGACTTTTGTTAATTTCGGGAATTTCAGTGTTACATTGGTGGGAATCGTTACAGATTTCAGAGATTTGAGAATTACTATGAGTTGGGGGCTGGGATTCATTTGAATTGTTGGGGGGAATTACATTTTTTAAAATGTCAGCATATGACATACCAGAGTTGGCTGGCGTTTTCGTTTTCTTATCTTTCTTTTTAGAAGAATTATGTGGAAATTTTGGGCAGCCTCTATAACTGGCTGGATGATCGCCACCGCAATTACAGCATTTTGGTGAGGTGTTTTCCGATTTGATAAGTGAGCATTTACTTGTGTGATGGTTCCCGGCGCATTTAACGCAACGGGGATTCATATTGCAAAAGTCAGAATGATGATGATATAATTGACAGTTGAAACACTGTTGTGTTTTACATGGGGAAATGTACTTTTTAACGCTAATTCGGAAATAGTTGAGGGAAGTAAGTTCGAAAATAGTTTTAGAAAAATCGTTGGGAACTAAAGTTACCTGAAAAATAGGGATTATTTTTTTCATTTTACGACTGGTGAATTGAACAACTTTTAAGATTTCATAGTTAAGGGATTTGAGTGATTCCATAATTTCATTACATTCGAATTCGATTGGGAGTCCTCTAAAGACCACCTTAATCGGTTTAACGTAGTTTAATGGTAGGGAGAAACCCTGTATGCCGTTATCCGTCAGGAACTGAATGATATTTTCGTGAGAATTAGTATTAACCGGAAAAAGCTGAATAAAGTTTCCTTTAACTCTGGCTTCGTATTTCCTTTCCTCGCTTAGGGCGATTTTATCAAGAATAGATCTATAATCCTCGGTCTTACAAATAGTTATGGGTTTAAGTTTAATTGGTTTAGGTTCAATACAGATTTTTTCAGTTACTTCATTAGAATTAAGATTTTCCTCAAGGGAAGTAAATTTATTATCGATTACAATTTCAGGTTGAACAGTCTGTTCTATAGTTTTAGCATTTAGTCTCGCAGGAGGTTTACTAATTTTTTTAGGAGTTTCCTCATTATGGTCCGAGGACCGTTTGTTAGCAGTATCGTTAGGTTGAGAAAGATTTTCAGAATAAAGCTCAAATGCGACTACATGTTCACCAGTAGCATCAAAATCATGCTTACCCCGCTGTACGGATCTGAATTTATTATCGTAGCAAATGTCTCTTCTTTGGATGAACCTACTGCAGGAAAATCCAAAGAAGAGACATTTGCTACGATAATAAATTCTACTGATCTGAATTTATTCTCGTAGCAAATGTCTCTTCTTTGGATGAACCTACTGCAGTAAAATACAAAGAAGAGACATTTGCTACGATAATAAATCCAGATCCGGGTTCCTGGCCAACTAGCTTATGAGAAGCCGAAATATATTTTTTGGTAAAAGAAGGAGCACCTCAACCATTAAAGGAATACACTTTTCCGTATAATGATACCGGTCGAAGATTTAGCGCAGTTCATTATTTGAGAAACATGAAAATTGGTGAAAAAGTCATGCGTAACTGGTTAGTCTATTCAATTACAAAAAACTGTGTTTATTGCTTTTGCTGCAAACTTTTTGGTTCTATTTTAAGTTCTCTTTCTACCGAAGATTTTAAAGATTGGAAGCACCTCGCTGAGACTTCAAAACAACATGAAACCTCTAAAAACCATATCCAAAGTCAAAAATCTTAGATTGAATTTAGTCAAAGAATACAGTACTCTAAAACGATTGAAAGTTCACAAAGACTTATTAGCGCCCTTTAGACGTACGTTCCTTCCCACTGGAAACCACGATCCCTCGCGATTGAGTGCACGTGTGAAGGTGTCGGAGAGGAAGGGAAAGCTGCTTTAGAGCGTACTGCAGGTTTTCCCGCGCGCAATCCTGTACGCTCCAAGCGCTCCAAGAGCGTATGTGTAAAGGGCGCTACTAGCGCCCTTTACACGTACGCTCTTTTGCCAGTGCTTGGAGCGTGCACGCCATTCCGTACGCTCCAAGCACTCGCGAAAGAACGTACGTGTAAAGGGCGCTATTACCGCAGAGATAAATTATTGGTACGAGGTGCCTCTACGAATTAAAATTTTTTTACGCTCTACAACTACCGAGGATCGGCTAAATGGCTTGACAACATTAGCCGTTGAACATGAGCTAGCTGAAGAAATTGCTGTCAAAAAATTATCAAAAAATTATCAGAATTAAAAATGAGAATAAAACATTTTTCAGTTTAACTGTATTTTTAATAATTAGGTTTTTATTTTTAGTGGTTCTATAATTTGTTTTACTATCTTTTTAATATATGCATTTTAAAATTATATACTAGATTTGTGTCTTTTATTTTTTTTTCTGTGCAACCTTAATTTCAATTTAGTGCCATAATCATAAATAAAGAAATTTGCATTTTCGGCAAATCAAAACTTCAACATTTTTAATACCAAATTTTTTGCTCACTTTTTATTTTACTACTAAGCGTTGGAAGGGTTTAGGTTATCTCTTTTAATTTTTGTTATAAAGGGGCGGCATGTTACCTTTTTACCCGCGGCAGCGAAACTGCTAGCGCCGGCCCTGACACTGTCAATCAAGCTCCCACATCGTTGGTCATCACTACTCAGCTATCTCCTCTACGTTCCTTGAGGCTGTCTGCTGCATACATAACCCCATATTACGGAGCAATATCAAGCAAACTACCACATTGTTTATCATCTCTACTCAGCTCCTCTACGTTCATTGAGGTTGTCTGCTGTATCGTCTCCCTTGTTTCGTTATCTTCCCATAATCAGCTCTCCTACGCTCTCCCTCAAGTTCCCGCTTTCAGACTTTTTATACCTTGTCTATTCGCTCTCGTTCTTACGCTTATCGACTCTGTACGTAGACATAGAGTCCGGTCCATCCCAGGGATCCTAAATCATTCGATTCAACCTTGAAATTTTTCCTGGCAGGAACTCTCTTTTGTCTCCTTCCTCGAGGTGACTGCCGGGACGTGGGGGATCTAATTATCACCAGTCCGACCCGGAGCGTGGGACCAGGGGGGGGGGGGGGGCTTCAGATCCTGTGTGCCACCTGACGACACCGGGTCTACCTGGAAAAATCTCAGACAAAGCCATAGACATACTGTCACTTCTGATATTATTGTCTGTATGAACAATTCACAAATGTTTTCGTGAATTTTTTATAGAGACAACCAACTTGTCATGTACCCAAAAATGATGAAGAACTACTAATTCGTTCGGAACAAGTAACTTCTCATTTTTTCCTATTGTGGATCCTGAGTTGTGTGCTCTTGTTATAATTTTACCACAGATCCCATAGAAATAATGATTTCACAATATCTTAAAACTAATCTCACCTGGAAGGCCTCGTTGCTATGTCGGAATAGGACCAACACATTCGAGTAATCTACTTGTTGAATATCGGATTGGATACTCGGAGAAAAAGGTTTGAGCCACGTCCCTGGAGATGTATCGTTAAAAAGAATTGTAAGAAGAAGGATTTTGTTGTATGAAAGAAAGCAGTAAAGCCTATTAATAGATCTTCTAGATCGTAATCATTTGATGTAATATATATATATATATATATATATATATATATATATATATATATATATATATATATATATATATATATATATATGTATGTATATGTGTATATATATATATAAATATATATATATATATATATGTATATGTATATATATATATATATATATATATATATATATATATATATATATATATATATATACACACACACACACATATATATATATACTTATAGATACAATGTACCAGGAGAAAAAATGTGTATACTTCTAAACATCATCTGTAATTTCAAATACTTTCAAAATCTTAAACAACGGTTGAAGGTTAAGCGTTTTAATTCTATGCAGATATCAAAAATTCAATTCTTCCTCGAGTGCACGCTAGAAACAAGCAATAAGAAAAAAATAAGAACATGCGAAGTTCAGCCCCCCCCCCTTTTCTACTAGATATTAAATTAGCTACATTATTTAAATAATAAAACATTCCTAGTCCCAAAATCTTACGAAACTAAATATATAATCCTTGCCATAAGTGAAAAATATGAAAAATGCATTTAATATTTTTATCTCCTCCAAAGTTCCTTTTTGAAAAATCCTATCCCTCGATCTCCGAATATGAAAAATCGTTCTGATAGCTACGCTGTGAGCAAGTAGGGAAAACTGGGAAAATTTAATACAACGTCTTTTCGTATCTGAAACTTATGTGACCTGTTTCAAGGAGAAAAAAAAATCAACACGGAATTCGGAAAAGATTGCATGAAAAAAAGAAAGTAATTTAGAAATAAAAATTCAGAGTTTCTCTCTTTCTACGGCAATTGTAAATGTATCTAATACATTTTATCGTTTTCGGCGATATACTGAAAAGAGAAAAATGAAAATCTGCGTTATTTTTGCTTTTCTTTACATGAAAATATTATTTATGCATTCTTTCGAGTTTTGAGACGGAAGAAATAAAAATTGGAATTAAATGTAACATATAGCGATTTGAAACTTCAGATATCCAAAGATTTTTGCGAAATAGCAGGAGAAATTTATTTTGATAAAATGACAGACGGGATGTATGCAAAATGCTTACAAAAATATTTTAGAAGTAATTTTCTGTAGCTTAATTATAAGATCTAGCGCCAAATGCCAAGTTTGTGTAGATTTTTATGATTAATGATATCAGTATTTGTATAATTTATTTTTTCTAATTAGATCTGAAACTTAACTAGATAATGCAACCCGACAGATTATTTCCTCGACTTCAAGGATTTATATTATACACACACACACACACATATATATATAGACACAGGTGTTTATCAAAATAATGGAAACACTAAGGAACAACATGAAATATTTTATTAATATGGAGTAGGAACGTTTTTGGTATGTAATACAGCCTGAATTCGCCTAGATTTTTACAAGACATGAATAGTGGATAAGGGAGTAATATACCGCCCCTCATGGAGAAATCGTGAAAGTTAATGTAGTGTTCGTGTTGGTGGATATCGATACTTGGATCTATTCTCTCAAACAAATCACAGTGTTTCGATGATATTGAAGTCGGGGGACTGTGTGGGTTAGGTAACATGTCTGCCTGTGTTTTCATGCCCTTCAAGCCAGAATATGACAGGTCTGTTTGTATGGACAGGAGCTTTATATTCTTGGGAAACACCCTCTCCAACGGGAAACAATGTTTGAAGCATAGGACGAACCTGGTTGGCAAAAGGTTCGACAGATTCCTTCCCAGTGTATCTCCGTTTTAGGGTTAAAATGCGACTTGCTGAAAACCATGATATAGCAGTCCGGACAATGTCAGATCCGTCTCCATGATTGATAGTTTGCACGAGACAATCAGGATCATATATTTATTTGATTTTTTTCCAGAAAAGCACACATCCTCTTGGGAGGAACAGTGGGACCAATGATTATTCTGACCACATGACATTCTTTCGCATATCTCTTGTCCAGGATTTGTGCTCGTGGATCTATAGTGGGCGACGTTTTGCATTCACATCTGTTACAAGAGGCTTGGGAATTGTTACTCATCCGTAAATGCTTTGTTTGGGAAGTTCCCTTCTACTATAATGGCTGATACGGCAACCTGTAGATGCAGATCGAGCTCCATGGTCAATTTGGTTGCAGTTGTTTTATTTTTAAAAGTTACAATCTACATCAATACTCGTCCGTCTCTTTAACTCAGCTCTCCCTTTCTTCCACTATTTTGTTTCGCAGACCATGTTTATCCATTCATTCTGTATGCTGTCATGACATTCGATGCCATAGCTCTAGAAACACTCCAAACCCAGGTGGTTGACGCAAGAGAAATTCCCATTTGATTCGCTCCAACAATTTGTCCTGTTTGCAAGGTCTGCAAGGTTTAACAACTTACGTTATCCCCCCAAAATCCCGATCCCCATAGCTTCATTTCTGCTTACTGACGGTTGAATAATATATATCTATATATATAAAGGAAGATGTCCTGACTTATTCACGTATCAACGCCCAGCAAAACCTATTGGAGATACAGATATCAAATTTTAGGAGCTTATTACTTTTGTGCTGAAAGCGTCATTTAAGAAGCGATTTTTCAAAATTCGCTCCCCAATGTGGGAAAGGGGGCAAAACGTGTTTTTTACAAATTCCTTCTTATCTCAAAGAAGAAAATGGATATCCATAAGATTCTTTCTTTAAAATGTAAGAAACAGGAATACCTAAAAACAAATTTCAGGATTTTTCAAAATTCGGCCCCCATAGGGGGCGAGGGGGCTAAATGTGTTTTTACGTGTTTTATCTATATATATAAAGGAATCAACTCCCAGCAAAAACTATTGGAGATACAGATATCAAATTTTAGGAGCTTCTTACTTTTGTGCTGAAGGCGTCATTTAAGAAGCGATTTTACAAATAGTCTTTCATATCTCAAAGAAGGAAATTGATATTCATACGATTTTTGCTTTAAAATGTAGGGAACATGAATACCTAAAAACTTATTTCAGGATTTTTCAAAATTCGGCCCCCAAGGGGGGAAGGGGGACTAAACGTGTTTTTACGTGTTTTATCACATATTCCCTCATATTTTAAAGAAAGAAACAGTTATCCATAAGATTCTTGCTTTAAAATGTAAGGAACATGAATACCTAACAACCAATTGATGGATTTTTCAAAATTCGGCCCGCATAGGGGGCGAGGGGGCAAATCGTGTTTTTCACATATTCCCTCATATCTCAAAGAAAGAAACACATATCCATAAGGTTCTTGCTTTAAAATGTAGGGAACATGAATACCTAAAAATCAATTCAGGATTTTTTAAAATTCGGCCCTCAAAGGGGTTAGTGGGGCTAAACGTGTTTACACGTGTTTTTTACATATTCTGTCATATCTCAAAGAAGGAAACATATATCCATAAGATTCTTCATTTAAAATGTAAGAAACATCATTAAATGTAACAAACACGATAAATGTCACGATTTTTCGACATTCGCTTTAGATTTTGTAAAAATTGCTAGAAACAATCCAATAATTTATATTTCCTATATATAACAAATTTGAACACTAAATTGGTGGTAGGGGAAAAGAGAGAGATCAACCTTAATTAAATTAAGTGTGGAAAGGTGTGTGCGTGGGTGTGTGAATTGTATATATTTCGGTGTTTTGTTCGTATACATCTAGAGCTCAGGTTAACTCCATTCAGTTTTATTATCCTGGACAACGCCAGGTAGTACTTTGTTAATGAAACCGGCGATTTTCAAACTCCTCGAAGGGCAGGCATCCAGTGGGATATCAAAATTGAAAGAAACATTTTAATGCTGACATCAGCATGGGGGAGGGGGTTAATATAATATGCTGATGGGATGCTGACGAGTGGAGAGGGGTATCGATTGGCATAAAGTACAAATATACAAATACAAATATACAAGTAAGCTTTATTATATATATACATGCATGTAAATACAAGTGGTTATCAAAACAATGGAAATATCTGTCAATATTACTGCAGTTTATGAATCTACTTCGTATTCATTAAAATTAATTATATTTTTAAAGCAAGTAGTGTCTACATTATTCTACTGTGAGGTTGGAGCAATGAAGCTGTAGATAATGTGCCCTGACATGGCAAATGCACTGTTACCGTGTTAAATATTGATATCTAGAACTAAAAAGTATTGTATCATCTTATTCGATGATATTTGTAAATGACGTTTCTAGATACCAGCAAGATTTTATTTTAAGTCTTTAACAAGTCACAAATAGAACAAAAGGTCACATAGAAATACAACAAAGTACAGTATAAGACATCAGATTTGAAACAATACATAGATGAACAATAAAAGGCCTGCTATTCCCACAGCGTTACCAAGCGTCAAATGAGAAATAAATGAATTAAAATTGTAGAGCCGAGGTCGGCATGCTTATATAACCTTGGCTACATTCTCGATAGTTGTTGAAAGGGTAAATTTCGGAGGTCGACAAACCCACCAAATAGATTCAATATTAATGGTACCCAAAAGTCTCCAAATTTACCTCCAATGTCACCAAAATTCTCGAAAATTTCGCAAATTGTTAAAATGTATGCTAAATGACAGTGAATAAACGGTATTAAAAAATTAAGACTATTTGCAAGTGTTTAGAAATATCTGTAACTATGAACAAAAGAATTATTGTTTTGTGTTGATGGTGATAAGTGGCAACAAATCTAGGCCTCATAGTATTAGTTACTACATCCTTAGAGATTGATGCCTAAAAACGGATTTTAATTCTTCAATGTTTTGTATTAAAGCATAGAAAATGATAGTGTAGTTCCTTATGTTAGGGCAGCATCTCAAATTCATACTGAGCAAGCTTTCTTGTCCTGAGGTTTTAATTAAAATCTCTCTCAGTCCATTCTCTCTCTGTATGTATGCTTGTGTCATTCCTCCTCGTGTGACTCCAGTGTACCGGAATCCGTGTTGTTGGGGAGATGTTACTTACACACACACACACACACACACACACATATATATATATATATATATATATATATATATATATATATATATGTGCGTGTGTGTAACATCCCCCCAACAACACGGATTTCGGAACACTGCAGTCACACGAGGGGGAATGCCACAAGCAATGGAGTTATATCTGGAATAATATCAAATAACGTAGACGTGGCCGGAATGGAAATCACGGATAGACACTCGATGAAATCATAGTCCATACGTAATCAGTTGAACTACTTTATTCTCTGGAAATAAACTTCAAGGTGGAGACATATAAGAGATGTATACTACAAAATGAACTTGACACAAATGAGCCCTGACGATACAGACGGAAATTAGCCAGTCATCGAGTCTTCCGCTGGGGCTTAAGAATACAAAGTTTACATTGTAGATTTGTTGGAAGCAGTCCGCGGACAAGGGACAGAGGGATGCGAGAGACACTCAGAGAATTAACGAAGCAGAGAGAAAAAAGCCCCGGCCAAAACCTTGGTGGGTCTTTTAAAACTTCATGAGGTCGTTGTCACATGACACATGCTCTTTTGCATTGATTGGACAGACGCCCCCAGGCTAGTTCTCTGGGATTGAGTCCCGTGGCCTGTTATAAAAGATTTGCCGCCTACAAGACTGGGGCTTAAAGGGATGATATATTGATTACTCATTATTGCTTTTCGGTTACGCTCAAATTCTTTGTTCTTAAAACAAAAACGAAATTAATTTGCTTACGTCCAAGTAATTTTAATGGAAAATAAAAGGAATTTGAAAATTAAAAAAGGCTTTTTGTTTTGTATGTTATATATATATATATATATATATTATATATATATATATATATTATATATATATATATATATATATTATATATATATATATATATATTATATATATATATATATATATATATGTGTGTGTGTGTGTGTGTGTGTGTATTTGTTTGTGTGCATATATATATATCCTTACCTCGTGTTCACTACTTTTTTGCAGAAAACTAATAGTTAATAAACACAAATAGCTGGTTTCGAGCAGATAGCCGAACTCTGGCCGAATTGCTAGGGCCCTGGATTTTAGTACCAATGTCTGTGGGTTCGTGTCTCATTGTTGGAATAGACATTTGTACCCGTCCGGAATCAGCTTTCAGTAGTAGGTCCCAGTGTAATTAGCTCTCGTGTAGCAAATTGACCGTATACCTCCATTCCAAATGGACTGGTAAACAATAATATAGTGAAAAAAATTTAAGTTCTTATTATAACTCAAATACTTCACATGGTTACATTTGCTAAGAGTTTCGATGGCAATTAACACACAATCTTGAAAACGTCTCCCTTAATTGATTTGCTTTATTTACTTTTACGTTTATTTTTCGCAAATCGTACTCAATGTTCAAATGTTTATATTATATCATAGATAAATTCTCAATACCAGTATTCATGGAAGCGAGAAAATATTCTCATATTTCAGAACAGCAACAGCCCAAAATTGTAAAAGAAATATTGTAACATCAAATTTGTCTAGCATTTATAGATAGGGGTGATGAACTTCTAGTCTGCAAATATCATTTAAAGGTAGGCTGTGTTTCCTGTTCCCTTCACAATATTCCTCATTCTCATTGCAAAATATTTCTATCTTTAATGATTCGAAATGAAAAATATATTAATTTTTCAGCATTGTTCCGAAATGAAATTTCACGAAATAAATTCATGCACTAAGAAGTAATTAATGAGAAAGCGAGAAAACTCATTAAAATATTGATCTAGAAATTTTAATTAGATTCCAATCGATTCCTAATTTTGTTTAAAATATGATTCATTGTATATAATTGCATAATACAAGCAGATATATTCTTTCTTAATAGCAATAAAAGAAAACTGTAGACAGGCAATTCGATATTTTGGAATTTTCCACATCTTAAAACTAAGAGAAATCTTAAAACTCACACCACATATTAAAATAAATAATCCAACAGAGATAGATAAAAATAATACGAATATAGACAAGAAACAAACAGAAATCAAGCACTTTGTGCATCCACGCACCAACGGCAAGATTCTGTATAAGTGCCGGAACTGAACCATAAAACAACAGAGGTAACCGACAGGTCTCGTCATCAGGGAGCCTAACCTTGTTTTATGTTAAAGTGAATTAGCAGTCTATGCTTGATTATTATTTTTTTTATTTCTATTGTTTATACTTTACCACATATTAAAACTAATAGATTAGAAATTCCGTTACTTTGCTACACTTTATAGAAAATGGATTTTTATTAATAAATCAGAATGTTAATTTATAGGTGTACACTTATTCTTTGAATAAAATTTTGAAATTATTCTTCTTTATACGTGACTAAAATAGGACATACATGACTCTTAATTGTCTGTATTCTTGAAAACATTGTACTTCTTTAAGCTCTTTAAAACTGTAATATATATATATACAGAGGCTGTTCGCACATTTTTTAGACAATTTTGGTAAGCGGTAATAAAAAATCGTTTGCTGCAAAAGAAATAATTGCAATTGTACTATGTTTATAAACGTCAAAATTATCGTCTGCGGCTTGAAAGTTTTGTTTTTATTCAAAATGGCGTTTTTAACAAAGCAGTGGTTCGAAGGCTACATTTATGCTCTTTCCGAAGAGAAATATGCATACTCCGTTATCCAAAAACGATGTGAGAGTCATGGTTTTGTGATATCTAAAGCGTCGATAGGTAAGATCGTCAACAAGAAAGGAAAAGAACGTCAAATTGGAGCCTCAAGTGGGACAAAAATTCCAAACAAGTATCCAAGGAAAAAACGGACATCTTCGACTATTGCAAAGGTACGTTGTTTAATGTTAAAAAAAATCCCCCTAGTCAAAGGACAGTTGCAAAATCATTAAAATGCTCGGTGTCCACTGTAAGCAAAATGATAAACGTTGATTTAAATCTTAAGAAAGTGAAAAAACGCAATGTGCATCGTCTTCTTCCAAATCATATCACTGAACGCAGGCCACGCTGCAGAATTCTATATGAGAAACACTTATGCAAAGAAAAACGGAAAACAATTGTCACAATAGATGAATCATGGGTGTATTTAAATGATTGCAACAAAAAAGAGCCATTTATTATCATAAAAGGGGAGAAAAAAATTAAGTACATGGTTCAAAGAATCGAAAGAAAGTTTTTCCAAGGGATTCATTTCTGTTGCTTGTTTTTCTTATAATGGCAAGTTAAAAATAAAGAGAGTGGAAAAAAATGTCAAGATTAACTCCAAATACTATCAGGAACATATTTTATCGCCATTTTTTTCTGAATGAAATACCATCGCTTTACCCACAGTGCCATCAATATGTGAGACTCCATCAGGACAAAGCTAGCAGTCACACATCAAAATCCACTGTAAATTTCCTAAAAGAAATGGAACAAAAAACTGGTATCAAGGCCATACCCTTCACTGATATCCCTACTAAATCTCCCGATGTATCACCTATGGATTTTTGTGCTTTCGGACTTTTAAAATCTGCATTATCCAAACGTCGTCCCAAAACCCTTACTGTACTCTGTAAAGCTGTTCAGGAGGAATGGGATAGAATACGTCTTCTGACATTTCAAAAGGCATTATTATCCTGGAAATTGCGGTGTCGAAAGATAGTTGAGAATAAGGGATGTCAAATAGAACATTTAAAACACAAGAATTTTATGTAATTTAGTTTTGTGAATACAATACACATCGTCTAAAAAATGTGTGAACAGCCTCTGTATATATACATATATTGCTATGTGCATAAATCCTGGTCGAGTGATAAATGGAAGGATCTTTTCTAGGCTATTCATTTTGTCAGGAGAACCATCGTTTACTTTGTACCTCTCAACAGGACATGAATATGTCTAGAGAACACCTACACAAGCGTATGATGATGACTGTCCCATGCCTAGTGTTATGCGTGGAGACACATTTGTCATTGTTTGGGAAGTCATCTCATAGTATTTTGTTGGCCTCATTGTAATTTTAAATGGAGGGTAGGGGAGATGGGATAGACTATGTCGAAATTTATCCAGCCATGCCCATTCTATGGTTCAAGCATTTTTTCGTATGGGAGATGGGGGGTATCCAGGATAATAAGGAAGCTAACTATAAACCTACACTTCACATGTAATGGTTTGAGGAACATGAACAGTAAGTCAAACTTCTTACTTTCCCCGTGCAGTTCTTCGACCTCAACATCGTCGAACCACTGTTGTCAGTTTTAGATAATCGAATCAGGAATCGATATCTAGCTCCAGCATCCCTACAGAAAGTTTCACGATTCCTCCTTGAAAAATAGCATAATATCCCCCTAAACACTTTTCAAGACTTGTGCTATTGTATTCCTAGGAGAATTCACGTGGTATTACATGTCAAAGACTGTCTTACGCCATATAAATATTCATTCCACTTGCATTTCATATTATTTCTTAGTGTTGCCATTATTTTGATAATCATCTGCACACACACACACACACACACACATATATATATATATATATATGTGTGTGTGTGTGTGTGAACAACTTCCAGACCTAATTCCATTTGTTAATAGCAGAACTTAAATGGTATAAATTTTTATATATTGAGTCATTACTTTACTCCTTATAAAGGTACTGAGAAACACGGAAAAAATAGAAATTGGATTAGACCTATCAATTAATATTTTAAAAAATGTAGCTTACTTATGCAGTGTTTTGGGTGTGTAATGGCACTCTTACATATCGCCAAACATATGTTCTTTGCTGTTTAGCTATATTTCTGTTATAACATAACTATTTCTATTAATAGGCATTAGAAATTTTGTTCTGTAACAGAAGACTCAAATAACTTCCATAAAAAATGAAAAAGAAAAAAAATTCTCGTAACATTGCCTTCAGTGAAACTACTATTAAAAACCAGGTATTGATATAATACTGAATATTCTGGGAATGAAATATGAAGTGATGTATTTTACTGTCTAAAAGAACATGGAGGAATAAATTTTCTGGGCGTTTGCATTTTCAAACTTCACTCTTCGGCACTTTGGAGCTGTTAGTCAAAATACTTTTCTGTCCACGATTTAGGTATAATCTGGAATATCTACAATCGTTGTACAGTTCGCAATCGAAATTCTAAGGAATAAAAATTTAAGAGGATATAAAATTTAAATAAACTATGTTAACTGCTTTATCCAAAAAGCTATATTATAGATAAACTCTAGTTGCAAAAGGAAATGCCCGGGGATGAGAAAAGTTTCTTTAAAATTTCCTGAGTAATAATCGTTAGTTTTTCGTGAACAATGAGACTGTCTGAAATTTGAGTCTTCATTTATCCAGATAAAATAGTCTATGAAAATTAATTTACAATCGAAAATGCACAGGAATATCATACTTAAAAAATGCGATTTAAAACATACAGGTGAAAAGTTCAAGTGCTATAGAATTATAATTATCGAAACTGTTGTGGAATTGCAGTCTTACGGCCCGAAAAACCATTAGATAAAAAGCAATGAGGAGACTTTAAAACCGCAAACCCGTTCGAACGGGTTCACCGCTCAGGAATGTTCGCCCCCTGTAGGGGGTCGAGCAAGTTACAATCGAAACAGCTGATCGAGCAGCAGGTGAAGAGACAATAGATAACGGGCCGGCGCTCAATGGTCTACAGGTATGACAGTATAAGATAGAAGGAACTCCGTCCTCTGACGAAGTCGATTGAGGATATTCTGATATTGTATCGATATGCAAATGATCATCGTTTTGCACCCGGACCACCATAAGGACCTATAGGAAGAGCATATAGGACCTATGGGAGATTTTCAAGGGCCCGGAGATTGAGATGTCCCGCGAGGGGAAAAATGATAAAAAGAGGATGCAAGAGATTTTTAGAAGGCTCTCGCTTAGTGTCTTCGTTTTTCTAGGAACTCTTCTATTGAGTCTTCGTAGCTCGTCTAGTTTCTTCTAAAGAGTCTCCAGGTTTCTTTCTTAGAAAGAGAGTAGAGATTGATCATCTTCGATTTTCACGAGCTTCGATCTTGAGAGAGTGTGTTAGGCAAGCTGCAGCTGCTCTGTGGTGATCTTCAGGGTTTAAAATTAGAATAACCCGGTTGTAAAAGGAGAGAGATTCTCCTCTCGGAAATCACGAGACATCGGTGTTAAGAGGCAAAGCTTGCGTTTAGGTAACCAGAAAGCTAATAGCTCTATTTCCGGATTTTTTTGTCCGGGGACACGAACTTTAATTCATTCGTCTGACTTCAACGAACTGAAATTTTCCCGCACAGTGTTTCCCGAATCCGAGCCTGAATCTCCGAGGACCTGACCAACGACCTGTAGTGGCGGTGCATGATACTTCTGTGAGGACAATTCCTAAATTGTGTGTATGTGTGTGGACTCAAGTGACGTCCATCTGTGTGCATTTTAAGTTCCTATGATCACGATCTAATCGTGTGCATATAATCAAGAGCATTTCAATAAACTGAAAATTCAATTTAATTCTATGTTGTTGAGTTGGCTTTTAAATGCCTTCACGTAAAATGTGATTTGGTACCCAAAGTGTCGGCTTAGACACCAAATCACAGGTAAACGTTACACTATTGTTTCTTATCTTGTATATCTATGTAATTAACGATAAAAGAATTTTGAAGAGATCACAGTTTGGAATAAGCACACCAGTTAATATAATAAACAAGCCTAATTTATATGGCACCTTTACACGTATGTAGTTTATCTAAAGCAGCAAGTATTTTTATCAGCTAAGTATATTTTAGTAAGAGTGCCATTAGTTTAGATTTTTTTAATATTATTAACCGGAATTCAACTGTTAGTGTAAGGTCAGTTTTGTAGAAAATACCCTGGAATATTCGAGATAATGCATCAGGTGTTTTATTATTCCTGTCAGGAAATGTCATTATCATTTCATTCTGAAGCCTACACCGAACTTCCTTATCACTTAACATAGTCACATGAACTTGTTACGTATAACACATGTCACTTTCACGACCACATATGCTTACACGAACTTTCTTATCACTTTCACATATTTTTAAATAGTTTCTACAGAAATAGCAAATACATATAATGGTACACTTCAGTGGAGATACTGTTTACACACTTCATTGTGTTTACACTTTAATTTGTTTCGGCATTTCCTAGTAGTACTCAACCTCAATTGACTTGAAGAGGCAGGGCAGTGGAGAAGTTTGGCTCTATTCGATTCTTTTATCGTAAGTTATGTGTTCAGCAAAAATTTTAATCACAGAGCTTTAAGGACGGATCGAATGTAATATTCATCCATGGCAGGTATTTTGAAAGTCAGCCACGGTCAGTGACAACAAGGAATTCTGCAACATGTATGTCTTTAGGCCAGTCTGAAATTTCTAATATGATCGTACAACAACAGTTTATGTGTGAAATGAAACATGAAATGTGGTCATAAAGATGTAATTTGATTAATTGTTACATTACGTATATTCCAGATAACGGATAAATTATTAGATTACGTATATTACGTATATTCCGGAGAACCAATAAAATTCGAGTTAAATACTTAAATCCTTGCAATAAGTTAACTTTTTTCTATAGCGGACCATCTAATTAGATGATTGTCACAGGTCTGTTGATATTTATTCACGAAGGAGAAGAGATGAGACAGAATGAGCGCTGATGATTGGGAAAAGGGGAGAAAGCATATAACAATACGAGGTGAGTGTGAGAACGGTCGAGGAGTGACCAACGGAGGTTGATGAAGATTCCAGGCAAAAAGACCAGGAGACGAGGGCACCCCAAGTGAAAGGAAGATTGAAGAGAAGGAGCCAATAAATATTATGGAGCTCATTGGAGCAAAAGGAGAACTCGTAAGCGTGGGAAGAAAACGTAAATAGAAAAAGGTATTCAGAGAAGATCGGGTCAAGTCCATCAATGTAGATTGGAGTAAGAAAAGATTGAAAGCGGCCAGAAGAAAATGCCTGAATAACTCCATTGGCGAGGTGATATAGCCAGTGGAAGCCCCAAGGGAGGGGATTATTTCGAGATAAATATGATATAGGTAGATATAAATGGAGCTATAGAAATATAGATAAATAGAGGGCCTAAAAGAGGACACGTGAAGCCCCAGAAGAGAGTTCGATATGGATAGAGCGAGATTGATGGTATGGAAAGCCTATATTTTTTCAACCACTGAAAGTATCATGGTATTTCGACCGCTGAAAGAAGCATAATATTTCGACCGCTGTAATTAGCATGGTATTTCAACCGCTGAAAGTAGCATATTATTTCGACCGCTGAAAGAAGAATATTTTGAACGCTGAAAGGAGCCCAGAAGCATGACCGCTGAAGTAGAAAGAGTCAGAAAATCAGCCCGAAAATCATCTATTGAGAAGTTCCATGATCCAGGGCCGGTTACGAAGCACCAGCGTGAGCCATTGAGACCGTACGGAGACCAGACCAGACCACGGACGTTCCACCTCAACCCAAGCCGCGACCCCGACTGACAGTTGCCGCCCAAGACATACCAGCGATGTCCGGTAAAGAATGCAGCCAATGATTGGGAAGAGAGATCGAGAACCCCATTGCATTGTGAAGAAGCGAGCCATTGTGCTAAAAGCTCCTGAGTCCCCACGGAGACCAGATCCGACCACGGACGTTCAGCCTCAACCCAAGCCGCGACCCCGACTCCCAGTTGCCGCCCAAGAATTACCACCGATGTCCGGTAAAGAGTGCAGCCACTGATTCAGAGGAGAGATCGAGAACCCCATTGTATTACGAAGAAGCGAGGCATTGTGCCAAAAGCTCCCGCTCTCGCATTGATGACACGAGAAAGGAACCAGTTAAGGGAATATTAGTCTTTCCATTTTGCCGTGTCGTAAATGTTCTGTAGTAATTATAAGTAGTAAATCACGTATGTTAGGGCTAGGGAGTTATTTTGCCAGTATTTGGAATCATTAAATACATAGATAAATATGTATATCAGTAGGAATAATTTGCTTATTGTATAAAGAGTTTGTTTAATGTACATATTATAACAATCATTAGAGGATAAAGCGGTAGTAAGTGTATAATATTTAATTTGATGTCAGTATCTACATTAATAAAGCAAGGACCGGGTCTGTCTGTCGGTCACACTCTTCCGGATGTAGCGCCTCAATTTCGGCCATATTTGACAATTTCGAAATCGATGTATTTTTTTTTCATGAAAGTACATAAATGTTACATATTTGGAAAGAGCTTTAAAATCTGATACTATGTTCTGCGTACACTTATTCTGTTAATTCAATATTTTTAGAGTTATTTGGATTCTAATGAAGCGTCATATCTCTTTGACGATGTAAACAAAGGGTGATTCCCTCACAGCGTGATTCTCACTAAAAAATGAATCACTGAAATTAAATGTGTCACCGTGTCAATTTTTTTATTATTTTCCTTTAATTTTTTATACTTTTTATTCAAAATTTTTAATCATAAATAGATAATTTGAAGATGTACTGATTTTTTGGAGATTTTTTGGCAATTAAAAGTGAAAATACAATTTAAATCCAAGTGAACTGTAATTCGAGTTTCAAGTGATTCGATTTAGGTGTTCGATTAATGCTGCCTATTTGCAGATATTTTCAAAAGTGTATTTCTTTTCTAGAAGTTCACCATTTCATAGCTTGATTTTAGCTGTTGATTTGAATTTTAGCTTTTGGAAATTTAACTTGCATGCTAATAACTTTTTTTATTTCAGCATTGGGTTTCTAGGAAATTTAACTTACATGTATATTAATAATACTAAATAATTTCAAGTGTGTATAATGCTTTTCATTGCATCGCTTCATTAAACTAATTTTAGCTTTTGATTTGAATTTTTTTGCGCGACCACTGGCGTTACTCAAATTGGTGCGACCAACGACGGGTTAAGTGTAATATGCGCCGTTATAATTATTTCTTTCAGATGACGTCTTTTGGAGCTACAAAAGAAATTAGAGAACCTGGATACATGCCCACTTTCAAGGTCCAGGGTCAAGTGTATCATCGTATTGGAAGTCTGCAACCAATGTCAAACGAAGCGCCAAAGTTTTTACAGATTTACTTTATAGGAAATGATAGTGAGGAAGCTGATCAAAGTTGCAAGAATGTTCCCGAAACAAAATTGCCATTGGTCTTACAATTACAGGAAATGCTGCACCGTGAAAATGCATACGTGAAGGATTTTAAAGCAGCTGTTACAGAAATTACTCCTGAACAAAGGATTATGATATTGGCAGACAAAACTCCAGTAGGTGAGCACCCCAGAAGATTCAATGCTCCAACAACAATTGAGGTGGCAGTAATTGTTGGAGGAGAGCAACATGGTAACAGAGACATCATTTTAGAAATGTGGTCGGGCACTCTTCAGAGAATTGCCGAAACACACAGATCTTATGATGCGCTTCAATATCCATTAATATTTTGACAAGGTGAAGATGGATATCATTTTGAATTACGCCAGACCGACCCGACTGCAGGACGCATGACCAATAAAAAAATTTCTGCTACGGACTTTTATGCTTTTCGAATGATGGTACGGTCTTCTTCTTTCAATATTATTCTCAGAAGCAAGAATCTATTCCACCAGTACATTGTTGATATGTATGTCAAGATCGAATCTGGAAGGCTGAGATATATTCGTCTGAACCAGAAGGCACTGAGAGTGGAACAGTATATGCATTTGAGGGATGCTATGATAAATGATGGAAATGTTGCAGATGTAGGACAGTTGATCATATTACCCTCTACGTTTACAGGAGGACCAAGGTATATGTATGAGCGAACACAAGATGCGATGACATACGTAAGGAACTATGGTCGTCCGGATCTCTTTATAACTTTTACCTGCAATCCAACTTGGCAGGAGATAAAAGATGATCTCTTTCCAGGCCAAAGCCCACGAGATCGTCATGATTTGTTGGCAAGAGTCTTCCGCCTCAAGCTTAAGACACTGATGAATCTCATCACAAAGGTAAATAATTTTGGGAAAATGCGCTGTTTTATGTATACAATCGAATTACAGAAGCGATGACTTCCTCATGCGCATATTTTAGTGTGGCTTGAACAAACCCTTCATGTGACCAGGTTAGATGATTTCATCAGTGCAGAAATCCCTAATCCAGATGAAGATCCAGGTCTTTTTTCAACTGTTACATCTCAGATGGTTCATGGTCCCTGTGGAAACTTTAATCCTAATTCCCCATGCATGGAAAATGGTAAATGTACAAAGAGATTCCCACATATTTTAGTAAAAGAAACAAAAACTGGTCCGGATGGGTATACATTATACCATCGGAGGTCTCCAGAAAATGGGGGTTTAATGGCGAACATACATATCCGACGCTCACTGGTTGTAGTGGATAATTCATGGATTGTTCCATATTGTCCTCTTCTGTCAAGGATTTTTAATGCCCACATCAATGTCGAATATTATAATTCGGTGAAGTCCATCAAGTATGTTTGCAAGCACGTAAACAAAGGTTCTGACATGGCTGTCTACGAGCTGACCAATACAGAAAATGATGGTAATGAAATTCATCAATATGAAATGGGTAGATATGTTAGCAGCAATGAAGCCATGTGGAGAATACTCGACTTTCCAATTCATGAACGCTATCCCACAGTGATTCATTTAAGTGTCCATCTGGAGAATGGGCAGAGAGTTTATTTTACAGAACAAAATGCGAATGAACGATCTCGGAGCCCTCAGGAAACTACAATCACCAGTATTTTCAAGCTTTGCAGTGAAGATGACTTTGCCCGAACACTACTTTATAATCAAGTTCCCAAGTACTATACATGGAATTACAGTGCTAAAAAATGGAATCGGCGTAAAATTGAAACAATTGCGTCAGAACATCTAGGGATCAAGACAACCGATGCATTAAGACGTGTCTACACTGTACATCCAAGTAATTCGGAATGTTTTCTCCTTCGACTGCTACTACACTAAGTGCAAGGTCCGACATCATTTCAACATCTGAGAACAGGGGAACGTACAATATTTGAAACTTTCCAAGAGGCTTGACAGCTTAGAGGACTGTTGGAAAATGATCAACATTGGCACCTGACTGTAGAAGAAGCGGCTGCAACTCGCTCAGGCAAAATGTTTCGAGATTTTTTTTCTGTTATGTTGCATACATGTTCGATGTCAAATCCTCTGCAGTTATGGATGAACCACAAGGAAAATATTTCTGAGGATATAATTCATCAGGCACGAATTCAACAACAGAACCTGGAGTACACTGATGGCATTTTCAACATGGCACTTAACCTCATTCAAAACAAGATTAAATCGTTCGATGGTTTGGATTTACAAGCATATGGACTGCCTCAACCACTTTCAGAACAAGAATCATCGACTTCAATTGAAGTGCATTGTGAAATGAATTACAATATAGATCAACTTGCAACTTACTTGGAGGAGAATGAGCCGAAACTGGTTCCGGATCAAAAGGAAGCATATGATAAAATTTTGAATGCAGTTTTCAACAGACGTGGTGGAATATTTTTTGGATGCTCATGGGGGTACAGGTAATACTTTTCTAATAAATCTTCGGTTGAAAAATGAAATTGCCTTGGCTGTTGCTTCTTCTGGTATTGCAGCTACACTCTTGGTAGGAGGAAGGACTGCTCACTCTGCATTCAAGTTACCCCTTAATCTCTCAACCAATGAACTTGCAGCATTTCAAGACGCTCCGGAAAGGCAAAGCTTCTACAAGACTGCAAGCTCATTATATGGGATGAATGCACAATGTCTCACAAAGCTGCATTTGAAGCACTTGATGTGACGATGAAGGATATTCGGCGTAACAATAATAGAATGGGGGGAGTAACTTTGGTCTTGGCCTGTGACTTTCGACAAACGCTGCCCGTCATTCCACGGGGAACAAGAGCCGATGAAGTGGAGGCCTGCAAAAAATCTTCATACATTTGGAATGGAATTGAAAAACTTGCCTTGAAGACCAACATGCGAGTACATTTTAATAAAGATACCTTTGCACAAGAATTTGCCGATATTCTACTACATTTAGGAAATGGAACACTGTCTGTGAATAATCAGGATGGTTCCGTATCAACTCAAGACATAGGAAGAATTGTAACAACAGAAGAACAGCTGAAAGATGCAGTATTTCCAGACTTAGTTCATAAATTTAATGACGCCACTTGGCTAGCCGAAAGATCAATACTTGCACCCACAAATGAATAAGTTACCACCATCAATAAAAAACTTTTAAAGAAATTGCTTACCAATCTTCATGTTTACAAATCGGTCGACACTGTATGTAATAAAGATCAAGCAGTCCACTATACATCTGAGTTTTTAAACTCATTGGAGTTATCTGGAGTACCTTCACACATTCTGGAGCTGAAATTTGGTGCACCTATAATGCTTCTAAGGAATCTTAATCCACCTATACTGTGCAATGGAACAAGACTTACTGTGAATAATTTAATGCCAAATGTCATTCAAGCCACCATCATGACTAGAGAAGGTGCGGGACAAAAAGTATTAATTCCAAGAATCCCGATAATCCCATCTGATCATCCATTTAATTTTAAACGTCTTCAGTTCCCTGTACGCTTCATTTTTTCGATGATCATCAACAAGGCACATGGCCAAACTCTACAAGTTATAGGACTTAATCTTCGAAATCCATGTTTCTCCGATGGTCAGTTGTATGTAGACTGTTCCAGGGTTGGCAAAAAAGAAAATTTAAACATCTAGACTCCGAATGGGAAAACATTTAATGTTGCTTATCCAGAGGCCCTCTTATACTTTAGAAAGACACAAATAAGAGGAGCATTTCATTTATGGAGATATTTATTGCTACATAATCTTGCATTTATGTTGCATGGAGCCGTAATTGCAGATTTCTATTAATTTTTTAGTTTGTCAGTGCCTTCTACATATACTTTCCTTTTTTTCCCTACAGAATCTTACATTTGAAGTGCGTGGATTTAATTGTAGATTTCTACTAATTTTTTCGTTTGTCAGAGCCTCCTACCTATACTTTATTTTTTTTTTCTACAGAATCTTGCATTTATTGTGCGTGGAGCCCTTAATTGCAGATTTTTATTATTTTTTTTAGTTTGTCAGTGTCTTCTACCTATACTTTAATATACTTTAATTTTTTTGAATTATTTACATTTTACTTAAATTCAATTGAAATGATACTTTGTTTAGTTTTTATTTATACTATGTTATTTATACTGTTATTTATTCTATGTTATTTATACTGTGTTTAGTTTTTAAGTTTATTTTGTTTAACAAAATTGAGATTTTTACTTTTTAGCTTTTAGTGGTCAAATGATGAAAGGCTGATGCTATCTTAATTCTGAGATGTGTATAACAATACGCATGCGTTATTTTATGTTATTTATACTGTTTGGTTTTTAAATTGATTTTTAGTTATTAAAACTGAGATTTTTGCTTTTCAGCTTTTAGTGGATTGTTATAAATGTATGAATTTTATGCTTTACTTTTCAGCTTTTAGTGGTTTGTTTTAACTGTATGTATTTTATGTTTTACATTTCAGCTTTTAGTGGTTTGTTTTAAATGTATGTATTTTACCTTTTACTTTTCAGGTTTTTGCTCCACTAATGAAAGGCTAAATCTAGCTGAATTCTGAGGACTTTAATTATAAATTTATATTTTTTATATTGGGCTTTCTTTTTATTTATGCGTATAACATTTCACATGCTTTTTTTATGTTATTTATACTGGTATTAGTTTTTTAATTAATTTTGGTTAACAATTATTCCACAATTTGACATTTTTACTTTACAGTTTTTAGTGGTACAGTTTGCAAGATGTTTTGTGTATTACTGCAGAAAGAAATTGTTTTAAAGTTTTTCATGTATCTTAATGTAAATTGATAAGTAAGTAACTGCTATTAACTATTAGTAATACACTTTTAAAATTCAATAATTAACTTTTTAATTAAATTTTAATTTAAAATTCAATAATTATCTTTGTATTAACTTTAAAATGTTTATTAGTTTACCAAAATAAAGTTTTTTATTTAAATGTTTTTGTGCGGGTTTGTCATTATTTATCGTGTTCATGACCTCATCATCCAATAAAATGGATGTGCTCCCCTGCAAAATTAAAAATTTAAATTTATTAATTTCTTGAAAAACAAGCTTTTTAATGCCCATTCGTTTCAATAAACTATAATTATGAAAACATATTTCAATTTTATTTTGCTCGAGTCTTAACCCATTTAGGACCGCTCCATGTTTCCTTTATTGGAAATGCACCAAACAGTGTTTTAACACTTCTTAGAACATTAATAACACAAATAAGTTGTTTCCATAAAATTAAATTTATTTTTACGAGAGTTACAAAATGTTGCGTTTTCGCAACATCAGTCCAAGGCGATATAAAAATTTTAAAAATATAAAAATTTTAAAAATATAAAAATTTAAAATTATAAAAAAATTGTAAAATTTTTTTTAAAAATCTTTTAAACATTTAGCATGAAGACGTACATAACACTTATTACATACAGAAATTGTTTGACTTTTGCAGTGTTTACTTTTTTTGTTTATTTTTACTATTTTTAGTAATAATATGGCCCATACGGTTTTTCCGAGTTTCTTTGAGAATTAGATTTTGAATTGAAGATGGTCTTCCAATATGTGAAGTTTCAGGTAATACAGAATTCATTGGCATTTCTTCAAGCTTTTTTATCAAAGATAAGGCTCTCTCAAAGATGTAGATCTCTTAACTCTAATAAACTTATTTTAGAATTCATTACATCCATGTAGAGTCTCCCCTTTTCCCATACAATATGCTCCTTTTTCTTACTATATTGCTTACTTTTTCATTTATTAGAAAAAAAATGTCGATTTCATCTGCAATGTCTTTAGGTGATTCGACATTTTCACATAAAATATTATCATCAATATCTTCTTCATCCGTCAAATCATCCGGATCTGGAGGGATAATGACGAATTATGGTTCCTCATTAGCTTCTGTTGAGGAAGATTCTGAAATATCATCATCTAGCCGATGAAAATACTCCAATGTCTCTTCCAATGTCAAAAATTGCATTTTTCTAGAAACAAACTTATCCGAAATGCAAACAATACCAATTTACTGCATGAAAAACTAGGCAACACTAATAAAACACATTGGAAATAAGTAATACACTTTGGACTGATGTTGCGTTTTCGCAACATTTTTAAAATTATGAATTGAGAAACATAAAAACAAAAATTATGATTTATCTGTTGAAGCCATTTTGTTCTTTAGTCTCTAGTAAACTCGGAACAAGCATCAAATTGGAAATTTATCATGTGCTGCTATCTAAGGTTATTATTTGAAAATAGTCATTTTTTTCCCTTTCAAAACACCAGAAAAAAACATTTTTTTGCAAGTGCTAAAAGTGGGGAAATAAGGAAGCAAAAGAATTATTATGATCAATTGAAGTATAGAGAATAAAATAAAAATGTTACTTCAGACGTACAAAGTTTTGAACATGCCTTTAAAAAATACAGAAAATAATGTTGCGTTTTCGCAACACCAGTCTTAAATGGGTTAAGAGGTTAATGCTGTTCTGTAAGAATTTCATTCCAGACTGGCACATGAAAATTTATCTTTTTCTAATGCAGGTATGCTCATATCATACCAGGTGGTGGTGGGTGTTTATACGAATAAAAACATTTTCTGTTTTAGGGTTGGGGGAGACTGTAAATTAATAGTGCCTCTTATAAAAATTCTCACTCAATTCAAAGCCGTCTGTCTGGTGGACGGATGGCCTGAGCGTACCTGGCCGAAGCCCGAGCATAGCCGGGTGAAGCCCGGCTAGTTTGTAAATATATTTGATCTGTTTAACCCTTTGACGGGCGCAGTTTTCACTGTTCAAATGCCTAAATCTAGTATTTTTTTAACTTGCATTCAATGTATTCTAGTTAAATAAGCAGAAAATGGTTAGTACTGCCATCTGTTCTCAGATTAAAGAACTAAAACCCTTTTGCAACCCTTAATTGGAAAATTTTCAAGATTCTTTAGGTTGAAAAAATCGAGAAAAAAATATGCACAGTGCAAACGGTGGAGGTTGTTGCTCCTGACAGTATTAATAAATTAGTGTATTATTGCAATGTATGGGTAATCCTTCATCTCAAATCCACTAATACGATCAGCCAGTCACAATGATGTTTAATTACATAGATCACATTGTTTTCATTTATGTGATATTGCAACTACCATTGCCATAGTCAACTTTAAATTAAACGTAATCAGATTGAATAAAAAATATTAGGATTACTTGTCATTACATACAAAAAATTCAAAAAGCAAACAAATATTATCATAGCTGATTGAAATTTTACTACAAAAGTAACATTGAAGCTTAGAATTACATCTTTTGGGTATAATTTAGACAACAAGATGGAATTTTAAAATGATACATATCATAAGTATAATATTCAGGGTTTTCGATTGTTTATTATATTCTGGTCCATAATATATATAAATATACTAAATAAGAAAAATTAATAAATTACTATAAAAGGATAAATTACATGTATATAATTAAATATTAAAATTCTCAAAAAAATATTCTCCGAAGTTTTTCTTTTCTATTTCGAAAATGTTCTTATAAATACTGATTCATCAAAGTAACTTATAGGAAGGATAATCATGAAATAGATAAAAATTGTCGGGGAGTAAATTTTGAACTTAAGTAAAAATCTCAAACATTATTTGTCTCGATAAATATTTCCTACTCCATTCACTAGTAACCTGACCTCATGTTTCTTTAAACAATTTCCTTTTGCCAGACAACTTCTAAACTTTTAACTATATCTCATTCCGAAATGTTTGAAGTATGCAAGAACAGACATCTATTGCTTAAAACTTGTTTTACAGCCCGTAATTACGGTTGGAAACAATTCTTTGTTCCCCGTAAAGAACACTTCTAGAGAATGACAGTAAAGAGTTAAATATATCTCTCAAATTTGTACACAACCATAAAATAAATTATGTAGAAAATTCTCTGTCAGTTTCCTTTGGCATTAGTAAAGTAGTATTTTATGTTTGATTTTTTGCATTTTTAATTTTTATGGTAAATTTGCAATTTGAATTATTTATTTCTTATTTTGACGCTTGAATTTAATTAAAAGAAAATTTTATGGTTTCGAAATGCTAATTATAAAAAAAACTTCTAATTGAAACATTAATTTCCACTTCAAGTTACCAGAATATTTTTAAAGATATCCTCACAAATTACTCAGTCATCTTAATTTAATTGTTCAATCGTGATGAAGAATGTGAATTTTATGTTATGCATAATGCTTTGAAATTGCAAATGCATACAATTATTTCAATTCAAACACAAAAAAATGTTGACAAATTGTAGCTTCAAAGAACTAAGATTTTTTGTTTATAATTGATATTCATAAACAATCATTAGTTATAATTAATGAATACAAAGTATTTTTTTAAGGCGAAACTTTGAAGTTTTAGTAATAAATTTTGTACCTACATATACACAAATACTTTCTTTTATATATATATATATATATATATATATATATATATATATATATATATATATATATACATATGTGTGTATATGTATATAAACTGTAGTTGAGAAAGGTTTAGAGTTATAATATATCATTAGTAATAGCCCAATAGTTAAGATTATTATAAAATATAAATAGTAAACTACTCTGAGAACGATTATATGAAGATTTATACATGTGCATTTCTAATATTCTACATAAAAGGCCTTACGATATCTTGAATACAATTTAATGTACCCAATTAAATGTAACAGTTAAATGTATTTAATGGTAAATTACATTAAATACCTTTTAATTTAATGTATTAATGTAATTTTATGTTGGGAAGGACACAGACCAAAAGATCATTTCAAAAGTCGAGGAGGAAGCTATATATAGCATAGACGTCACAACCAATGAAGTCCTTGGACATTGAGCGAAAGGGAAGAAGCTCAGCTGAAAACAGATGAAAGGTTCTGCTTACAGCTGAAAATCTTTTCACGCTGTAAAGTTTCCTTAAACTTTATGGATGGACGAAGTATCCACAATTAATCAGGATCTTCTCAAATATTCCAAATTTTTGTGGGGCACTATGCCTTCGATCTGGTCAAAATAAACGGCCCATTTTAAAATCCAGATGGGTAAGGGAAGACAAGAGAACCTCCAGTGGTTTACGGCTTGAGCTCAACTATAAGGTCAGAGCAAGAACCCAATTATCAACAACAATCTGTCCAAAATATGTACGGAAACACAACATTTCTCATTGAAACGTAAACGAAGGGAACATGAGTGAAAGGGTAAGTTGAACTTTTAAAATCCTTTCACGCTGTAAACTTTTTGTAAACTTGATTGATGGATTAACTACCCAACTTTTGCCAGGATCTTTCCAAATGTTACTCTTTTTAGGGGCAACTATTCCTCCGATCTTTGGATTCTGGCTCTGTGACAAAAGAAAATGTGAGAATAATTTTACCACAACTATAGGTCAGAGCGAGAACCGAAGGATATACCCCGATCCAGACAAAATATATTTAACTCTTCCCGCATACGCCCATATATTTAACTCTGGAGGTGCGGGGTCAAGTGTTCTGGTTTCTTCACTTGACTCGGTTCAAATTTATGGGACTGGTCCTTGGCCATTTCGGACTTCAACCCTTGTGGTGTCAGTCAAAACAGGAGCGGCACCTTCATCGTCCGTAGCCGTCGGGACTTGATCTGATGTTGCTGTCGGTCAAGTGGCATAAGCAACAACAACACATATATTTATATTTTATGTATAATAATTTTCATCTTTGACTTTAAAAAGAGTTTTACTGCTCTGTTTCAAATGTCCTTGCCGGTATTCGCCAACCGAAAAATGCCTTTTCTTTGCGGAATAATGGAAGATCGTCGATTGAAAGATATGCATTTTCCTTACGCATTTTAATGACAATGAAAAAGCAATAAGTCCGGATATGATGGAGCGCATAGACTTTATGCATTCATTAAATTTCCCCGAAGTAAAGGGGATGCAGAATAAGATCATTCGAATGCTTAGACTCCCATTAAATTCAGCTGCATTCTTCACGTGTATCAAAAGTCCTAGCCTCATTATAGGTCATTATAGTATCCTCATTATAGGTCTGTACTGAATATAAATGTCTCATCCCGTAGCGTAAATATTATGTAAAATATATATAAATATAATATTAGTACTTAAGGATGGTAGGTCAATATTTTCTCGCATATATCAATATTTCTTCATGTTATATAGTGGAGAATTCAAAGTGATATGTAGCTAATCTAAAATGAAAACTGGGAACCTTTGCTTTCCAAAAAAAGTATGTATTTATATAACTGTAGGGTCTCCAAAACTAGGGCTGCATTCACCTGTAAGAGACTTACTTCAATTCCAAATATTAGAATAATAATGCTTTGAGAAAAAGTTGTCCGTGCTATTCTTACAAGCAGTTTAATTAAATAATTAACATTATTCTCTTGGAAGATTTTTTAGGCGAATATTAACTAGATTAATCCCATAAAAAGTATCACGCATAAATCTAACGTTCATCAAAAATCTACCTCGTTTCTTTACTACCCATAAATAACTTTATTACACGATATATTTAAAAGTGTTTATATGATGTCAATTGCTTATTTATAGTATGAGTACATAAATACCATTCTCCTAAACATAATAAAACGCATCAATATTTCCTTAATGTTTAATATCCAACTGGGAAACTGAAATCGAAGCTGGGAACTTTTGCTTTCCAAAAAGACATGCTGATGATTACAGTGTCCATGCACGCCTCTTGGCTTAATATTTTTGCAATTTTATCTTGTCTAGCATGTAGCCCACTGAAGTTAAGCAACATGCTTAATGGGCGTAAAAGGTCTTCGGTGCTTCATTATGATCCGTGTATTATATTTAAATGTGTATTACAGTAACGTCATCAAATTAATTTCATAATAGTAATTTGATTATATATCGGTCACTTCGTTGCACTTTATCATAGTATCAATATTTAATTTATTTAAAAAAATGATGGAAATACTGGTGCCCAAAATGAAGTGCAACACGTGACTGACTTATGATAGACTCCGAGAACCTCAGCTCTCTGTAAATACGCATGGAGGATTACTGCACGAGGTCATACCAAACATTTAGCTTGCACATGTTACAGTATTATGTCCTCTAGAAACAACTACTACCACACTGTGTCTTGTAGATATATTTTAATACTTACAGTTCATTGAATTTACGCAATATACTAAGTGAACATCAAATATTTACTCCTTTTCCGATCTGCAAATTACTTCCAATATCCCATAGTAAACGTTTGCATCAAATTTATTTCATAAGATTACATCGAATAAAATATGACGACTCAGTTACATTAAATTTTCACTCTACTGCTCGTATATATAGATATTTTCTTTATTTCATAAGATGCAACTCGTATATCCCAAACCGAATCCCTAAAATCCTGCGGTTGAAGAAACATGCTCTTAATTACAGCACAAAGACAGTCCAACCTGTTCACTGCTACGTTTTAAATAGTAACGCACCTAGCTAAACTTACCGTAACACTGTAGCCACTCCATATTTAGAGATAGATAATGAAGTCTATATGGCAGGTTACAGTTGAGAATATTGTGCAGCATACAGAGGTAACAAGCACAGACACGTCAAAAAGAAGGAAAATACCGTATTCAAGAACTGAAAATTGTTAATTCTTATTATAATCCAGAAGTTTTCCGTGAACTTTATTCGAAAAATTTTCATGCGTAACCTTTGACGCAAAACATACCTTCCTACGATCTATGTTCCAAATGAGAAGCTTAAATACCATGTTGAGGTATTGTGTAATATCAACCTTTTGTAGTTTCAAGAAACAAAATCTGTAAGAAAAGTTGAGTTTTAAGTTAATATCTTCATGGTGCTTGTGCAATTTATGAAAGACAAATTAAATAGTGCCCATTAATGTTATAAGGAAAGAAAATTTCACCATTTTTTACATGCAACTCATCGGTAGCTTATTTGAAAGCTTAGAAAATTGTATATGTATAGGATCCGGATGTAATCAGTAATCTTCCAGATGTTAATGATTCATTTTCAAAACTCATTGCGGTGTTGATAAAACCAGGATTTTGTTCACCCCCAGAGAAGAACGATTTTTCTCAACGGTTACGCATAATTTCATGTACAAAGCCGAAATATTTTTACCTTTTAGAAAATCAAAGTTAATAAGAATTATAACGGTAACCTTAATATTATTAAATAATAGATATATATGCCTCCAGTTTTGTTTATCTTGTCTATTTATTTCTTTAAAAAAGCATCATGGTAATTACTTTTTTTAAGTGAAGAATCAACTTCCAAATATTAGGGCAAAGCGAAATTAAATAATGAATTACTGAAATGAATCTTAATAATAATGAACTATAATGACTTAAATAATTATTTAAATAGCACGTACTTACGCAAAGGCGATACAAAAATTTAAATAAATTCATAGTTGCTTAAAGCTAGCAGAAACCCTAAATAAATTTTCACAAATCTAAATATGCACGTACTTATTTACTCTAAACTGCTAGTTTATTCGAAAAGTAATCAACATTAACACCGTTACTGAGTTTAAAAGAGTGTGCTTCGAAATGACCATTTGCGTAATTGTAGGTGAGGAAGAAAAGTCATAACTTTCGTGTTAAATTGCTCGGCGGAACAGTTATAAAACTGAAAGAAAATGCTGAATGCAGCTTAAGAACTTTTAGCGGACTGCGTTTTATTGAAGCAAAATAAACTCATTCCCCTTTCTTGGAAGCTCTTTTTTCTTCTTTCCTGTTGCCGTTTATGCGGTTAAAGTTTCTATTTCTCACGATTCTATTTAACTTCTGCTTTGCGTGCATGCGACTTCCTCGGAATACGTGATTATAGAAGTAAAGGTTGATTCTGGCATCCGCAAATATGCGTTTAATTTTTGTTAAATGAGAGTCATGCCTACCAAGACGATACGTTTAATTTCCAATAAATAACCCCAAGAAAGGGGGAAAAAACGCCGTCCAGGTTCAACACGAATATTTTCTGACGTAAAAATTCCAGAAATCTAATTCTCCGATGGAATATTATCCACGAGGAATTTGGGAAATCCCATCTTATCTTGACACGTACGTTATTAAGACAGAGCAGGAAAAAAAATTACGAGAAATTAACTTCAGTTTCAGTAGTTTCATTATTTTTCTGGACGGGAAGAAAAACTTTTCTAATTAACGATTTTCCCCTGTTTCTTAGGAAAATATTTCCATGTTTCATGATTGACTCTCAAGCACTGTTTAATTGCTTACCTTCTGTGCATTCCGCTAGGGATCAGTAGGACTTTTTACTTAGATTTTTCTTAGAAAAATGTGTCACATGTAATCCGCTCGACTTTAACACGTTTTATGCTGTTTCTGTGATTAAATGTCATTCAAAATATTAAAAGGCTAAAGAAAGGAATGTTTGTCATATCATCACGGAACTGGCGCAATTTTTTTCCGTCAGTCAAGTACTCTTAATTGTTTACAACTTTACCAAAAATACTCATTTTGAGAAAATGCTTTGCACAATAATTTATAACCATATTTATTTAAATATTTCTGCATTTACTCATAAATATGTTTTAGAAATGGATTTGTTTTCGTATCCTTCCCAAAACTTTTTGTTTTCGTGTCACATCCCTTTCTTGGGATGAGACCCGAAAGCAGAAACTATACAATTTTTTGAGAGAATAGTTCAATAATTGATACAGAATTCCCAATAATAAATAAAAACAATAAAATGCGATAATCGATGAAAATTTCTTTCAATATGTTTGGTTCATGTGCAGAAATTTTTTCATTAGTACGAATTCTATGTACTTCTGCTAAGACAGATACACCTTTGTTTAGCTGCTCTTAATTTAGGTTCCCTAGTACAACATGACTAAAATATTAAAATACAATGATTTTTAACATGTTTCATGCAATAACATGGTTAAGAAACTTTTCCCTAGTACTTTTGACTAAACGAACTCTTAGTTATGCATCCAATTTTTTGGTAATTGCTTATTATATAACAAGTTATCAAAGACTAATCAGTTTATGAAACACCCAGTAAAGTTTTTATTTTTAGCAACTTTTAGTTTGTCTCGAACATTTAGTTCTATTGGTCAAATTAATTAAGACATTAAGACATTCCTGGTTTAAGTAAAACAACTGCTAGTGTTCTAGAAAAGAAAATTGCTAGATCCCAAGCTAATTGAGAAATCGCTGTATAGCTCAAGCAATAAGCCGATATCAAGTAGAAAAAAAATCTTTTCAATTCAGACACCAAAACAAATTATGGTGGCAATTTGAATGGGAAAAACATTATGTATTCTTAAAATAATCGAACAAATGGTCGATAGGCTAAAATATTTTCCTCATAGGTGCTTAAAACAATATCTTACACAAATAATAATCTTACATGGACTTATATCTGTTATAGTTATTATATTTTTTAATTTGAAAATTGGTATCGATTCAAGCAAATATGAAAGAAAAGCTAACTGAATCTTAATTTCTTTGTATTCTTTCTTTTTCTCCCTTTCCTTTAAGAAAATGAATGAAATTTTCATTCATTTTTCCCAAGCTAATTGCGAAATCGCTAGATATCTCAAGTGATCAGCTTAAAAAAGAAGAAAAAAATCTATTCAATTCAGGACCCAAAACTAATTATGGTGGCAATTTGAATTGGAAGAAAATTATGCAATCGTAAAATACTACATCAAATGGTCAGAAAGCTAAACTATTTCCTTCAAAGATATTGAAAACAATATCTTACTCGAATAATAATCTTACATGAATTTATATTTGTTGTAGTTATTATTTTTTAAATTTGAAAAACTTGTTTCGATTCCAGCAATTATAAAAGAAAAGCTAACTGAATCTTCCTTTCTTTGTATTCTTTCTTTCTGCCCTCTCTTTTAAGAAAAGGAATTCATTCCTTTCTCCCTAGCTAATTGTGAAATCGCTAGACATTTCAAGCGATCATCTGATGTGAAGCAGAAAAAAAAATCTATTCAATTCAGGCCCCAAAACAAATTTTGGTGGCAATTTGAATGGGAAAAACATTATGTATTCTTAAAATAGTAGAGAAATAATCGAAAAGCTAAAACATTTTCCTCATAGGTACTGAAAACAATACCTTACACGAATAATAATTTTACATGAAAACTTATAAAGCTCGTCCCGATTCCAGAAAATATGAAAGAAAAGCTAAGTGATTCTTTCTTTCTTTGAATTCTTTCTTTTTTCCCTCTTCCTTAAGAAAAGCAATGAAATTTTCATAGTCTTTGACTCATTTGTCACTAACTTACGTACTTATCTCAAATTACTATAAAAATTGAAAACATTAAAAAACAGAAGAAAATCTTGCACTTTCATTTCATACCAATATGCGATGACTTGCCTATGGCCAAGTGTCATATTAGCTTCCGTGCGTAGATAACTTATGAAAGGTTTTTAGAGCTTTAATATATGTATCATTTTTTTTGTATGATTTAAGCGTTTGTTATACAGGGTGGTTATAATTAAACTTCCCCTATAAACGGCATCCCACAGCAAAAACGGGTGAACGGAATGCGACGAAATTTTGTATATGGGCCACGAGATGCGCTCACGGAATTTCGAAAAAAAAAATTTAGTTCCAAAATGTCCACCAGAGGGTGCCTTTTCGGGAAAAACATGAAATTTAACACAATAAACGACCAAAACGGAATACAGAAACAATATTAACATTTATTGACTAGTTTCTGATCACCTTGTCATCGAACCACTTTAAGTTAAGGTAAGGGAGAAACGATCATATAGACTGCATGAAATTATCATATAGACTGTATGAAATTAGATTTAGATTAACATTTAAACTCAAGTCCAAAAATACCAAATTGCCAACATTATCTTTATCAGTCTCCACCAATTTAAGATTTTTAGGGTAAAAATTAATATCTATTGCATTTAAGATGTCATTAAAACATATGAGTATATTATCTACATATCTGAAAAACATAAGTTCATTAATAATCATAACTCCTCTTTCGTAAAAGCGAAGGCATATATCTGCTAAAGTAGATAAGCATCCTTCACGGATCGGTATTCCATGTATTTGCTTATAGAAGTTACTACCATTATATAGTATTGTTTAATTAAGTACTAGGTGTAGTATCGCCCGATATTTTTTTTCAGTTATATATGTCTTTAAATCATATTGATCCAATAACCCAAGTATAATACTATACATATCTTTTAGGTTGATAGAGTAGAAAAGATCCGTAAAATCGTAGTTTTTAACGTTAGTTATATCTCCTTTACCTTTTATCTGTTTAACTATTTCTAAGCTATTATTTATGAAATAGCCCCCTTCCTTACTTATTTTTTGTAAACTATTTTAAGTATATTTAAAAGTTTATTATTAGCAAGCGTTAAGTACGTATTGTAGCCCACAGTAACAGTTCTAAATTTAACCGGTGACTTATGAAATTTAGGGATTAAGACTAAATAGGTAAACTTTAGATTTTTAATTTCATATCCTGCACGGTGATATAATGCTTTGATACGATTTTGTATAGTACACGACATAGAACCTAATTTTTTATAAACAGTATTATCATTACAGCACTGTAATAATTTGTCACAGTAAAATTTTTTGCATATAAATACATAGTTAGCTGATACTTTATTCACATAGGTTATAGCAAATTGATCTTGTAAAGCAGTGATAGACGGTTTTAAGGTTTTTAAGTTGACATGATGATCATTTGGCTTAGTTCTTAGATAAGCATTTTTAAAATCACTTAAATAATGAAATTTCCTCTGTTCGAATGTACTAACAGGTATACTATGCTTTATTTCGATTTTATATATAAATACATCTAGATTACGTTTGAATATTTGTAAGACGTTCTTTTTATAATCTATGCGAAAGCCTGTACCATAATTCATTAAATTAGTCAAAGCCGTATTATCTGTAATTTGAGTATTACCTGTTATAATGGGCTGTAGTGTTCATTGTAACCGGTCATATTATGTTTACAATTACAATTACCACGAGAAGCATCAACTACATTTTAATATCAACTACACTATATTAAGTAGATTATAATTCTTATCTCAATTTCTCCTTTCTGCTTGTTTCCCTTATTTTATATAAATTGAATTTTAAGCTGACCAATCTACTCACGACATATATTACAGCATCCCCTCACCCCTATAGGTATCGTTCGTTACCTATCAGTTTAAAAATAGTTTAATGACGTGTTTCATGTTAATCACAAAATATTGCTAAACCCCACTAACTTCAATAAGTTATTATTGTCGGCTCTAGACTTTCATTTGATACCTGTTTGGATAGCTGAAAGCAATCTGCGATCTAAATTACGACTTTGAATTAACGTGGTAACACCTAGAAAATTTCAGGGAAATATATTTTTAAAAGAAAAATTCTGGAAACAAGTAAATATATTTAAATATATAAGACAGCTTCTTAGAAATTAGAAAATTACTTCTTTACCTTAAAAGACACCCGAATAAGCTTAATTATGCCACTAACTTAAGTAATTATGCGACTAATTTAATTTTGCCAATAATACAAATATATTTTTAACAAAGTTAGTACTTAAACTTTGAATGCAATCTCTAGACATTTTCCAATTAGTATCTTTGAAAATTGGAGGAAATGTGATCAAAAATTTCATTCAAAAAGGAAAAATTTCATTTCTTATGTGTTTTTATTATTAATATTGATTTCGTCTTCTTTTCAGATTTTCTGTTGTAATGCTCCACCTATCCGTCGATACACAGGGAGGTGAAAACAATATATATATATATTTATATATATATATATTGCCGGGTGGGCAAAAAGTCCGTAGCAACTTTAAAAGTTCATAAAAACCAGAAAAATAACCAAAATAAAAAAAGGTTTGCAGGGTTAGTATCGCTAGGTCACGGTAATTTTTTTAAGACAGGAAAAAAAAAGTCAAAAAACAGTCTATAGATGGCACTGGTACGAGCGAATTCTGTGGAAATATGCAAATGAGACGGTTATAGGAACGGGTGCTCCTAATCCACAACCAGTTCACGTTGTAAATCGTGTATGTGAAAAATGATGCTGAGTGCGAAGTATAAAGCTTTGTTGGTGAAGTTATTTTACATGAACAAGGAATCAGCGGCAATTGCCATACATAAATTCCGAGTTCAGAAGAATGTGAGGAGTGGAAAAGGGCCTTCAACAGCGACATGCCTCATAATGCTTGTACAACGGTTTGAGGAAACTGGAAAGCTGGAGGATCGTGTAAGAGCTGGACGATCATGTTTAAGGGAGGCACGTGTGCCTCGTGTTGCAGCCGATTCAGCTGCAGGGACCAGCAGTACTCGTGAAGCTGCCAGACGCTTGGGCATTCCTCCATTCTCGGTATGCCATATTCTTCATGGAATCCTTGATCTGTACCCATACAGATTGCAGTCGTGCCATGAAATTTTACCAGCAGATACCGTACTGAGGGAAGCATTTGCGTGGTGGGTATTCTCCAAAATCGAACAGAATCCCACCTGGGTCTATAAGATCTTGTGGACAGATGAAGCTCACTTTTTGCTTCATGGCGAAATTAATACCCATAATTGTCGCATCGGGGTGACGTGTAATCCACGTGAGTACACGCAGCAACCATTGCATTCCCCAAAAGTGAGTGTCGTGTTTTCCAGGTTCGTTCATCATAGGACCTTTCTTCTTTGAAAGACAGTGCCCAGTAAAGGGGTGGAAAACGGATACAGAGAATGCGCTGCGTTATTTAACGCTTTTGCACGAGGAGGTCGTGCCATGTTTGCGTGAAAGAGATGCGTTGTCGACTATCACGTTTATGCAAGATAGAATAACTAGTCACACTGCTACTCCGGTCAAGGCGTTCCTGATACAGACGTTCTGGGAAGACAAAATCGTCAGCGGGCGTTGCAGGTTACCATGCCCTCCTCGGTCTCCAGATTTGACACCGGCAGACTTCCCAGGTGTATCTATCCGGTCCATCCAATCTGTCTCAACTGAAAGATGCTATCCGCCGAGAGGTGTCATGTATACATCCGGGCCTGCTGCACTCTGCCGTTACTGGATTTCATACTCGTCTGCAATGCATTATCCCCTGTGGTGGGGGGTCTTGTGGAACACCTACTGCTGTAATAAACGATTTAGGAGCATTCTTTTCGTTATGTGAGTATATTTTCTTTGACTTGTGTACGTCAGTGCCACCTGTCGCCTGTTTTTTTAGTTATTTTTTTCCTGTCTTAAAAAAATTCGCATGACCTAGTGATGCCAATTCTGGAAACCTTTTTTTTATTTTGGTTATGTTTCCGGTATATATATATATATATATATATATATATATATATATATAATCGTAGGGGATATTTTTATAAATAAAATAATCTAGAAGAAAATATTCAAATTAAATCTGATAGAACATACTAAAGGATATAGTACAGTTAATATAGTACAGTTTGAGTACATATCTTTTACTGGATTTTAATATTCTTTTGGATAATGTCCAATCGTCTGCCGGATTAGCTAGATTTTTTTTTCTATTTCATTGTTACGCACTTGATGCAAAATTTGTTTAAAGTATCACAAAAAGAAAAGAAACCACGTGATCAGCATTTAATAAATTAAATTCTAAAAATCAATATTTAAAACTTTACCAGAAATCATAAAATAAAGGTAAAGATTCAAAATAGATTTCATTTTAAATGAATATTCGTGATCTTTCTCGTTATATAAATTTTATAACCCTCAAATTATTATTATAAATGCAAACTTAAAAAAAGTTACAAAATCAGATTAAAAATTTAATTTAATAGAATCTAAGTAAAATTTTTCAAAAGTCTTTCTTAGTGCACCCCTACACTATAAGAAGACTCGCATTGCAAAATTTTATCCTTTAGGCCCAGCAGTTTGGTCTGTGCGTAATATGTCAGTCAGCCAGTCAGTTACGGATCTATATATATATATATATATACAGTGGCTCCCAAAAGTGTTCGTACACTTACGAATTTCAATGACATAGGGGTCTATCAATTAATTAAAATGAATATTTCAGAATGGGTATTTCATAATAATATCTATAATCTATTCTTAACAAAACTACATGAAATATTTTGAAAACATAGTAAAACTTTATTTTTAAGAAACCTGTATTCAAAAAGTAACAAAAACTTTATCTCACAAAAGTCATCGTACACTGAAAGATTTTCGGATAAATTCATAATTAAAATTATCGTCTGGCGCTTTATTTTTATTTTTGAATTGTGGGGGCATTTAAAATATAGTTTGGAAATAATTTTTGCTTGCCTACTCCGTAATATTCTATTTATTATTTAAAAATGGCTCGTAGTCGTAGAGAAACAACAAACAGCATTCGAAAATTGATTATTTTTCATCATAGTAGTGGTAAATCAGTTCGGAATATTGCTAAATTACTTAATTTATCCCATTCTGCTGTGCAGTATGTGAAAAAACGCTTTAAATAAGAAAATTGGATCGAAAACAAAGTAAGAAAAGGCCGTCCGGCAAAGTTAACAAAACGTGATCAGAGATTTATAATTAGAAAATTTGTGAAAAATTCACGTTTGAGTGCTGTAAAAGTTTCTGCAGAATTCAATGAAACATTTTTCTACTTCAATTTCACCTAAAATGTTTTGACGATTTCTCAGAACATCTGGATTACATGGGCGTTCTGCCCATAGAAAATTTTTTGTGAGTAAGAAAAACAGAAGTTTAGGCTTCCCTTCGCACTATCAATGATAAATAAGCCCCAAACCTATTGGAATAATGTCTTACTTGCCGATGAACATTTTTGTGCTGATGGGCGTATAATTGTATGGAGAAGAAAAAAAATGAGGAACTTTATCCCAAGAAAATAGTAGGAACAGTTAATAATGCCGGTGGAGGTATCCTTGTGTGTGGGTGTATGTCAGCATCAGGACTAAGAAATTTGGTATTTATTGATGGCATAATGACTCATGCTGTTTTTATAAATATTTTAAGGGGCAATTTAAAATTATCAGCTCAAAATTTGGGTATTGGAAACAACTTTGATTTTTATAAAGATCACGATCCTAAGCACACGGCTCTCAACGTTCGCATCTGGTGTGTCTATAAGTGTCCACAAGTTTTGAAAACACCACCTCAATCGCCAGATTTAAACTCAATAAAACATATATGGAGAGAACTGGAGGTTCGAGTACGAAAACACGACATTCACACGAAAAGCGAACTAAAAACAATTATGATGGAAGAATGGATGAACATTGATGCAAAAATTACAAAAGAACTAAAGCAATCTATTCCCAGACGTTTAAAAGATGTTGTGGATGCTAAAGGACATCCTACTAAATATTAATTTAACGAAAAATTAGAATATTTACTAATATGTAGAGTTTTTTTACAAGTTTACGATGACTTTTGTGAGATAAAGTTTTTGTTACATTTGGATTATTAGTTTCTTAAAAGTAAAGTTTTACTAGGTTTTCAAAATATTTCATGTAGTTTTGTTAAGAATAGATTATAGATCTTATTATTAAATTCCTATTCTGAAATATTTATTTTAATCAATGGATAGACCCCTATTTCATTGAAAATCGTAAGTGTACGAACACTTTTGGGAGCCACTGTATATATATATATATATATATATATATATATATATATATATATATATATATATATATATATATATATATATATATATCTTACTATTAACAGCTGATGGTAAACAAATGTTAGTTTGTCAGTCAGCAGACACGGGGACGGGCTAATCTCACGAACCGAGCATAGCAGGATATCGCGACTGGTACCGATATACGCGGACGGCCGAGACGCGTGCACTGATGCTATCCTCAACTTTCATAACTTTAAACTTTT